>CAKAOJ020000048.1:0-600000 GCA_916701645.2 Sebastolobus alascanus | reverse complement strand
CGATCAGAAGCATGACAGGAAGTACTTTTTCTTCTTCGTTGGAGTTTAATGGTGGTTGTCAAACAACTTCATGGTGCTTTACCGCCACCTACTGGTATGAAGTGAGGATCAGTATTCTGACCGTTCACTAGTTGTTGTTTTTTTCAGAACTTTATTTTCAACAAAAGACAAGTATAAAAGTATAGGGAATACAATAAACAGTACAAAACAAACAAGACAAAAAAAAAAAAAAACTTAATGCCAGAGGAGTTCAATGTCCATTCATTTCAAGTCTTTTCAGAGTTCAAGAAAATGTACTTCCTTTAAAATATTGAGAGACTTTACAGCTTTTTGGTTTTTGACATTTTCCAGTAAGGTGCCGTACTGCTTGAGTTCAGCAAGAAACCGACGAAAGCAGGTTTGTTGGAGTCAGACCATTTCGATTTGTGGATGTGGAATTTACCAAGTATACCGTTCACTACTTTTACTAGTAAAGAAAATGAAAATAGTAACAACTATAAAAAATAATTAAATAATATATTATTGGTGGGAAGTCTGGGTGAGCCTCAGGAAGATGCCACCTGGTGGCTGCATCGGAGCAATTACACCAACAATCTATTGACTTGCAAAATTATCTTTTAAATTGACAAACATCATATGTGTGATAAAAAAAAAATATTTATCTCTCTCTCTTGATATATTTTTTCTGAAATAAGGTCCCATGGGGTCCACCGGAAGGGGCGGGACTTAGGCTCTCTATTGCATTTGGACCGGAAGTGGAAAAAATGGGCGGGGCAGCATAAGGTGAACAGTGTGGAGCTCTTCATCACTATTCATTGAGTTTATTTCTATTTCAATGTTTTGGGGATATTTATGTTATTTGTAACATGGCTATATGGAAATACAGTGTTTTGAAGTAAAACTCACAGTAAACGGTCAACATGTTAACAGTAAACACAAACAAAACATGAAGAGCGCCTGAGTATGTCTTTATGAATTGTATCGTAAATGGTGTATTTTAGGGTATTTTCATCCAATTTACAGTCCCAGTTGTAGTAAAGAGTAGAAGAAATTGAGTTTTATCATTATCTATGGGATATTTGTTATAATGGTGATATTGCCTTAATTAAAAATTAAGATTTTATACAGGCGAGAATAAAAATCTTATTTTTTCTTTACTCCATTGTAATCTCCTTGGTAATTAGAGCTGTGAAAACTGGCCAAAAATGACGTTCGAATATTCATTCTAAAAAAAACACATAGGTTCGAAGTATTCGAATATCCATATCGTCCATCCGTCTATCAGGTGCACAGCTGATAGGTACGTGGTAGTGGTTTGTTTACATGACGTAACGTAACGCTTGCTGTTAGGACACAGTGTCGCTCTCTCTGCCATCATCGCGGTTGTTGTAGAATTATTCCTCGTTCAGCTTGACCTACCATTACATTTAATTTTCAATTAATGAAAGTGACGTTGTGTGACTCCCGTTACGGTGCTTTCAGTGCACACGAGGCAGACAGCCGCGGTAGTGCTGCTTTTTTTTTTTCACTGATGAATATTCATTGTCATATTTGATTATCTGTTTTTTTACTATTCAAATATATATTAAAATTTGAATATTCGTTGACAGCCCTCATGGTGATATAGTTTAGTTTACTGACAATGTATTCATATTCCCTAGCTTCTTACCTTTCAAAAGAGACCACATATAAGCCTTATGGTTGAGGAGCTATTCCTGATAAATTTTTGGTAGTTATTTTTTCAGAGAGATATGGCTAGGGCTTAACAGGTTAAAAGAAAGAATAGCATTAGTACCCTGCCCTTAAAGAGTTAAGTTGATATCACTGCAATGTTCTTTGACTTGAATTGAAAAATAATCTTCTCTTAGAGTGGATATTCAATACCTAGTAGGAGTTCTGGACTGCAGCTTAGACTACTTTTGTATTTTTTAATAGCCAGTTATGGCCCAATTTCTAACCAAAGTCTTATTAAAATAACTCTGGTTAAGTCTCTGTTCATAAGCATGTGAGACTAAATGTTGATGTTGATTGTGAAGGTGTTGAGATGTCATATGAATACACGTTACTCCAGAATAAGAGCTGGAATGTGTTGCGTCTCCACATGTGAAAGTAAGTGACTTTGGATGTGAATCCAAGTTGTGTTTGGTGCTTCAGTGTATAAAGATGATCTGTTGATGTATGGTGCAAACCTGCAAAAAACTATAACTTTGAACCTTATATATAAATCAAAATTACACCAACTTTAAAGAACTCTATGTGCATAACTGTGTGCAGAAACATGAGCCACAGAAACAGATAATGGTTTCTCTGAAAGGAAAGATTTTGCTATGTGATTTAGGTTAGATTGAAAACAAAGTCGATTTTATGCTTCATTGCTCCTTATGAAGATTTAAGAGCGGTACACTTCAGAAAAATGTCCTCCCTCTCTGCAGATTTCTTCTGGTTGGATGATTATAAAAGATTTTAACTGTATTTTAGAAGGAGAACTTTTTTTGTGCCAGAATTAATTTGTAGAGCTTGAGTGGAGACATTTGGTTCAGCGTTTTGTGTAATAATGAATCATTCTTTGTGACGTGTTGTTTCACCTTTGCATTTTGTGAAGTGTGTGGCACTTCATTAGAATAATCAATCAATTAAATAATCAATGTGTAAACTTGGAGACAAATTAAAGTGTTTTCAAGAGATTCATGTAGGCTTGAGCACTAATGAGTTCATCTGAAGGCCATTGTTTGAGAGCCGCTGGGTGAAAGAACAAGGTAGAAACATACTCAAGTTTGCAGTCGAATGTAGTGTTCTTTTCTCTGTGTTTGGCAAAGTCAAACTCTCAAACACCATCAGCCACTGAGCAGTGCATTTGTACCATAATTGCCATTCAGAATCATCACAAATTATGTTGCCAAAGCACTGATATGAAAGGCACACATGTGAATGGATTGCAAAGGATGCACCCTAGTTGAAATTGTAATAGAAGTCCCTTGAGAACACTTTAACAATAACCCCTATAGATGTAGCCACACATGAAGGTTACATGGTTGCCGCCTCATACAATAGTCACATCAGAAATGTATCAGGCATATTGTATGAGTTCTTGTGTCTGTTGTGGCATTCCTTTGACCCAAAATTAATAATAAATCGAGTATTTCCTGGGTGTCTTTGTGACTTCAGTGGAGGAGGGTAGAGCTGTGTTTGGTGGGAGCCAAGGGCGAGCGGCTTGTCATGTCAGGGGTATTAATTTATGATTTCCATCCCAGCTTCTGACCTCCTCACCTCCATTAGAATGCAGCCTTTGTAATTTCATGGTTAATATTCAATAGCCACTTGTCCCCTGTGCCCGCTTTGTGCATGTGAAATTTCTGGAGGGGGTTGTGTATCATTTTTGATTTGTTGAGTTTGTGTATGTGTTTTTGCGCATGTGTGCGTACATGGAAAAGGAAACGAGGGTCGACTTCAGCGCGGCTTCCTGCAAAACAGTTGCAGATGTCCAGAGATGTCCTCTGTGTCTCTATTCCCACTGAGGGGCTTGAATTGCCTCTCTGTCTAACCTGAGTCATTTGAATCGCCTCCCTCAGACACACACTTTGCTTTTTTCTCCCTCTACATGAATGCAGGCTCACACATGAACATACAGTAGCTGACCCTTGTACAAGCCTACAGACCTTCCTATCAGTGAACTCTATACACAGTCTGCAAGAGGCAGAGGTCGGGCAAAATTTCACACCCAGTGGACAGCACACACGTGTACACACAAGCACTGAAAACAGGAATTGTTTTCATGAGATCTCACCGCTGGCCACTTTCAAGATAGAAAGAGAATGAAAGGAGAGGAAAGATTAAGGCAGCCGAAGAAGAAGAAGAAAATCTCAAACAGTAAAAGTCCCCTGCATTTCTCCACACATTGATGTATTGGCCTGAACACGCATTCCTACCGAACGACTTTGGCAAGCCTTTAAAAAAACACATTAAAGGGCTCTGTTCTGCATGAGCCCAGTTGTTGCTCTGTTTTCTCCCTTTTTCCCCCTGTTTTCTCTCCGCTCTGCTCCGCTCAGCTCAGCTCAGCTCAGCTCAGCTCAGCTCAGCTCACAGACAGCTAATCTGGTGGGGTTATGGGAAAATCTGCAGATGCTAAAGGATGATTGTGACAATATATTAATGGAGAAATAATAAAACACAGCGGGGAAAGGTGGAGCAACAAACACCGTTAACAATGGGAGAAAATTGCACTAATATACTGTAGATACACTGCTTCTACCACATGGTCTCTTTATTAAACACTGCACATTTTACACATACAGTAAACTCTAATGGCTGCCTCAGCAACATTTTAAATCTATTAATCTATCTAAATCTATGTTGAATTCTATGTTGTTTAGTTTGTTTTATATCTTATGATGTCCGCTACACTACTATAAGATGAGCTCAAATACTTCATCAACACCACCTTTCAATTCCAAATGTGTTCTTTCGATAAGTTATTTATCATTATTAATTATATAAATGTGGCTATTGTTAAAATATTTTGCATTCATACCACTAAGTTACCACTTGAAGTGGCAGACATATTTTAGCTGTCCATACATTACTTTTAGCTAACTAGTTAAACGTCTCTGCTTGCTTGCTGACTTGGTGTGTGGTGTTAAATGTGTTACAATTTACCAGTGGTGGAATGTAACTAAGTACATTTACTCAAGTACAATTTTGAGTTACTTGTAGCCTACTTTACTTAAGTATTTTCTAGGGCTGCCCCCTCTTCAGTCGACTAATCGGTGTTTTTGGTCTTAGTCAACTAAGATTACTTTAGTCCATTAGTCATTTTTTATGCATTTTTCATGCTGAGTTACTTATTTCCAAGAAACTTATGAGCACATCTCTGGTAAACACAAGATTTAAAGTGGTGCTTTTGTGTGATTCTTTGCGGAGAAAATCAGTTTTACAGATCTGTCTATTAAATAAACTAATCGATTAGTAGACAAAGTGTTAGTCTACTAAGAATTTCCTTGGTTGAGGACAACACTAGTATTTTTATTTTTTGCTACTTTATACTTCTACTCCACCACATTTATCTGACAGCTTCAGTTACTCTTCAGATCGAGATTTTACAAACAAAACATGTGATCAATATATAAACTATGATGCTGTGTTAGAAATTTAACTACCCAAAACTATATAATGCATTTAAAATTAGCTCCACCTCAACCAGCTATAACATTATGTTAATGCATGGTCCAGTAATGTAATGATATAACCCTGGCTTTTGATACTTTCAGTACATTTAGCTGATAATACTTTTTTACTACAGTGAAACTTTGAATGCAGGACTTTGACTTGTATTTGAGTATTTCTACAATGTGGTATCACAAATTTTAGTAAAATATTTGAATACTTCTTCCACCACTGCAACTAACTCAGGTTTGTGGAAGTATGAACTGTGTAGTGAGCCTTTTGACTGTTAGACCACGGTGCTGAATTTTCAAGAAAGACTAGTGCTGGATAGAGTTTGCCTGCTGGACTATGAATTGAAGAATGAATCTATGTGTATGCATCGGAGAGGAGTGAGACACTTCTATAGTTTAAGACATTTTATCCAAACTTAAATCAAGTGAAAAGCATATGTTATGTATTGGGGTAAAGAAAGGACAAGAAAAACTGTGCACACAGAAAACATAAAATAAGTAGATGAATTTGAGACTGATGATAAAGTGTTTTCTTTCCTTGTTTGTAGTGGACACGTTTCTTGCCTTCTTAATAGTTATGGAAGTGTGCCAAGCAGTGTTTGTCAAATGTTTTAAATACAGTTTAAGCTGCATCTCGAATTTCGGTAATTCAACACAGTCCAGGTGATGAATAAGAAATTCTTTGTTGTTATTAGATAAATTTCATAGAAGACATTTTTTAACTAGCCTAAACTACGGTACAACAGGACTATTTATGTAACCATAATGCAATAAAGCCATAATGTAATAAGCTTGGCGCCTACGTGAACATGAAGAAAGAATGATACATGTAGCCTGGAGTTCACATTGTTTATTCAGTATTAAACTAAGAGATTTTAATGTGACTTCCAGGACAGCAATTCAAATTGACATAAAATGGAGGGGTAGTGTAAACAAAATGACATTATAGTGGACTACAGTCTAGAAACAATTCAGCTGGGCTAGGATAACTTTCAGAGTACAAGCAGAGGTGGTCAGCCCTTTAAATCAAAATCCAAATGACATCTCATAATAAGATAATAAATCCATGAAAGTCAACAGTTCGACATTTCTGTAGTCAAGGTAATTCTAACAAAAACACTGATAATACTGAGTATGGACAACAATGAAAGTAAACATGTTTTCTTTCAGTATTGCTGTAATAGCTTGACTGAGTACGAGGGGAATATTTGGAGATGATATGATGACCTGTCTGGTACAGACACAACATCAAATCCACATCTCCAAACCAACTCTACAATCCAGAGATATGTAAAACCGGCGTTCACCTGGGGACTTCCTACGTCCAGACAGCGTTCTCCATCTCCAGACCAAGCAATCAGCGTTTTCTATCCCTCCAGATTGCCTCCATTCTCCACCAATTTTGAGGCACTTCTCAGTATAGACATAAAGGAGTATTTAATGATCAGTCATAAAGTATTATTCCAACATCATCAAATAAAACTCAAATGATGTTTTCACTGTTTTTCAACCCAGACCTTATTAAAATGTTGTTTCACATGATTCATGTTGCATAGCTGAAGTATTGACAGACTTACCACTCTGCTACGCTTCTCACAGCATTTTACAGTCCAACAGGAGCGCTTTAGGTGAAGATACTTTTGGAAACCAGGAACCTCACAGGAGGGTCAGACATGTTTTTATGATCTACTGCCAAAAAGAGAGTTGCAAAGCCATGCTGTCTGTCACAAGTAGGTTCTTGTTGACTTTATTCCTCCAGTTACATCTGTGCTGGATTCAGGAATTTGGGCAAACTGAAATGAATTCAATATAATAGAAAGCAACAGACCACGGATGAGCCTGTCTGTGAGCTTACCATTTATGAAAACTGGATTTATTTTGGTCTTGAAGGCCTAAACGCTCGCCCCTTTGGTCTGTGTTTGGGTCCAGTGAGAATACGCAGCAGAGTAAGAAACTTGAGCTAGAGTGAGTAAGTCATAAATGATAGGAAACAACATGTCAGTTGGGTTGCGGTAATAAACAGTGAACCTATTGTTTTAGGTAGGAAACATATGTTAACATGTATTCATATTCCTGCTGGCCTTAAAGGGATCATTTGGGTGTTTTGAAGCGGGGTTGTATGAGGTTCTTATCCATAGTCAGTGTATTATCTACTACTACTACTACTACTATCTAGTCTATTATTCTATCTGTCGGCACGCCCCAAGCTGGAGAAACAGACAGGAGTTACCGCACAGAAGCAAAGCAATGTACAGCTGTGGACGTGGCCGGCAGCAAAACGTATTTTAGCCACCTAAAAGAAAGGCTCACCTAAAAAAAAAAAATCAATATCAGTTTAAGTGTACGCTATATTTAGAATATTTTCGCCGGTATACCTTGCCGTGAGACAGCGATAAAGTCTGAAGCCGTTATCTATGCTCTCGCCAAAGCAACCGGACTCCATTAAAAAAAACAGTAATTTTACCTCGCAGAACACAGGAGTTGCTGGTCTACCGCTGCCTCGATCGGTTAGTTTGTGTCATTGTGTGACTTTGATTAGTTTGGATTTACCAAAGTCACACAATAGCACAAACAAACTAACCGATCGAGGCAGCGGTAGACCAGAAACCCCCGTGTTCTGCGAGGTAAAATTACTGTTTTTTCAATGGATTTTGGTGGCTTTGGAAAGGAAAGGGCGATCAGACAGCAAGGTAAAGCAGCGAAAATATTCTAAATATAGCGTGAACTTAAACTGATATACATTTTTTTTAGGTGAGCCTTTCTTTTAGGTGGCTAAAATATATTTTGCTGCCGGCCCCGTCCACAGCAGTACATTGCTTTGCTCTGGTGCTCCTGTCTGCTGATTCTCCTAACTAGGGGCGTGGCGACCGTCATCTACTGTAGGTAATACACTGACTATGGACAAGTACCTCATAAAACCCCACTTCAAAACACCCAAACTATCCCTTTAACAAAGTGGTTTACATGAAAGCAAGGTGAACTGTTTATTTTAACACTGCCGTCTATCAGTGGAGGCCAGTTATGCTAGCAATAGCTTGTTGATTCTGTAGCTAACTAAAATTTATAGGCCCATTTTTGTTATCTTTAATGATTGACCTTTGATGTTAACAAACCAGTGTTTATATTTTGTTTTCTAACTCATGTGGGTTAGCCTTGCACACCCCCCAGATATCAATCACAGTCCACCCCTGTTGTTTTTGTGACAAGCTTGGTCTGGTGACAGAGAACGTGTCCCTAGATGAAGCAACATTGTCAGAATCTGCACTTGTTGTAAACCCAAACAAATGACATTGTTATCACGTCTATACACAACATTATATACTCCAGTTCTCCCTTCATAAATCTCTTTGTACTGTAAAGAAATTGCATTGTTTTCCAGGGCTCTCCAGGATTTTGTCTCAGTTGAGTTGGAACGTGTCAAAATCTGAAACACATCCGTTCTGATATAAACATGAAGAGTCATAATATCTTCTCAAGTTGCATTTGTTGATTTTTCTTTTTCTGCGTCGGTGTTATCAGGTTGATTTACAGCCTTAGTGTATATTCTTAATGAACAGTGTTATATTTCAGCCCTTAAAATAGGGTTTAATCAACCACAGCCACATTAGCATAGCAAAGACCCTTCAAAGTACAAATAATTGTAGGCCTATTAGAAACTAAGGTCCAGTAAGAGGAAAACTCTTTGGTATTTCCAAGAAAAAAGGATTGCACAAACAGTATTTGATCAGAGAGGAGAGAGATTTGTATCAAGTCATTTTAAAATGCACAACAGATCTAGGTGACATCTCAAGAGGTATTGGGTTGGAGAAGGTAAGCATCTGAGCGTATACGAGAGTGCGGGCCTGTTATCAAAACGCGTACCATTCACACTGCGAGCATATGGATCTAACTTAGCATAATGTCGTGAGATTTCCACTCAAGGAATTAAATTAGATGTTGAGCAATGTCTGCTTTACAGAGAGCCCGGCGAAACCCGATAACACAGAAATGTGATTTTCACATTAGAGGAGAAATGCAAATATCTTAACTAAAATCTACAAAACAAGGATTAATAGAGATTTGGTAAAGGCAAGGAGGAATCTACTTGAAAATTCAGGCCTTAAGCTTAAGCCAAGGCCATTTGTTCACATAGCAAGAACGACAAAGAAAAATGAAACGTATTAAAAAGGAGATGATGCCTTCCAATCCTCTACCGGTCCTTTACCAGCTCTGACTTTTCAGACGAGGAGGAATTCACTGAATGCAGCCGAAGCCCCTCAAAATAAACAACGTAAAAGTAAACAAGATGTGAAACATTAAACGAGGAGAGACCTTTGATTAGGAACTCTCTCCCTTCACATATTAGAGTAGAGAATGACAGTCCATGACAGACGCCATCAACCATTCGCTCTGACGTCCATCACTTACAGTACTCATTTAATTGGACCCATCTTCAGGCTGATGTACGACGCTCTCAGGATTCTTCTCTGAATAAGTCCGTTAAGTGAGATGCATATTAACAAAAGAAATTTGTCTGTAATATTGCCACAAGCCACCATTAATGTTTTCTCTATTTTGTACAACAAGAACAAAGACAGCGGTGGATTCAACATCCTCCACTAAGAGTGTGTGTGTGTGTGTGTGTGTGTGTGTTTGTGTGTGTGTGTCACAAAGGCAACTGTATGCAATCAAACTGGAAGACTTTAACCTTGCCAAGGACAGGAGGACAGACTACATTTCTACTGAGATCTGAGCGTCCATTTTTCCCATTATGCTGCTGCTCTTATCTACAGAAACACTAAAATCCGGTTAAATGGAGCCATTTTCTCATTTGCCTTTGGAGGTCATTTTTCATGCTTGGAGAACTCCCGTCATTCAGACGGCACAAGGGGCTCCATTGTAATAATAGCTTGTTCTGTGAGGGTCCGGAGGCCCGGTCTGCACAGCCTCGTTGACCACAGCTGGAACTCGCTCTGCACCATACATCCAGCTGTGTAGCAATGGACCGACAGCAAAGACAAAGCGGGGAAGCGACTGTCCCGTCGTTGGATCAATAAAGGAGGGAAGACCAGTGACCGCTCTCAGCATCTTGTGCTCGGCAAACCTTGTAAGAAACATTGGACATATTGTGGAGCCAACTAGGCCAGCCAATATAGTGTAAACCACAGAGTCCAGGCAACAAAGACTGGGCGTAGCGCTTCTCAGCTCTGATAAGACACTGGTCCAAGTTGTTCCTGGGCTTATGGGAGTGTGTAGCACACATGTACTTTGCCACCTGTGGTGGTGGTGGTGGTGGCTGGGGGCCCTCAGGAGGAGAAGCAAAGGCTGCAGCACTCCATGCAGATCTCCAGGCAGTCTGCAGACTCACAGCAGGCGTCGATGATGCCACAGTCCATGTCACAGGGCAGGTCGCAGTCGCCGCACTCCTCCGACGCACAGCAGCAGCAGAAACACGAGTCGTCCCCCGCGCAGGAGCCGCAGGTGGCGCAGTTCAGCACGATGTTACACAGAGTCAGGAACTCACAGAAGAGGCAGGCCAGAATACAGTGAACACAGCAGTCTGGAGAGGAGGAGAGACACACACCGTTCATTATTATGTTCTTATGTTACCAGTTTGTATTATAATCAGCTTTTCTTTTTCTCCTTCATCTAATATTTTCCTTCTCTATATGCTTTGGCAGCACAAACGTATTTACATGTGATGCCAATAAAGCAAAAATAATTTGGCAGTGCAGTCACTGGTTGCTTCCGAAATCACACACTATGCACTACGTACCCAATACGTGTGCTATCGTTCAACATACTTTTGTGTGAATAAACAGTAGTATGTATCTTTTCGGTTGCACTGAGCAGTAATTTACGTCGTCACTTCCTGAGAGCCTCCTTGCCGGTTTGAGACGCGTAACCATGGTAACCCGTGGCAACCTCATGTGACCAAAACGACGGTTTGTGAGAATCAAAGTCTGAATTAATGTAAAGTATATATTACGTCTAGCAAAGTGAAATCTTATACTTACACTTAGGATTATTGATGTTAAAGAGCTGTGCGTCAATGTCTGCTATGAACGTTGTCATCACTACCGCATTGCATTGTGGGATATTTATGCCGCCGTAGTGTCCAGCGTTGCATACTGTAATATTTCACCGGTAATAATATGCAATTCACTTACCCATGGTTCCATGCTAAGGTTTCGGACATACTACAAAATCTCACACACTGTTTTGGCGTACTAAATAGCATGTTAGTATGAAATTTCGGACGCAACCTCTATGATAAGTCAGAAATCATGAGACATGATTGAGTAATTAGTTCACAAGAAAATATTTTTCTTCAGTGCCCGGCCAGAGACTAAGGCGGCATTCACACCAGATCAGGCGGTTCGGCGAAAACACAGGTTATCCTATTAATTTTGAATGGGGGTAGGGCGTTGGGGTGCCAAAAAAAAAGTGGAAACAGAATCAATTTTTGGAGAAACGCAACCCGACTGTACAGCCCAGCCATTAAGGAACAAAAGACGTTATTCGTCACAGTTAATGGGACATTAAAGTGACGCACAACCCTGCGGCGAATCGTGGCAACGCCTGATCTGGTGTGAATGCTGCCTAAGGACTGCCAATGTCCTGGTGGCATTAGCACACTGACTTACCGCATTTGCTCTTTAACAGAGAGTAAAACAAACACATGTCTGGTCTTACCAAATCTTTCTTGGTAATAAGCTTGTTATCTTTTCCTCTCTGCTCGACCACAGAACTTCTCTCGCTCTCTGTATCAGTATTAGTCATGTAGAAGGCATGCCAGTCTGCACTTTTAGGTAATAGTGAAAAGAAACGGTGGCCTCTTTCACCATATAACAGTAACTTTGAGTTGAAAATGATAAATACCATACTATTTACATTTTGCCATGGATATGACCCATTTACTTTCAAAGACACAAACATTTGATACAACCACTCGAGCCATGACATGAGGTAGTGAACAAACCTGCATTTCAAAACCGGAGTGGTTTAAGAAATGACAAGGTTAATATATTTAGACCTTTTTTCTGGTCTTCGATTCATATTTTTTCAGTTGGCATTTGCAGTTTGTAAAGATTTATAAATGCAATTTACATTGCATATTTTGAGTGGGTTCAAAATACCCTCTTCAACTGAACTCTGGGTTGCTGCTTTGGCTGTATATTATAAACCATCAATGCTAATTTAACCTTACAAATTACAAAAAAGAAGCGATTTCTATCACTGTTTTTCGGGTCAGAGAAGATGTACAAAGACAAATTCTGATCCTCTACTCTGACATGTGGAATACAACCTTAATGTTGAACCTTGCTAGCTATCCCTCCCTCCCGTCAGTCTCTGTATCTCACCGTCCTGTGAACCTGCGGGGATCTGAGAGCTGTTGCTCTTGGAGCTGCTGCTCTTGCTCCTCTTGCTGCTCTGGGAGGTGATGGACGGGTTGGACTGCAATTTCTTGGTGTGTTTGGGTCCCGCTGATGAGGACGAGGAGGTGGACGAGCCGCCTCTCGGGAGGGAGCCCAGCTTAGGATGCTCTCGAGGGCCCCCGTTCCTGACCCCGTTGGACTGGAGGCCGTGCGTGTGATGCGTGTGCGTGTGATGCGGACAGTGCGTGTGAGAGGAGTGTGTGTGTGCGTGGTGCTTGGCTCCGTTGCGTAGTTGGCTGCTGGGCTGTGTCCGACATGGCTGGGTGTGGTGGGTGGGCGTGGATCTGGCTGCTGGTTGAGCTGGGGGGGGACAAAACACATTCATTTACAATAGGCTGTGGACAATAAGCATTTTCAAATGAATACACATTCAAATCAATTCAGTTCAGATCAGTAGTGTTGCTGTTATTGTGTTGAATCGTAGTATGTTGTACAGCTGTTCCTGTTTTGATCCTGTGAGGACACATGAATATGGCAAGTGACTGACACAGTAATCTAACATTTTGACTGAAAGTTCTCACTCTCAATGAATTTATTGATTATTTCAACGATTAATCCTTTTGTCTGACAAACAAGCCAAAGCCCAAAGACTTTCAATATGCGATATAAAATAGAGACATGCAGCAAATCCTCACATTTGTTCCATCTGTTCCTCTTATGATGTTCCTGCCAAAGATGGATATACAGTATATGTGTAATATGTGTATATGTGTAAAATGAGTCACTTATTGTTGTTGTTATTATTATTATTATTATTATTATTATTATTATTATTATTAAATGAATGTTGTTTTTTTTCAAGGATATCCATATGTACATTGAAAGCAATGTTGGTTGCTTCAAAAAGAAATCTCTTTCAAAAGCAATTTCAATTTACATAAGGGGACAAAATCTGCAAATCTCCTCTTTTTGTGAAAAAATGTATTGTGAAGTTCAGCTGAAGCTAAAATGAGGCCTCAGCAGTCCGAGTCCGTCAGATCAAATGGCTATGTTCCAAAGTTAATGTGTTCTTACCACCAAATCCCTTCTGGAGCCACAGTGCAGGGACAGTAACAAAAAGTGGAACTTTTGTACTAAAAAGACTTTGGAAGATATCTGCTTGATTTTTCTGACTCAGACTGCTGATATGAGCTTTGGCTAAACTTTGGAATACATTTTTACACAGAAATAGTGGATTTTGCAGTTTTGCCAGTATGGACAGGAGGAACAATTACAGTGACAAACTGTGCTTTCAATGTACATATGGGTATGTGAGTATTGTTGTAAAACAGAGAAGTTGCAGTTTACATCACTTCATCATTTTATCCTGTTAGACTTTTGTGTGAAATTGTCATAATTAAGATATTAATTATTGTGTTATGGCCAAAAAATGTGTTTTGTGAGCTTGACCTTTGACAACCAAAATTGAATCATGTAATTCTTGAATCCAAGTGGACATTTGTGCCAAATTTGAAGAAATTCGCTAAAGGTGTTCCTGAGATATCACGAGAATGGGGACAGACGTAAGGTCACGGAGACCTTTGACCACCAAAATCTAATCAGTTCATCCTGGAGTCCAAGTGGACATTTTGCCAAATTTGAAGAAATTCCCTCAAGGCGTTCCTGAGATATCGTGTTCACAAGAATGGACCAGACGGACGGACAACCCGGCCATGGCTGTCGTGTGTGCCTGTGGCGTGGAGGCATGAAAATGTGATCCTTAAATCATTTATATAAAGTACATGAATGGGATTGAAATACAGTTTGTGCCTTAGACCCTGATCAGACAGAGCGTGTTTCAGCAGTCTGGGGCGGCTTTTTATAATTGTAGTCAATGAGAGTGAAGCGGGGGCCGCACGGTGGGTGC
The DNA here is from genome assembly GCA_916701645.2 of Sebastolobus alascanus. Lineage (NCBI taxonomy): Eukaryota > Metazoa > Chordata > Actinopteri > Perciformes > Sebastidae > Sebastolobus > Sebastolobus alascanus. The sequence goes on along the minus strand of CAKAOJ020000048.1, from coordinate 585,565 downwards.
GGTGGTTAGCACTGCCGCCTCACAGCAAGAGGGTCGCAGGTTCGAAAGCCGGCTCGGGGCCCTTCTGTGTGGAGTTTGCATGCTCTCCCCGTGTTAGCGTGTTTTTTTTCCAGGTTCTCCAGTTTCCTCCCACAGTCCAAAGACATGCAGGTTAGGTTAATTGTTGACTCTAAATTGCCCGTAGGTGTGAATGTGAGCGTGAATGGTTGTCTGTCTCTATGTGTCAGCCCTGTGATAGTCTGGCCACCTGTCCAGGGTGTACCCCGCATTCGGCCAATGTCAGCTGGGATCGGCTCCAGCCCCCCTGCGACCCCGAATGGGATAAGCGGTTGCAGATAATGGCTGGACGGAGTGTGTTGCGCGCTGCTTTGCATGGCCGAGTGCCTCGTATTTTTCCGCTCCACAGGAGCGCTCTGAACGCCTCAAGTTGACAAAAATTCAACTCGGAGGGGAAAAGCACCCAAAGCCATTAGCGTTTTTTTGCATTGTGGTGACTTTTTCTGGATCTCCAGAGCTTTATGACATTACCAACCGTAGTTATCATGAGGCAAATTAGTGCTGTACTTGAGACTTCGGGTAAGTTGTTTTCATTAATCTAAACTGTACTGTTAACTATGTGTGGATAATGCAGCTGATCTCTGTTCAGCTCTGAGGCCCCTCTCTGTGTGTGTGTGCGTGCAGACTTGTGCTGATGAAGCGTCACGGAGAGGGAGGCTCTGGGAAACTGAGTCCAATTACAAAGCCCACCCTAAAGGCAACAGCTCATGGGAAGAGCTCTGCATTTAGAGAACTGACCCCTGATCCTACTGATCGAGACTCTTACACAACGATAAAGAGACGACGGGAATAAAAGAAAAGAGTGTGAGAGAGGAAGAGAGGAGTGTTTGTCTCTGGAAAGCCCATCCTTTCAATACCGGAGTTTTTGGAAGAATGCAGTTTTGATACAACATATATAGAGTATCTGCAAACACTTGAGAGTATGCACATTTTGTTAATCTTGGCTCAATATACCACTTGGTATATTTTACCTCTAAGTGCTATCGAGTGCTAACTACTCAGCTAGAGAGATGGAGGCATGAAGCACACCTTCGCTGCCAAACCAAACACACACCCTGAAAAGAAGAATAAAATGGACGCCTGGTTTTTATATGTTATGGTAGTATTTAATACCATCCTATTGAGGCCCTAAATATTTTCTTGACCTGACAGCATCTGGTGTCGAGAGGTGTGGTGAGAATTAACAGGGCAGGGTAGAGTACAACAGACCCTCAGCAAATCAAAGCAGAAACGCCGTACCTCTCGGATGCACGCGCACACACACACACACACACACACACACACACACACACACACACACACACACACACACACACACACACACACACAGTTGCACTGGGAGGCAAACAGAGTGTGGTCCTCCTGAGCGCTGGCTATGAAACACGACTGGCAATAAAAGCGTCCGTTCGATAACCGCTCGGAGACAGATAACCCATCCAGGCCTGTTTTGATTGGCTGACGGCCGTGGTCATACAACCAATCCAGTGTTATTAAAGATTCTTTCATTCAGCGTTTTCTAACTTTGCTCCAGATGTTTGGCAGGCTGCAGGGCCAGTGTGTGCATTAGTGTGTAGGCGTGCATGCATGTGCAGGGCTAGTGAGAAGGAAGGAGCCATACTTTCTCCTCTAAAGTATGTCAAAAGTCAATACCTGCTGCTCTCCTGTGTTATGTCTCTCTCTCTTCCTCACTTCAACTCCTCCTTTTCTGTCTCTCTTTTCTCACTGCTCCCTTTTAGCCTTTTGCACAATACTGTATTTTAACACTCTGAGCTGGCCAGGATGTAGGTCGGTAAGAGAAGAAGGGGATTAGAGCGAGGGGAGGGAGGCTGTGAACAGTTTTTCAGTATTCCCTCTAGGTCTGTATTGTCCAGGGGATTGTGAGTGGTTGAGAAATTCGTACTTCTTGTGAGTTTGTGGTGTGTGTGAACACAGAACATAGGCGGACCTGGCAGGCAAACAGACAGACAGACAGACAGAGAGAGACGGGGAGTCAGGACTGTCTCCAAACAGAGCTTGAGGTTAGGCCCACTCACACACAAATATATGCATGCAAGGACACGTGCGGACAACACACTCATGCACATGCACACACACACACTGAAAAAATACAAGGTCCCTTTGTCTGAGATCAAGAAAGTAGGCTAAGGGGAGCAAGATTGAGTGAGAAAGGGAGAAAACAAAGTTGAAGAAATGGGTTGCTGCTTGTGCATATTTGGAGCAGGAGGAAGCATGGGTGTGACTCATAAACACAATGATTCAGCAGTGGGAGCTAGTTAAAAATAACAGCAAATAAAGAGCCAAATGACTGTGGGATTAACATGATGAGACTGGGAAACCGCAGAGCGTGCGTGTGCGGTGCCAACACAGCGGCGTTGGCCACTGGGGGTCCTGCGACCTCTACGATGTGTATATGTACACGCATGTCTGTGGAGATGTGTTGGGCCGGTGAGCGAGCAGGAGTGAGTCACCATCAGTTGAATGCAGCAGCACACACACCCCCCATTCACACACCCTCCACCTCTTCCTTCTCTCCTGGCGTCTCTCAGCTACCCTGTACTTACACACCTCCCTCCCAGACCAGAGATCTGCTGTTCATCTCTCTCTCTCTCTCTACTTATCCTCTGCTGGAATGAGTCACCAGAATGACTATGAACTCTGTCTCTATTCCAGCTGCTTTATCCTACCGTCTCCTCTGGTGCGGTTCGTCTGTCTATGTAGGTCAAAGCGTTCAAAGTGTTGAAATGTCTAAACTAGGGCTGTCAATCAATTAAAACATTTAATTGCAATTAATCACATGATTGCCTATAGTTAATCACAATTAATCGCAAATTCATCGCACATTTTTTATCTGTTCAAAATGTACCTTAAAGGGAGATTTGACAAGTATTAAATACTCTTAACAACATGGGAGTGGGCAAATATGCTGCTTTATGCAAATGTATGTACAGTATATATTTATTATTGGAAATCAATTAACATCACTAAACAATGCCAAATATTGTTCAGAAACCCTCACAGGTACTGCATTTAGCATAAAAATTATGCTCAAATCATAACATGGCAAACTGAAGCCCAACAGGCAACAACAGCTCTCAGTGTGTCAGTGTGCTGACTTGACTATGACTTGCCCCAAACTGCATGTGAAATAATAAAGTGGGCATGTCTGTAAAGGGGAGACTCGTTGGTACCCAGAGAACCCATTTTCATTCACATGTCTTGAGGTCAGTGGTCAAGGGACCCCTTTGTCAGTTTTTCCTCGCCAAAATTTTGCGTAAGTTTGGAGAGTTATTTAACCTCCTTTTGCGACAAGCTAGTTTGACATGTTTGGTACCAGTGGATTCCTTAGGTTTTCTAGCTCCATATAGCTTTAAAACTGAGCCCGCTACAACCTAAAAATCGCAAGTTGCGTTAATGCGTTAAAGAAATTAGTGGCGTTAAAACGAATTTCCGTTAACACGTTATTATCGCGTTAACTTTGACAACCCTAAGCTAAACTATAGACATGAGATCAAAGTCATAAAAATATAATTTTTCATCAGACCAATTTGCACTCCCAAATGCAATTTAAAGGTGCTGAATTTGAGATTGAGAGCATTTCTATTGCCTCTTCACGTCTCTCAACTAACTCACAGCGCTAACAACAGCAACACTGTTGACAGAGCTAACAGTGTTAACCCGTCCCAGAACCAGAGGGTGGGTGCTACGTTTCCGCAACGGCGTTATCAGCTGTAACCGCTGTATGAGAGCAGTGCAGAGCGGCGGTCGTGAGCTAGCCAGTGGGGCACGCTCACATGCACTGACATGCACTAACATGCACTAAAAGCATGCGTGGCCGATCCGGCTGTGTCAAGAAAGCACAGAGAAATTCGGATTACAACACACACAGAGGGAGGGAGACTTCATTCTCTGCTCAGGTAGACATCACTCCTCTATCTCTATATCATTACATAGTAAATAGTTGTTTGCTGCTATATTAATGCTCTGGATATCGCATAGAGAACCCTTAATTAGTAAACAACAGGAAAAAAGGATGAATGGATGGATGGTGCATGCACCCACAAATCTGCCTCCGTTTTGGCATTATTAAGCACAACAGAGGAAAAGTATCTGTGTGTCCAACCAAATATTTTCTGCTCACTCTCAACACAAATTTTGATTGCTTTCAGTGTAATTGTTTTGTCAATGAGGACATATGGCATTAATGATGAAAATAAAGAATGATATTGGCTCGGCTTGATTGGCACAAAAGAAGTTCAGTTTCACAACATTTTGAAATAACCGTTTTGAAGTGCCTGTAAAACATCTGTTCAGCCCAGTCTCCAAGAAACATCTCACCCACTGACTCCCTTCTGGGGTTTTCTTGCATAGTTGCGTTGTATTTAATTGTGGGCCAAAAGTGTCAACTACTAAAACAGTGAGAATGGGAAAATGATAAGTTGCTGCTGTATAATGTTATTTAAAACAGTTTTTCAATGAGATTTTCCCACATTTTTGGCTGCTACATGTACACAGCGCTCCAACCAACACTACAGCGATAATGAGGCTTGTTTAGTTGCTCCCACTCACTAGTAATGTGGACACAGAGTTCAGTTAGATGCACGAGACTGTTGCTTCAAAATTAGGTGTGAGCATGACAAAAGTGTGACTCACCTTTGGCTAAAATGAAAGATTAATTCTTGTTACTTTCAATGGAAAAAAAAGACGGCAGAGTTTAACAGAGTTCCTCTGTTAAAATTCTTACCACAACATTTCAGTTCTACAAGTCCACGTGATCCTTTTTTAACTGTAGCGTTGCTCATACATTTCTCTGTATAACTTGTGTATCTGGCTGTTAGCGTGGATAAAACTGATAATTTTGAAGGATTACTGTCGTAAGTGGTGCCGCTACGTTTACTGTTTGTGTTATTTGTGCAGCGTCACAATAAGCAAGCTTTATGCAACACACACATTTAAAGACAGAGGTACATCAAGCAGATCGGATTTCATTGCGAGTGTTATTGTGTTAAAATGACATGTTTCAAATGCTTTTTAGGTTCAGTTGTTGGAGCTTGTTTTGGCCCCTGAGGGTGTACTAGAGAGCTGCACTTCTAGCAAAGTGGACTGACAAAATACCAGTTGAGTGTTTCAGAAAATCTTGATCCTCATGATTGCAAACAATCACCCGAATCTAAAAATAATCTGAATTAGCCTTTAAATAGCAGGCGTATTAACCACTAATCAATAGTATGAAATGCTAATTTTTGAGATGTTCTGATCAAACAATCTCGGCACTCAAAGGGTCGACTGATCGCAAGTTGACTGATGTGTTCGTGCCTGCAGGTTTGCGGAAGAGGCTTATACCAAGAAAAACAGCTGTGCATAGGCATTAGTCTTTTGCATTTTGTTTTGAAATTTGCCAAGTTCCTTTCTTTGTTTTTGCATTTGCATGAAAACAGGAAATGTGACATTAGCTGACACAAAACAACAACTTGCCCAATTTACCCAAAAGTTCTGGAAAAACTTTTATATTTTTCTTGTGGTTTTTGTGACATTCAGAAACACTATTTACTCCAACCCAGCTGTTGGAAAAGCACCTGAACTCCCTTTTATATTTTTTTTGCCACATTTTACTCATTTGTATGAATTTCACCTGACAAATGAATGGAAAAAGTGTGCAAGTATTTCAACTAGTGGGTTTGGCCTTATTTTGAAAAAAAGAGGAAAAGGAAGCAGACTTGCAAGAACAACACGACACACAGCAACACTAATCCCTGACCTTAGACGTCAACCAACCACCTCATTGACACATGACCCCTGTGACACCACGGCCCACACTGTGTCACCGTTATCTGTACCTAACAATACATGTAAAATATGTGTTTAAATGTGACCAACAAAGAGATCGTAAATTCAGAGCAAGACAAGAGAGACTGGGAGCAGAGATGGAAAACAGTTTCAGCACAGTGACTGGTTTCTAATTAAAGGCAATGTCACAGTCCTGTTAGATTTCCCACCAACAACACACTGCACACTCCTCTCCTTTCATGACAAGATAATAACAAACAGCTCCGTTCAGCATTTCCCTCACACATACACGTCCATGCCCTTATTCGCACACGTCTTCTATCTGGTTTGTGTTAAGATCTCATTTAGCGAAGGTATTTCAAACTGATAAAAATAAACAAAGTGTCGCAAATGCTACTGTGATTCTGTCAGTGATGAATTACACGTGTCATTGGTTGAGTCCAAAAGAGTGTTAGCAGTTAAACATCTGCAAACATCTGTGAACATGTGTGACTGTGACGTCAAAGACGGCAGTGTGTTCATGACATCACCGACAGGGAGTGTGTCTCTGTGTGTGCTTGTGTGCTTGTGTGTGCGTGTGTTTGACTCAGGTCATAACACACACTCACATGTGTTAACACCTCTTCTGTGCACATTGTTCTCAGACAGCTTGTCATAGGCCCGGGGCCAGACGCATACTATAGCTCTGATGTCATCGCTGCGAGACAGCTAGAGCATACGGGATGAGGAATTTTCTGTTTGTGCTTCTGTTTCCGCACCCTCTCACTCACAAACACATTCACAGATGTCACACAGCCACCCATGACCTCACCACAGACCCGAGTCACAGCTATTTTGTAACGTCTCCAAGCTCATCATGAAGCCAGACAGCCCGTTCTCAATCCCAAGGCGTCAAATACCGATGCCTTTTGTTTGGTCCAACAAACAAAAGGCTTTCATCCCGGAGACCGCTATTCGTGTCCCGTTCGTTAAGTTTCACTTTCACTTTACAATCAGCTATCGTTTCCAGTGTTCACAACATCAAGTCACATTTTCACTGTACAAACGTTTTCATTTTATTAAGCAACCATGTTGTTTTTTCCTAAACCTAACTATAGTGGTTTTGTTGTCTGAACCTAAGCAAGTGTTTTTGTTTAATTCACAACATTAAGCACGTGTTCCCTGCGACCGAAAAGGGATGCCGAGGGGTTTGACAAAGCGTCAATATATGTATGTATGACGAGTTGGGATGAGAACGTGTTGAGCCGGAGGAACAGATGATGATTGATTGATGATTGGTTGCAGATGACACATTCAGGCTGATGGTTGCTTATGAGGTTCACAAAAGACACACAAACCAACTCAGACATGCAAAAAGGCAGAGACAATCATTTAACTATGGAGACATGCAGGCACATAATGCATATTGACCTGAGAAAGGGATAACGTTTCCAACATTCACTGTTTAGTTTGTGGTTCAAGTCCTGTGAACGCAAGTGTGATTGTGTAGTTGTATGTGTGATTGTGTAAGTTGGACGCTATGTATGAAGGGAGGAGGCACATGAGGCCAAATGGAGAGCCAGAGAGGACTGGCGTTCATGGCGGTACATTTTGTCCGAGCCTACAGTAGTTGCATAACCCTCCTTGCACAGCATATGGAGCCGGTGGGTTTCATGGGTTTTATTGGGATGTAAAATAAAACAGGGAGAGAATGGCAGGAAGAAAATCAACTCTAAACCTCTCAGTGCTTCCAGCGTGAGCCTGAAATAGACACACAGACGGGGACAGGTAGAGGCACAAACATAGATGGAGACAGCAGACATTCACACACCTACTCAAAACACACTGCATTCACCTACTTATCCACTTCCTGACTGAACTGCTGGTGATTCAGTTACCACAAACTAGCTATTGCAGGTTTGTGTGTTTGTCACCCATAGCTGGCCCTGGATTCCAGGAAGAAATGCTGGTAGTTTTGCAACACATGCTCAGATTTCAAGTTACTCAACCGTCCTCTCACCCCTCTATTCCTCCTGTCATTCACTTACACCATCCCTCCTTTTCTCTGAATAGCAGGAAGGACAGATTTAGACCACTGCAGGGCATTTACATTTTTTACAGTGGCTTTTAGGTTAGTGGCCAAGCCTTCAGACAACTCAACTAGAGTTTTGTGGGTGTTTATTATTGTGAAGCTCGGTCTTCTAAGTGAATAAATGACATAGTAGAACGATGAGAATTAGGTTGAGATTCTACTTATTTCAAACTGGAGTGAAAGCAAGAAAAATATATGCGGTGGGGTAATGACATAGCGTACTTGCGTAACCTCTGGCTTTTGCTACAGAGAGTTGGAGCGACTGTACATCAAGGAGAGTCTGAAACATAACCATGGGGCCAGTAATATGAGGGAGGGAAATGGGAGGTGGCGCTTGGTGATATGACTCTGGAAGGAGAACTTCCAGGTGTTGCGAGCGACGCTCCTCGCCAGCAAATTGAGGTGGAGAGGCGCTGATACGCCCATTGGGGAGTGTAATGATGGGACAGCTGGAGATTTTGGGAAGTAGTTTAGACTTGGACAGCTGAGTGTAAATAAAGCACACACACAACACGATACACAGTCATCTCTCTTCCTGCAATTTTCTCACTTCAGTACAACTACAGCCAACTACAGTAGCGATTTCATGTTAAAGCGATGAGAAACGTTAGTGGAGTGGATTGGTCAAAAAACAGTTTCACAAATCACATAATAGAGAGCCCAACTTCTGGTTTCTGTTACAGATGTTAGATAACCTCATTGAAAATCACACTGATGCAAATGACTACAAATCCAGCCCTGGAACAAAACCACGCTCAATGGTATGTTGTGTGGTTTAGTCCATATGTCAAGACAGGGATGATAAGTTTTTACAAAATGATGTAATATTACTGTTTATTTAATATTTTTGTTTTAAAGGTGCTCTATATGATATTCAGAGCATTAATATAGCATCAAACAACTATTTGCTCTGCAAAGATATAGAGGAGTAATGTCTACCTGAGCAGAGAATGAAGTCACTCTCCCTCTGTGTGTGTTGTAGCCGGCTGCACGTGCTTTTAGGTCATGTTCATGCATGTGAGCGTGCCCCACTGGCTTACTCACGACCGCCGCTCTGCACTGCTCTCATACGGCGGTTACCACTGATAACGGCGTCCTGACCGATGGCGCCGTCACGGAAGCGTTGCACCCACCCTCTGGTTCCCCCCCAGGTTGACACAGGTAGCTCTGTCAGCAGTGTTTTCGTAGTTTAGCTACGAGTCGCCGGCTCAGCCGTCGCCATGTTGAGAGCCGTGCGGAGGCAATAGAAATACTCCCAGTCTCGCAATTAGCACTTTTAAGCAACCGTTACCAAACTCTATTTCCCATAAACCCAAGACTCCATCCCTTTTCCGAATGAACAGGGAGGGACAAATTGCATAGACATATTTTTTCAGGCATTTTTGCCATTATCTTTCTTTTCAAATTTTCTCTTCATTTTATTCATAGTCAGTAGAGAGGTGACAGGAAATGAGGAGTGAGAGGGCTGGATGACATGCAACGGTCCCCGACTTGACTTGAACCAAGGATGTCACTTGGTCACCATCTTAAACCCCTAGACCAGAGGTCACTAATAGGTGGACCATGGACTGCAGACAGCGGTCCAGGTCCGGGTCCGGACCCAGACGCTCTCTTATCCGTCCCGGACCTATAACCAATAAATTATTGAGAATTATTAAATTTTGACAGAGCGTTTCTATTTCAACCAGCGCAGCTTCTCTCGCCTTTACTGCACTGGTTTATCGAACCAGGAAACTCACAGACCAATTACATGAGTTGTAAATCTTCCCACGTGATGCTACTCAGCCAATCAAATCTGTGCATTCCGATAAGCATTGCGACTCGAGTGAGAAAGACACATATACACACAGGGGAGAGACGAGACGAGAGACAACAGTCGGAGAAATGAGTGAGTCATATTAGTGCCGTGCGATAAAAAGAGAAAAGTAGACAGCGAAAACAGAGCTTTTAATCAAGAATGGACAGACTCTTACATGTTCATTCTTCCCACAGGCAGTTCAAAACCAGTATGTCCCGAGACCGTGGCGATAATTAAAAGCGCCAACATGAAGCGCCACTACTGTACGAGGCAAAGCACAAATCTTTTGAGCAAACATACCCACTCAAATCCAAACCCGAGAGCACAGAAAATAAACAATCTAGGCCACTACTTCAATATATATGTGGCACTGAATCCTAACGCAAGTGAAGTTAGACATTATGATGTTCCGGACCTTTGGTTGAGGAAATTTTCTCCAACTGGACCTCATTGAATTTTAATTGAATACCCCTGCCCTAGGCCACCCGGATGCCAGCATAGACATTTTTCAAACTGCAGAGATTACAGCTAATACGTTGGAAAGATGACATTAGTGACAGGAATGTGGGTGGATATCATTCATGGATAACGGAGGGCTGTGCTGTGAAAAAATGATGGGCTTTAGTTTTTATGAAAGCTAAATTCTAATAGCAAGTGCTGTAGATACTCATCTACTGAATCTATCTAGGATATGGATAGTAAACCCCCGAATCACATTTGACTTTTTCAGAAAGAATGAGTTCATTGAGTTCCAGACACTAGTGGACCCAGCTATCCTGGATGTAACAGGACCTCAGTATTTATTTTGATTTGACTGATACCAACATCTCCCACGAACCATAAATAAGTAAAGTAAATTCCACAGCGGCAGTCTGACAGAGAATAAAATGCAGCAGAGAGAGTAAAAGAGACGCAAAGGTGTTTCATTTCAAGCGTGGAGATTTGGGTGCTTGTGTTCAGAAATCAGAAACTTAACCTACTTAGCTGACAATGTAGATATTTCTGTCTGTGTGTATGATTACCTGACCTATTTCCTCGGGGTGTGCAAATAGATTTGTTAAAAGGTCAGGACAATGTGACTCACCAGACCAGTGATCGGTAATGGAAACAACACTCTCACCAGTCTCTATGTGTGAACGTGTGTGTGTGTGTGTGTGTGTGTGTGTGTTATTTACTCACATGTGATACTCTTGCTGGGTGTCGTGAGCTCCGAGTGTGAGAGGCTACCGCTCCACTTGTCTCCATCATCGCCGTGCAACCTTTCTGGGGTGCCATTTATCCTCAATATGAGGGGCTCGGTATAGATGTGGGCCACATCTATAAAAAAAACAACAACATATATACAATGAAAAAAAAACAGTTTTCTGAAGTTTATTTTGAAGGTTTTGAGGTCCAGGTTTTCCTGAGAGAGTAGCTACTTTCCATGAGGATATTATCAGGTATCAGCAGCAAGCTGTTTTCCCACTTGCAGTAAACTTGTCTACTCACATGTCATTTCCCATCCACTAGCACTTAATTAATTTAAACTGAGTAGTTCTGCTGACTTCAACAAAGCAGAAGATTTTGTCTGTATGTGTGTGCTCTGTCCTGAACTTGCATCTGGAAGCAGTTAAATCCAACCCCTTGGGACTGTTTAGGGGTCTATGTGCACGCTTGTGAAACCTGAAATCTGTGTGGGTCTGTGTGTGTGTGTGTGTGTGTGTGTGTGTGTGTGTGTGTGTGTGTGTGTGTGTGTGTTTGTTTGTGTGTTTGTGTGTGTGTGTGTGTGTGTGTGTGTGTGTGTGTGTGTGTGTGTGCTGGGATGACTGTTTGTGTTCCAGAGTGGATGTATGTGTGTTTAAAATGAACACATAAGAGGACATACACATAATATACATACAGTAAATACATGTCTGGGTGTTTTTATGTGTTCGCCGGTACCATGCAGCGCTCTAATGAAGCTGTTATTATACACACACATACATACATGCATACATACACACTACACAGAGGCCTTCAAAGCAGGGCAGGCTTGGGCCTCTGAGAGGTGCAGACTCATTCCTGGGCAAATGGGAGCCAGCTGGGTTTGATAAACACACACACACACACATACACACAAGCCAAACCGCGTCCTGTGCGTGGACTCAACACTTCCCGGCTATGTTTATTTACTCTATCCACTCTCGCTCACTTCTCTATCTGTCCTCTCTTTTCCTGTCCCCTGCCTCTCGCACTCTTCGTCTCCAGTTCACATTCCCTCTTCACTCTCAAATAAATTCCTTCACATATTTGGCATAACTCCATGGATAAATTCACACTTTTACAGCTAAACATATACTGTATAATGTCTATGAAAAGGTGTCTCAGCTGTAGACCGACTGATTTGAGTGAAGTGAAGACATAAAACTAATAGAGGTGGTTTATTTCACCGACTAAGTAAAAACGATTAAAAGTGATTTATAGGGAAGAGATGAGTAGCTGATAGAATCCAGTTATCTGGTTTTGATATTGTGTTAGTCCAACTATATCCACTATTCATCATTTGGATTGAAACGCTTTACTTTATTCATTAACGCATGAGGTGAAGTAAACAGGGCACGTATGGAGGTCCAGGCAGGAACATGAAGTCATCAATATCACCAAGCTAAGCTGATCATCAGCTGATTCCACTAAGTGCCTAATAAAAATGCAAATACAAATCAATTCACATGACAGATCTGTCTTTTTAAATGAAGGTAAATTGGCAACAACTACATTTTAAAGTAAACTTATTTTAACTATTGAAGAGAGGATCAGTTTAGTTCCCATTTACTAAGATATCACACATATTACACATTTTATTAGTTATTGTCTCTACCTATAATCAAATGACAAAATGACAAGATTCTCATACTGTACTGAGATATCACGACTCAAATGAATCTGTGAAACAATTTTTTGTCTTAATTCTAAAATTGCATCAATCAGTCAATTAATCTATTGTATATATTATATTAGTAGATCGACAGAAAATTAATCAGCATGTATTTTGATAATCAATTAATCCTTAAAGTAATTTGCTAAATGATTTCTGCTTTTGTCTGTTTTATATAAGCGTAAACTGAATCTCTTTGGATTTGGATTTTGTACTGTTGATCAGATAAAATGAGACATCTGAAGACGTCATCTTGGACTAATTTTTTTTTACAGTTTTTTTTTTCATTTTTATAGACCAAACAATGAATTAATGAATAAACTTTTTTAATTATTCCATTTATTTCCTGTAAACCACACAAAACGCACGCACACAAAAGTAAAAAATATTTGACTCCATGACATGGGCGTGAGTTTTACAGATTACTAGAGCTGTCCTTGACCAAAGAAATTCTTAGTCGACTAACACTCGAAAGATTTTGTCGACTAATCGATTAGTTGATTTAATCGACAGATCTGTGAAACTGAGTTCCTCCACAAAAAATCACACAAAAGCACCACTTTAAATCTTTTGTTTACCAGAGATGTGCTCATAAGTTTCTTGGAAATATGTCATTCAGCAGGAAAAGCATAAAAGAATGAGTAATTGACTAAAGAAATCTTAGTCGACTAAGACCAAAACAACCGACAGTCGACTAATCAACTAAGAGGGGGCAGCCCTACTGGTTACAATGTTACTTTTAACACAAACAAATATATATCAGGACATACTAATAGAATAAAATAAAATCTGCTATGATCATTGCTATATTTCCCCACCTACTTGAAAGTAGTGAATAAATTCTCAAAAATACCCTTCACGATTATTGGAAAGGTGTGTTTTATTAACTGCTGACAGCTACATATTTTGTTCAGTTGTTGTAGCAATGACTAACTATCAGTAAGTCATGTCTGACAAAGATGCTGATATAGAAGTCTCGCCACATGTTTTTAGTGAATTCCATTACACAGTACGTGTAGCTGTTTGTGAGTCTGTAACACACGGAGGGAGAGAGACGTAGAACCAAAAACTCATGCCAATTATGTTTAATTTTGAATGATTAATTGATTATAGATTTCAATGTGGCAACAACTCTGTTTTGGCAAACAAGAGCTGCTGCTCTTTTTTCTGCTGTTGTTTGGTACGATACACTGTTAATGCTAATGTATGTCATGTTGTATTGTTGAAGTAGGATGAAGCTAAAAAGTTCCAAGCACCCTAAGGGCACTTTCACAAGCCAACATTCAGTCCGTTTTAATTGAACCTTGGTGCGGTTCGTTCGGGCAGTTGTGAATGCAGTAATCGTACTCTGGCGCGGACAAAAACAACCGGTTTGAGATGCTTGTGAGAGGTGGTCTCGGAACGTTTCCAAGCGAACCAAAACGCAGGCTGCCTGTGTGGGAACTTGTTGAGATGGACACAGGTAAACGACAGGCTAATTCGACATAAACTGGAGGAGAAGGGATTCAGTGCCAAGTCAAAGTAAAAAAACTTTGACAGCAATATTTCAAAGTCCGCAATTCCCCACATAGAAGTGCAACTCTCGAGATGAAAAAAGATAAATTCGCTCCTTCGTTCCCGGCCCTCAGCAACTTATTTTTTTATTTGGTCCGCTTTAATTTGTGCGCTGTGAAACCGAACCAGACTAAATAGAAAACGACCCAAAAGTATCAATTTCACTCTGATTCGGACTAACCAAACGCATTATTGCTTGTGAAAGCGTCCTTAGCCTGTCTGAAGGAACACTATCTTTATTTTCTTAGAAAACAAAGTGTATCAAAGCTACTGGTGTGACTCACTTGGTTATGTAAGGTGGTCTAACCTTGATGAAGAGGAACAGTGTTTTAAGCATCGGAGGATTTGTGTGTTTGCCTTCACTTTCATGTGTTTGTGTGTGTGTGTGTGTGTGTGTGTGTGTGTGTGTTTGTGTGTGTGTTTGTGTGTGTGTGTGTGTGTTTGTGTGTGTGTGTGTGTGTGTGTGTGTGTGTGTGTATTTGCAGGCATTTTCGTGTGTAATGGGATCTCTGTGCGTGTGAAGTTGGAGTAGATGTACAGTAAACAGGACCTGAAGGGATGGGAAGTGCTTCCTGCTCTTCCGTTCTATTACATAGACGGTGTTACACAAACCCCACGCGAATACCTGTACACAAACACACATAAAACACTCATACTCCAAGGCTGCCTTCCTGTATCTACCAGCTCTCTCCTCACACACACATATGCTTGTGTCTTGCATGTGGAAGCCATTTCTGAGGCCCATGTTGTATCCATTAGTCTCAATCAGCCAGCTTCAGATATGAAAGCCACTAGTGAGAACTGTTGCCCTCGACGCAGCCAAATGTCTAGTTTAAAGATATGTGTGCGTATTATAGGTTGTGTATGTCACTGGCAAGTAGTGTATATGTCTGTCTATCCATTCACCCATCCATCCTTATTTTACTTTCTTGTAATTACTTTGGAAAACACTCAGCGTTAAAAAGGTTTCAAAGAAAATCTCTGCAACAAGAAAATATATTTAATCTGTCCATACATCTGTCCCAGTGGGCAACGTCCGGGTCTGAAAAGTGAAGCCAATGCAGAAGTGTCTTAAACTTGCATTCTTTCTAATAGCCAGCAGGGGGCGACTCCTCTGGTTGCAAAAAGAAGTCTGATTGTATAGAAGTCTATGAGAAAATTACCCTACTTCTCACTTGATTTATTACCTCAGTAAACATTGTAAACATGAGTTTTTGGTCTCAATCGCTAGTTTCAAGTCTTCTTCAATACAGCATGATGTTCATTTAGTAAATTATGGTCCCATTTAGAGTCAAATAGACCATAAAGCAGGGAATGCTTTAGGTCTTGGCTACCTTGTGATTGACAGGTCGCTACCACGGCGTTGTCCGTTCTGGGAGTTGTCTGTGTTTTATTCTAGTCTATGATCTATCCATAGGCCCAGCCAACAAGCCATACATGTAGTCATGTATTTTTGATTATCCGTTCAAACATCCTGTTTAATATTCCTATAATCAGATATCAATTAGTTCATCCGTTACCTATAATCATCCATTGTTCTATGCAGCTGGTATCCATTTATCAAAATATTGAGGATGGATCATAAAAAAGTAATATTTCACCATGTGCTGGCGGGCAACAATTGACTTTAATGACTGTAGACAGTTGGCAGGTTTTTGAAAATATCCAGATCAGCAATATAATTCAAACAAAAAGCGCTTTAGGTGGCATTTATCGGTTATGCTCATCCTCTCTCTCATGTTGTTTCGCTCCCATTCTGTGGAAGCTGCTTTCGGGGGCAATTATGTCATTATGAAAGCCACACGAGAGCCCAGCGTAAGCAAACTACGGGAAAGGAAAGGACACAGTCTTCTTTAGTGTAAGGTCCGTGACTCCACAGCAAATCATTTTAAGAAGAATCCATTATTACAACATCTGAGAAATACAGATTTAGCTAAAACAGAGACAACAGTTGTGCAAACTCCTTGGAAGTGTGACAAAAGTCTGTATCGCTGCCCTTGTTGGGAAAATAAATGTTAAAGATGTGCAATAAATATGTACAGCAAGTATCTGGATACCTGTATAACACCTGCACATTCTTACTTAGTATGTGTTCAACCATCTGGTCAGTTGAACCACCTCATGCTTCAGTACAGTAGTCTGTTATGTATTCTCATTTAGACTCCTGCTGCCAACGGAGTACTATGGGTTAAAAGTGTATAGGTCTTGTGACTCAGTCAAAGCTTTCTCTGTAAACGTTCAAAACCACGATTGTTGGAGCTAAACACATCCCCACCGAACCTCTAGTGCCATCCAAGCAGGCCTTCAACCAATTGTGTGTTGGCATCAGCATCAAACCACCAAACCGCTCGACCTCAGAGCCATTTCAGAGATCTGAGAAAGATGAGCCTCTAATTCAAATCAGACCAGAGCAATCAAGAGCCGCGGAGGCGATCTGGCTGCGTGTTTACACGTGTGGGTGAGTATGTGTATTTGTTTGTGTATGCTTGACTGTGTGTGTGTGTGTGTTCTTGTATGTGCGTGTTTGTAATTTGGTGCATGTACACGTGTCAGTGGGCCTGAGGGGGCGATCCAGAAGAATTTCAGTCTGCTAGTAAACAAACAGTTAACCATTAAAACAAAAACATATGGATCACATAAGGCATTAACACACACACACACAGACACGTAAACACGCACACACAGATTCAGGATTTGTGAGCTGGCAAATGACGTGACATGTCCTGGATCACCTGAGGGGGAGCACAACCTGCTGTTCCCCTGGGTATGATCTCTGAGGGGGAGCGCTGAGCCGAGTTTCCCTGCAGCCTTTTAAACTACCTCAACCCTGCTTCTACGGCTTCACTCGTACTTCTTTAGAGGCACAGACTTCTAATGTGCAAAAGAAGAGGAGGTCTCTTAGGTGTGTACATCCCTTTGGCAAAGACATACAGGACAAATGCACCCCACAAACAGGAGCATCCAGAATGTACCAGATGAGTTAATGCAGTGACACTTTCATCATGTAGCGCGGATGTTAAGCTGCAACTCTGTTTAATGCTGTCACTGTCACATACTTTGGGCATAAACGATTAGTCAATCAACAGAAACTTAATTGACAACAATTCGGTAATTGATTAGTCATGAGTCACTTACTGTATCTAGATACTCTAATGTGAGCATTAGCTGCTTTACTTTGTTTTACAGTATATCTTTGCAAATTGAATATTTTTAGGTATTAGACTGCTGGTTGGGCCAAACAAGCAATTTGAATGCTTGAGGAAATTCTGATGGGCATTTTAAGATATGTTGAAATAAGAAAAGATAAGATACAGTGTGTATGAATAATGAGTACAATATTCATAATAATTAGGGCTGCCCCCTCTTAGTCGACTAATCGGTCGTTTTGGTCTTAGTCGACTAAGATTTCTTTAGTCAATTAGTCAATTTTTTATGCTTTTTTCATGCTGAATGATTTATTTCTAAGAAAGTTACGTGCACATCTCTGGTAAACACAAGATTTAAAGTGGTGCTTTTGTGTGATTCTTTGTGGAGAAACTCAGTTCCACAGATCTGTCTATTAAATCAACTAATTGATTAGTCGACAAACTCGTACAACTGTTAGTTGACTAAGAATTTCTTTGGTTGAGGACAGCCCTAATAAGATAAACAAAAATACTTGTTTCTTAACAAATGTAAGGTAAAGTTTCCAGTGTGTTTTAGTGCCATTATAAGTGTTTTAAGCATATCTTGACGATCCCATGCCTAATTACAATACGCTTAAAACTCTTAAAATGGCACTAAAATATACTGAAATCACTTCACCTTACATTTTGTTAAGAAAGAAATATGTTTATTGGATCACAGGACACGTCTTTCTTTAGTGAACATCCTTTTTAGTGAAAAACAAACAAAGAATCTTGAATAAAGTAATCATAAATCATAAGGTCCCCCTGCATAAATAAAGCATAAATAAATAAAATAAAAACAGCAACATTGTGCAAGTCTGTTCTTTCTTACATGATAATTCCTGTATTTATTTATTTTTTTATAATCAGGCTATATTTTTCACTTCTCTGCCATGACAGCGAGCTAGACAGCTATTTCTAGTCACTCGTGAGGATTTTCATGATTATCCCGATAATGGAAATTCACCACGATCAACTTATCGCGAGTGTTTTTTAATCACGATCCGCTATAATATCTTTTATCGTAATTGTTACATTGTGATATAATATAATGCAATATATAATAAAATTGTGTTAGACATTACTACTTACTTACTACTTTCTATTTTTACACTAGACTGACATTTAGCAAATAATTAATCAGTTAATCGTAAAAACAATTAGCAGATCAATCAATAACAGAAATGATCGTTACAGTTGCAGCCCTATTTGAAAATGCACTATTCAGACACGCACAGACAGAAATGGGTGCGCACCCTGCTGACTCATCTCTAAAAACACAAAGATAGAGATACGAGTTGAGAGAAGTGGAAAGAAGATACAATGAGATGAGGTGAAGAGCAGCCGAGCAGAATAATGTTCAGCAGAGCGGAGTTAGTGGAGCCGACGCAGTAGCAGCTCTCTGGCCAGCAGTAATGACTGGAACTGATTGAAACCACACACAACCGCTGGGGTTCTGACCAGGACGAAGGAAAATACAAAGAAGAGAACGCATAACTACACAAACGGTTTTTATCTGTAACCCTCAACAAATACACACACGCACACACACAAAGAAAAAGGAAAGAAGAGGCAATTGTTTAGCTGCAATCCAGCCAAAAGCACAGACACACACACACACACATTGCACAGAGGGGCTGTGAGAGCGCAGCACTGGAATATGTCCAAAATTAGAGATTATAGCTGCTGAGAGAATCAAGCAGTGTAAGCTCATTAAAGACAAAAACTGTCTGCTGTTGAACAGGCTTAAGGGGAATTTAATTGTGTTACTTTGTCTCTGAGATTCCTCTGGTTCCTGGGAAAATACAGCTGCTTTGCTAACTGAGTGCTACGCTGCTGCATTTAACACGAGGAGCCTGAAACAGGGACACCACCATCAGATACACTAACACACTCTGTACTGTGCAACATATGGAAACTAAGGACAAACAGTCTAACGCTCATAAACAGTACAAGATAAACAGAATTCAGAAGGATTTCACATTCAGAAAGTGCGTCGAGCTCAAGCTACAGTTGCAAATGTACTGTATATACCCTGAGTTATTACAGATATGAATATTGATATATTGTTGTCTGATTTGTATTATTCTAAAGGCCTTTTTTTCGTACGATTAATTTGCATCTCAATATTTTAGGGCTGTCAATTGATTAAAATTGTTAATCACGATTAATCGCAAATTAATCACACACTTTTTATCTGTTCAAAATGTACCTTAAAGGTAGATTTGTCAAGTATTTAATACTCTTATCAACAGCTGTCAGTGTGTCAGTGTGCTGACTTGACTATGACTTGCCCCAAACTGCATGTGATTATCATAAAGTGGGCATGTCTGTAAAGGGGAGACTCGTGGGTACCCATAGAACTCATTTTCATTTATATATCTTGAGGTCAGAGGTCAAGGGGCATGGCCTCTTTGAAAATGGCCATGCCAGTTTTTCCTCGCCAAACTTTAACGCAAGTTTGGAGCGTTATTTAACCTCCTTCGCAACAAGCTAGTATGACATGGTTATTAGGCGTTATTATCTATATTGATATACTGTTGTCTGATTTGTATTGTTCTAAAGGCCTTTACACACTGGGGGTATTTTTTTGTGTGATTACTTCGCACCTCAATATATTTTTTGGAACTGTTATTATTGTCATGAGTACGTTCACACGCAGAAAAGTGACTTAATTTTTTTAAAGACAAACTTTTGGAGCTTTCGCACCATGAATAAATGCATCAACCAATCACGTTGTGCGGAACGTTCATATTCAAAACGTACACTATAGTGTACTACAAATACATCAATGACAACAACACTAAGGCTCCGTAGTTCGAACCAAGACGGCAAACTTTGTTACTCCTTTCAACTTTGAAAAAGACAGCGCAGATCCACTCTTTCCGTTCATATCTTTCACAATAAAAGCTCCAGACATATATAGTACACTGCATAACTGTTTACCGGAGTCAAATTCACCCAGAGCATTTCGCTAAATGGAAACAAAAATAGTTTACAGTAGTTTAGGTTATACAACAATTTATACAAGACGCTGCTCTGGGTAAATAGGATCCTGGTGGTTGGTCCTCTGTCTGCATGAATCTTTTCAAAGCTTTTATTGAAAAAGTGTTGCAACTGTCGCAAATTGGCATCGCTGCAGGTATGAATAGTTTTGATGTGAAATATTTGCAGGCGAGTATTTTGCATTTTTTGGTAATTTATTCGCCACACCCCACGGTGGGTAAAGGCCTTCATGCATCAATAGTGGCCTAAAAAAACAGCATCGGTCGGGCTCCGTCACAACTGGACTTGGAAGAGACAACAACCACACACTTGAGGGGGTAACCATCAAATCTGTCACTGTAGCAGTAAATGTACAGTAACAGGCCCCTGGCTCAAGTGTCTCAACAAGACAGCACTATCACATCATGCTGACACTAACTGTCAACAGTCTATGACAGACTATGAGGATTTGGAGACTCAAGTCAGGAGTTGGTGAGAGAGAGAGAGAGAGAGAGAGAGAGAGAGAGAGAGAGAGAGAGAGAGAGAGAGAGAGAGAGAGAGAGAGAGAGAGAGAAGGCCACCAAAGCAGCAGCAACAGTTTATCAAATGTTTGCGAGGTGGTGAAGGAAAAAAAAAAAGCGGGCTCATTTTCGTAGTTCAAATATGCTGTAAAAATGCCTCAAACTGCTCCTAGTTTATTTCTATCTCTGTGAGAAACCAAATTAGACGCAAGCCTCAACTAACCTCAGGGACTAAAAAGGGACAAGTAGGCAAATAGCTGCATCTGCACGCTGGAGCGAAGAGAGAGAGAGATAAAATAAATGTTGTTTAGACTGTGATGTAAAGAGAGGAATTTTATTATTTTTATTCTATACAGTACAAGAGAGCACCAGGATAAACAAAGAGACGCCAGCAAACATCTAAACCTGTGAACACAGGTTAAGGTGGCAAAAATATATAGACATTAGTGCTGAAAGATTTGATGAAAATATCTAATAGCATTTTTTCAGACCAATCATTTTTAACCAATCGAGGTTGCAATTTTTATTGTGATTGCATTCCATAAATAAACAAGTAAACTCCCGGCCTGTATTTGTGGTCCACACTGTTTTCAGCAGGAAACATTTGTACTAATCATTATCACAAGCTTATTATCTCATGACAAAATAATGCCACTTCCATAAGTGAGGTTATAGTTATTGACAGCTAATGACAAATGACGACAAACGTCATGATCTGACAAAGTGGTTAACTAAAAGTTGATATCAGTCAGACTGATGACCATAATCATATACTGTTGACAGCTCTGCACTTCAGCTGCTTGAGCTAACGTTAGCGTGAATGACCGACTGAAAGAACGAGGTGCTTCACAGCCCCAAATCCTGGAGGTCCCGATACAGAAATCTTGAGATAAAAACTTAAAAAACACTATGATGTGCTTTGAGGTTTAACTGACAGATTCTACCAGCTATCAGTCATTTATACTTAATAACTAACAAGCAAACTGAAAGCTACCTGACTGAAATCGACGTGATGGGTCAACCAATACTAGATTGTTTTATTTAAATCAAGGACTAACCACTAAGTTGGTGTTTCTGAGCAGCAAAAGGACATCGAACAAGAGTTTCTTGATTAAAGCATCTTTAGGTGAGCATGAAAAGTACAGACCTGTTTCCAAAGATCATATTAACCAAACGAGAGCCAAAATCTTCATTTTGTTTGGCCAACATGTGAAATTAAACATTAATGAGCTACAGCTGGCTATATTTGCTGGCAACAACTGTCTTATGGCGCATTCATACCAAGAGCGAAGCAAATTTTCGCCTTGCCTTACTCACACAAGTTGGACCGCCGGTATCATTTGTGTTCATTCGGGCTAGACGCTTAGGCTTGTTGTCTCCATAGATACCAACAACTTTTCTTTTATGCCATTTCCTCCATCAACCATGGAAGAAATAACCACTGTTACTGCTTTGTGCATGTTGTGGAAGTCCCAGATATGTCAGAAAACCAAACGCCGTCATGTCTGGGTTCATAACATCACACAGTGGGGAGTTGTATTCACATACAGTGCCATTGCACTGGCTGTATCTAGCAACCACACGTCACTACTGCGGTATGAACTCAAAAATAACCAGATTGTGGTGTGATTTAATCGCAATAAACAGATCAAAAGGATGCCGAAACAACTACATAATAATGACAATTTGTAAAATGTCTGTATTCATGCTTTGTCAGGTCGGTCCGAAAGACAACAAGCAAACAACTTTTAAATTGCTTATTTTCTAAATGGTGTTCGGATCGATCAGTGCCAGGCTATGCTAATATAGTAGCTGCTCCATCAACACTCAACATAACATGATTTGCATACCGCGCGAAAGTTCACTTTGCGCTTGGTGTGAACGTAACGTTACAGCTGTCAACATCAACGAGCTCTAAATAATACTTAAACCTCCATATATTAAGACACTAATAATAATGAAAGTCATGTTTAGAATCATAGCTCTAGTGATTTGTAAACAGCTCTCTTTCAAAATTGCAACATAAAAACTAATTCTTGTTCAGCCCTAATACAGAGAGTGACAGGAAGGAAGATAAACAGAGACAAAAGCAGGGAAGTATTAAAAAAAAAAGACAGAGGAAGTGAAAAAATAGAGTGAGAGAGATGCCAGTGGTGAAAGAGAATGAGGGAATCAACATGTGGTGGTACAGTAAGAGGCTCCTATATAAACAGACAGCCTCATTGCATCTTCATGCCTGAGTGAGAGCAACACTCACAACAGCGAGAGGCGCACATCTGTCAATACACACACACACCACTGTTCAGTGGCCTTGTAACGACTGAGCAGAGCTCAATTCACTTACAGCAGAAAAGACTGCTATCCAAATATGGGGTGAGAAGAAGGCTAAAACTCTCACGAATTCATCGTGCATTGTGATTGGCTGTCGCTTACACTGCCGGGTCGTTGTCATAATTAAACTATGGCCTCAAACACTAAGCACAAAAATTAATTAACACCAACTGACTGAACAGAGCCGTTATTTATTGCATCCAATTGCATTTAATTGTACAGATGTTCATAGTATTGTGTCCATCCCCCTTTATGACAGGCAAGCATCTACTGTGCACACAACACATTGTGGCAAAAGCATCAATTAAGTGACCTGGGCCCCGCGTGGCAGAGTTCATGCCAATTTGTCTCAGAGGCCGAATGTGATATTGCAACGAAAATCTTCTAAGGCACAGAAAGCATTTTCCCCATAGACAGCCATTATAAAAGACATGGTGATGATCATTGAGCTGCATACAAGGGCAATTCTTTATATTGTATGTGTATTTTTAAAACACAAAACGTTAATATCTTTAAAACCTTCTCAAAGCCTAGAAAAGTTACTTTTTGAGCATGGCGTCTTTATAATGTAGTCTTGTACAAGCCGTGAACTAACAACACCCACATTTCAGATTTGTTCACATACTGTAGGTCTGGTTCAGCCGACATAGAGAAAGTTGACCAATCAACCAACCAAGATTAAGAATGCGCATGTCATCTTCCTATATAGCTAACTAGCTACCTAGCGACATTCATGAAAAATGGTTCAAGTTGTTGTAAGTCAACTTACAGAAACAGCAACTCTTAAAGGTACAGTGCGTAACACCCGGCAGCATCTAGCAGTGAAGCTGCAGTGTGAAACCTCTTCCGTGTGCCAAGCGTGTGGAAGAACTACGGTGGCTGAAGTGAAAACGTGAATGGCCCTCTCTAGAGTTGTTGTAAGAGTAGCGTAGGTCATTTGGAGAATAGCATACTCGGTGCGTAGAGTGTGTATGTACGTGGGAAGTGAGTGGTGAAGCAAGAGAGAGAGCGGCGGCGAATGTATGTGAGCGAACAAGCGAGCTAGTGGAGCAGGAGACAGAGTTAGTTCAGCCTTGAGAATATCAAGTGAATGTACAGCGGAAGTTTCAGTTTGTGCAGAAATAAATGCTGCAGCTCCTCAACACCAACAGAGGTTTCCTGTGTCTTGTTTCCCGGCGGATGAGTGGAGTGACGGGGGTTAACTCTGGAGCGAGTAACGTTATCGACTCCGGCTCAGGCAGGAAAAGTGTTTGGTTTGTCCGTTCTGGGCAACTGTAGAAATATGGCGGCCGGCTCTGTGGAGAGAGAACCCGCTCCGTATGTAGATATTCCACGTCAATGAAAAACGCTGTTGGTCGGACGGATACGTCACTTGCTACTGATTGTTTAGGGCAAAACAAAACAACCCCCCCTCCCCCCCAGCAAGAAAGTAACTAACTTAATGTCAGTCCGAATTAATGAAGTGAAACGTAATTCAGTCTGATTATCAGGTTAGTCAGGAACAGGAAATGAGGCACTAATGCACATTCGTCATGGACAATACAACATGGAGGTAAACCAGGAAGAAAAAAAAAACGTTTCTGTCGAATGCGCTGGCTAAAAAGCTTTGACTGGAATAAAGAGCGCCATCTTGGAACCTGTTATCCCTTTCTAATAATGCATCCATGGGCAAAAATGTGTTTCAAGCCTCAGTTAGATCTTTATATGTGCCTGTTGTGTTGCTCCAAAGCTGCACTCTGCAGGCAGAGGGACGGGTGGGGGGGGTGAAGCAGAGCGCTGAAAGCAGGGCCTTGTTGCCTTCAGTGGTAGCCTGACCAATCTACTCCTCCCCACCCTGGCTCACCTACCTACCGTCAGCCTACACACACACACACTCACACAAAAATTAGACCAGCCAGCCAGACAAGCAGTCTAACTTTAGTGGGAGAAGCCACAGTTACACTTTGTGTTGGCTTCCTGAGGAGCAAGCACAGGTAAAGTCAGCGCAGCCACGAGAACATGTTCAGGCACAAACTTACAGTTTAATAACTCTAAAATCGTCCGCAGAGTTATTATCATTAAATCTGATGCTGTACTTACACTCATCATGGTGAACCGCAATGTAGCGCAGACCAGAAATGTGCGTGTCTGGATTCTACGCTTTTGCACATTCAATACAGTCATTATAATAGATTGGGTTGAGACTTGTCTTTAAAAAACAAAACAAAAAAAACTTCATCAAACATTGGAGGTTTTTGTGGCAGGTTTCCATGGCAACAAGGCACTTAAATCTCTGCACACTTCCCTAACTTTACCACACCTACCCCAATTACCCCCACTGGACCTGCGCTCTGATCTACAGTCTGTGCTGTCGTTTTCTCACAGAAGCTTGAGGGAACTTGAATCATTGTGGCTGATCCTGGATGAGTCATCCATGCACAATACTGCCCCGAGTCGGTCCGTGGTCCCTCGTTCCCGCCTCAGTTGTCAGTCAACCCTCACCATGACCAATCACACAAAGGGGGAAGGGTCATGGGTTCATTCCCCAATTCCCAGGAGTCCCATTGCGGCCTTTAAGCGTTCCACAGCGCTGAATTGGTCCTGACCCCTCAGATCATCCAAGGCGGCACGTCCCCCACACAGACCAGTCACCTCCGTACACAACTGTTTTTATCTGTCAGCGAGAAGGCCTCTGACCCAATGAATCACCATGACATCCGCCAAAAACACACAATGATTTTTCGGGGGATTTGGTGGGAGTCACTAGAACTCCGCTTCTGGGTCTACCATTAGCGATTAGTAATTTCATAACATGAAATAACAGTGACTCAAGAATATTCCACTCTGGAAAACTAACATCAACCAATACACACTTCCACAAAGGTGAATATATTGGTCTATTCTTGTTTTTGGTAAGAAGGTCTCCTATAGCTTGTAAAGAATGGAAAATGTGTCCAGCTATGTATCCACTCACATACTGGCCAACCTTCGACCATAATGAATAGGCGTGTGAGAA
Organism: Sebastolobus alascanus; assembly: GCA_916701645.2. Taxonomy (NCBI): domain Eukaryota; kingdom Metazoa; phylum Chordata; class Actinopteri; order Perciformes; family Sebastidae; genus Sebastolobus; species Sebastolobus alascanus. The sequence goes on along the minus strand of CAKAOJ020000048.1, from coordinate 559,409 downwards.
AAAAATCGATACACTTGAGTATCGCAATACTGAATTAATTAGATTAAATATTACCTTACTCCGTCTGAGCTATCTGTAACAAGAGACTCAAATATAATGTATAATATATTGTGATACTGTATTGATTCTCAAAAACACTATCAATTTTTAATTAATAGTTTACATGCAAAGATTCGTGGCTCAGATTGCACATAAAGCAGAGCTATGATGTTGGATTCTAAAGGGGCTGTGATAATTGCAAATGCAGATCCCGATGTTCTGATTGCATAAAAAAGTAAACTTTGTTTTACTCAGATTTTATGCATATGGTGGTTTGCTCTTGCAATATATCGCCTTGCTTAAAGTATCGCAATATATCACAACAATGGCTGTCAATTGATTAAAATATTTAATCGCGGTTAATCGCACGATTGTCCATAGTTAATCGTGATTAATCGCAAATAATTTTTTTTAAATTAATTTTTTAACTGTTCAAAATGTAGCTGAAAGGGAGATTTGTCAAGTATTTAATACGCTTATCAACATGGGAGTGGGCAAATATGCTGCTTTATGCAAATGTATGTATATATTTATTATTGGAAATAACTTAACAACACAAAAAAATGACAAATATTGTCCAGAAACCCTCACAGGTACTGCATTAATCATTAAAAAATATGCTTAAATCATAACATGGCAAACTCAAGCCCAACAGGCAACAACAGCTGTCAGTGTGACTATGACTTGTCCCAAACTGCATGTGATTATCATAAAGTGGGCATTTCTGTAAAGGGGAGATTCGTGGGTACCCATAGAACCCATTTTCATTCACATATCTTGAGGTCAGAGGTCAAGGGACCCCTTTGAAGATGGCCCTGCCAGTTTTTCCTCACCAAAATTTAGCACAAGTTTGGAGCGTTATTTAGCCTCTTTCACGACAAGCCAGTATGACGTGGTTGGTACCACTGGATTCCTAAGGTTTTCTAGTTTCATATGATACCAGTCGCACTGCAACTGATGCGCTAATGTGTTAAAGAAATTAGTGGCGTTAAAATGAATTTGCGTTAACATGTTATTATTGCATTAACTTTGACAGGCCTAATCACAATATATTGAATCGTAACCCCTGTATCATAATACATATCATATCGCCAGATTCTTGCCAATACACAGCCCTAATCATGAGGTTTACATGCATGAGAGGTCTCCTCTCTCAGCACAAATCCATTAGCTCCTCTTTTTCATAATAAATGGCTTAATCTCTTTATAACTACTTTCTGTCTCACTTTTTTGAGGCAGCCACACTCATATACACACACACACACCAAAAAACAACAAAGGAGGTTTAATGGTAGTAGTTATAACATTATCCTATTCACGGCTTGTTCAGACCCATCACATAACTGTTTGGTGATGGGACTGTCTCTCGTTCTTTCTCCAATCTGTCTGTTTTTGCAAACCTCTTCCTTACCTGGACTAGGACAGGGCTTTGGGTTCGGGGAGCTGTTTGCTCTCTCTGCGGACGAGGTTGCGTGTGAACTGGGTTGTGGAGCTGGTAGACTGGGGTCCCCCTCATCAGGTGGTTCTGGGGAGATGGCAGGGGCACTCCTCTCCTCATCCATGGGCGTAGGCCTGGCTCTTATGGGAGGAGGTGGAGGGGCCAAGGAGTGAGCCTGAAGCACAGAGAGGAGATAGAACCAAAAATATTATTACAGAGATGATCGCATGGGTCACATGAAAGATTGTCTTTTTAAATTGAGCAACCAGTCAACAGGTCGTCTGTCGAGACAGAGGTATAATCAGGCACAACTTGAACCAGCATGAATCCCTTACAGCTATAAAAAATCACTAAAGGATGGGCCTGGCGTGCTCCTTTCATGAAACAGTGGTAAGACAACGGATGTGCCTAATCATAGCCTACTTTTAATTAACAGTGTGTAAACTCTTTAAACTTGTGTTGTGCAAATAATAACAATATGGGTAGTATTTAAAGCTATATATAACCAACTACATCAGATAAAAAGACAACAGTAACAAAAGAAGCAAGGAGAAAAGGTGTAGGAAAAAGGTCAAATGATAATTAAAGGGACTGTATGTAAGTTTTTACACGTATAAATGTTTTTTAATTGTTTTATTATTTATTGCCAATGTGTGAACAGGTTGTAACCTAACAAATGAGACCTTCCGCAACTTTCTGGGTTTCCTCTATCAGCCTGTAGACTGCTTTTAATGTGAAGAATCCGGGCCGTTATTTTCTGGGAAAATCCACTCACAAGCTCGTCATGCGAGCTTGTGAGTGCCTTTATTCTCAGCTCCGCTACAGGGCTTACAGTGTGCAACCATAGCTAACGTTTGGTCAGAACTGGAGTCCGCTAATGACAACCAACCAGGCCCGCTACAACTCAGACTCAAACACAAACTCCACGGAAGCACAAAAAAACAAAGTTATATCTAGTGAAGCCCGTCTTGCAAAACAGGAACGTGACCGACATCAGGGGGGAAATAGGATCAACCTCGGCAGGGCCTTCGATTCATGGAGGAACCTTTGTTTGGTAAGCTAACATTACTGTTAAGCATGTGAAATATATAGTGATATTGTGGTTTTAGCTGCTAATGTTGCTAACGTTAAAGAACATTCAGTCTCGTGTGTCGCCTCACTGTTTTGACTGATGCTCACTCGCGTCTACGTAGTGGGAGCACAAGCACGAGCAACAGAACGCTGACTGTCGTTGACTTAAAGCTGCAGTGGGAAGAAATGGAGCAAATATGATTAAGAAAAGTTACTTTTATAAAACGGTCACTATATCCTGACAGTAGTACATGAGACATGTAATCTGAAAAAAAAATCATGTGCCTCTGTGTCCTCCGGTGCTCCTAATGGCATCTACAAGATTTCACACACTGGAGGAAAACAACCAATCAGAGCTGATCTGGAGCCTGCCGTCTCTGAGCAGCTGTCAATCACTCGCAAACTCCGATCAAACGGTCAAACTAGGCAGCGCTGATCAAATATGAATCAATATTCTGTTACTGTTATGCCTATTAGCTTCCTCCGTTGAATGAACAGCCAGTAGGAACGCTCTCTCTCTCAAATGACCTGTGATTGGTCAAAGTCTCACGTCAGGGCTAGATTTTTTAAAGCCTGAAAACAGAGCCATGAGGAGGTGCAGAAGTCTAGTATTCTCTCAGAACACTTGAATTACAATATGCTGAAACGTTATTATTGGGAAATTTTGCCCAATGATGCCAAAAACATTCTGCCTACTGAAGCTTTAAGTTCTTACTAAATGGTTACTAAGCACATATGGGCTAAATGAGATGACTTATTTTATTCTTATCTTCCTGTAACCAGCCACGTGTGTTTTTTTATCTGATATTTTAGAGAGGAGTCGAGCAGGCAGCAGCACCGAGCAGCGGGCACGTTCTCCCCTCATCATTAACACGGGGACTAATTGAGTGTGTCACGTGCCAACGTGTGTTTGGCGCGCGCCAGCCCTGCCAGAGCAAGCTCAGCTGTGGACAGCTGTTTGCGCGCTCCCGCGGCTCCGCTCCGCACTCGCTGCCCCCAAAAGTTTTGACAACCTATAGCTGCGTTTTTAGTGATGAAGCGAAGGTTACCGAGTTCATAGAATGTCTGCACCATTGAATAACTACAGTGGGATTAGTTTTTATACTTCTGAAACAGTAAAAAAGTGTAAAGAAGTTTCGGGAAAAGAGAAAGATTTCACCGCACACTTGAAAACAGTGCCAAACTTCTTTAGGTGTGTAGCCTACGTGTACACAGGTTTCATAAATAGTAAAGTCTACCCTTCATGAAAAGTGTACGCTGAAATTGAAAGTAGCCTATAGCCTTCTAAACTTTACTGCTATAATAACGGGCGTATTCTGTTTACCTTTATTGCATGTCTGCGCCCTGCTTTCCCTAAACGAGTCCTTGCATGCTCAGACCGAGTTCAGCTCCAGTGTGCCGATCCTTTCACTGCCTAGATTATATCTGCACAATAAATCGCTTTGATCCTCCACCACAACAACAACAACAACAACAACAACAACAACAACAACAACGTCTTCTTACCTTCTCTCTGGCTGGGACGCGGTGCAGCCGAAACCTTCAGCTAATTCATCCTCTGTCCGCTCCAGGTGGACTTCTCGCCTTTCCCGTCCTCTTTCCCTCCACTCTTGTCACCTTACACGACCACCAAATCTCTTTTCGGCTCATGTAGGTGCCCCCAAAAAACTCCCAATTCAATGCATTTTTGTCTCCAGCGAAGATAAGTTTTCTCTCCGCCTCCCAAAAGTTTCTCTCTCTCTCCGGCTCGCCCCGTCCTCCAGCGGACCAGATGTTGGGAAGTTGGTCTCTGCAGGCAGCTCGCTGAATACTCTTTGTCTGCACGTTTTTCCTTTTCTGCAAACAACAAAACAAGCAGGCTATACACCAGCGTCCCAAACGTGTTTTAAACTGTTCAAATGAGCAGCTATCCGTCCCGTGGAGGCTGCTCGGTCTCTCCTCTCTCTTTACTCCCACTATAGTTTGCCTCAGACTTGTGTGCTGCAGCTATTGGACAGGAAACTACAGTCAGCAGTGATTGTGCTTCCTCCAGGCTACAAACTAGTTGGGCTGAACTATACTGTCATATAATTACCCCCCTTTAACCCGAACCAGACACAGCACTAACACAGGGGAGCTTTCATCAGGAATTATGAGCCCTGGAACCATATGTTTTGTCATAGAGCAACAGTTTGGGAATATAACTTTATTGTATATACTCTGCTTCAATACAGCATATCTGTGGTGCTCAGTTATGGCCACTATTTTAGCTATATTAATGCAATTTTATTCACTTATAGCACAATAATAATATTCTGTTGAATCATTGCTGCTACAGTATATTCATTCAGTTCTTAAAAACAATACTGTAGGTTAGAGCTGCAACAAATAATTAATGGATTAGTTGTCAACTATTAAATTAATTTCGCCAACTATTTTGATAATCAATCAATCGGTTTGAGTAATTTTTTTAAGAAAAAAAAAGAAGTAAAAATTCTGTGATTCCAGCTTCTTAAATGTGAATATTTTCTGGTTTCTTTACTCCTCTATGACAGTAAACTGAATGTTTTTGAGTTGTGGACTAGAGCTGACCTGAATGCTTCGAAGCTTTGACCGTTGCTAGGGATGCACCGATTCGACTTTTTCAGTCCCGATACCGATAGTGATACCTGGGCTTTGGGTATCGGCCGATACCGAGTACTGATCTGATACCAGTCTTTAATTAATAAGCCGTATGCCTCACTGTGTGGAAGTGACTGGGATAATTATTTTATGTGTAAGGCAACATCAGGCTTGACTTACATTAAACATTGCTCGCCTAACTTTGGAAAACAAAATGTAACAAATAAAGATAGATACAAATTTAGTGAATTGTTATTTATTATTAAATAATAAATCGTACTCCAGCAACATGGCAAAAAATCTTCAAAATTAACAGGAATTACAATTCAGGTGTAAACCTTTTTAATGCAGCAACAAATTGGTCAAAACTTAAACAGGAATTCAAATTCCAGTATATATTGTATATAGTATATAAACATAGAATTCAAATGAATACATCGGCCCCATTGTCACCGATACGCAATCCAGCTATTTGAGTCAGTATCGGCCCGATTTCCGATCCAGTATCGGTGCATCCCTAATCGTTGCCATGGTATTCGACCTCCAAATCAGTATTGGAACGCTTCATTTTAAAGCAGTATAAATCCCAAAATATCCCATGAAATAAGGAATAATCCCACAACATTTATTATTCATATTCAACATTAATTATTATTAGTTATTGTCAGCCAGATATCGCTGTTTGTTGTGTGTAGAGGTGCGTGTGTGTACAGTAGTGCGGCAGCGGCACTGAAACGGGGGGATGGAGACAGACAGACAGAAGAACATGTCAGCCTGCCATGCTGCACTGCTCCGCGAAGCTTCGAATACCTTGAAATATTTCTCACAAAAGCTTCGAAGCCCAAAAAATGGTATTCGGGACAGCCCTATTGTGGACAAAACAAGACATTTGAGGACGTCATCTTGGGCTTTGGGAAACACTGATCGACATTTTTCACCATTTTATAGACCAAAAAACTAATCGATTAATGGAGAAAATAATCAACAGATTAATCGACAATGAAAATAATGGTTAGTTGCAGCCCTACTGTATTACTGTACTTACTCTATATTACCCTACCGTAGGTGCTTGCAGGGCAAATAGTTCGTTAGCTACTTTTTCTCTGCCAATGTTGTTTTCTTTTTTATTTCAACTTTGAAGTAACTCTGAAAACATTCATGTTAATTGTTGAGGAACCACTTGTAATTTTATAGTAATTTAGTAAAGAGTGGACTTTTTTAAATATCATGCCAAGTACTCGAATTGCAATCTGACATGAGTCAACCAAACCTTTGTTCTTCAGGTGCGGGGCGGTCACTGCTTTCAGTTTACAAGCTTTTATGACTCACTGTGGGAATTTTCTTCATTCATTCTGGTGCTCACGAGACCATTTAAGATGTCTCAGTACCAGACCAAACTAGGTCATGACTCGTGATTCATCCTCTTGATAGTAATTGTGCACTCAAAAGCAATTACAAGAAACCCTACAAAGCACATCCCACCCTTAAACCCTGTTAGCCATCAGCTGGTTATTTTCAGAGGTTTCAAAAATAGTAACTTTCACTTCAAAAGCAGAAGAATTGAAACTAAACTCGCCGTGCATCATTCACTGACATAACTATCGCCATGTCATCAAGTGCCGGATTAGTGAGATTTTTTTGACTAACTGATAAACAAATGTCACAATTTTGCACTCTGTAATCTGAATGAAGACTCATTAAGAGAAACGAGAAAGGTACCTACGCTTGTGGTTTTCACAATATGAGTAATGAGTGTCATATGAAATCTGTAGTGGATATACACTTCACGAACAAACAATACAACTACAAATGAACAAGGGAGGCTGTAAAATAACATATAGGCCTAGGCTACTGTATGTATTCAAATTCATGCTCATACAAATATGGATAGGATATACATAAGGAATGACTGTTCTGAGCTTCATACTGGGAAACTTCTATATAAAAGTCTCCCAGTATGAAGCTCTCTTACCTTTTTTCAAAATTAAGTTCTCAGATTTCTATGAAATGATGGTTGCTAAACAGATGACAAACAATGCAAGGTGGTCGCGCACATCCAAAACCGTAGTTGGCTGGTGCTGGACCAGCAGAAGACAGCAATGAAAAATGTAGAAGAAGGTCTGCACACTGTAGCTCCCTTAGAGTGCAATTTATTGGCACATCTACGTAAGGGAATGTGTATATGATTTTTTGTATATATTGTTGTTTACTAGGTATATATGAGTTTTGTGTAGTATACATGTAACATTACTTTTGATTATATGTGGGGTATCATGTGACCATCATGTGACCAGAGCGCTTACCCTTTAAAGATGGCGTCTCTGTGTTGATTTATTAGGTCTGAAGAAGAGCTTGTGCTCGAAACATCACTTACGAAGATGTGCCAATAAATTGCACTCTGAGGGAGCTACAGTGTGCCATGTTTTTCATTGCTAAACAGGTGTACTTAATTTGAAAAACAATGGCAGTAGATGTGCGTATCAAAGGACATGGTGGAAAGAGCACTAGAATATTGTACTCAAGTAAAAGCACTGTTACTTTACAGAAATTTTACTCAAGTAAAATTAAAAGTAGCCTACTTAAAAGTAGGTCAGTTAAAATGTACTCTGAATAAATTAAATAAATGAATAAATAATTTTAAAAAAGAGGGAGGGGGGTGATATATAATAGACTACTACTGTTAATTTCATCTTTAGGCTACAAAATATATTTCATTGAATGCCAATTTATACATAAGTGGAACATCATCAGCAACAAGACGCCTTATGTCCAAACCAACAGAGGGCACTGTGCAGTCTGTACATTAAAACTGATTATAAATAAATATAACTAATTATATAAATATATAATTGGCCTCCTCGGTGTAGCACAGTTTTTATACACAGCGAAGCGCGTACACGCAACTACGTGTTGCTCGGCAACAAAGTGGTTGTTGACGTTCTCATCTGGTTAGTCCAGTCAGTGTGTTGTTAAACCTGCTCACCTGTCTGAACGGTCCCGTGAAGTCCTCCACAATATAACCAGTCCACTCGGCCTCTCTGTCCCAGTATAACCAGTCAACTCTCTGGTCCCACTGCGTTCCTTAAAACCAAAACATTTTGAGCTGAATAAGGCTCTAACATCACATCAGGGATTAACAGTCTCAAAAAGCATCACACACCTCACTGTAGGAGCTCCTCAGTGAACGCAGAAGTCACCGCTAATTAGCATTGTTAGCATTTAGCATGTTAGCAAGCGTTCCCCCAGCAACGAACACCGTGGGTCTGTCACGTAGCTAGCCAACACGTTTGGTGCATTAATTATATAAAGTCTATGAATAAGACAGATGCAGCATTTTTCTAACTATGCCGTGGTAACGTACAATAACGATAATCATAACCAAACCCCCATTATGTGATCCTTAACTTGATGGTGGCTGAAGTGGCCCCAGCCGTGAACTCGGCCGTGAACGTAAACATTTACGAGTTGACGTATCATTTCCGGAGTGTCGCCGTCAAGTCTCTGGGCAACAAGCATCCATGGCAACGAGGCAGTGGCGCCCTCCTGCGGCCACAGACGCACCTGCAGCTTCTTCTTCTTCTCTGCTGTAACGTAGCTGCTGATTTATTATAAGGACTTTTTCATGTGACTTTTGTTTTTACTCTGTAACGGATGCGACTTGAAATGTAGCGAAGTACAATAGCCTATTCCTACTTGTGATAAATAGTGTGTAAAAGTAAAATTACCAATAAAAAAATTTTAAAAAAAGTACAAGTAGCCAACACAAAAAAAACGCCTTTGTATTTGTATGGAGGACTTATGGACATATGAAAATCTGTTTTGATTTTGTATTTTTCTCTCTATAGATGTATATATTTCTATTTTTTATTGTATTTTAATTTTATTTTAATTTTTACTTTTTTAATGTACCCCTGGCATGAACACTTTTGTATGTACATATTGTTATTGTACTAATATTTTGTAAAATTAAAATTTTTTTAAAATTTTAAAATTTTAAAAAAACCTGTATGGAGGACCACAAGAGTTGCCTTTTAAATGCCTGATTAAAACCTGTATTCTTAATTCAATTTGTGAATCCAGTTATTTACTTCTCTTTTTAAACTGCATTTTCAAATAGATTTTTAAATTCCATTATTTATTTATGAATTTATTAATGTATTTTTAAATGATGTACTTACTTTATTGACTGTTTTATGGTGTTTTTGTAAATCCCTTTTTAATTTGAACTATTTATTGATGGATTAATATTTCATTTGTAAATTATTTTCATAATTCTTCTTTCTATTGCCCATTAAATGTCAAATAATGAAATACTTTGAAATTTTGTCCATTTATTCATAGATTAATAAATGAATTTGTAAACACAAATTGTAAAATTTGTTATTAATCAATTAAATGCTCTATTACTATTTACGTGACTCTTGTGGTCCTCCATATACTTGACTTCAGCGACAACAAATGTTTAGAAATAAATAAGAATACTCTATCACATACCATTTCAAATATAAAAACACACCATGTTAGCCTATTTAGTGTATTTTACTTTGCAAGATAAATGAGTATAGGACCATAATGCCAACAATAATGATCCAAATGAGCCTAATTTCTGACAGATAAAACCACAATCTATCTCCAACTTTGTTGAGGGTGTTATTGAGAATGGTCTTTATTCGTTGATATTAAAAACAATAAGGATAGGTGGAATAAAACAAATGACTAAAATACAAAAATTCTTTTACACACAGTGACATCACCACTGCTCACTACGATGCAAATCATATCATCAGTTGTGTTTCTTGGGTCACACATGATGATACAGAGAAATACAGCCCGTTACAGACAGGCTTTGTCTGCTCCTGCCATGGTGACACCTGGAGGGTGTCACTGATGAGAGTGTTTCCTGTGATTGATGTGTGGAGGCGTGACGGGGCGCGAGGTCTAATTCACAGCAGCAAATCTTCTGAGGCTTTTTCTGAGACAGGCTTCATTTTTACTAACAACTTGATAACCTCCTGTTCAATTTGTGTGTACAATCACTCATGTGAGACAGCCGGGCTTTGACTCTGAACTATTTGTAGGATTCGTGCTCTGTGGGGGCTTAAGGGTCAGAGTTTGTGTGGGCAATGGTAGCGTTAGGGAGATCTATTCCAACAGATATTGTCTGTTTGTCTTTTTGTTTGTGAAAGAAAACAGACATAATGTATATTACTTACTTTACAGCTGAGCAGACCAGACCCACTTTATGATCCAAATATCTTGTCACACATAAATAATTCTTAAAGATGTTGATAATTTAGACAAGCTGTCCAAGTATAAATGTCACCCATTGGATGATTTTAACAAAGCCTGCCACTACGACAACGACCAATAGCAGCATTTCAAAGTCTCTTTGAGCTAATTCATATCAACACATTTCAAATTGTCGCCCCCTCCCTGCTGCTTTACATGCATAACTTGCCAATTTGTCATCTACTGCTGGGGATTTTTTTTTTTTAACAGGATGGAACAAGAGCACTCCCACATTGTATCAAATTAAAATTCACCCTCATTTCAACTAATTCACAGGATCACAATGTGTTAATGAGGGAGATTCTCGTCTTTTATCTGATATCATCACATCAGCTAAATGTGATACTGTACAATTATGGTGTAATAAAAACAGAAGTCCCGCATAAATAAACCAAATACAAGCTTCAAAAGGCCCTGAAGACTGTTGACATTACATCGTGGCTACATAAAAGTCTTGTGTGTTTGTACAAGATTCAGTCCCCCCCACCTCTTCCAACACTGAACAATGAGAGCGGAGACATTTTCTTGTCATCAGCTTCCTGAAAAGCTCATGCTCTCTATCCTCTTACTTCCGTTAGTGACTCACTCTTCACCATTCACCGCACCCACAGTCCTCCCTCTGCACTCCGATAGCTTTAGAGAGGACCTATGTTGCTTTTGTGCTTTTCCCCTTTCCTTTAGTGTGCTATATAGTTTATGTGCATGTAAAAGGCCCAGACACACCAAGCTGACAGGCGGCCGTTGGACAGTTTAGGGCCGTCGGTGAGCGTCTGTCAGCCTAGTTTTTGCAGTGTGTCCTTCACCGTCGGCTCTAGTCTGACCTTGTCGGAGGTTTTTCAGCCAATTCAGCATGTTGACGGTGAGAGAAATTACTCTGATTGGCTGTTCACATTAAACATCTTCCTCTCATCTGATCATTCCAACACACGTATGTTTCACAGCGACATGGCCATCTTGAATGAAGCTAAGTGGTCAGTGAGAGTGGTGTGAAAATGGTCGGCAGAAGTCGTTTTATTACATGTACGTATCATAACAACGGCTTGTATATCCGCTGTCCTCGGTCTTCCGGTTTCCCTTCTTTGAATCACGAATACAGATTACCGCCTCCTGCTGGTGTGGTGTTATTTAATCTCACGCAGGTGCAGAACGTACGTGCTGACTGGCCGTCGGGTTTAGTCTTTGCGGTGTGTCTGGGTGCAACTTGTCAGCTAAAACAAAGGCGATGTAAAGCGACGCAACAGGCGTCCTTCATCAGCGCTAGTTTTCTGATGTCAGGTTGATGTGTCCCCAGCTGCAAAGTTACAAAGTACAAAGTCCACGCCAAAGAGAGTTACACTCCCCCACAGAAACACTGCTCCTAAACTGCCTGAAACGCCTTGCTTGAAGTCCTGCCTTTTCTTCTGTAACGTGGTGATGTCACCAAGTAACACAGCATAATAAGTCCTCTTTAACTTCTATTGATTACTTAAATTCTATTGATAACTTAAATTGTACATATTACATATATTTATTGTACACTACATATCTTCATTGACGGACGGTACATACCATGCTCACTTACCATGTATATTCTGTATATTCTGTATCCCTATTTATTGTTTTATAATTCTTGTACACCTGTACCTGTTTTGTTTGCTGCTTTGACACCTGAATTTCCCCACGGGGATTAATAAAGGTTCATCTTATCTTATCTTATTTTATCTTACTTGGTATTTACACATTTACTTACATGCTAGTGATTCACAGGTACACAATGGTAATTTAATCAAAACTTATATCATGATTTTTAAACACATTTGTCACAGCGTAGTTTTGCTGGTTGCCTTTGTTCCGGTTCCACAGTAAGTGGCAGCTTCCTGTCGGGGTGAACGAGGACTCTCTGGACCGTCCAGGGTCTTGTGATCCAAGCAGACGAACATGGCAGCGTCCTTCCACATTCCTCACCTCCAACTATCAAATCAGCTTCCAATTATGAAATGGGAGCAGCTGTTGACGCACACACAGGCACATACACAGAATATTTTTATTGTGTGCAGACGGAGGAACAGAAATAACAGCAACAGCAGATTATGTTTCGTCCCTGATCCTGAACTGTAATAACTGTCCTCTAAAGGAATAGTTCCCCATCTTGGGAAATTGCTTTCTTGTGGGGTCAAATGAGAAGATCGATGCCACTCTCATGGCTGCTCAGTAAATATGAAACAGCTACAACAAAATCCGCCTATCAGCACCTGTAAAGCTTATCATATAACATGTTATATTGTTTAATGCGTACAAAAACTGAATTACAATTCAGTGTTTTACAGGGGGTTAGTGCTATTTCTCCAGCCCGTTCTCATTCCCAGGGCGTCAATTACCGACGCTTTTTCACAGCCGTCGGCGTTCGATACCGCCACACAAGGAACCATTTAGCGGCGATATGAAACACACCAGGCTTTCCATTGACTACAATGTAAACCCATCCAAGTCAACAGTGAACCCTCAGAGAAAGTGCTGTGGTGACGTAGTTTAAAGAGCGAAAAGACACACACACACAGGGCGGGCAGGACTTTACAATCAGCTGTTCGTTCGTGTCCTGTGTTCAATAAGTCAAGTCGCATTTTTACTGTAAAAACGTAATAATTTTAAGGCCAACCATGTTGTTTTTTCCTAAACCTAACTAAGTGGTTTTGTTGCCAAATACTCAGCAAGTGTTTTTGTTTAACTCACAACATTAATCACGTGTTTACTGCAACCGAAAAGTGACACCGAGGGGTCTGACAAAGCGTCGGTATGTGATGAGTTGGAATGAAATGTTGTTACGTTAAGTTACGGACGTAAATTAAAATAAGGGCTCACTCCCTACGCTGAGTTCTGCAGATTGATTAGAAGCGTATTTGTGATACGTCAAAAACAAATGTAATCTGGGAGAAAATACCCTTGAAACATATTTGACAATGCAGTTTTTTTTGTATGGGGACGTAATTTTTAGGAGACCAGGATGGTACGAGACGTGACAGTGGTATCGATCTTTTCATCTAACTCTCGGCAAGAAAGCGAATAAGTGTAGCTTCCAAAATGTTGAACTACTGCTTTCAGTGAATATGAGAAAGAGAGGGTCATCATTATATTAAAAACATTAAACCAACACTTCAAATACTCACCACACTTACATAATTGTAGATATTGCGTAAGTACCACCACCCTGTAATAGCACTTACTTTTATGTTACTACTTTTTTTTTTACAACACCTGAGTCACAACTCGAGCTGAAAGGCCATATTTAAGTACCAGTGCATAAAGAGAAGTTATAAGTTCTTCTGTACCAAGGTCAACTTGTCCTCACACAGGTAATCGTGTTATGCCTCACTATAGTGAAAGCCACTCTACCTTTCCCACAGCACGTAGACCTGCTCTTTGTTTGGCTTAGGCCTCTGAGGCTTCAGAGGCTTTCCAGTCCGCTGAGATCCAGCAGAGAAAGAGCAGGTTGCCTCCTCTTCCTCGCCAGCACTGGAAGACTGAGGCGAGAGCTGCTCCACTGCTCCAGCACTTCTGACCAGACTGCATGAGATGTCACATCCAGACCCTCTATTACCCAGCATCACATCCGCAGACAGGCACACACAGGGTGGGAGGGGCGGATCAGACGGAGGAAACGTAGAGATTGAGAGATGGAGAGAGAGAGAGAGAGAGAGAGAGAGAGAGAGGAAGAGTCCAGACGGACGCAGAGAAAGAGAGAGAGAGAGAGAGAGAGGGAGAGAGTCCAGACGGACGTAGAGAGAGAGACAGAGAGAGAGAGAGAGAGAGAGAGAGAGTACAGAGTGTGTGTTCACAGAGAAGTGAAAGTGGAGCCACACACGCACACAGAGTATTCTGCTGAAACCGTCTCACAGTATTATTCTAAACTTTTAACGTTGATTGTTTCAGTGGTTTTAAACAGTTTGGTGTGACTGGAGGAGAGAGAGGAGAGAGAGGAGAGAGAGAGAGAGAGAGAGAGAGAGAGAGACACAGAGAGAGAGAGACAGAGAGAGAGAGAGAGGCCCCAGCTACAGAACAAAAGCATCTTTGTGAGTGATTGGAACCACATTTTCACCCTCCTCTTCCTCTCTCTCTCTCTCTCTCTCTCTCTCTCTCTCTCTCTGTCTCTCTTTCTCTCTGTTTCTCTCTCTCTCTGTCTCTCTCTGTCTCTCTTTCTCTCTGTTTCTCTCGCTCTCTCTCTGTGTCTGTCTCTCTCTCTCTCTGTCTCTCTCTCTCTGCCAAACATGGAGTCGTGGAGTTTCATCCTCTTCCTCATCAGACTTCTCTGAGGAGGTTGGAAGAAAAAACATATCCTACCTGAGAAACACTAACAATTGGAGGCTAATTATTAGGGCTCAAAGTTAACGCGTATAATGCAAATTCATTTTAATGCCACAAATTGATTCATATTTGATCAGCGCTGCCTAGTTTGACCGTTTGATCAGAGTTTGCGAGGGATTGACAGCTGCCTCCGTGAATGAACAGCCAATAGGAACGTGCTCTCTCTCTGAAATGACCTGTGATTGGCCAAAGTCTCCTGTCACGGGCTAGATTTTCTAAAGCCTGAAAACAGAGCCATGAGGAGGTGCAGAAGGCTAGTTATCTCTGAATTACAATATGCTGGATGGATTTTTTGCCCAATGATGCCAAAAATATTCTGCCTACTGAAGCTTTAAACTAGAAATATTTCCTTATTTGGTGTAATATCAATGCTTCATGGTAATTTCCGTGTTTTGTCACCTTCATCAAATGTGCAGCCCAGTTTTCGCCAAAAAGAAAGGTTACCACAATAGGTTTCTCCATATTTGATATTAATCAGGTCAGGAGATTTTGCAGTTCTTAATATCATTTGTACACATACAGCAGCGGGGTCCAAGCAATGTGGAAGTAAAGCCAATCTCAACAAAACACAAGGTTGCAATTGCACGCGATTTGAATGTTATAAGTCCATCGGTCTTTTTTAAATTTTTATAGTAGACAGGAGAGAAAGGAATCGTCTCAGCCCATTAGACTGAATAAGCAGATCCATGTGGATGCAGCAGCAGCAGATACACAGTATGTTGTGTTGTTTTGAGTTTTGGGGGGACGGCCCACTGCTTCAGCCACAGACACGGAGGGGAAGAAGGGAGGATGACAGAGTGAGAGAACGGGGGAGAGACGGAGAGAGATGTTAGCATGGCGCTCCGTAAATTTATTTTGTGACTCACAGGGTCTGCCTGGACCTCAGTGCTCTCCATGCTGCTGGGACTAGCAGCCCTCCACACAACACACACACACAAACACACACACACACACACACACACACACACACACACACACACACACACACACACACACACACACACACACACACACACACACACACACACACACACACATTGATTTGGCATTGCAAGTCCAAGCAGATGCATAAACATGTATACAAATTTTGCAAACACACTAACTCGTGCACACACACACACACACACACACCTCCTCTGTGCAGACGAGCATTAAGAAATATATTCAGCGCTTTATGCCAAACACTACTGTGCCACGCCAAGAATAACCTCTTTGTGTGTTGCTCTGCACCCTGGCTCACCTTGTACAAGTATATAGCGCTAAGTTTCTGCTTAGTATTCATGGTGTGTGCACGCCAGTGAGTGTGTGCATGTGTGCGTGTGTGTGTCTGTAATAAGCTTAAGATGGGGTCTCTCCCAAAAACCAAATGTCACAGGGATTTAAGCGTCAAGAGTGAGTTTCCTCCCAGCTGACTATCGGAGAAGTTCACTAAAAGCACAAGATTAAACAAAGTCTCAACTTTCCAAAACACATCCAGCCAGTTTCCATTTTTTCTCCCTGTGGCAACACATCCATCCACCACGCAGGTTTAAAGATAAGCTGTAGGGCATGCGCCAAAACCTGCGAGGTAGAGAGAGACGGGGAAGGGAAGAGTGAAAAGAAAAAGTACAGAAAACTATTTTCCCCCATATTCAGCATCTATTCTATAATCTCATAAGACTTCAGCCACCTGCGTTCATGTAATCCACTCCATCACTACAGGTAGTGTCTGTTCTGCACTCTCTGGCCCACCCTGTTGGTCGGAGCATGTCAGTGGACCACAGGGATGTTTGTTGCTGGGTTTGTGTTTGTGAGATGCTGCTTGTGTTGTCCGGTTTGTTTACTCCTCCTGGTGGCCGCTCGCTGTATCACAACACACGCTGACCTCTCTGGAGGCCTCGCACGACTCATACTGGATGAACTTTAAGATTTGAGCAGTAGTTTGTCGTCTAATGAGGTTTACATGTCAGGTAGGATTAATTAACTACTAGTTATTGACTATATTTGACATCAACATTCTTCAAACCTGTACATTTGTCTTTAAGTGAGAGATATAAGGATGCAGATTCACCTCATTGTTTTAGATATTATTTTGTTAACAACTCTCAATTCCATAATTACCAGACAGGCTGAGAATCTTCATCTTCTGTTGTATAAAACATCCCGTGGTCAGTTTTCTATCAACTTTCGTTTTCTTTATATTATGGAATGAAAATGTCCATTTAATGGATTCCTCTGTGTCTTTGTCGATGTATAAAAAGAGACTTATAGAAATGCTCTGCTGACAAAAACATTTGATTTGGAAAAAAATGATCCCTCTTAGAAACTGTAAATATGGCAATTACTCCTGCTTGTTTGTATTTTCTTTGTTTTGTTTGAACTTTACTCCTACACTTTACACTCTATATTTCTATATGTGAAATGTTTTGAACACTAATATCTAAAATGTACTGGTGATTTTTGTCATGGTGATGGTCTCTACCACATCCTCACACATATTTTACATTCCTTTCATGTGAATTGTGTTTTACTGTCCTATTCATATGTGTGAAACAAATAAAAAATAAACTGTGATGGGAATTATGTGATACATTCTTTAAAGTAAGTAAGTAATATTTATTTATATGGCACCAAGGTTACAGAGAGCCTTCCAAAAGGATGAATTATTAAAAAGAACAAAATTTGAGTACAACACAAACATTACAACAGGAGAAAATAGCACAATAAGAACAATACAATAGAAGCATCACAGCTCAATTTAGAGTACATGACTTAGGCACAAAAACACTTAGAAAAAAGGTTTTCAATTTTATAATAGTTTTAACCTGTACAGTCTGACTCGACAGGATGCAAAGAGGGAATTTGCTCAAAACATTCAGCCTTCCTTCATTGTTAACAGCAGTCACCTTGATTGGGTTTCCTTAATTATAGTGGTTAGAGTCGGCAGGAGTCGTGCGTTTATATTACTTAAGTACTTAAGTACTCTGGCAATGGTCACGGTGAAAATTAGAGTAGCTGCAATTAATACTGTATGTTTTCTGCATTTTCAGTTTGTGTTTGTGTGTGATGTGTAGCCTCGTTTTGCTGCAGGGCGGGCTAATTCTTTTTTAGGTACTAGAGCATTAAAGAAAGTATTTAACTAGTTTCAAGGGTATTTTTGGCTCCAAACCTTTTAGCCCTATGACCCCTTAAAATAAGGTCATCAAACATATGGCCCGAGGGCTAAAACCGGCCCGCCAAAGGGTCAATCCGGCCCACTACATTTTCAATAAAACGCACTGCTATTCCTAGCTGTCCACTGTCACGCTGTCCTAACAAGAGTAACAGGCCCTATGCTGGATACGCTATTATACATCCCACATGTTTACGTACAGGCTACGTGACACAACAGTCAAGCGTGAGCTACTGTTCATGCAGGAGCCGCCGGTGGAGTTTGTCAAAAAGGAGAAAAGTGCACACACAGAGTCTTGGTTTTCCAAGAAAAATGGATCAATTCCTATTTCTTCACAGAGGTAGATGGGAAGCCAGTGTACTCGGTGTGTTCACAGCACCTTTCAGTGCTCAAAGAAAATAATATTCGGCGCTACTATCAGACTCATCATGGCGAGAAATACAAGAACTTGCAGAGACAACTGAGAAAAGAGAAAATTAAATAATTGGTGTCTGTTTTTAGTCGTAGCCGAGAGATCAGCGAGACATCTCAGGCTGTTCATCTGCTTATGGATTTTTTCATTACTTGTGAATGTTTTCAGAGTGACCTCGTGCTTCTTTACACTAAAAGAAAAGGACAAATTTAGAGGTGTTGCTATTTACAGTATAGGTTATTATCAGGGCTACCAAAGTTAGTGCGATAATAACACGTTAATGCAAATTTCTTTTAACGGCACTAATTTCTTTAACGTATTAACGCAACTTGCAATTTTTAGGTTGTAGCGGGCTCAGTTTTAAAGCGAGAATGAAGTTTTGGTGAGGAAAAACTAGAATGGGCACTTGACCTCTGACCTCAAGATATGTCAATGCAGCAGTTTTTCCTTGCCCAAATTTAGAAAGTTTGAAGTGATTTATCATTTATTATTATTCCTTCTCGACAAGCTAGTATGACATGGTTGGTATCAATGGATTATTTAGGTTTTCATATTTCATATGATGCCAGTATCTTCACTCTAGCTTTAAAACTGAGCCCGCTACAACCTCAGAAAGATCGATAACGCAGTAAGGCCTTTAAAAAATGAATGGCATTAAAACAAATTTGCGATATCACGTTAACTTTGACAGCCGTAATAAAAACTAAAACTAGACCTTTCTGAAAAGCTGAAACTAAACTAAACTAGCAAAAACACTCTGAAAACTAACTAAAACTAAACTAAAAATTAAATTGAAAAGTCAAAAGTAAAATACCACTGCTTTCTTCATCTGGAGAAGAAACAACAAGGACTCAGCGTGGGACAGTGTAATAAGTATTTTATTGCATTTTATAATGCCATTGTCAATAATTAGTACAGATTACATGCAACTAGACCTACTGTACAGTTTTTTTATTGTCTGCGTGGACAGACACAAGAAGATTCAGGTTACAAATACACAGATATATGTGTGTGTTTTTATACAGCATGAAGGAAAGGGCAGTGACTGGCATTACATGGCTACCCGGGGTGGAGGGTCAGAGGGCTGGGCTCCACTGTCTGTCTAAAGCCACCGCCCAGTCCCTGTCCCCGCCTCGTCCCAAGGGTCACACTTTCAAATAACAAGAAACAGAACAAAAAAACCAAAGGATAAAGAGAGGTAAACAGGTAAACTGAAACTAAGAAACAATACAGAGAGTCACTGCTGAAAATGTACACACATTCCTTAGGTTTAACCAGAGGAGCGCTGAAGTGGTAGTTCCATCGGATTCTGGCTGTCTCTACTTGATAATACCGTCAGGCTCCACTTTGAGAGTCCCTCACCCCTCACATGACACCTCAGAACTGTCCAATCACAAGTCAGGATTTGGGCTCCCCGTGTCCTTTGAGTCAGTCACCAGCCAATAGGACGCAGGCCGGCCCTACAACACCATTACGTGGATGTATATACGAGAGATAACAGCTAAAGGTGATCGGTGAAGTCGATGGAGACTTTTGGAAGTAGCTTGGTTTTTGTTTGGTTAAGGTTGTGGCATTGGTTTGGTTACAGTTTGGTTACAGTTCAGGAGTTTGGACTGGTTGCTTTCAATGCCTTTGGTAGTCAGAGGATGAGCTGCATCTCTGAGAGCCATTCCACATTTTGGTATTGAGACTACGAGAGAGGAGGAGTATCAAAAATGCAACAGTGTCGGGCTTTGATCGGCCTCTGTGGGACTGGGAGATGAGGTTGGCGACTGGTCACCACCAGCCAGGTGTGTGTGACTCAGTGACACCCCCACGGCGCCTGCAGATGATTGACAGCTCTGCGGGTCGGAGTTCAGCACAGGAATGACAGGGGTCAGGGGTCAGAGGGAGGGGTCACAGGGAGCTGGGACACATATTGGCACCTGAGAGGACCAACAGCAATATCTTTCTAGAGCTCCGCGTTGTTGTTGTTTGTTTTTTTTAAAGCAAGAGAGGGGCTACATATTCTTACATTTTTTCTCTTTTTCTTTTCAGAGGTTTTGGTCCTGTCTTTGACAAAAAGTCCTTCTGAGGTATCAATACATAATGAAGTAACTTTTTAGTTTGTTTTCCATTTTGTTTTTTTTCTTTCCTTAAAAATGCATAAATGCAGTACAGAGACAAAAAAGTATCAAAATAGACCTAGCTAAGATAAATATACAAACAGGTGTTACCTAAACCACTGATCTAACTTTTATTCTTTTAATTTTTTTTTTTTAGAGATAATACACTTAAAAAATCAGCGTCCCAGACGTTTTATGAAGAACTGAAAAAAAATGGAAACAAAAACAGAACTAATAAACCGAGATACCTGCAGCACTTAATATGATAAATACATATACTTCAGCATTAGCAGTACAGTATAGGAATCAGAGCTGAAAGCTTTACAATAGCTAAACAGGTGCAAAAGAAAAAAAAAAATGGGAAAGAATGCCCCGGAGAGATAAGTCAAGCATTAATATACAAGAATACATCATGTTATGCCAAAGCTGGAGAAAGAACAGAAGTGTTACATGGCGACCTGTGAACAATCTACATCTTTATAAAACAGTTTTGTTTACAGGTGTACCTTAAAGCACAAGTCAGAGATCATCTATGTACTGTATGCAGCAGTTCCTCTTGGTTTGGATATTACTAGTAGTAGTGATGAGTTTCATTGAGTGTGTGTTAGTCCTCTCGGCGTCTCGTGTTTTGGCGAAGCGGGTGCCGCTGTGTTGTTGTGGGTCTTTGGATATCTGGATGGTCAGAGCCTCCTGTTGCACTAACCCATAGCCCTGCTTCTATTATACCCCTGTGTGTGTGTGTGTGTGTGTGTGTGTGGCACTGATATATTCTGTCCATCATTAACCCAAATGGCAACCAGCTCCCTGCAACGCCGCCATTAATGACCAGCTATCATGAATATGCACACGTACGTACAGTCACAGTTGAGAGGCTGTTCACAGAGCTCAGTGCTAATTGGGTGCAGGAATATGGTCAGTTTACACAGCTGATAGAAAACTTTTCATATATAGTGAGCACTTCACAACACACTTTGAGACGTAGAGAGTGCTTTAGATGTGGTTTAAGGAGAGGTAGTCATTTTTAAATCCATGGAAAGTGAAACGTCTCTATGTTTTTGGGCTCGAGCGGATGTGTGTGTGTTAGGGAGTCCGGATCACCTTTTTTTTTTTTTTTTTTCTTGTCAGTCATACAGTAAGTGTAACAACAATTTTGGCATTCCTTATTATCATCGAGGAAGAATGGAGGAAAAAAAATAATATTTCAGAGAGTTCAGTCTCCCATTGGCTATGTGTTGAACCGTTTTTTTTGAAAAGGAGGTAGTGTTATTTTTGGTTTTTATCTCGTTTCTGTCTGCCACTTTGTACTTTGTTAGAAATCAGTCTCTAATGTGACAGGAAACAGTCCTGTTTGAACACAAAGTCATCAGAAAGGTTCTTTCGTTAAATAAGAAAAATCGTCTGAAGTGCAAGAGATAGTTTGACAAAAAAGTATGAAAATATGAACCCAACTTTCAATTAGTCCCTTGGTTGTTTTCCTCTTACATTGGTATTATTTTTTTAGTTGTTCCCTCTTTATTGTAATATATATGTTTTTTTGGAATAACTCCTCCCTGTCCAAAGATGGGACTTTTGTAACCACATTACAGTACACTTCCTCTTCCTGCCAATACAGATCAAGAGGTTTGTTCCCTAGATTGAAAAGCTCCAAATGTTTGTTTTACGACAGCACCAGAACAAGTATCCTGTAAAAGTGTTCAAATGCCTCACGAGTGCCTCGTCTTCAGGGCCAGTCCTATAGGATTGTGTTTGGAACACAGTTTAGCCTGAGCGTGGGAGAGACAGGGTTTCACCTCTAAGTGCTTTTCTCTTTCTTTTTGTTTTTCAGAGGAACTGTGCGAGGTTTGTTAATACTACTTTTTTTTTTGGCCTCATACCTAATGTGAGTCATTCGTAACCGCTTATCATGTAAAAGCTTTTGATGTCTCCAAATCCTAGTTTTGCTTCACACACTTTGGTTTTCGGAATGGTCAGCACTGTAAGTAAGTCATGTATAATTTCAACACAATACTTATATGAATACAATAATAAGAATTCAAACTCCTGGTTTGTTGTCTTTTGGCCAATTCTTTAAGAAGAAAAAGGAAACTCAAAAAGGGCAAAATAAACTACAGGGTTTTTGGTTTTCTACATATTTCTTTGGTTACCTGTAACAAAAATAAAATGGGAATAAGCAGATAATAGATTAAAATAAATGTTAAATTTGGTATGGCACTGTAGAGAAAAAAGTAATGCTTTTATGCTCACGGAAAACAAACAACAAAAAAAAAATCTCACGTGCTATTCCTTTAACACAAACTCACACAGTGAATTGCAGATAGCTTCTACACAGTAACTATTACAACCATAGAGCTTTGAATCGAAGCTGAGCAGAGTTGCCACATTTGGTGTCCCACGGAAAGAATTCCCCCTTATTTGTTTATCAATTTGGACACAGTTCCAGGCAGAACCTTTGTGGGATGAGGTATTCTCTGACTGCAGTAATAATATATATATTTTTAAAGCATTACTGATATTTCTCAACTAAATACACAACCAAAAAACAAGTGAATGAGAGAGAATTTTAAAAACAAAAGATTCAGCTGTTAAATAATCTGTCTGGATAATGGCAACTTTAAGTGCTATTTCCAAATTTCTTGCCTGCTACACATTGGGACAGAAAGGGAGAGGGGCAGGAGTGGGGGGGTCGGGTATCACAAGTTGGGACAATACTGCGCTTTCTTTCGTTTTTTTTTGCCAATACTCATTTGGAATGGTGTGAACAGCCAGAGTAAATCAAACAATTTACAATACAAAAACAAAAACAGCATCCTTAGAAAAGGTACGTCGAAACAGAACGCCACCGTGGAAATATTGATCCTCAAAAATAAACAATGATAATAACATCAAATAAAAAAAAAAGGAAATGACAAAAGCTACCACACATTTTTTTTCTTGTTATACTCCATAATCATGAACAGTTTTCTTTTTTAGTCACAATATTTCTGTAGACGCTTCCTCCCTCGTTTCTCTCTGCTTCCCCTCTTTTCTTCTCAAAGTGTTCCTAGCTCGTCGCTCCGTCTGCAGACGGAGGAGAGGAGAAGGACAGCACCAAATGGTCCTATTCCTGCAGTCTTTTCGGGGTGGGGATGGGAAGGGATGGAGATGGAGGTGGAGGTGGGGTAGGAAAATGTCTTTTTTTTTTCTCACTTAGAAGCAAAGAGTTTTAAAAGATTTCCGTCACTAAGTGTCTTGCTTGGGGGGGCAGAAGTTTGGACAGGGACCAGGGCCGCAGCCTCGCCGTGGGTTCACACGCCAACGTGGAGATCTGCACAAGTGTCGGAGCGCTGTTGAGCTTTGAAAGTGCTCCTCCGTCCGTCCCTCCTTCCCGCCTTGAAGCCCGACAGTTTCATTTCAATCAAATCAAAGAAAATGAAAAAGCAAGTGATTGACTCAAAGAGGGGGAAGAAGGAGAGGTCTGCACAGCCCCTGGTGACTGCTCCAAATCTATATACACATGATCCTGTGTGTGTGTGTGTGTGTGTGTGTGTCTTTCTCTTTCGAACACACACACACACTTGTGTGTCTTCTCAACGCAGATAAAACGGCTAGCCAGGCAGCCCGAGACAACGGCGAGGAGGGCGTATGCAGAGTGGTCGGGCGAGGAGGAGAGAGTGTGTCCAAACCTCTAAGGGTCTCTACACAGAGGCTGATTTGACCAGGGAGGATGATGAGACATGGTGAATGTGTTTGTGTGTGTGTGTGTGTGTGTGTTGTGTGTGTGCGTGTGTCTGCATTGAGTGGTGTTACACCTCTGAGCCAAGTGTTGGAAAAGAAACACATGGATGTAAAGCAGTGCTCCACAGTCTTGTTTTTGCGTCTGAAAGGTCATCTAACCCTGTTTGGAGTTTCTCAATGTCGTCCTTGGTTGCTTGCATTTTCTTAAAAACAAAACAAAAAACATTCTCTTTTTTTCTCTCTTTTCTCTTAAGTGTACTGTAGCTATCTTTTTCCTCTTCACGCTGACGAGAGGGCTCAAGGGATTGGTCTCGCTATGTCTCGTCCCTCTGGTCCGTCTGGGATCGGTCCTACTCCAGCTCCTCGGTGGGGAGATCCTCCTCCAGGTCGCGCTCGTCGCTCGGCAACGCCATGCTGTGTGTGACGCCGGCCAGGAGGGATACTGACCGACTGTCCTCCTCCAGGTCAGTGGGCTCCTCCTTCACATGCACCTGGTGGCTGGAGGGGAGGGCGGACAGCTGTTAGCGGGGCGAGGGGTCCAGTTTTAAAGGCAGACGTCAATAGGTCCTTTTCACACCAGCCATTTTGACGATGTCATAGCATGGTGTACACAGGTGTAATTAATAAAAATAATTATAGTCCCGTTCTATTTAGTGTTTCACAGTCACTCCAGTGAGCCAGTATGCACAATACCAGGACCCTGGCCCACCTAAATGCAACAGGGTCCATTATTAATGTTATTAATTACACCTGTGTTCACCCTGCAATGACATGTCAAAATGGCTGCAAATATTCAGTTAGTTCACCAAAATGTATTTTTTAGGGCTGTCAAAGTTAAGGCGATAATAAAGTGTTTACGCAAAATCGATTTAACGCCACAAATTTCTTTAACGCATTAATGCAATCAATCTTTCGGAGGTTGAGGCGGGCTCAGTTTTAAAGCTAGACTATGAAACTAGGAAACCTAAGCAGTCCATCGGTACCAACCACGTCACACTAGCCTGTCGCGAAGGAAGTTAAATAATTTCTCTCATCAGCCATTTTCTATGAAGATAATAATATTTATATCAGTATCGCCATTAGGGCTGCCCCCCTCTTAGTCAATCAGTTGACTAATCAGTCCTTTTGGTCTTACAGTAGTCGACTAAGATTTCTTTAGTCGATTAGTCGTTTTTTTATGCTTTTTTATGCTGAATGACTTATTTCCAAGAAACTTATGAGCACATCACTGGTAAACACAAGATTTAAAGTGGTGTTTTTTTGTGATTCTTTGCAGAGAAACACAGTTTTACAGATCTGTCGATTGAATCAATGATCCGTTTTCATTCTGAAAAGTCAGCTTTTTCAAAACCAACATGGCTCAGTTCAAAATTTTGTTTCAAAACAAAACTCCTCATCTCTTCTCTGACATGATCTTGACATCAGATGATTTGCTTATTATCTAAGTCTTATCTGTCATTGGATTTAAATGAATGACTCTGACTGCAGTAAATGCAGAAAAATAAAAAAGTGTCCAGAGAAATTTGCAGCTTTGTGTGGTACATTTCAATCGATTAGTTGACAAAATCGTACAACGAGGAAAGCCCTAATCGCCATTATATAGATAGAAAACACTGACTCGCTGATAAACCTGCCACTATCAATCTAATATACTGGCCTTACACTGTTTTTTTTTTTTGTCCGTACATGTGTAGGAGTTTCCATGTGTACCTGTACTGGTGAGGGCTGAGCGTTGGGCTGCAGCTGCCGTTGCTGTTGACCTGCTCCACGGTGGAGCTGACATCATCGTGGCCCACATGCAGCATGTTGAGGCTGGCCGCAGACTGGGCCATGAGTGAGGGGCTGTTCAGCAGAGACAGACTGCTCTCTGCCAGAGCCGCCTGCACACAAACACACACACAGATGTCCAGTCATTTTAAATCCAAACAAAACCTGTTGGCTATACCTCGTACCAAACGTAAAACCAAAGGCGACTGTTCTTTTTCTGTCCTAGCACCTAGACTGAGGAACAATCTCCCCCCTTACGTTAGATCTGCTGAGTCTGTTGACGGTTTCAAAAAACATCTAAAGCGTATTTCTTTAAAGGTCCAGTGTGTGTAGGATCTGGCGGTATCTAGCGGTGAGGTGAGGAGATTGCAACCAACTGAAGGCTCTCCCGTGTGCCAAGCGTGTCGGAGAGCTACGGTGGCCGACGCGAAAACGCGAATAGCCCTCTCTAGAGCCAGTTGGAGCAGAGCCAGTGTGTAGAGTGTGTGTGTGTACGTGGGAAGTGAGTGGTGAAGCAAGAGAGAGAGAGCGGCGGCAACAGAAGCGAGTAACATTATCGACTCCGGCCCAAGCAGGAAAAGTTAACAGTTTGGTTTGTCCAACATGGCGGACTCCATGAAGAGGACCTGATCCCTATGTAGATATGAAGGGATCATTCTAAGGTAACGAAAACACAACAACTCTTATTTTCAGGTGATTTTACACTAATAAAAATATACTTATTAATATAATATTCCATTTCTGCTAATAGATCCCCCTAATTGTTACACACTGGTCCTTTAAGTTGGCTTTCAATAATGTCCTATAAGTCCAAGGGTTGATGAGTGATAACTCGTTGCTGTATTCTTTCAGCGTTTTTAAGTGCATTGCGCTATATGTATTTTTGATAACTATTTGTTCTTGTATGCACTCTGCGCTTGCTATTATATTTTTTTGTAATGACGTAACTTTATAACCTGTGTTTAAAAATGTGGTATATAAATAAAGTTTTACTTACTTAATAAATAGAAGCTGGATTACAGTAAAAAAAAAAGATTCATCAAATTAGAAGAAGCTGAATGATAATGGAAAAAGGGGTATGTGACGTAATAAAGGGAGGTCTGGAAATGATCCGTCCACCACAACCACCACATTTGTTGAAACATCCAACTCTTACTTATAAATTTAAACTGTAATGCTCAAAATGTGTTTGTTAATTGACACACAGTATAATAAATGGTCACCGCCACAGTGAATGATGGATTTCTTCATGCACTGATGAGACCTCTTCCATATGGAGCACATTTGAATCCACTAACTTGCAAGTGAACTTGACAAACCACTAGGGGGCACTTATATACAGTGCTTTCCCCCCATCATGCCTTGTGCTTGTGCGTTTAAGTCCCTGTCATAAGTGTGTGTGTGTTGAAAGTCTCAACAGGAACATTAAGCGGGACTGATCCACAACTTAAATGCATACGCGAACGCGGCGAAACATCAAATGTCTGCAGAAGAGAAAACAACTGAACCAACAGGGGCAGCTTCTGTCAGCGCTCCAACCGCTCACATCCAGCTGTTTGCAGATGAGACAGGTTGGACGCTGGCTGAGAGACTCACCCCACCTCCCTCTCACACAGGGGAAGAAAAAAAGACAAAAGGAGGGGAATTCTCACTGGCTCAGAGATGGATTTTCTGGGACAGGCGATAATTTTATGCGGTAACCTTAATTGACAACTACTTGACGCTATAAATCATCTCAGTGGCAAAAATTGCATGTGTGTGTGTGGGTTCGCTGTGTGTGTAGGAGTGAAGAGACGGGGTGGCGCATGTGTGAGAAAGTGAGGTGGGAGGTGAGTGTTGGTGCGGGAGGAGGGAGGTGGTGTGTGAGCGTCGTTAGGGAATCTGCTAATTATAAGAGGGAATTGATATTAGTGCCCTTGATTGCGATTGGCTGCTACTGTGTGTGTGTGTGTGTGAGGGAGATAGAGAGAAACGGGGGGGGGGGGGGGGGGGGGCTTTCCTTACCTGGTAGCTGGCGTTTAGGGATCCAAAGCCCAGGCCTGAAATCATGTTTTTCACCAGAGTGGGACTTCTGCACACACACAGAGAGAGAGAGAGAGAGAGAGAGAGAGAGAGAGAGAGGGGTGAGAATCACAGATTGAGCGCACATGTGAAAAGATGTCACCTCCGCCAAAGCACTCTGACAGATCTCACAAATATGTTTGTTACAAGTAGAAACATACACAGACTGTAAACAGATGCTAAAACACACACGCATATGAAAGTGTCCGATATCTGGCGTGCAGGTGTGCGTGTGTGTGTGTGTGTGTGTAATTATCCCTGGTTTCTCTGGCGGTTGGAGAGAACATCTGTTTACATACGCTAACAAGGTTTTTTTCCTCTCCTGCATCTCACACAGCTGCTTACTAATGGTGTCGACAAACAGAAAAAAACACACACACACACACACACACGCAGTAAAGTGCGTACACGATAAGCCGGCAGCCCTTTTTATTTTTTATATATCTGATTGCTGAGTTGGCCTCTTGGTAATAGTAGAGCGTCCATTTAGGTAATCATTGTGCCAGCACCCATAAGCTCACACTCACGTCAACCTCAAGAAAACAAAATGTGTGTGATGCAGTGTGTGTGTGTGTGTGTGTGTGTGTGTGTGTGTGCATACCCGGTCATCTTTGGTGGTCTCCTCTTTTGGTATTCAACTTCATCCACAGTCCACACGGCCCCCTTCACGTTCTCAACGCGAACAAAACACTTGTGCAGACTCAGGTTGTGGCGCACAGCATTCTGGGAAAAGGGAGGGAGAGAAAAGAGGAAGAGTTTTAACACGACTGAAGTTTAACAAGTCCTCAGCACGGGTATGTTATTCTCCTTCTGGAGGGAGTGTGTGTTGTGTGTGTTGTTGATTTAAGCCCTGAAATAGTTGTCTGTGTTACCAGTACCGCTTTCTCCTGTTGAAAGTAGTTTTCGGTTGGTTTTGAGGCTTCATTGTAAGCATCATTTATTGTTAATAAATTGTTATTTTTGTTTAACCTTTGCTGCCCTTGCTACTCTTTCCCTGGGTTTCCTCATTTTTCAAAAATCCTGACTTTGACTATTAAAGGTCTCATTGATAACATTCTTATGTAGACAAATATTAAAAAAAAAATAATTATACATCCACAGAGCCTTTTAAAAAGGTGCCGAATAAAAGTATGGCTTTTCCTGAAAAAAATTATCATGAATGTGAATTAATAATTTAAAAAAATTTGGCAGGTCCAAAATGAATGTTTTGTTTATTTCTTTATCTAAAACTACGTAGGTATCTCTGTGTCGTCATTTAATGTGGAAAAAAACAGGTAAATGGTTGAGATTGACGGTAAGTGTCTGGCAACGACTTGTTGTGAAGTTAATGCAATGGAACGGCGGAAGTAGAAGAATGTGACATCTAGGCTTCGTCCGAAATCGCATACTATGCACTACATACTCAATAGATGTACTATCGTTCAACATACTTTTGTTAAAATAAACAGTAGTATGTATCTTTTCGGACGCACTGAGCAGTAATTTACGTCGTCACTTCCTGAGAGCATCCTTGCCGGTCGGAGACGTGTAACCATGGTAACCCGGGCCAACCTCATGTGACCAAAACGACGGTTTGTGGGAATTAAAGTCTGAAGTAATTTTAAATATATATTACCCTTAGCAAATTGAAATCTTATACTCACACTTACTTACACTATAATTAAAGTGTTATTGATGTTACAGAATTGTCCGTCAACGTCCGTTATGAACGTTGTCGTCACTACCGCATTGCATTGTGGGATATTTATGCCACCGTAGTGTCCAGTGTTGCATACTGTAATATTTCACCGGAAATACTATGTAATTCGCGTACTATTGGTTTCAGACTAAGGTGCCGGACACGCTAAAATATCTCACATCCTGTTTTAGCGTACTAAATAGTAGTTAGTATGGAATTTCGGACACAACCCTAGTGGCTGAATGCTATCAATGTTATCAATTGTACCTTCAATAAAAGTGTAAATCTAAACATTTCAAAGTTGTACTGTTAGATACTTGCCCAAAGTATGTCCGTACCAAATTTCAAGACTTTTGACCAAACAGAACAAATATTGTGGCATTTTTCCTTATCATACTTAATATAGTCTTTGGGACTTGACTTCCATAATATTCCAGCGGGAAATGTGTCCTTGAAGAGAAACTCAACACCAGCTGAAATTCTTATTTTTGCTCCAAGTTCTCACTTGGCTGGAGGTACAAACACTCACTCAGGGTGTGTTCAGTGCAAACAATGCTTTCCAGCCTGGTGATAAGTTGCCTTTTAAGTAATGCGACCTTTTTTACCCATCACGCTATACACACACATACTGTAGCTGCATGTACAGTGCTAATACAGTGCAGCGGTTCTCTAGTAGTGCTATTTTATCTCAGAATTTTCTAATCATTCACCATCAGCACACACACACACACACACACACACACACACACACACACACACACACACACACACACACACACACATACAGGCACTCAGACAGGCAGACACACCGCTATCTCCGTCTCACCCCCCCAGGGACAGGCCTCCCTTTTCATCTGCTATTTGTAGTTTGTTCATGCCCAATTTCATTACCAATTTTAATTCGTCTATAATTAAATCCTGCATATTCTCTCTGACACGTTGTTCTAAGCCGAGAGGGAGGGACAGGCCAGGCATGCATCACTCCTCGCCGTAATTACACACACACGCGCGCACACACACACATACAAACACACACACACGTAATTACACAAGCCATAATCAGCGGAGGAACCCTTTCTCCCCCGCATCCCCTCAACCCCCGAGCCGTGATGCTAAGTTTTGTAAATGAGTCTGACCCCAATCTGCGCCCGCCACCCTGACAGTGCAAACACACACACACACACACACACACACACACACACACACACACACACACACACACACACACACACACACACACACACACACACACACACACACACAGATACACACATACACACACGCACAGATGCACACGCCAGACACCAGTGCTATTGCAGTGCTATTTGCATTCGTCTCCGTGATGAAAGCCTAATTCTCCCAGTTAAAACATTAGCAGTCATTTACAGTGGGTCACAGCACATGTGCCACTCATCTCCACTCCCTCCGGCTGGGAGAGGAGGGTGGTGGGGGGACGGGAGTCAGACATTTTGGGAAGAAAGAAAAGAAAAAAATCAAGAGACTAAATTTAATTCAGGTATTAATAGAAGCGTGAATGTCTTTATATTGTAAATGTTTGAGCATCGTGATCAGTTCGGTTGTGTTTCTGCTGCTGCCTGATGCATGCTGGGATAGGCTACTTCCATATGATCCTAAATACTCTAGGAATATGTAACATATATAATATAATAAAGAAGCATTTCACTTGTGATGACTTTGCAACCAGATTCGTGTTAAACGGCGGTGGATGAAGTAAATACGACAAAGAAATACATGTTATATCTATTTATTTAACCTTGATTCAGTACTCACCACTGAGTACCTGGTTCTCCTTTTAATGTAGCTTCTATTGGTGTATTGTGTTTTTATGTAAATGTGTTTTAATGTGTCCTGTCTGGATGTAATATGTTGTGTTTTATTGTACCTTCTTTAATAGCAGTTGTTGCACATGCAACCCAAAGACAAATTTCTACCTTTTGTACGCAAAAAGTACACAATAAAGTATTTTCTATTCTATACTACTCTAAAATACCACAACAAATTTTACAAGTAAAAGTTCAAATTTGACTTAAGTAAAAGTATGTACTGTAAGTATTATTAAGTATCTAAAGTAAAAGTACTCACAATGAAGAAAAAGGCACCTGTGAGTGCTACTATTATATATCATATTACTGGATAATTATTACTGATGCGTTAATGTATAAGCAGCGTTTTACTGTTGTAATTGGTCATATGCTGTTGGGTAGTTTAATCTATAACAATCATATCTTATAGGGCTACAACTAACTGTTATTGTCATTGTCGATTAATCTGTCGATTATTATTAGTTGTTTGGTCTATAAAATGTTTAAAAAGGTCGATCAGTGTTTCCCAAAGTCCAAAATGACGTCCTCAAATGTCTTGTTTTGTCCACAACTCAAAAATATTCAGTTTACTGTCATAGAGGAGTAAAGAAACCAGAAAATATTCACATTTAAGAAGCTGGAATAAAAAAATAAAAAAAATTACTCAAACCAATTAATCGATTAACAAAATAGTTTGTGATGAATTGATTAATCATTGCAGCACTAATATTCTTTAAAATCTGCAAAGTAATTAGCAACTAAAGCTGTAAAATAACTGTAGTGGAGTAAAAAGATCAATATTTAGAGTATGAAATAGTATAAAATGGTAAAATCTACTTGAGTAAATGTACTTAGTTACATTCCACCTCTGGAAATCAAAGTGAAGCATCTTATATAGAGTCTTGTTTGCATTTTTTATTCTTACTCTATATTATTCTGACCTAATTTACTTTAAAAGTGGGACCAATTACCCCAAAAAAGTGATTTATACAGTACTAGGCGCATCTGACAAGAAAACAGTGAAAAACAAATGTTTTTTATGGTGAGTTACACAGAAAATAAAACCTCTTTTTTAAGGCCTCCGTCATGCAGCACCTTGAAAAAACACTCAACACTCGTTTCTCCTCCTCTCTCAATCATCCCTTTCTTTCTCTCTCTCTCTTGTCTCATCCTCATTCTCTGTCCCCTCTCCTTTCTATGATCAATGACTTCCACTCGCTGACACCGCTGCTCTCCTCATGAAATATAACGGCTTATTAAAGGACATACATCTCTACGGCCCTATTTGACTCGCTGAGCTGCTATATAAATACATAAGGCCATGCCGAGCTATATTTAAAGGTCTGCGAGGCCAACGGCACAGGAAGCAGACACCAGACATTAATAGTTAAAATTCATAAAAGTCAGATGAGGAGGTAAAGATATTCCTGGCTGCCCCGTCTCTTAACCCTCTCCGCACTCCTCCATCATCCTCCCATCCCTCCCTCCTTGGTTTAGGGCTATTAGAGGAAGGACGGGAGTTCTCCTCACCCCTCCTCCCACTGTCTCCCTCACTCCTTTCTCTCACTTTCCCTCTCTGGAGGAACTGACACTCAAATTAGTGCGAGGTTTCAGTAGAAATGGGTCAGCACCTACAATGGTGGGATCAGGCCAGGTGTGTGTGAGAGAGAGAGGGAGAGATTCAATGTGTGTGATCATGAGCAGTGTGTGTGTGTGTGTCAGCTTTTTATGTGCATCTCTGTAATGAGGCTGTATAACGGCTAGATGTGGCTCCACCGGGCTAAGTGGGGCCGACTCTCCATGTGCCACGTTGGAGGTGAGAGAGTTGTTTAGGGCTGAGAGGGAGCGAGACGGAAAAGAGCGAGAGAACGAGAGCAGTAGGGAAGTGTCTCATAAAGGACAGAAAGAGCCAATAACTGTCAAATCAGTCATATCTTTAGGAGCTGAGCAAAGTCAGCTTTAAAACTCGTGTGCAGGCGTGTGTGTGTGTGTAACTGTACTCGTATCATAAGTGCTAAATTTAGGCCTTCAAAGTGAATCCATTTTCTGCAAAGTGAGGTCATTTTGGCCAATCCGAATGTTTCAAATAACACGGCAAAACCTGCCGACACACTTTGTTCCTGTCACTGTGGTCTCTGCTCGGGTCGGGGGCTTCATCAGTCGGCACAGACCACAATTATTTTGCAGTCAATTACATCAGCTTTAATCAAGTCAGAGTTGTTTACCACATTTTAGTTTGAGTCTAAATATTTTCCTTTGATTGAATCGGCTTTTAACGAGTCAGAGACGGAGTCGAAACTTTCATTTTCTGTTGCTGCTCTTCTCCGCCATCATCTAAACCAGTGGTTCCCAACCTTTTTTCCTTAAGGGACCCCTTTTCTATCATTGAGTAAACCGACGACCCCTGACCAAGTATTTTTCATATTTTATTTGATGCATAACAATAACAGTACAGAACAACTGACATTTTTTACAATTAACCCAAATAGCGGACGCAATAACTGAAGGAAGTTTGTGTAAAATGAGCGATTTGGATGAATTTTCAGCAGATTATTTCCTGTGAATATTGCAAAGGAGAGTTTCCTGTTATTTTAGGATCTTTTAATACAATTCTTTGACTGAATTATGTATTATTTTCACACTTAATAGGCTTATTTTTTTGTCATTCTCTGTGTTTTCTTCTCCCTGACGCTTGGCCATTGTTCTATCAGCTCTTTGGTTGTTTTAACTGCGTACTTTTCTAATGTAGGATGAAGCTGTTTAGCAGAGAGGGAAGGCTCTGTGAATATAGCTTGTGTTCGGGTCTTTCACCGTGCCCTTATCCTGTTTATATCTTAAATAATAATCCAAACTTTAAAAATAACAATTTCATTTAGTTTTCTTCACAGAAATGAATGAAATGCTGAGATGAAGGCCAACTGTATAGTTTTTTAAAGAGGTTGTCTTACACTCCTTAAAATTAAGAAGGCCTCGTGACCCCATGTGAAAATTTTAGCGACCCCTAGTGGGGATCGGGAGCCCCAGGTTGGGAACCAGTCCTCTAAACCAGTCATACCCAAAGACTGGGTCGGAAAGGCTAGCGTACATCCTGTTTGTTTTACCGATGACAGGAAAAAAACAAGAGCCTATTAACTCCACCTAAATGTATTTATTTGGTCTCATTTATAAATTATTTAACATGTATATGTTTTCAATAACATGCATAAAACGAAGGTGTGATTTATCAAACGTATAGCTCTTAAAAATGGCTGGTTTACCTATTCAAGATAATATAAGGTGATGCGGAAATGGCAGTGAAAATGGTCAGTAATGTCCATTTACGCACAAATTCTCTTTTCTGGTGATTTATAGATAAGGCCAATTGAATGAATTGGGTCGCGATGGTTTGTCATTTTTAAAAAGTGGATCCTCAGAAAAAAGGTTTTGGGAATCACTGATGTAAACGACTCCATAACCAGTTTGCTAATTGGTCTGTTCTCCATCTTCCATCAGCTGAGTTCACGTTTAGTTTTTACATTTAGAATTTGTATTATTGACATCTAGCCAATAGAAAGGGAGAGTGTGTGTATCTTCAGCTGTTTACCTTCCATGTGGCTGTGTTTCTCCTGAAATAGGCAAACTTTCGTGTAAACCAGTTGTAGATCTCGTTGAGAGTCAACTGTCTGTCTGGGGACTCCAGAATGGCCTACGGACGGGGAGAGGAGAAGACAACAAGGTTTAGAGGAGGAGAACACAGATGGAGAGAGGAGAGAGAAACGGTGAAACTGGATCGTTGGAGAGACTTACATGACGTATAAGAGAGGCGTAGGTGAAGGGAGGCCTGACATCAGCGTTCTTGTAGAACTCACAGTTCTGAGCCAGCTCTGAAAAACAAGCACGACAATGTTAAAATTAGCTGATGTGTGCAGTGTAACATATGTGAAATGTATAAATAAATAACTGACATGAATTCTCAGTTGTGTTTTAGATAAATAAATCCATATGAGAAAAATTCAAACTAATATCTTAGCAGTGTGTATCTAGATGCTTGATGTTATTCTCTATTTGAGTATTAAGCACATTTTAACGGAAAAAAAATGTGGTGAGCACAGCTTTGTAAAGATGCTACATTTATTAGTAGAAGCTAATCGTGTATTTCTTACTATTTTACCATTTGAAGGCTTGTGAATGTGAATGAATGTGACTTCATTCTGAGCCACATACTATAAAATATATCGCTTTGACACCTGGAATTAGAACTGAGGCTACGGTCATTTTCTGTTGAAAGAAAGCCAAGACATGCAGCAACTGCATCTTGTTTGAGCCATGAATGAACGTGATTTCTGAAGATATATATTTCATTGCTCTTGCAGGGAAATTTGTGGGGAAAAAAAGCAACAAGTACTGTAAGAAAAAAACTACACTGGATCAAAAACCATATATAATTAGAGTCCATTATAAATCAATAATTAGATAATACCATAAAAAGGCAGGTAGTGGGTGAGCGTGTGTTACAGTCTACCTGAGGCGATGGGGGTGCAGTACTTGTCGGAGTTGCGCCTACGTATGGGCCCAACGCCGTGCGAGTGGGAGTGGGAGTGTGTGTGCAGGCTGGAGGAGCTGATGACGGAGGGGCCCTGGCGCAGTGGGGTGATGGGGGTGGCAGCTGAGGTGGGGGGGTGAGGAAGACCCTCTTGGTAGAGGTCGCTGTCCCGCTTTAACAGAGAGCCACCGGAAGCCAGGTTCAGCTACAGAGACACAAAGACACATTATAATTCAGCTTCAGTCAAGGAGGTGTCATAGTTTTTCTACCTATTAAATCAACTGAAAAAGTTTAAAGTATGCATTTTAAATAGCTTTTCTGTTTACATACACATACAAAAACTTTATTTTGTGTAGTAAAATATCCTATCCTCATATAACTCACTGTACCTCGGTTTAATGGTGTCTGGCGATGTTTACAGTGTGAATCCATTTATAACAGAGTCTGATGCCACCCTGAACAGGTGAGGAATCAATGAATTGGTTCGAGTCATTTTTAAAGAAAAAAAAGTCAAAATTCTCTGATTCCACCTTCTTAAATGTGAATATTTTCTGGTTTCTTTACTCCTCTATGACAGTAAACTGAATATCTTTGAGTTGTGGACATAACAAGACATTTGAGGACGTCATCTTGGGCTTTGGGAAACACTGATCGACATTTGTCACTGCTTTCTGACATTTTTATAGACCAAACAACTAATCGATTAATCGAGAAAATAATCAACATATTAATCGACAATGAAATCGATCGTTAGTTGCAGCCCTAGATTACTTTGCAAATAAAACGGAGTGAACTAACTTTAGCTGGGCTTATACTTTATTAATATTAAAATGAATAGTCTCTTTACTGAGGGTGGAGAATTGTTTTAGTGCGGGGACATGAAACGGATACGATTAATGCTTCTCTCATGTTTACTTTAAGGCGTCACCATCTGCTGACTGAGTGCTGCTGTTTACAGAGAAGCATCAGGATCGGGGTCAGGTGATATCAATGTATTAGACAAAGCTTGTGTGTCATATACATTAAAGCTGCAACGACTAATCCGTTAGTTGTCTACTATTAAATTAATGATAAGCGATTAATCGGTTTGAGTCATTTTTTAAGAAAAAAAGTCAATATTCTCTGATTCCAGCTTCTTAAATGTGAATATTTTCTGGTTTCTTTACTCCTCTGTGACAGTAAACTGAATATCTTTGAGTTGTGGACAAAAAAAGACATTTGAGGACGTCATCTTGGGCTTTGGGAAACACTGATCGACATTTTTCACCATTTTCTGACATTTTATAGACCAAACAGCTGATCGATTCATTGAGAAAATAACTAACAGATGAATCGACAATGAAAATAATCGTTAGTTGCAGCGCTAATATACATAACAAATCTCTTCCAGGAAAGTATTTTTTTTTAACAGTTTTGTCTACTAGTTGTGTAATAATAATAATACATCTGAGGTTGTAACTCAGTAAATTTGAATCATTTAACCTATAGGGTACGAAATTCAGGAAGTGCCACCAATGTTAAGTCACATTACATAAAAAATAAAGCCCACAGACGCTCCCTCCCTATGAATTTGTATCCCTACCATTTACCAAATGCATTCTTGCGCAGAACCACACACACTCGCACACACTGAACATGCACATATACTGTATTTATACACACACAGCGCTGGCTGCAATTAACCCTGCGTTTACAAATACAAAACCACACGACAGCATGTTTGTAAGAAGGGAACACACACATGCACTCTGCGGTGGCCAAGTCTTCACGGACCAATACGGCCCAATTAGGCAGAGCCTTGCACACACACATTCAGTACACACAGAACCAGTACTCCCAGTCTCTCTGGGACAGCCGTTGCAGGGCTGCTAGTTTAGGACTAATTAAAACCACTGTGTGTGTGTGTGTGTGTGTGTGTGTGTGTGTGTGTGTGTGTGTGTTTGTGTTGGTGTGTTGTCTATATGTATGTAAAATGTGTGAATCTCTTTACTCTGCCCCCTCTGTACCATTTAAGTAGACTGGGAGGGGGCGGGGCTGTTTTAACAGGTACTTCATTAACGCTGCAACCCTGCCACATCACCACGGCAACAGTCGAACCCTGTTAATTGAGGCCAAGCTTTGTTTCCATTCCTGACGCTCCTCCCCTGCCCCTCCTCCTCCAATCCCTGACCCCGAGGCTCGTCTCCGGTGGTGACAGAACACGCCTCTTCCTGATTTCCCATTAGATGTTAATAGCAGCTGATCCCCCAGCGATCAACGCATCATCCACACACACACAAACACACACGAACACGCACACGCACACGCACACACACACATCGCCACTCGGCTGCACCCATTTATATCCCCTCAAATTAAGACACTCTACCTCTAATTGACAATTAATTTCAACATCTTCATATTTTAATAAGACTCCTCGTCAATCTGAATAATGAAATATTCATTAGATACCTAATAACAACCCCACCAACCAGTGTGGACACACACACACATCACATCCCTTTTGTGGGCACACACTGAAAATAGAGAGACCACTTTGGCTGTTCTCTCTCTCTCCCCGACAAGCTGAGAAAATGCAATTTTCAAATGCTGAATCGAACACAAAACTGAAGTTCAACTCGGACACAGTTTGAACGTGTGAATAGCTGGAAATTATGACTTTCTCTGTGGAATAAGAGCATTATGGAAGTGTAGTTTTCTGGGAAATGAAATGCACGGTTATCATGAGAAGTTTAAGACAGAAAAAGAGAGACAGAAGGAAACAAACAGACAGAAAGTAGTCCCTCTGACTTCTAAATAACACATTAACCAGCATTGGTCAATAGGGGGCGTAGATACCAAGCTAGACAGTAAGAGAGGAATCCCAAGAAGGTTTAGGGATAAAGAAACTGTTCAATCAAGAGGAGTTTGTGGGTGAATAAGAGGAAAGGTGAAGGTTAGAAGGTAGAAGAAAAGGTCATGTAACCTGGGTTTTAGTGTGTACTCACAGGTTGGTTAAAAGGCTTTGGCTCTGAGGGGCGCATGTGCAGGTGGGTCATCATGGCCTGGAGTCGCTCGCTTTCTTTCGCCAGCTGTGAAACACACACGAGGGCGGTTATCACCGTGCAAAACACTTTATCTCATTTCACAACGCCTAGATTGATATAATGCGGTATTGACACAGAATTACAATTACAATTACACCTCGGGCAGAGAGATGAATATGAAAGTCAGCCGCCTCGGCACCCGGAGCTCTCTCACACACTTACACTAGCCTGCAGACACACTCGTCCCCGTTTGACATTGTTAACCGCCGACTAATGGGCGCCGCTACAGCCTGTGGAAACGCTGCATCCTGCATGTGTTTGTGCGTGAGTACAAGCGAACACACGCGTAGCCTCCAGAAACAACGGATCTACACTAAGATAACGGCATTAACATACTCACACACTGCAGAGAATGTGCAAATATGAGACATTTAAACACTGTGCCTGTGCGTGTGTGTGTGTGTTGTTGGAGGGTAGAGTGGCGGGCTGACTGTGGACTGCTGAGGGATGAAGTGACATGTCAGAGAAGGAGAGACGGCCGTCCTGATGTGATGTGACACCAGCTGCCTCTCTGTCACTTTGTGTTCCCTGGTGGTGGCTTCAGGGGCTCAGCTAAACGCTGTTTACCACCACCACCAAACACAATGCTCACCCTAATGCTGGACAGCACACACACACACATACGCAGTGATGTGAACGGAGTGTTTTGGAAACTATGCCAAGATGTATGTGAAGAGGCAGCCTTTGTATTTTCACTTTTCTTACGTACTGTTTGAGAACAGCGTTTCACTTCTTGTCCAGTGTTGGTATT
This sequence comes from Sebastolobus alascanus, assembly GCA_916701645.2. NCBI lineage: Eukaryota > Metazoa > Chordata > Actinopteri > Perciformes > Sebastidae > Sebastolobus > Sebastolobus alascanus. The sequence continues at coordinate 519,563 of CAKAOJ020000048.1, read as the reverse complement.
TTGCTTTTGCTGGAGCATTCAGATGTTTCAAGAGCATTGCGTGCATGAACCACTTTGAGAACAAGAGAGGCCATGCAGCCTGGTCCTCCGCTTTCTAGCTCATCTCTCTCTCTCTCTCTCTCTCTCTCTCTCTCTCTCTCTCTCTCTCTTTTCTCTCCCTCCTCTCCTCTCAGCCTCGCTCTCTCTTGCTGGTGACCAGAGCAGCTTATAATTGGAGCAGCAATGGCAGCTTCCCTGCCGACTGCTCCTTTTAAATTACAAGCTCCACTGCTCTCCATAAACTCTGCCCTGCCTCAGACAAGTTACTGCCAATGACTGGCTGAAACGCTCTTCACGACTTTGTTTGTGAGCGGATGAAAATTATGTGCGTGTACGTGACGGTAGCCGTGTTTCCATTCAATTGTCAAGCGAATTTTAAGCGGACTTTTGAAATGTCGCAAAAATAGAAATGCGAATTAGACCCATTACCATTTACTGGTTTGGAGCATGGATGTATAAAGAGAACTGGATACAGCGTTGTAGGCTCCCTTTCATTCCTATGAGAGTTGCTCAGCGGCGCATGAAGCCAAAATGGCTCGACTGCCGAGTGATAAAGTACCCGGCTCATCCGGCGATCTTCAGCATCCATTGGGCCCATAGAGCAGGCGCAGTAGCGTTTCCTTTAACTCCACCTCCCAGCCCTCAGTCCACCCGCGGTCTGGGTCTCATTCACATGAACGGAGGAAGGGAAATAACTCTGGATTCAGCTATTAGTGCATTTTACAACTTTTAGGACCTAATGATTTAAATAAGGTCTATTAGAGTGTTCATACTGGGAAGTTGATTTACCTCAAAACAATTTATCCACTGCGTTACAGACGTCTCTTTCCCAATGTAAGTATACGGGAAAAAAACTTTGTGGCCCAATGGCATCACGTGACGGACACGGAAGTTGTAGTACCGCCGTTTGGCCACTACGAAAATTTGCTTCATAGCCTGGCGCTCTTCATGAAGGCTTTGTTTGGAGCGAATGAACTTGGCTACAGCGTAGTTTGGTCAGAAGTTGGCGCTATAGGCTTTCATGGCTGTAATCTGCCAGTAAACAGAGTGGAAGAAGTAGAGGTTGCGAACCGGAAGCAAAACAAGTCGGCTTGTCCATCTAACCATCCACGATAGAAAAATGGAGAGAGGTCTTCAGGAATTTGTTTCAATTGGGTTTTACTTTACTGAAGTTTTACTTGTTCTATCATGTCAGCTAATATTGGCCATGTTTCATGCTGTCCGGGGATGAAGACGAGCATTCACAGGTTATGGGAATATCCAGGAAGATGCCGACAGCGGAAACAGTTGATCAGTCATATGTGAGTTAAGATGTTCTCTACGTCAGAATGTATTTGGGAAAGGCGTTTCCCTATCCCATTTAGCGCGTCAACTCTGGCAAAAATACACCTCAAGTGAGTGTAAAAACTTTTTTTTTTTCGCAATTGAGGAAGTTTTATCAAATTTTGCCATTTTCATACAGCTTTTCTAATGCCATACTTCAAAATGTGAATAAAAATATGTGAATGGAAACACGGCTACTGTGTGTGTCTGTATGTTTGTGTGTGTGTGTGTGTGTGTGTGTGTGTGTGTGTGTGTGTGTGTGTGTGTGACTCACCTGTATCTCCAGTTGCTGAACCACCTGCATCTGGACTCGGCACTGAGCAGTGCTGCGGTCATCTAGGGCGTGCTCATTGTTCAAGTGCCTAGAAGTGAGGGGGAAACGCAACAGGGTAAAATGATATCTACAAATAAAGAAAGATCAGAGCACTGATTGTCTCAATTTAACGATAGTTACACTGAGGCGACACAATCCTTGTTAAATCAATTCACAGGTCCCGAAAAATGAAGTAACAAAACCCAGCTCTCTGACTTTTATTTAAACTGAGTTATGAGCTGTTTCAGCGCCATTAAAATAAATCAGAATCTCAGAGGTTTATTTTGTCTAGTGGAGGACGCAGCAGCTGTGTTTTGTGTGTGTATACTTCATTGGTGCTCAGTGAGCCATGATCCAAGACAACCACCTGGATATGAGCTCATGTGTTATCGCACAAAACCTTATCTTAAGACTTTCTGTTAGCTAAACTCCACTCCACATATTAACACTGGTGCGCATGACGTGTGTGTGCGTGTGCATGTGCATGTGTGTGTATGTGTGAATGGTGGCGCTGTTTGTTTCCTCCTATGTGGGAGGGACCCGGGACCTTCTGATCTTTCCCAGCCCACCCCTCCCTGTCTCCCTTCCTCCATCCCTTTCTCTCTGCTCTGTCATCGCCAAGGTTATTCACAGGTTGCTGCTGGCTAACTGGTGTGTGTGTGTTTGTGTGTGTGTGTGACAGAGTGAGTTATATCCAGTGGTGTTAAATTATAATCCGAGTAATTTTCACTTTTCGGACTTGTTTATAGTGAAATGTAAGGAAATATGTGTGTGTATGACTATTTGAAAGTGTGTGTGTGTGTCTTTAAGAAAGCAGAAAGTTAGGCAATATCAGGCGAAGACTTGAAATGAAACAAAAACAATGATGTCATGGCGTGGCTAATCCAGTCAGATAGACGGCTCAACACAAGTGCACGATAATAATAACAAAAACATGATCTCACCCCTCTCTCTCTCTCCTTCTCTCTTTCACTCTCTGTGAAGCTCTCTCTCTCCCTCTTCCTCACTCGCAACTTCTGTCCACTCTCCCCTTCCCACTCGTCTTCTCCCGCAACTCCCCAAATGCCTATGATTCACGCTCATTCCAACCAAATCTGCCCCCAAAACCCTCCCCTCTCTCTATAGCCGGGCCATAAACAGTAGCAGGTTTTTTTTTCTAGATGTGTCCCGACAATGAGGCTCTGTTTACTCCTCTGAGTGCTGGCAGACAAGGCTTTAACCCACATTACACCCAGCTCCAACGACCACAGCCAGAGTATTATACCAGAGGACGGGGAGGGAGGGGAGAAGAGAGGAGAAGAAAGGCCTGAAATAGTGGAGTGTCTCCCTCCTCTGTTCTTCTGCTCTACCCGTTTCCCTCCTGGGGCGATGACTAAGGCTGGCTGGAAGGGAGCGCGCTGTCGGACTGACGGCATTATCTGTCACTGCCTCTATTTTTTTTCCACCTCCCTCTCTCTCCTACACACACACACACACACACACACACACACAAACACACACACACACACACTCTTTCACTCTATCTCTCTTTCTCCTTCCATCTGCCCCGGGGCTACGTGAAATGAGACACCAAACAACAGCTTTCCTCTCCAAACTTTCCCAGCCTGCCTGCGCGCTTTGATCTGACTGTCCGATGGCATCACAATCACCACGCACACTTCTGTGATTATGTGTGTGTGTGTGTGTGTGTGAGCACGTATTTCATCACCGCGGCTTATTAATATCTCAAATAGCTAAAAGTTCCACACCGATAATGAGAGTTTGTTTAGGGCTTCATTAAAGGCTTGTGAAGCCTTCGTTAGCAGCCACGGTGCCACGGGGAAGTCCGTGTGTGACAGAGGAGGAGGAGGAGGAGGAGGTAGCAGAATGTCAAGGCCAGCGACTGCATCGACGTCCCCCAGTGACTCCAAACTGGCGAATAACATGATGGAAGCAGAGTGGTTTGATGCCTTTAGTTTTGTTGTGGAAACAAAAAGATGTGCATGCGTATGAGCTAATTAAGAGTCATTTTCTATTTAAGCAAAGTGTCTGACCCTTCAGACGAAAAGCAAACAAAACAAAAACACCAACCAAATGATGTAAAGACTTGGTGACAAATACTAACACAGGAACAAAGAGGAAGAGGACAGTGTTGTAGGAGGAGGAGCCCAAAGAATTCCTTGAAAAACTGGGACTTTGTTCACATGTTGAGTTGTGTACCTGTGTGTGTGTGTGCATGAATGTGCCTCAGAGAAAATGTGATGTAACAGATTGCAACTGATGAATTAGCGTGCCAATGGGAAACACTAGTGATGTACGTGACTGACACTCCACATTTAACACAAACTGTAGCTTCATTTTTCTTTGCTTCATCTTTTGTTCCTACTAGTGGTCTGAATCAAAGAATGTGTCTTTTTCCTACAATGCTACTAGGTGCTAGCGTTGTTGAGCCTTTTCAAAAACAAGCGTGTTTGTTACCAATTAGTGATAATGTTTTGATGTGGTCTTAAACCTGGGGTGTGGTCAACGAGAGTGAAGTGTGTGACTGCAACGTTTTGGGTTTGCACCACACACACACACACACACACACACACACACACACACACACACACACACACACACACATTGGCACCTGAAATTGAAAACAATAATGGAGGAAGAAGATTTTGCTAATCACTATCTATGTGTGATGTTTTGAAAATAAAGAACTTGGACAAAAGTCAGAAGTCTGGAAATATTGTCCTTCTCCATGGCAACTGTAGACACATCCAAGAGTCCTTAAAGCCAAAAACGGACACTTTAACAGGTGTGCTGGTCAAAACAGACCTGTTACCACTGTTGTCTTTTTCCAACTGCAGAAACTCAAAGTACTTTAGTTTTGAAGTATCAAGCACTAATATTTGTCTTTCATTGTGTAGTGTATTATTTACACAGAACCATCTGAGAAGCCGTCATTGGAAACTGTTTGGAAAAAGGCAGGCACTTTCAAAAAAACACTTGTCAGGTGATTGGATGAACCATCTGTCAATCAAACTTTTGCCGAAGCCAGTCGGGAGAAGAGCGAAAGCATCTTCTTCCAATGCTCTTCTTCCAATGAAGTTTGACGGCCCCTGTTTACTCTGTGCTGTATCAGTGAATTGCCTCTGTCGTATTCAAGGCATCAGAGGAGTCTGATTTGAGTCCCTAAGCCAGATCTGGAGCCCCTGGGTCCAGTGCTCCACAGGATATAAAGGCCCCAGCTTCCAGTGTGGCGCCCTCTTCCCTGCCAGGTGCCTGCAACCCCTTTTGCTTCACTTTTGTTATACTTTTTAGTCCACCGCACCTCAAACTACCATATCCAAGCCCACATACACACTACTGATTTCACTGACTAACGCACTCCATAACCGAATTCAATCCTTAGTTTATATTCTTTGTTATAATAAATCATTTACATTTTTTGGCATTTTGTGTCCGTTCCCGTTTTTGTCATGACCGGCCACGGGCCGGGTTATCACAGCAGGAATACTCTCCAGTTCTGATATAACTGATGCTGTCGCAGCATCTACGCTAACCTCTTCAGGAGCCGCCATTGTTGTTTAGAACAAACAGTCGCCTCTCCATGTCGTCGCGTCACACACACACACACACACACACACACACACACATAAACCACGCCTGTAGCGGCCAGTAACTCCTCACAGGACGCTAATTGGTCCGTAATCTGACTTGCCGGACGCAAACGCATTACTGGAAGCCTGACAAGATGGATTTTCGTGTGATAGGTGATCCTGAGATTCTCGTGTGATCTTGTGACATCGTTATAAGCCAGCTGCCGTGCAAGCTAACATCATTTCAACCATCTGTAACCCCCAACCTATGCATCATATTTCATTTTTTTGGGTGGTTGTTTTAACTTACTTGATGAACTGTCCCATGTCCTCACACAGTGCTTCACAGCCAGGCCACTTACACTCTCCATGGCCGTAGAGAGGATGGGAGCCGGCGTGCTCCTCGTGACTGTGGGGGGGGGGGAGAGACGCACAGAAAGAGTGAGGTAGTTAAACAATTTTTCATGTGTTGTTATGTACATAAAATATACAGCAATTACTTTCTATGAATAAGGAGCAAAGCCTTAATATGCCATACACACTCTCACACAACACATGCAAAACTAACTGTAGCAACAGAAGCATCAATAGAGCCATCTGAGTCTGGTTAGCAGTCATTAGTTTGTACAGTTCACGAAGCCAAGTGCACAGAGAGGAGGATAGAGCAGAGTGGGGTCAGTTACAGAAGCCAGGCAAATAAGGGAACTGGTCCAGGAACCTCAGAGGCACATTCTTCAGTCCATGACCTGTCTCTTTCTGTCCTTGGCATGTGTGTTGCGTGCATATGTGTGTGTTAGCGTTGGTGTGTGTTCTTATGTTTCAGGAGTTGACACAGAGTCGGCACAGGACCAACCAGCCGTGACTGATTGGCGGCGGCTGCCGTCATGTGCTGGTTGTTCTTTTGTGGTGAGCTTACGTGTGCGTGCACGTGTGTGTTTTTTGTGTGTGCATATTTATGAGCGTTTGTGTATTTGTATGTGTATGTGTGGTGATGAAAGACCGGGCCAGGTTTGGTTTGGGCCCAGGGTAAATAACTGTGACCGTGCATGTACGTATGTGTGTGTGTGTGTGTGTGTGTGGCAGGTCCAGTAGCAGATGTGGTTCAGACCTGGACCTTCGCCGGCGACTGCTGTCTCCACATATATTTACATGACTGTGTATGTGTGTGTGGGTGTGCACGTGTGTGTGGGGACTGGGATGGGGATTCTCCCAAATCAACATCAGAAGGCTGTCTAACAAAAACCATTTGTCTCGCAGATGGAAACATGTCTCTCTCCCTCTCCCTTTGCTTCTTCGCCTCTTCCTGATCATATGTGCTGGCTGAGGTTGGAGCTTGTGTGTGCGTGTGTGTGTGTGTCAGCATGTGTGTAAATTGTGTGTGTGTGTGTGTGTGTGCTGGCTGTGGTTGAGTCAACTCAGAAGCAGCTCAGACAGCAGACATGACAAACTGCTGGCAACCACATTCTCCTCAACATCAGCCATGCATTAGCTTAGCAGGCTAACACACTAATGCTACCCCTCTTCGTGTCTACTTAAAGCCAACTCTGCTGGGCTACCAGCAGCACACTGTAGCTGTAGTATGACAGTGTGCGTGACATATTTGATCAACTAACAGAAGCTCTTTTAATTGATACTTGCACACCCACCCTGACCCCCTCCAAAATGAGGTCAGAGGTCAATGCCCCTGGAGCAAACAGTGAATCAGTGCTAAAGGGCAAACCACCCTCCAGTAGTGTGTCGTTCTGTCTTCGTCTTTTCCTCTCATGTATGTGTATGTGTGAGTGTGGATGTGCTACTCACTGGCTGCTGGGGGTATGGCCGCCTTTGGTGTAAAGGGGGACATGGTCATCTCCACTGTCTGCCTTGGTGAAGGAGGATATCCACTCAAACAGTCTGGCTCTGAAAGACGGAGACAAGCCCATGAGCAGCCAATACAGCCATGGGACAACACAGCCCTCATACGTGTGTGTGGTACAAGAACTCCTAGCACATGCATCCCCGATATGTCAACACGGTAACAAGGTATTCATGTTTACAGCAAATTCAGATCTGACTCGAACAAAATGCATCCACCATCCTCTCCTCTCCTCTATACTATACTTGCATGTGGTTGACAGCATACCGGCAGAACACACTGAGCCCAACACACCTCCTGTCAAATGAGCTGAGGGACGTTTACACCCTGGTGACGTGTGACATGCTGCATGTGCATGTTTTGTGTTTACGTGCGTAGGCGTGGAGGAACAGCTAAAAGCTAAAAGTTTAATGCCAGAAAATGACATGGCAAGAGTGTGTGAGTTAGAAAGACTGCAGGTCACACAGAGGACAGACGCACGATCACGATGTGGGTACTTTAAAGAGAACCTATTATGTTTATTATCAGGTGATTACTTATATTTTGGGTTTCTACTAGAACATGTTTACATGCTTTAAATGTTCGAAAAATGCTTTACTTTTCTAATACCGGCTGTGCTGCAGCGCCTCTTTTCACCCTCTGTCTGAAACGCTCCGTTTGAGCTTTCCCATTGTAAGTCTATAGGAAAAATTGTCTTTGGGCCCAATGGCATCACGTGACGGACACGGAAGTTGTAGTACCGCCGTTTGGCCACTACGAAAATTTGCTTCAAAGCCTGGTGCTCTTCCTGGGGGCTTGGGTCAACCGAACAAAACTCTTCGGACTCTGCTCCAGCTCCGGTCTAACTAGTTTTGTTCGAGGGTGTGCCAAACTAGCCGCTGGGGGCAGATATTATGCAAATGTGTTACTTCGTGACGTCACCACGTTACGGAAGAAAAGGCGGGACTTCAAGCAAGGTGTTTCAGGCAGTGAGCAGTGATTCTGTGGGTTAGAGTAACTCCCTTTGGCGTGGACTTTGGGCTTTGTAACTTTGCAGACCTTTTACATGCACAAAAAAACTATATAACACACTAAAGGAAAGGTAAAAACGCATAATAGGTCCTCTTTAAGTATTTCAACATACTGTCTGTACATTGCTGTACCTGTCTCTCTTTGGGGTGTGGCTCTGTCCGTTGACCAGGCTGTGCAGTGGGATGTGAGCGCTGGCAGCTTTGGGGAAGGCTGAGGTAGAATTGGAGCTGTTGGTGCTCAAGTCCAGGCCCTCGGCCTGTTTCAGGGCATCCTCGCTGCTCTGCACCCCCGACACCTCCTTCCAAAGCTGCTGGAGGTCTGACGGACACATCGCTGCAGAGGAGGAACGTACAGTTAACTTGACAACCCAATATGATTATAGGATATTTAAGTTAAGCTCATTCAAACAAGAATACATGTGGTTAATAATAAGTCAGATGACACAATATCACCCACATACAGACACATTGTGAATAAACCGATGTCACAGAGAGCTCTGACTAACTACTGTATTGTAATCCACGTAAAACACACACGGAACTATTGCAGTACCCTGGGAGTGGTTTAGAGGAAAATAGGACAAACTAAAACAGCCAAGAGGTTAATTTCCGCATGCTTTTGTTATCTTTCCAGATAACCATTATTTCTCAACTATTCCTAATCTCTCGGTTGGCAATTGCTACTGTCCACCAGCACCACTGCTCCTGTCACTACCACTATTTGTCTGAACAGGGTGGGTGCACACTTTGAGTTCTTTCTAGTTGCAGCTTTGTTATTTCTGCTCCAATTTCACAGTGAGAGAGACGCCTAAAATGCCACAGCCTACTCCAATGGATCTTAACATGCACGTACGCATGCAAGCACGCATGCAGCCACACACACACATCTGCACATACACACACATGCACAGACCTCGCAGCAATCCAAATATTATGTCTGCTTTGTCTGCATTCTTCTGTGGTCCCGCCAAAACAAAAGTTCTCACTCTGGAGGAATGAGATTTCTGTATGTGTGTGTGTGTGTGTGTGTGTGTGTGTGTGTGTGTGTGTGTATTATCCAAGAAACCTAATCTGTGGACACACCCAGAGAGTGAAAGTGTAAAGTAGTTAAGGGATTGTCAGATAAAGTGTTTCCTCTTTTGACTTATCAGACTAGCTCATACCGCATCCATTAAATCAAAAAACGAGAGAAAATGTAAGTTTGGTGAAAAAAAAAGAGATTCTGGTGAAAGTCAGCAGTTTACTGTTGAGTGCAAAGCAAACAAACTCAAACTGCAAGCAGCCGAGGGCAGAACGGATTTGTAAACAACAAAAAAAATCCGGACTTTGTGTGCATTCAGGTGAAAATGTGTACTCACAATCTCCCCCCCAGCTAGTGTTGACAGACACAAAGTATTTGCGTGGATGAGAGTGCTTTTGCTAACTGTTATAACGTACACACCCACATCTGGCTGCTGGGGTCATATTTCTTTCACATTGATGTCTGTAGACGTGAGACATGCTATAGGAAGTAGCCTCAAGTTACTCAGAAGGTGGGGTCTAACAGGATAAAGTCAAATCTAATGGATTTTTTTCATATGAGAGTGAAGACACTGCTGAAACACACTCTCAATGGTGGGTCTGTGCTTAGAAAAAACTGTTTGATTCTCATTCAAAGTACATTGGAAACCGTTTAAAGTGATCAACTACTGGATCAAATAGCTTGGGACAGAATCAGTCCTATACAAATGCTGTTTAAATAATTTGCTTATAGTAATCAAGTAGTCTGCTTACAGTGTTCATTTTGAGTCTTTTCATACATAACACGATATGGAAATAAAATTTAAAACTACGGTAATTCTATACCCATGATAGGCCTACTGTATTTTATGAATACGTTTGTTTTCAAACTCTGCTACCAGTTCAGCATTGATAGCCTACAGTTTATTTTCAGGCCTGTTAAACACTTAGAAATGCACTGAAACCACCGTCGAGCTACTATTTTCAGCTATAGCCTAGTTACAATTTGAACTACAGTAAGCTATATCTTATATACAGTACTGTACTGTATTATTAAGCCCTGACGAAGACCTACAGTGGTCGCAACATGTTGGCTTTTTTAATGATTTCGCCACTATAAGAAAGACTTTTTAATATAATTCCTTCCTTGTTTGCCACTTGTTTTAATATTTTGGAGTGCCTGGATTGCCTTCTTGTCTCTCTTTCCTACTGTACTGTATTATTTGAATGTACAGTAATTCAATTTCTACTGTAATTTGAAAAGCTTTTGAAACAGCTTTTAGCCTACTGTATTTTGAAATAGTCCATAAGATTCAGTAAATAGCGAAGCTGTCCCTTTCATCACTTTATATTCATGTAACAAATGTCAGTCAGATGGTCATCTGCATGAGAAATAAATAATTTTAATAATTTGGTTGTAATAGTCATCCGCTTATAAATTATTGGCTTTTTGTCGAGGGAACCAGGGCGATGCTAACTTCCTGGTTGGCCAACAAAAATACGTCATCCCTGGAGCACTCTACAGCGATCAATTTGACCCAGACAGATGTGATCACTACAAGAGGTTTCCACTGTAGTTTAGTGCTCTCTCTGTTTTATTTTTTGCCATGAACTTAGAAGGTTTGCAGTCATGAGATGTCTACGAAGTGCTTCCATCTTACTGCAGTAAGAGAAGTAAACAAAAACCACAGCAGGACCCCCCTCAGGTCAACCCCCCCCACCCCCACCACCACCACCACCACCAACTAACCACCGGACACAACGGCCCTTTGAGGCGGGGCAACAGTGTGTGCAGTTGCGTGTGTAGGTGCGAGTGTTTATGCATGTGTGTTTGTGTGTTTGTGTGGCATGGCTGGTCAGAGGAATGCTCTGGCTCACGCCTGGCTGAGCCGTCACAATGGACCGGCTCTTTCACACTGCAGGGAAATTCCACTCTGATACGGAGGGAGAGAGACAGAAAGAGAAGGAGATGCCAAAGCCAAAGTGTTTGCAACTGTCTGAGAACTAACACTCTTCTATCCAAAACTGTGGCTTCCGTCTTTTCATTTGTTTTCAATTTGTATGTACTTTTATCAAACTCTGTAAACTGGTTATTCCACTTACCCTCCAGTGGACACACACACACACACACACACACACACACACACACACACACACACACACACACACACAGACACACACACACACACACACCCTGCCTCCTAGCACATGAACACACGCATGCACAAATCACACGAAAGTTTCTTGGGTGTTGTATAAAGATCATTTGAAATTAACTTTTTAGAAATTTTTAGTCAGATCCAGATTACAGAGCGGCTATGAGAGTTTGTGACTGCACGTGACTGCGCACGAGAGAAAGAGAGAGATCAGACAGACGGAGGGAAGGAAACTGGTCTGTTTGGTCAACTCAGTCAGCGCTTTAGCAATGTTACGGCCACTTTAGAGCCCCCTAAAGCATTCTCAGCGTGTGAGGTAGTGTGTGCGCGTGCGTTAGACGTTACTGTGCACAGACAAAAGTGGAGAAGGACACACACACACACACAAACGTTCACTAAGGGCGGGCCAGTCAACAGTCAACATTTATCGCCATAAAACCATGCTGACAAAATGAAGGGACTCTGGGAGAAGTTACATGTAGGAACAAAAAAAATATCCTGTGGGCAGAGCAATAGCAAAACGATGATGTTCTTGTGTCTGGCTAATCTCAAGAACACACACACACTCGCGCTAGCACATGCACACACCTCCAAGCAGGGGGCTTAGTGGCATATTTTACCTATTATCCAAATGAGTACCTTCCACAAACCCACCAATCAGGTTTCCTTTTATCTTTTATAGGCTGATTAACTTAACAGGCTTCACATGCGGCACTGGATGCAGGCCTGTGTGTGTGTGTGTGTGCTCAGTTATGACCATGTGTGTATGCAAGTTTGTCAGGATGTGTCTGTGTGACTTAGTGCTGTATGGTTATGGTTGTGTATATGAATGTGTGTGTGTGTGCGTGTACCTTGCTGCAGAGACTGCATGGCGGCGGTGGGCTGCAGTGGGACCAGGCCTTGTCTCTGGAGGTTGAGGATGTGCTGCTGCTGAAGCTGCTGCATCTGGATCAGCTGCTGCTGGAAGGCCAACTGCTTACTGCCTAACTGCTGTGGGCCAGAGGACAAAAGGTTGTCAAGTTACGTATAACTTCCATGTTATCCACACCCAGTTCTTTACCCACTTTTTTAAAACTCTTTTTACTTTTTTTGACAGAGCATTTGATTTATTGATTGCTGTCGGGATGTAATGAGAATTCAACAAATATAACAAAAAAATTAGGGCTGTTAATCGATTAAAATATTTAATCGCGATTAATCGTCAATTAATCCCACATTTTTCATCTTTTCAAAATGTTTCCCGTGCCCACTCCCATGTTATCAACATGGGAGTGGGCAAAACAATGACAAATATTGTCCAGAAACCCTCACAGGTACTGCATTTAGCCTAAAAATATGCTCAAATCATAACATAGCAAACTGAAGCCCAACAGGCAACAACAGCTGTCAGTGTGTCAGTGCGCTGACTTGACTATGACTTGCCCCAAACTGCATGTGATTATCATAAAGTAAAGACAAGCTAGTATGACATGGTTGGTACCAGGGGATTCCTTAGATTCTCTAGTTTCATATGATAGCAGTATCTTCACTCTAGCTTTAATATGAATTTGTGTTAACGCGTTATTATCGCGTTAACTTTGACAGCCCTAAAGAAAAATGTATTTGAACAGCACTACCTTTAATTCTGAATGATTTCTATCCATTCTGAAAAAAAGTCATTAACACCAATATCTGTAATATTTCTAAAATATAGCACCCACTAGTCCTTGTTCAGATAGCGACCAACTAATGTACTGTATTTGTCAATTTGTGACCAAAAGCAGCACAGCATGCCAACATTTGTATTAATGAGCCCCCTGATAATTTTGGCACAAATAATGTCAAACCATGAAAGCATACTGAACCAGTACGGGTCTGCAGAAATCTGCTTGTACCCACAACAAAACCAAACAAACCCTGAAAAGAATCAAACTTTGTAAAAGTGTCACATTTTTTAATGGTAGTTTTGAACTAAATGCCAGATTTTTTCTTTTTCTTTTCATTTACATCTAAAAAGAAACCCTTCCCTGCTCTGTTATTATGATTTCCATTGGTCTGTTTGTCTCATTATATCACTCAGTCTCAACAAATTCAAGTATAAAGTCAACTAACACCATATAAAATAAATAAAAGTCCTGTATTAAAAGGAAGAAAAGCCCGAAGCCAAGCTGTGAGGAGGACCCTGAGGATGAAGAGAAGGAGAGAAGGGAATGAGGGAGGTTTGAAGGGAGAGTGGGAGAGACTACATGCCGCGTGGCGATAATGTCGGTGTGTGTTACGGTGATAAATGTCCCCTTTCCTGCCCTCTCAGTCTGGGGCAAACCTGGCCTGTGCTGCGCTGTTTGAAGTCCCCCCCGACCAACCCCCGAGAGAGATGGACTTTATCTCTCATAGATAACTAGTGGAGGGGAAAAATAAATAAATACAACTTGAGGAACTGCTCATTGTGTGTGTGTGTGTGTGTGTGTGAGAGAGAGAGAGAGAGAGTGGCAGCCTGGAGCTCTTTGAACAGAGAGGATCTCACAGAAAGGGCAGATAGGTCACTTCCTTTCAGACTCGGTGCCTGGGGAGAAGAAGTGTGATGGCAGTGTGTTTGTGTGCGGGAGGGGGCTGTTAGGGAGGTGTGAGGGGGCGTAGAGGAGTAAGCACAACAACTATTCTTCACAAAAGAAAACCAGAGAAGGATGAAAAATGGGGGAAACACCGTCCTCCCCCCCCCCCCATGCACCGCTTCAATGACATTTGGTTTCAGATATTAGTTTTCTTGTTAATTAGAGGGACACTACAGGTGAATAGATACCACCATGAAACTTCTCCAGTTGACTAATCACATTAAAGGAACAGTGTGTATCTAGCGGTATCTAGCAGTGAGGTTGCAGATTGCAACTTCTCCCGTGAGGCAAGCGTGTAGGATTGCTAGGGTGGCCGACGCGAAAACGCTACTGGCAGTTTTTAGAGACAGTTGTGGAGGTGAGTGGTGAAGCAAGAGGGAGAGAGCGGCGGCGACGGGAGTGTATAGCGTTATCGACTTCGGCCCAAGCAGGAAAAGTTAACAGAGTTTGGTTTGTCTGTTCTGGGCTACTGTAGGAACATGGCGGTGCAACATGGCGGACTCCGTGGAGAGAGGACCCGCTCCCTTTGTAGATATAAACGGCTCATTCTAAGGTAACGAAAACACAACAACTCTTATTTTGAGGTCATTATACACTAAAGAATACTTGCAGTTGCAGTACATAGTTATTAATATTATATTCCATGTCTGCCAATACATCCCCTTAATTGTTACACACTGGTCCTTTACGACAATTATTTTTCATATTACAAGTTTTCTGAAATGCTATGCTTAAATATGCTAACTTTTGGTGAATTTAGAAGAAATCTACAAACGCAAATAGACAAAGTAGTAAAATAAACACCTAAATGCGTATTTTGGATGTTTTCTTTCCACTAGTCTGAAAGAAGACATATTAGAAGCAAAATAGCCCAAAATCTCTAAAATGATCAGTGCATGAAAAACACTGTTTTTGCCTGTAGTGTCTCGCCTTAACATTTATACTATTCTATACTATTTGCTGGAAATCTGGGGCCACGAGGAATAAATCCACAATAAAAGAAAAGTAGTGACAATTCTAGGACCACAGAGAAATGTTTGTTCAGGGCGCCCAGACGTTTCGTGTACTCCTTTGGTGAGTTCAAACTTTGTCACTTTGTGTTGTGGTCACAGACAAAATCTGTGTCATTTTTACATGATTCAGTTCTTTGAAGTGAACGGCCAAATTCTCATTTGTTGCTATAAACGGTCCATCATGATCAGAATGTCCTGACCGAACTGTTTCCTCCCGTCTCCCTCTCTTTCCAGCCCTCCTGCCCCTCCTTTTCTACTTGTCTGTCCATTTTATTTCTTCCACTCCCCCCCCCCTCCGTCTCTCATTCCCTCCTGAGATATGGCTATGGTTCTTTAAAAGTGTGTGTGTGTGTGTGTGTGCCTGTGTTCTGTTTACATTAGCTGTGGCTGAGTGGCCAAAGCTAGCGCAGTAACAGGCTGTCAATGTGATTTATGAGCACATCACACACTGTCTGAGCCTGCCAGTCACACAGACGCGCACACACACACACGCACCCACACACACATAGAAGGACACTCGCAGACAGACACACACTTGCACACATCTCTTGTGATGGTCAGAGTCACTTCATTAAGCTGACTCCTGACCAGTCCCAAATGCACCGGCGACACACACAAACACGGACTGAACACACACATACGTACTCTTTCTTTCAATGCATCACTTCCACGCAGACAAGAAAGTGAAGAGGAATTGCAGAAAAGAGGGAAAGAGGGCAAAAAGTCACAGCAACTCGAGCGCAAACGCTCCAAAACGGCAAAAGAAGGGAATTTCTGTTATATTCTCTTTGTCTCTTCCTGTTCTCTTGTTGTGTGGGTGTGTTCAAGGCCTGCTGGAATCTGAAGTTAAAATCCTCTTCCACACCTTGTCACACGCTACTCTGACCAGCAGTTTATAGGGTAAGGCCCAATATTCTTGGCTGATTGCTGGTTATCTCGCACTGTAGTACAAGCCTTATATAAATGAACACACCCCTCTGCCTCGATATCTGACAGCGCCTGCTTGACCAGGAGAGATACGAGAGTCGACTAAAAAGGTGTTTTTGATTTTGATTGACGGCTCGCTGCAACTGAAAAACACTGACTGCTGGAAATGGCCTTAGTCATATCAGCTGTATGCAGCTCTGTGGGGAGGCATATTCCCTCAAGTGTATGTGTTTGTGCAGTGAACCGTCACACATCAAGCCTCTCCCTCTCTGCATGTATGTATAGCCGTGTGACCAGTGTTTGCACTTGTCTAGTTGTTACAGGACAACAAACCTGAAAACTGGGACAGCAGCGAGAGAGGAGGGAGGGAAGGGGGAAAGCGATTCAGACACCCTCTCAACATGCGAGTCAACCACAACTGGTTTGCTTTGGTCACGGTCGAGTTGGTTGACCGCTGTCGGCGAGGAGTTTGTGGGGGGGGGGGGGGGTGCCCACTGGGAGAGGGGGGGATGAGGAAGAGGAGAAGAAATCTAGGATGTGTCTCCTCATGCGTTTATCAGAAAAGTCTCACGAGGCCCTTCTCCCCGAGTCTGTCTGCTGCATGGCCCTCTGAGTGTTCGGTAATTCTGGTGAATGAGCATTGACGTGACAAAAATGTCTCTGTTATACACATACAGTAGGGGAGAACGGGGTTGGTTGTCACATTCATTCGATCTCGCTCCGTAGAGGGCGCTGTTACAAAATGTTGGTACTGAAATTTTCAGAATTAGGGTCAGAGGTCACCTACAGGGTCATTTCAGGAGTGTTCAGGATTGCGTTATTTTCGTTGAATTAATTCGCACATCAATATACAGTATTTCATGAATATTTTCACACAGCGCAAATATTACTCTGCGAAAAGGCAACAATATTTTTTCAGAACAAGGTCAATTTTCTGATCTTTCGCACCACGAATAAAGGCATCAACCAATCACACGTTGTGGAACGGGTTAAGTTGCGCCTATATTTATGAAACAACACGGAGGCTCCGTAGTCGGAACCAAGACGGACAACTTTATTACTCCTTTCAGGAGCGTTTCAGGCAGAGGGTGAAAAGCATTTTTTTGAACATTAAAGCATGTAAACAAGTTCTAGTAGAAACCCAAAATACAAGTATGCACCTGAAAATAAACATAATAGGTCCTCTTTAAAGATGCATTTTTCTAAGTACAAACTGTGACGACCGACCCCGTTCTCCCCCACATGCACAAACAGGCACACACACACCCTTACACACAGGTTATGACAGTAATCTTGTCTGATCGATTGAGATCCTCTTTGTTGTGCTACGTTGTGATCCTAGTTGATCCTCTGATGATCCGACTGTACCACAGCTGTGGTTAAACCTGGTACAGTGTGTGTGTGTTCATGCATATTTGTGTGTGTGTGTGTGTGTGTGTGTGTGTGTGTGTGTGTGTGTGTGAGAGAAAGGAGAGCAAGGGAGTCTCCTAATGCTGGCGGGGTTAATTGACAATTAAAAGAGTGGCGGACCCCTCCTACAGAGAGATTTCACCTCGGGCTTAGAGCTGAAGGCATGCAATGAATACTTTGGCAGGGTAGCGTATGGCTTAGCACAGCGCTCCTTCACTGCCTCGACATGGTGGAAGAAATGAAAATCCATATTCACTACAGAAAAGGAGGATGAGATGAGAGCTTACATATGTATCCTATACATTCAATTTTTTCCCTTCTGCTGGATCCCATGTCAACCACTTTCACTGCGTTTAAGGGCACTTGTGTACTTCAGAGTGTACTTGAGCTGAGTGAGTGTGTACTTGCTGAAGTTCACCTCTTTTGCCGCTTGCTTCCCGGCCTGCTGCTGCTGCTGCTGCTGCTGTTGCTGCTGCTGCTGTTGCTGTTGCTGCTGCTGCTGCTGCTGCTGCTGAGTCAGAAGCTGCAGATGCAACTGCTCCTGCTGCTTTTTGTAATACTCCTGTAACTAGAGACAGACACAGAGAGGGGGGAGGCAGGAGGGTTGGAGGAGAGGAGATGGAGAAATATGAGGCGAGTGAGTCACAACACACTTTGTATCAACCTCAACAATGCCGCAGTCGTCCAACAGCGAAACGCCCCGCTATAGTCAGATGCCGTAACTTGAATGGGAGTCTCAAGGAATGCAGTCGCTTTCTATTCCACTCTGTGAAGGCCGCAGTTTATTGTGGCGGCGGCGGCGGCGTGCGGTACAATTTACTGACAAACCACACACAACAAGCAAACACAGACCTGACAAAGAAGATTGCTGAAGAATATTATGGAGCTATTATGGTGTCTCAAGTTGTGTTGTAAAGTGATTGCGCGTGTCAAGCTTGGGTTATTCAAATACAGAGTTCAAACGCTGTATATAAGGATCTGACTGTGGCACAATGCTGACGGGTAGAAGGACAACGGTCCAGAAATACACCTGCATACACACCACTGCAAAGGAGAAGGTGATTGGAAAATGTAGAAAAAATAAATGTGAGGATCTGTCGATGACTCCTAGTGGCTGGCACATGCTCTTTACACACACACTCACACACACACACACAGTCAGCATGACTGAACAGGACTGCTCTTAGCCTACAGGGAAAAATGTGCATGGAGATATTCTTCTGGGAAATACTTTAAGTCAGCTCTTACTGCATTTACTGTTCTGCTGTTATAAAACACCTGCTAGTACTCTATGTGTGTGTGTGTGTTTGTGTATTAGTCATGTTGTGGGGACATAAATCTGTTTACACTGTCACATTGTGGGGACTCGCCTTCCTTTTGGGGACAAACTGCAAGTCCCCATAATGTAAATCATTACATTTATGGCTGAAGACTTAGTTTAAGGTTTAGGTTAAGGTTAGGATTAGGCAAGTAGCGGTTTTGGTTAGGGTTAGGGTGAGTCCCCAGGAAATGAATGTAAGTCAATGTAACGTCCTCTAAAGTGATGGAAAAATGACTGTGTGTGTGTGTGTGTGAGTTAGGGGTCTGCATCTTTCCCTTTCAAGACGATTCAATATGCATCACAATACTTGGTCTGTGATACGATACAAAAACGGTTACCGTATAACAATTTGATACGTAAGGGATAATGTAGAGCAAGCCGTTGTTGTGAAATATACCCCGACAGGGCAATGCGGCACCCCGACGTGAAGCGTAGGGGTCTTGCATCGCCCTGAAAGGGTTTATTTCACAACAATGACCCGCTAGCTGTATATTATCCCGCTTATTACACGGCTACTTAATTAAGAAATCACTTATTTGACACAAAAAGGTCCACCAGAGTCCGACATCAGAACTACGCACATAGCAACGGTCTGTTATACATAGCAACGGTCTGCTATAAAGAAATAACAGACCGTAGACGCTGTGATTGACCAATCAGAATCAAGTATTCAACAAAGCTTTGTAATAAAGTTCGATATAGCACTACTTCGATCCGATCTGATTCAGTTTAACTTAATTCATAGTATTCATTCATGACGTGTCATATATTTCCTATACCATGACTCACTGCAGCTCATTGATCATGGTTGTGATTTAATGATAATAACCTTTAAATTCAACTGTTGTTTGCCTTATACTGTATCTGTAATGATGATGTGATGGAATACTATGAATTAGTGACATAGTGTCCCACATTGTGAAACCAAACGGTAAGGTCCTTATTATATATGTGTGTGTGATGGAAAGTGACTGAAGTGTTGTACATTCCTATGCGTTCTTCACCTTAACTAACATTTTCTTTCCTGGAATGAACTTGACTGCAACGCTGAATGGAATAATTTAAAACTACATGATTTAGCATTGCAGTCTCATTTATGGAAACACACACACACATTAATTCATGATTGCAGACACTCACAAACACACAGAGTCTCCTCTGACTGGCCACAGCTTGTCTGTTTGTTTGAGTTGCTAATCACTAATTTACTCAGGAAGCTCCATTAAGATTCTAATCTTGCTGAGAGGAGAGCGAGGCGGACAGGAAAACTCACACTGACCACAGTGTGTGTTTGTGTGTGTGTATGTGGGGGGGGGGGGATATCCTCCTGAGAACAGCCTGTACATGTGTCCGTCTGCAGTTTGTCTTTGTTTCATGGTGCGTCAAATGTTCAAAGAGGCTTTTCAGCGGAGAATGACTTCACAGCGCAGCAGTTGTTTCGGTCTCTCATCCGTCTGACCCTACAGTACAGTGAGCAGACTACACACCGCTGCCCGTCCTCACCACACAGACTGTGTAACGTGATGATCCTCCTCCTTTTGTGCAAAAGCGGTTTTACATTTCCAGTTTCAATCTCATCCCAGCCATAGGCTTCAATTTTGCATAATTTACCGTGCTTTTGTACGCTGACGTTCCTTCTTGTCCTTAATTTATTTTAAACGCAGGACTCATTCCTTCTTGCTGCTCTTTCTTTTCCATCTGTCTCTACTCTCTTTTATCGCTCCTTAGGCCGAGTTAATCTCTCTTTTCCGCGTCACTAGGCCTGATCGCCTCCTCATCACACAGACAAATGCATATGCAAGCACGCACATACGCGCGCACACTTGGCTGGAGAGTGGTGAGTTGAGGGAATAATTAAGTGATAATTAAGGTCTTTTTAATGATTTGATTCAGTGGCTCTGTGCATTAAGAGTATGTGTAAGTGAGGCACTCACCTCTCCAGCCTATTACCATGACCTTGACTTTAGTGAACACACTAAGAAAGAAAGGCAGAGCAGCTGTAGCATAAGTAAAGGTTAGAGGAAACTTAAAGGTTAAAACACACACACACACACACACACACACACACACACACACACACACACACGCACACACACACACACACACACACACACACACATGCAAATCCACAAATGAGTTCCCGTACAAACACACGAATGTGGTGCAGCAGTGGGCCGTAAACCTTACTTACACACTCTTACACAATGCTGTATTGCCATGGGGATATGAAATTTAATGCTTCAGTGAGTGATATGTTGGTTGATTGTTCTCTGTGTGTGTGTGCAAAAGTGCCTGATTTGCAGATATACACTAAGAGCAAGTCCATACTGTGGTTAATTAAGTGGGAGAGCAATGTTAAACTCAGTGATTTTAATAGTGGGAGTGTAATGCGTATTGTATGTGTGTGTGCGTGCTTGTGTGTGCGTGCGTGCGTGTGTGTGTGTGTGTGTGTGTGTGAGAGTGAGTGAGTGTGCATTATCAGCCCTCCGCCCCCCATCTCCTTTTTCCTCGTTAGAGAAAAAAAGAGCTGGTGAAGAGGTTCTTAGCCATCTGCATGTCTGTTTCCAGAAAGCCAGCACATTTCACATTTCCATTATGATACATGTTGTCAGATCTTCCCACTGCAATTTATACTCGCCTAAAGCTACCGCTCCTTATTAAATCTGCTGTCTGCTCCGGCCTCGCCTGCGTGTGTGTGTGTATGTATGTGTTTTCTAGACATCCCCTATGCCGTAATTACTTCTCCATCCCCACTCCGTTAATAGTCCTCTTCACAGCCTTTACAAGGTTGCGTGTGTGTTTGGCGTGTGCAGGTAGGAGGTCACAGGTTGGTGCGGCCGGGTATTTGACAGATCTGTTGCAGATGAAGAGTGTTTATTGGTTTGTGTGTCGACATGGCAACCCCTCTCTCACCTGCCGGGCATCGACGCACAAACACACACACACACACATACACACACACACACAAACACACACACACACACACTCCTGAATCACTATGATTCACAGGGTGATGCTGAAAAGTGTGTGTGTGTTTGTGTGTGTGTGTGTGTGTGCCTGCAGGCGGGATCATGCACATTCTCCTAGCAACAATGCTAAAGAGGAGGTACTCCAAATGACAATGTGTGTATAAGTGGATATGTGGATGTGTATTTATCTTCAAAGATCTCTGAGCATTGAATAAGATACAATCACGCCCAGTGTGTGTCAGCGCCTACTAAAACAGACACATCCGAACATGCCGGACTGGGACCGCGTCAGTGTGTGTGTGTGTGTGTGTGTGTGTGTGTGTGTGTGTGTGTGTGTGTGTGTGTTTTACCTGCTGTAGCATTAGAGCCTGCTGTTGCTGCAGCAGGGCCTGGAGCTGAGGGGGAGACAGGATCTGTTGCATCTGCTGAGGAGTGATCATCTGTGGACTCATCATTGCCATGGACACCGGCAACTGAAAACAGCAGACAGACATTTTAGATTATTCACACTTAGCTTGCAAAAGTAGGACAACTCAATCAATGGGTTAAGCTTTGTGTGAAAAGGCCCAGCTGGCACGGCGAGCTTTAAGCATGACTGTGCCTGCAACTCAAATGCTCAACTCAAAACAAACAATGTGAATTCAATGGAGGTTGTACGGTATGCCGGTATGGACAGGCAACGTTAGAGAGGTGTGTTGTCTCTTATTCTCTGTTGTCAGTCACTGCTAAGAAAAGCTGGCAACATCAGACAAGACGCATCACAGAGCACAAGTATTGTTGACTCTTTTCCTCCACAAGGCTGACATTGTTAAAAAAAAAAACTGGCAATTTCTGTGACAACAGGCCGATAAAAGGACAGATATGCAATCTCCCTATAAAATATAAAATCTTATCTGCTTTTATAAACACATGATTAGGACGGCCTCCGATTCTCTTTCCACACAGTCAAGCCTGGCTAAGAAGAAAGGAACAACAAAGTGGCTATCTGATGAGATGTCTATCTCATCAGATATAGAGCTGCAGGAAGGCAAAGACGGAGAGACGGAGAGAGAGGACTGAGAGAGAAACGCGGTGAATCTTGCAGATGTGTTGTGCAAGCGCTCTTAATGCACATGCATTGTACACAGAGATGGGCAGAGATGCTAATCTGATGACAAACACTGCAAAACAGAAGACAAACTAACCACTACGAATCAGAAACTGAAACTCACACGCTTGCTAAAATGCAGACCGAATAAAGGAAAAATCACACAGACAATCCTGCTGACAATGCGCTTTGGTTTTTATTAGGGCTGTCAAAATAAAGGCGAATTAACACAAATTCGTTTTAATGCCACTAATTTCTTTAACGCATTAATGCAACTTGCAATTAGGTTATAGCGGGCTCAGTTTTGAAACTAGAGTGAAGATACTGGCATCATATGAATCTATAAAACCTAATTTGAATCCATTGGTACCAACCAGGTCATACTAACTTGTCGCAAAGGAGGATAAATAATGCTCCAAACTTACACTACAGTTTGGCGAGGAAAAACTGACATGGCCATTTTCAAAGGGGTCCCTTGACCTCTGACCTCAAGGTGTGTGAATGAAAATGGGTTCTATGGGTACCCAGGAGTCTCCCCTTTACAGACATGCCCACTTTATGATAATCACATGCAGTTTGGGGCAAGTCATAGTCAAGTCAGCACTCTGACACACTGACAGCTGTTGTTGCCTGTTGGGCTTCAGTTTGCCATGTTATGATTTGAGCATATTTTTATGCTAAATGCAGTACCTGTGAGGGTTTCTGGACAATATTTGTCATTGTTTTGTGTTGTTAAGTGATTTCCAATAATAAATATATACATATATTTGCATAAAGCAAGCATATTAGTCCACTCCCATGTTGATAAGAGTATTAAATACTTGACAAATCTCCCTTTAAGGTACATTTTGAACAGATAAATAAATGTGTGATTAATTCGGGATTAATCGCGATTAACTACGGACAATCCTGCGATTAATCGTGATTAAATATTTTAACCGATTGACAGCCCTAGTATTTATTAACAGAATTAAGGTTCGAGCAAACAGTAAGGGGGATAAAAGAGACACTGAGGGATATTTAGGGAGAGAAGGGGAGTGAGATGAAGTCTTCCCTCCCTGCCTACACATCCATAAACTACCCTGCCTTCTCAATACAAATACTGCTGTCTGTTAAGAGGGGCTGGCTGTTTTACGGAGAAATACAAGGGTGAGTTATCACCTCTGAAATTGGCCATTTATCTATATTCACTCCGTAGTGAAATATCAATCTCTCTCATGGTCAAAGGAACGTGTGGGCTTGTGTGTGTGTGTGTGTGTGTGGGCAAGTGCCAGTGCGTGCGGAGCTCTCTTCAGAGCGGTCTATCTACTCACCACCTGAGGGGATGGCAGGTAGGGAGGGTGATGGGAGAGTAGAGAGAGCAAGAGCGAAGACGAGCTGTCACTGGTAAATTAAATCTGTAAAGAGCTGATTTGACTTTGTAAACAAGATTGGCCGTAAATACTAACACCCTCTTTTCCCAGCTGGCCTCCGTCTCCCCCTCCTCCCATCCTTCCCTGTCTCTTTCTCTCCTTTCTGTGTGTCTGTCAGCGGCCCCGCACTCTGCCTTTATCAAAGCAGGCTTCCCAAACTAACAGCCACATGTAACGGCGAGGGGATGGAGAATAGATGTGCGTGTGTGTGCGTTTGAGCTGAGGGAGAAGAAGAAGAAGAAGAAAAGACAGAGTCAGAGCGGGGTGAGGCAGGGGAAGAGTGGTGTCGAGGCAGTTGGTAAAGGAACAGGCAGAGGGGATGGGGTGGCGGTGGGGGGTGCAGTGAGTAAGGTGGGGGCGGTGATGGGTGCCGCTTGGCGTCATGCCAGCTTGCCCCCGCCGCCGGGCCTTGTCAGTCTAAGCTGCCAAATGAAAAGCTGTAATTAATTGCTCTTGTGCATCCCATTCTTCCTCCTTGACAACTCATACATTCTATTTTATACACACCGCCATTGACATTTTCAAGTCACAGGCGTAATAATTACTGGAGTTATAGCACCTTTCTGTGTGTTGGCTGACGCTCCGACGCCGGAATCAAACGTGCGTCCGTGTGTGCAGGCGCTGATATACTGCGATGCATGTATGTGTGTGTGTGTGCACATACGCATGTGTTTAAAGGCTGTGTGTGGCAGGCTGAATGCTGAGTAGTTAAGGTTTGACGCCATTAATTGCCCCTATAATCTAATATCACAAAGCGTGGTGATTATGGGGCATGCGTTGCCACCGCCATACGACACCGCCAGCCTGAGAGCGCCGCCGCAAAACAAAAGCCTCGCCATTAGCGATTTGACGGGCCAGGACAAAAGCGCTTCACAATGCGGAATTATATTTTCATTCGGCTTTGTCTCTCCCGGTGAATGATTTCTCCCCTTTCATTGGACTGTGAATAGGGAGGCTCTGAAAAGCCGGGCGATTTGAAGTCAGCCATTTATTAAATGCATTTAATTTTTTTTTTCTGCTGTCGTCCCATTTTTTTTTTCATGTTGCATGTTAATTTAAAAGAGAGAGATGCGTGGTAGATTAGTGGGAGAGAGGTGAAGCTTGGGGGGAAGTGGGCGAGCAGAGAGAGAGAGAGAGGGGAGAAGGAAGGATACACAGTGGAAGAAAGGAAAGAAGGAGGCGAAGGAAGGAAGGAAGGAAATCATGGTTTAAAAACAGAGAAATGTGTGTGAAGAGTCACACGGAGAGAGAAAGCAACGCTACCCAGCAGGTTTGTTGACGGAGAAATGTGGCCTATAGAGGTTGAGATGGTATGCGACAGCGAAGACGCACGAACGCAGGTGAACAATCACACGATCCTGTACAGTGAGTGTTTGATAAATGTTAAACCACTAATAACAGCAGGATTTTAAAAGATGTCACTCCTATCATTAACATGCAAGAATCAGTCATACGTGCACACACATGCACGCTGCTGAGGGGTCGGGGGCTGACAGAGGTCAACCCCTGTCTTGGAGAGAGGGAGCTGGGAGGGGGGGGGAGTGAAGGAGGGAGGGAGGGAGGAGAGGGGAGGCGAGAGACAGCCTTGTCGTTTACAGTGAGTGGAGGAGTAATTAGAGGGGTTGTTTGAAGAGGGAGTTTAACTGATTAACAAAGGAAGAGAGGGAGCGAGGGAGCGCCCTAAAGATGGGAAGGAGAAGGAGGAGAAAAGGCACGGAGTCCCAGAGGAGAGAGAGAAAGAAGGGGGATGCAACTTGCATTTCAATGAGCCTCCATCCCTCTCTCCTCTCCTCCCTTGATGACTTTTCATTCTAACGAGGAGGAAAGCCCCGCTTTCCATTTCAGATGAAACCTCGGGAAGAGAGGAAGGAGGGCTATCTGATATTAAACCAGCATGCAGCCGGGGGAATAAGCCCAGCACCGTGTTTATATAGAGACAGGCCGCTTATATGGCTGCATCCTCTCTACTTTAGGAGCAAACTTTCACCTTCCTCCTAATTGAGACTACAAAAACACCCTTTACCATCACTTCTAAATGTATGCTTGTGCACGCCAAATTATCACATTTAAAATAAACAAAGATGATGAAACACGTGGTGCAGTTTCTATAGAGAGCAACATCCAGTGTGCCCTCAACAGATACATTTACAGTTATTCACCTCATGCTGGCTCAAAAGTGTGCAGCCGGTGCGCGGTGTGTTACCGTGTGTGTGTGTGACGGCAGTGAGTGGCGAGAAGAAAGGAGGCTATAATCAGAATCTAAACAGGCTCTCAGTCTAAATGATGCGGGCCCTGCCTCTGGGTCTATGGGGACACGCAGGAGAGAGGGATAATTGAAAAAATGACAGAGGAGAAAGCAGGAGGAGGAGAGAGAGGCTGACACAGACCTCCTCCTCCTCCTCCTCCTCCTCATCCCCCTCCTCCTCTCCTGCTAGGAGCAAACCCCAGCGCTGTTTATCCTTGTCACTGAGCATTACCACCTCACCCTGGAAGGGACGCCTGCCTCTCTTCCTGTCACACACACACACACACACACACACACACACACACACACACACACACACACACACACACACACCTAGATGTGCATAAAAACTGGCCTCTGTCTTCAAGTCTTTTGTTCATAAATTGCCATCATTTTTTTCTGGCATCCGTTTTTAGAAAGATTTAAATCCTTCTGGATTGCCACAAACGTCCTTTCTTCTGGTTGGACGGTGGCAAAAGTTTGACACATTAGCAGCAGTGGTAGATATCTGTGCTTATTCATGCACATGGCAACTGCATGACCCTCTTCTGCCACTGTACTGTACTGTAGCTGCCTGCAGGCTTGTGGGGGGGGGGGGGGTAAATGAGAGCCTCCCGTTTAAAATGCAGTCAGCGCCGTGCTGTGTCTCGGTGTGTAAAGGCTTTAATGGTGTGTGGTGAACTCCCCTCCTTCCTTTTGGTTGTTTATTCACCAGCTATCATCACTATCGCTCCTTACCCTCTTCCAGTCCCTCCAGGTAAACAGCCTGTCTGTGCTCATCACGCACGAGAAATGAGAGGAGAGCGTGGGGTCTGGTGGGGTGGGGTGCAGAGAGCAAGGGGGCTAGAGAAGAGAAAAGCAGAGGAGTGAAGGAGAAAAGCATTTGAGTGAAAAAAGAGGACTAGAAGGAGCGCCCACTGTGCTGAGAGCGTTGTTTGGAGCTCAGGGCCAGGCCTCCACTGGAAGTAAAAGGGCCCCATTGTGTGTGGTGAGTACCCCTCCTCCAGCTAATCTGCAGAGGGGCCAGGGGCCACATTACTCTGGGGGGGAACTGATGAGCGAAGCCAGGTGGGGCTGGGGATGATACAGGCATCTTACCGCCTCAGACTTTTTGCTGAGTAATGTTTTTGTCTGTGTCTACGAACAATGTGTGTGTGTGTGTGTGTGTGTAAGCTGGTGCCAGAAAAAATCTCAACGTGCCAAAAGAGGTTTGAGTTTTATTGAATCTTTGTGTGTTTGTTTCTATCTATTACTAATCGCCTTCACATTACATTTATTTTCTGTGCAAGCCACAAATGCAAGCATCTACAGTATGTGTTGTATGCCAATAATATAATAACAGGCTGCAGTACTTTTATTAGCTATTTGGTGAATTGCACATAATTCTGCATAAAAGCTTTATGTAGCTGATAGCACGTTGTCGCCGTTCAGTAAAAACAACGTATTGCCAAATGCGGTGAATCTGAATTTTTTCTTTATGGTTTCCTCAACTTCTTAAACTGAATAAACCATCTGAAAAACACGGGATTGTCTGAAAGAAAAACAACGTCACAAAGTTGAAAACAGGGTCTTAGCTTATGAAAAGTTAACATTTTGGAGACATTTTTTTTTTTGAACTGCTACTGTAGTTTATTACACTGTTTGCCAAGTTGCTCACAAGCATATTCTTTAAACGATAAGGTCGTTTTCACATATTTATAATAATAATATTTATGATAGGAGTGGAAATCACCAGAGACCCCACGATACGATATTATCACGATTTTTAAGTCACGATACGATCTTATTGCGATTTTAAAATTTAGCGTAACTTTGGAGCGTTATTTAGCTAACATGACATGGTTGGTACCATTGATTCCTCAGGTTTTTTTTGTTTCATATGATACCAGTATCTTCACCCTAGCCTCAAGACTGAGCCCGCTACAACCTCTGAAAGACAGAATAGCGGCCGTCGGATTGTTAAGAGGTTAATAGTTTACATAATAAAAGATCGATACTTGACATCCGTGTATCGATGAAATAGTGCCACGTAAAATATCAAGATACTATGCTGTCTTGATTTTTTCCCCCACTCCTAATTTAAAATCTCAAATATGATATGATATAGATATATACTTGGGTTTATTTAACAAACACAGGTGTAAAAGTTCGTCTTTTGGTAGCTTTCTAAGAACAAGCTGAATCGGAGATAAGGAGGTTGTTGGTGGATGACTGGTTGTGTGGATGCATGCATGTGAGGGTGGATGAATAGATGAAATGATAGAGGTGTGAGGACAGTAGAGGGACCAGAGGAACGCAGGCTGCTGAGAGCAGGGAGTTGGGATCTCAACTGGCCCACACACTCATACATACACATACACTATGCATGTGGACGCGCGTAACACTCAGCTCTCCCTGACAGCGGCCAGACAAATGAAAAAAAAAAAAAAACTTCAGAGAGGACAGTGAAAGACCAGTAAGTTCAAGTGGAAAATCCTCCTCCTCTCCCTCCCTCCCCTTCTTCTTCTTCTCCCCTCGTCCGCCGCCTCCCTCCATCTAACGCCCCAGTGCTTCAGAATAAAAATGACAACACATTTCCAGAAACACACACACGCAGACACACACACACTCGGGGCATTTCATTGGGAAGTGTGAGAGGCCGTTATCGACCATATTTCATTACTGATTTCACTCATGTTTCAAATCACAAAATAAGAGTTTCACACTCCAGTGGCCAGACCCAAACCTCTCCTCTCCATCCTTCCCCTCTGTCTGTCCACCCCTCTGCCCAGAGCCGAACCCCATTCCACTGGCTGCTCAACCTCCTCCCGTACACCCTTCACAAACTGTCAGGACCCCATACTACCCCCCAACACACACACACACACTAACCTACACACACACACTCGCAGCCCCAATTCCCTCCACATCAAATAAGAGAAACTGCCAACTAAGCACTTTCATTGAGTGGACAAAGGGAGTGCTTTGGGAAAAACACTTTGAAAGGAAATAAAAGAGAAGGAACCGCTTCAGTACCGCGGACTCTGGGGGGCTAAACACTCATCTTTCCACATACTTTTGTTGATTAGTTAAAAGACTTTGAACCCTGCCTCTGAATCCTTATGTTCAGTAGTTTTTCACAAATCTGTAGTGGTTCAAATAAGGCAGCTGGGGAAGGCAGAAAACTATTAAGCAACATATAGAAAACCGGTGAATTAGGGTTGTAATATTGATTAAAAATAATGCCATTGAAATAAAACTGTGCTTTCAGACTGACATGACTCAGTTTCTTCCTCCCGTCTTCCCTGCGTGGCTCCCTCTCTGTCTCTCCATCCCACTGTGCCGGTGCCAGCCCTCTCCAGAGAGCAGAGAGCCGAGCTAATTAACATATCTCTAATGAGTCTTTTCATTTTTTTCCTAATTAAACGAGCTCCTCAATAATACATGAAAACAGGACACCGCGCTATTCAATTACATACGTATGGGCCGCGGCCAAGCACGTGCGTTAATCTGTATGTGTGCGTGCCAAGTGGCGGTGTGTTAAGTGTGCCAGGCCGTGCGTCTGCCAAGTGGGTGTATATGTGTCTGCTTGTGCCCACCCAGCGTACGAGCGCGTGCCAAGTGTGTCCATTGTAGAGAGCGTGTGGCAGGTCATGGAGGCACGCTACGCATCATGCTGGGTAATCCGCCAATTGGCACACTGTCTGCCAACTGTGTGTACACCAATTCACTCAGTCGCACGCGTGCCACGACCAATTACGGTAACTGTGGCCAATTATGTCCGATGCCTACTACAAACACGCGTCTAAAGAGTGGAATCATCCAAATACAGCAGAGGGTATGGATGTTTTTCAAGTGTAATCTCATACAAGGGAAAGACCTTTTTCACTTCTACTTATTCAGTAAAGAGTGATGCATGCCTTGCTTAAAGGAACAGTGTGTAACATTTCTATTAGCAGAAATATAATATTCATAACTGTTTTCATTAGTGTATAATCACCTGAAACCAAGAATCATTGTGTTTTCGTTAGCTTAGAATGAGCCCTTCATATCTACATAGGGAGCGGGTCCTCTTCACAGAGTCCGCCATGATGCTCCGCCATGTTTCTACAGTAGCCCAGAATAGACAAACCAAACACTGGCTCTAGAGAGAGACTTTCACGTTTTCATGTGACCTGAAGGCCACCGTAGTTGGCCTTCAGGTCACATGAAAACCTTGTGAAACTGCGGTAACGTGAGCTGCAGAGTGCAAAACCGCGGTACCGCCAGCCGCTATCTGACTTCTGCTGCTCCTAAAGTAGTGTTATTATGATAAGGATGGTCTCTGAACGAGGAGAACGACTTTACCACGGTTTTGTACTCGGCGGCTCAAGTTACCGCAGTCTTGGAGGAAAGGGAGGTGTGAGCGGAGGGATACTCAGCTGGTTGCAATCTGCAACCACACCACTAGATGCCGCCAAATCCTACACACTGTACCTTTAAGGGAATGACATAGATTTACTACGATCAACTTTCTCAGCCAGTACAGGATCCAAACCTGTGATTTTCTGGTTGTGCATGATTTTGAATCTCTAACTTCTTTATTAAGAATTCCCAACTTGAGTAGACAACCTTAAAAATCTAGTTTATGTATTAGATAGGGGTGTAAGAAAACATTGAAAATATTGAGTATCGCGATATTATGTTTTGTGATACTGTATTGATTCTCAAAAACACTGCAGCGATTTTTAAGTAATAATTTACATGCAAAAATGAACTCGGTCAATACTTCATTTCATTTGCAAAGATATACGCCCCCTCAGTGTATTTGCCCTCTCAAAATAGTGCTGTGATGTTGATGTTACAGCCATAGATATAAAACAGTTTTATATTTTACGGTTATATTATATCTATGGTTACAGGGACCGTGATAAATGCAAATGTAGATCCCACTGTTCTTATTGCAAAAAAAGGTCAACTTTTTTACTCAGATTTTATGCACATGGTGGTGTGTTCTTCTTTATACTATGTTAGTTTTCCTAAAATTAGATTTAAAATATCGTAATATATCACCTTGCTTACAGTATCGCAATATATTGAATCGTAACCCCTGTATCGTGATACGTATCGTTTCGCCAGATTCTTGTCAATACACAGCCCTAGTATTAGACATAATACAATAGTGAGTTACAGACCGACAAGACCATAAGCATAATAATCTTTGTTACATATCCATTCAAAATGGCAATTTTCTCCTATTTCCAGACTGAATGTTATCATTATCTACCAACAGTATTAAGTATTATTTCTATCTGTGTAAAATTTGCTTCAAATTAAAACGCCTCTTTAGTTTTGAATCATCAAACTCCCAAATAACCCCTCACATTACTCTGATTATTGTGCTTTTTTTGCTACAATTTTGTTGCACAGAATCAATTTTTCCTGCAATTGCCTGTCTGGAGACTTGAGCTATTGTCGAGTTTCTCCTGAATGTGACACATGACAGTGACACACACACACACACGCACACACACGCAGAGTGGATTGATACCATCTCACACAGCCAGCCAAACACAGAGACCATCTCTGAACAACCAATCAAAAAGCAGATATAATCTCAGAGTTTCTTTTGCTCTCAGCTCAGATCCTCCCCTCTATTATAAATAAAGAAAAGAAGAGAAATATGATGGGAAAGGGGTGGGAGGGGGGCATGAGAGGAGGGGGAGCTTGTCAGCGCAGACCAAGGCTTCTCCAGAGAAAGTCAAGACACGAATAGAAGTCTTCCCGCTCTCCCTGTCTGCCTCTGTCGTTCTCCCTCAGAGAGAAGGGAAAAATCTAATTATCGAGCTCCTAAAGATCTCATTATTGGCTGAGGCTCATTTGCATGTGTGAGAGCAGCCCAGCAGGAACCAACCTGAGGACGGCCATTTTGTGCCTGATGTGAGCCACCGTGTCACCGTACAGTTGCTTACTGCCAGCCACCTTTTGGAAATGACCAGATTAAATGTCTGGCTTAGCTCACTCCATCGCTCGCTCGCCCCTCTCTGTGGCCGACGGATGATTGCTTCAATTACAGCGACTGAGCGCAGTCGCTGCGATTTAAAAATGATCATAAAGCTGTAAATTATAGTAATTAAGAGATTTCTGCGTGCCACCTTAGCAGTCAGGTTAGTTGTGAGGTCTAGTATGCAACTTCAGTGCTGCTTTGTTGTTTGTGCCCGTGTGTCTGACTGCGAGGAAGTACACACACACACACACACACACACACAAATGTAAATCCAAGTGTGTTTTCAGGGAATGTGGGGCCATGTGAGCTGACAGCTCAGACAACAGAGATGTAGCGTGGATGCCCTGGAGACTACAGAGAGGCTAGCCAGGCCAGGCACCAACAAACAAGACAAACAAGACAGATATGGAGAGAGGAGGGGTAGCGTTGTGTGTGAGTGTGTGTGTTCAAGACAGAGAGAGGGAGGAAACGTGTATGAGGCGGGTCGACTGAACCTGCGTTTGACCCCATTCGTGCGAGAATACTGTCACAGGTTAATCCCTTGTCAGCGTTCACACAGTAGTTCCTTACACTTCACTGCTAAACAAAAAAGATTTACATGTTAACTTTCAGTTCCCTCTACATGCACGCTTTCTCTTACTTCCCCACTTTCTACCTCTTTAGTTCTTTTTAACATAACAGAGACAGGGAGAGAAAAAATGTTTAAACATCAGCAATATTTAATCAACTTCCCATCCTGCGTCAAAGCAGAGTAGTATTAGAGTCCGATATGTGTTTGACCCCAGGTCAGGAGGCGGCTCTGATGACACACACTGACCCGTTTGGATCGACCCACCAGTGTAGATTCACACCATGTGTGTCGGCCTGATAAGATTATAGGAGGGCAAGCCAGAGACTTTAGGTGAATGGCTGAACTATTGTGACACATGTATTAAAGCCTTTACACACGTGACGGTGTGACGAATAAACAACACGAAAATACAAACTACTCGCCTGCAAATATTAGATGTCTAGGGCTTTTATTTTGAAAGGTAAGAACAGAAGGAGTGGATCCGGTCTGCGCTGCCTTTGTCAAGGTTGAAAGGAGTAATAAAGTTTGATGTCGTATTTCGGACTACGGAGCCTCTGTCTTGTTGTTTCATAGATATAGGCGCAACTCAACCCGTTCCACACAACGTGATAGGTTGATGACTTGATTGTCGATGAAAAACAACAGTTTGAAAAAAATATATTAACGTGCGAATTAATCGCACGAAAAAAACGCCTCAGGTGTGTAAAGGACTTTAATATTAATTTAGGCCACATGTGCACCATTTTGTGTTGATTTACAGTATAAATGCAGTATTTAACACTGCAGATCTGATATAAAACAGTATCTATTTTATTCTCTTAGCCCTTAAAAGTCACCACGTAATTTCTCCAACTGCCAGTTTCTATCCAAAGTAAATAAATTGATTCGGATTCCAATTCGGGATTTGATTAAAGTCTAATCCGCAAGATCCTCCTTTTTTAAAATGTTATTTCATTCCTGACGTCTTCAGTAATAAGCAGTCATTAATTTGGTGCCATTTTTGCACTTCCCAGAGGTCACCTGGCAATTAAACTGTGTGGCCGACAATGAGAAATCTTTTTCTTTGGTCTTTCTGTTGATGAGTTCTAGGTGACTGTTTTTTTTTTCTCTTTCTGCTCTGTCATGGAGGCCACTGCAGTTCATACTGAACACCCAGCTCTTCCTCTGTTTATTTAAAACAAACCCCTCTTCCTGCTGCTGGACATATAAAAGGCAGTTTCCTGGAAAAAACATGAGCCAACACCAAATATTTATGAGAACAAAATGCTTCCATGAAGCATTCATTTTATGCTCTATCTAGGGCTGTCAATCGATTAAAATAGTTAATCGTGATTAATCACATGATTGTCCATAGTTAATCGCGATTCATCATGCATTTTTTATCTGTTCAAAATGTACCACAAAGGGAGATTGTGTCAGTGTGCTGACTTGACTATGACTTGCCCCAACTGCATGTGACTATCATAAAGTGGGCATGTCTGTAAAGGGGAGACTCGTGGGTACCCATAGAACCCATTTCAATTCACATATATTGAGGTCAGAGGTCAAGGGAACCCTTTGGAAATGGCCATGCCAGTTGGCCATGCCAGTTGGCCATGCCAGTTGGCCATGCCAGTTTTTCCTCGCCAAAATACGGTTGGTACCAATGGATCCCTTAGGTTTTCTAGTTTCATCTGATGCCAGTTACAATCTCCGAAAGCTAGAATAGCGGCCGGGCCCGAAGGAGGCCCATAGGATTTTTAAGAGGCTAATTAAAAATTGCAAGTTGTGTTAATGCATTAAAGAAATTAGTGGCGTTAAAACAAATTTGCATTAACGCGTTATTATCGCGTTAAATTTGACAGCCCTAGTTCTATCACTTACATGTAAATGTTGCAGCATATCACTCTAAAACATAATTTATCTAGATGCCCTACACTGTATTATCTCCTTTTAATGTGAAAAGTTTTTTCCCAAGAGCACCTCGCTGGCTGCAGACACCGCAAATGAAATCTGAGCTTATCCTTGCTTCTGATTCACATCCGTCTTTCTCAGTCCCTTCCGTCTCTTTCTTCATTCCCATACTGTGATGGTCCGGCTGTCTGTTTATCATGTGGCACGTTAATGAGAAGAGCAGTGCGATAGCCAGACTGCTTGCTGCTCTAGTAGACCCATGGCCCCACTTTATTGATATGAGACACGGCTACAAATCACACTTCTGCATGTGCTCTGCACATCACATAATTGTAAAGAACTGCCAGAAGTAATGTCATGTGTGATATTCATCAACGTATAGTGATAGTAATAATGTGTGTGTGTGTGTGCTGTCTGTGTGTGTGTCCTCCCCAAGTGTCTTTCAGTGGGGATCCTGCACTCCAGCTAACCCCACTCTCTCTGCTTACTGTGGAATTCAACTCTGAAAACAGCTCACTACCCAATCACTACAAAGACCTCATTCACACACACACACACATTAACAATCACACACACACATGCACTCACAGAAAGAGAGAGAGAGAGAGAGACACAGACAGAGAAAGAGAGAGAAAAGTATGCGCCTATATCACACTGTGCAGTTGACGTGGCAAGTTGGTGAAGGCAAAGCTGCAGCAGCCAGGGGCTTAATATTATACAGATTCTGACAAAGCAACACTTAGGTTGAGCATGTGTGTGTGTACATGCATCTGTGTGTGTGTGTGTGTGTGTGCTCTGACCTGCACAGGGCTCTGTTTGACCTCGTTGCCAGGGGAGTTGAGTCCAGAGGCCTGCTGGAGGAGGAACTGTCTGGCTGCCTGGAGCGCCTGCGAGGGAGAAATAAAGATGATCATCAGGCACACACGGTCGTCATACAGTGAAATATTTGCAGAATTAAACAACAACACACTCATTAAAGTTTCGAAGTTACACCTTATCTTCAAATATTTTTAGAAAATGCATGTGTGTAAGTTCAGTTTCACATATACAGTACAATCAAACTCACACTCTCTCCTACTGGCCACTCTGTGCACCCTTTCCCTTTGCCAAGCTGTCAGGTCGGATTTCCTCAACTTGAGACGTCCACCTGGCGCACACACACAGCACGCGTTTGTGTGTGCGCGTCTACGCGACTGAATTCCTCCCAGCTCATTCAGAACCTACTTTAACTCCAAAATCTGACCATCTCGTACTTTCCATTCTTTGTTTCTCTTCCCTCCCCTCTGATTCACTTTCTCTCTCCCTTCCACACCCCTCCTCCTCCTCCTCCTCCTCCTCTCCTTTCCGATGAAGGTGCAAAGTGGGTTTTCCACATCCTCTGAGGCAGAAGTGTGTCAGCATTATCTCCATGTGTGTCAGTTGAACTGTGTTTGTGTGTGTCAGAGTGATGTAAGGAGCCGTTTGCCCTGATGTGCCCTGAAGAGCTGTGACTAACCACCACCCACCTCTTCGCCCCCCCTCCTCCCATTTCTCCCCTTTCTGCCCTCCAGTGCTGCCCATTCAAACCAGTGACACCATCGCTCTCTAGTCTCCATTCCTTCGCTCTGCCCTTGCCGATTCATCCTTCCGACACCGCTACCTCCCACTGCCTCTCCTCATATCTCCTCACACTTAATTGTATTAAAAACTATATAAATATCTCTCTTTGCGTCATTACATTCCTCTCTTTTCTTTGCTGTGTTGCTTGTTACAACGTTAAAGAGTCAAGCTCTCTATCATTAAGACAAATCAGTCCCCGGAGGAACGGGCATTTTTGTTGGAATGTCTGAACTGCTCCTAAAACAAAACAAGAAAACACCCATCTCAAAACACAGGAGCCGCCTTGCACTTACTGTAAGCGCACAGTCACACAGTCACACAAACGCACACGCACACT
This sequence comes from Sebastolobus alascanus, assembly GCA_916701645.2. NCBI lineage: Eukaryota > Metazoa > Chordata > Actinopteri > Perciformes > Sebastidae > Sebastolobus > Sebastolobus alascanus. The sequence continues at coordinate 482,959 of CAKAOJ020000048.1, read as the reverse complement.
CACTCACTCACTCACTCACACACACACTCACACTCAAACTCACACACACACACACACACACACACACACACACACACACACACACACACACACACACACACACACACCCCAGCACAACCTCATGACAGAGGTTAGAGAGGGGAGACAGCAGGATGCACATTTGCTTCCTCTGACTCAAAGGGGAAAGGTTCCTTAGTAAATATTGATTTATGAAAGTCCGTGTGTGTGTATGTGTGTGTGTGTGTGTGTGCGCACACCGCAAATTAACGGCCAGAATGAGGGATGTTCTTTACTGTGGAAGCTCTTACTCAATCACGCAGCACAGAAATCTGTTCTACTGCATCATTTCACAACCGCAGAAAACTGTAACGCTGTGAAACGACGCGGCGCAACACACTTACTGTATATTGTCACATATTTAATGAATTGTCAAATTAGAAGCTCGGGGTACATTAAGTAACGTTTAATTACAAAAACAGAGAGGAGAGATTATAGAGGGGAGACAGAAAGAGAGAGAGAGAGAGAGAGAGAGAGAGAGAGAGAGAGAGAGAGAGAGAGAGAGAGAGAGAGAGAGAGAGAGAGAGAGAAGTCCGCCGTGCAGTCAGAGTGATGAAAACCATCTGTATCGAGCACACTTGCTACTTTTGCTGAGACCGCAATTAAAACACACACACGGACGTGGCTGTGGACGTGCCTACACACACACACACACACACACACACACACACACGTATTTTAACACTTTAACAAAAAATCTTGGGAACCCCCTCCCATTTACTGGTTTGACCTCAGCATTAAAGCAGGCACAGACACACACACACACACACGCACAGAAACCCAAAAAAAACACAACCGCCCAGTTTGTTGGCATGTGGTGTGAATTACTCCTTGAACACCCTGTCTGCCCAAGAGTGAGTGTGTGTGTTTGTCTGTGTGTGTGTGCGTATGCGTTTGTGTTGGCAGGAGTTGGGGAGGCATGTCTGGCAACAATAAGGGACAATTCCACCCAAATTACCACCCTGATTACCACTATATTAAAGAGCCATTTATGGCTTTCATAAACGCTACAACCAAGCAGAGGTGATGCCTGTCTCCTCTCCGATGCCTGTATTCATGGACAAGAACTACCAACAAAGAATGAGTGATAAATCTAGACATTTAAAGTAAGTCTGTCTTGTGGATTTAGAGCCCGGTTTATTCAAATGTGCCACAGCTAATAGGCAAGACTGTTGAAATTACTGTAAAGTTGGTACTTGTAAGTGTAGTTTTAAACCTTAACTACAGGAAAAAAAATGTTTATTATTGGCTGATATCAATATACAGTATATATATAAACATTACTACATTTTGTGTCCCACTGTTCAGACACAAAACATCACACAAAACTCTCTCTCACTCTTCAGATCTTCTGTATGGTTCCTCTTTAAAAGACTGTATGACCGAAACTACAGACTTTTGTAAAGGTATTACGTGATATGATCATATGATCAGCATGATATGATTCCAATGAAAGTCAATATGTAGTAATATTGAATTATTGCCCAAGCGAGGGCTGCTAAAACACAAAAAGTTTAGTCACTAAATCATCATAGTAACAGTGCTTCTATTTTACTTTGTAATACCAGTGGTGAAACGACCTTAAACCGACTAAAAACAAACCTTTAAGGGCAATAGTATATGAGTAATAATACACTATGAAGCGTTCCAATATAGAAAATAATGGACTGAGCTAAGCTGATGTCTTAATTTTCACCAAATCATTCATTTTCTTATATCAGGACAACTTGTTGTGCACTATCGCTTGTAAAGCTGCAACGATTAATCAATTAGTTGCCAACTACTAGATTAATCACTAACTATTTTGAGAATTTATTGATTGTTTGAGAATTTTTTCAAGAAAAAAAGTAAAAATTCTCTGAATCCAGCTTCTTCAATGTGAATATTTTCTGGTTTCTAATGGTAAATGGACTTGCATTTATATAGCGCTTTTTTAGTCTTCCGTCTTTACACTACATGTCAGCATTCACCCATTCATACACTTATGGCAGAGGCTGCCATGTAAGGTGCCAACTTTGCCCATCAGGATCTATTCTAAATACTCATTCGCACACCGATGGCTATGCAATTTGGGGTTAGGTGTCTTGCTCAAGAACACATCGTCAAGTCAACGGAGGAGCCGGGGATCGAACCACCGACCTTCCGATTGGTGGACGACCTGCTCTACCCTCTGAGCCACAGCCACCCAACAACACCTTTACTCCTCTATGAGAGTAAACTGAATATCTTTGAGTTGTGGACAAAAGAAGACATTTGAGGACGTCATCTTGGGCTTTGGGAAACACTGATCGACATTTTTCATCATTTTCTGACATTTTACAGACCAAGCAACTAATATTATAGTATTTTCTCCCGGATTACGGTCGCAGTTTTAAACACAAAGTTAACGTTGTAAATTGAAACAAAACAAAACAAAAAAAGCAACAAAACTACTTGGTCACGTTTAGCAAAAAACATTGTTTGGCTTAAATTGACTGTTTGTTACGTTATTAAGCTAAAATATAATAAGTGAAAGTTGACTTTTGGTTTCACACAGGACACAAACAGCTGTCTCCTGGGTGAAAGTCCTGTGTCTGTTTGACCCATCCGCCAACTAGGGCTGTGCAATATAACGATAATATATCGATATAGTGATATGAAACTAGATATCGCCTTAGATTTTGGATATCGTAATATTGTAATATGACATAATTGTTGTCTTTTCCTTGTTTTAAAGGCTTCATTACAGTAAAGTGATGTAATTTTCTGAACTTACCAGACCTAGCTGTTCTAATATTTGCTTTCACCCACTTAGTCATTATGTCCACATTACTGACGATTATTTATCAAAAATCTCATTGCCTAATATTTTGTGAAAGCACCAATAGTCGATATTAGAGATGTTCCAATACCATTTTTTCCTTCCCGATACAGATTCCGATACCTGAACTTGCGGTATCGGCCAATACAGAGTTCCGATCCGATATCAGCGTGATAAAAAAATATACAGTTATTATTAATATTATTGTTATTATTTAACAGCTGTTTACTACTGACGGTATGAATGTGATAGGATTACTATCTTTGTTGTATGGCCTGGCTCAGGTAAAACCCTTTGTAAAACATGAACAAACACATACAGAGAATGAATTCATATCGAGGTATTTCACTGAATCTGTAGACTTATTTTATGGGTATTTATATCTTCTGTAATTGATTGGGATGGGAGCACTGTAATTTGACAGATTTCATGGGTGAATAATGACTTAATGAACCTTGAACTTTCAACATATGAAGTGAGAAAGAGGACAACAGGTTTGGTGCAGACAGACAGACACACACACACACACACACACACACACACACACACACACACACACACACACACACACACAGAGCCAAACTCTCTCATATCTACCTTGTCAAGAAGCACTCCTCTGCTTTGACCCTTCTCTTTCATTTCTCCTCTTAACACTCACTCTTTGCCTTTTTCTCTCTGTGACCTGGGTGAGCTGTAGCATTGTAAAGCATGCCCCCCCCCCACCTCCACACACACACCAGCTCCTCCTAGACTCCCCCAGCCCCAACTCCCCGCTCCCCCTGTGGCATTCTTGGGGGCGCACTGCACCTTTAAAGAAAATATGAGGGAGGCCTAAGAGGGAGGCCCAACAACAGAGTCTTTGTGCTGCCGCGGAGCGCACACACACACACACACACACACAAGCACGCACACACACATGTACACACATCAGTGGTGTCAGACAGGTTTTATTAGAGTGAGAGAGGGAGGGAGGAGGAGGAGGAAGGGGAAGGAGGGGTGAGGAGGTCACTGCTCAGCTTGGAGGCCTGAGAGCACAGTGTGTGTGTGTGTGTGTGTGTGTGTGTGTGTGTGTGTGTGTGTGTGTCAGGTCGGTGTGTGTGAGTTCTTCTGACTTGTCATCGCTCCCCTCTGTAAATCATCGCCTCTGACACAGCCTTTAATAACAGTGCATTTTTTAATTCAGCAGGGTCACACACACACACGGAAAAGGCAACTTTCTCTTCTTAACAGGATTCAGAAAAAATGTCTGACAACTATGTTTCTTTGAAAGGAGGGGGGGGGGGGGTCCATTAGAAGAAAAGGATAGAAATTTAATTTTGCTTCATGCGTATGATGATCACGTGAGTGTGTGCGTACATGCACATGTCCTATGTGAAAGTGTGTGTGCATGTGTGTGTGCCTGGCTCAGGTTGCTAAAGCAAACAGGTCTGTGTGTGTGATGAATCTGGCCTCTAATCCGCCCAGTGTGTTTGGGTGAGACAGGGAGAGAGAACGCAGGAATAAGCAAAGAAATCTAAACAGAGAGACGTAGCGAAGGAGGAGGGGGGGGGGGGCGAGGAGGGAGAGAGAGAGAGAGAGAGAGGGAGACAGGTGGGTACCATATGTTGGAGTAGTCCGTCAGCACAGACTGAGGTCCATTGTTGACGGCCGAAACGAAACAAACCGGTCCCCCCTCCTACCCTCTCTCCTCCTCATCTCCCCCCGTAGATAAACAGCCCCCGGGGCAGACAGTGGGCTGTCCTTGAGGGAGAAGCAGGAGGAGGAGGAGGAGGAGGAGGAGGAGGAGGAGGAGGAGGGAGTTAGGAAGGGCAAGGGGGAGGCAGGTGGTATCAGATTTCTTTGCTCTTAGCCCAAGAAGAAGAGAGTACAAAAAAAAAAAGCACAAGTGAGGGTGAGTGAGAGGCTCATTGTTGCATCTGTCCGCGACGCAGCTAAAACCAGGCTAGACGAAGCAAGTGATTCAGATGTTTCGGCAGCTTCGTCGGACGCAACAGACGCCAAACAAGTATCCCCCTCTCCGTCTTACCAGCTCTGTAGCCTGGGAAGAGAGGCTGTAGTAACTCCTCCACTTCCTAAACCCCCTGTTCTTCCCCAGGAGAGAGCGAGAGATGGGCGAGAGAGGTAGACAGATACAGGGTGAAGACGTAGAAAAAGAGCTCGTCACACCCAGCTGCTCCTCCACAGGCCTGCACGCTCTCTGATTTTTGGATCAGTGAGAGAGAGACCGGGTTCAGAAATGAGCGGTGGATCTTCCACACCTCTTTCTCTCTATCTCCCTTCTGGAGTGCTGTCATTGAAGCCGAAAGCCGAGCTAAAGCTGCGTCGATGCTGCCGTCCTCCTGGGTCACCCCCCCTCTGTGATCCCTCATATCCGTTTGCACTGCGCTTCCTCACTTTAGCACCAAAAAAAACACCTCCAAACTCCAATAAACCCCTTTCCTCCTTTAATTTACTCTCTCCTCCTGGCTTGGTCTTTCTCAGCTAGCTTTTCTCTGCCTCTAAATCTCTCTCATCTTTGATTCCTTCTCTTTCTCTAGATGCTCAGAGGGAATCATGATCAGAGAAGATGATGAAACAAGACCGAACAGATGTAACACAATCTACAAAGCATGTAAATTTGTTAAAAGGATGATGATACTACAGCACCAGCAGCTCACCTGTGTTCAGAAGCGGGCCCCGGTATTTACACCCACACACACACTGTATACACATACGGTGGGACTACTGGAGAGGTGACAGTTAGTGGGATTGCTATATGACTTTGGGGCATGTGTGAGTGAAGGCTCGGTTACAGCCGTGGTGGAATCTCACGTATCAAATGCATCACTGTCAGTCACCACAAAAACCAGATTGCTTTCCCAGATCACTCCTACTTTCTTTCTCTCCGTCTGTATCACCCGATCTCTCTCTTGCCTTCACACTGCTTCTCCATATAATGCATAACTCACAAAAAGTTTGCCTGGCATTTCTCCAAGTGTTCTGTCTTTCTTGTGCCCCTGCCCCCCCGCCCCCCACCCCCCTCCCCGCCCCGCTCCTCTCTAGAAATCTGTTACCCATACCCGTATTCGCCACAGTAAATTCTGAGAGCAGATACGGGGTAGACGGAGGCCTAAAATAGATCGTCCAGGCAAATGGAAACCAAGCCTTGTGAATGCAGCTGTTTGCCTTATGAGAGGACCCTCGCCTTCCCCTGACTGTCAGACAAAGACTCACTACCGTGACGGCAGCTGTGGGTCTGAGATAGGTAGTTAAAGGCAATGCCATATTTAGGATTAGCACATCAATATTTAAGGGATGGTTATAATTAGGGCTGTCAATCGCTTAAAATATTTAATAAATATTAATCGTCCATGATTAATCGTGATTAATCGCAAATTAATCAAACCTTTTTTTAACTGTTCAAAATGTACCTTAAAGGGAGATTTGTCAAGTATTTAATACTCTTATCAACATGGGAGTGGGCAAATATGCTTGCTTTATGCAAATGGATGTATGTCTTTATTATTGGAAATCAATTAACAACACAAAACAATGACAAATATTTTCCAGAAACCCTCACAGGTACTGCATTTAGCATAAGAAATATGCTCAAATCATAACATTGCAAACTGAAGCTCAACAGGCAACAACAGCTGTCAGTGTGTCATTTCAACATGGCTACCGGGTTACAAACTTTCTCCTTTACAGCTAAACAGTACAAGATGTTTCTGAAAACATTTGAGGCGAGAAATAGTCATTATAGTAACAGAATATTAATTCATATTTGATCAGCGCTGCCTAGTTTGACCGTTTGGTCGGAGTTCACGAGTTTTGACAGCGGCTGTAGAGACAGCCTGGCTCTGATTGGTTGTTTTCCTTTGGTGCGGTGAAATCTTGCAAATGCCAATAGGAGCATTGTCTCATGCACTACTGTCAGATTATAGTGACAGTTTTATAAAAAAAATAACTTTTTATCATATTTGCTCAAAGTTACCAACTGTACCTTTAAGGGTATAATAGATTTGTAACATGTTGCATTTTAACAATGAAGATAACTACCTTGTACAGCTTTGCATGTTTCTGTAAATTGCTGAGAAGATTGACAGTCTCATTGCTCGTTGTAGCTGTTAACCGTGCAACCATCAAGGCCAGAGTCTGGAAGTTTTTATCCCACCCAAACATTACAGGAGCCGATCTCACTGATGCTCATGTTTTCCACCAGACGTTCAATTTAATGGGAAATTTGCAGGATTATGTTTGGGTGAAAACGTAAGTTGCTCTGTAGCAATGAAGGGGGGGGGTGGGTGGGGGATCTGCTGAGCAGGAAGCAGCATTTTCTTTGTTGCAGTAAGCAATAAGTGAACAGAAGTAACTGGAGAAAGGCCAGCACTAGAACTAAATAACACTGCTGTTAGAAAACTTGTGTTTATCGTAATTACTACGATGTAAGAATTCATTTGTCAAAAATATACAGATTTAACGGCACATTGAAACAGTTAGTGCAACTTTACCATCGTAGGTCGAAGGTGTAAGGGAGCAGGGAGTGGTATATATATTGAGGGCAGATCAGGGGTTTCCAGGGGTAAACATACAGGGGTAAGGGGCAGCCTGAACCAAAGCCTGCTAAAGCCGCTCAATTTCACGGTGGGTTACAAATAAACTATGCTCTGCCCAGACTTCGCCCCTTTCCCCCCGACTCTTCCTCACGTACTCCTTCTCTTTTTCTGGTATTAATCAGGTCTTTCCGGCCTCCCTCCACCAGCTTTCCTGCCATTTGTTTTCGCTCATAGCAACGTGGACTTCAAACCAGTTGTCCACCAATATAACTGAGCTTAAACGGCGCTGAATACCTCAATCTGTTAAGGCCGCTGCCGCCGAGCTAGAGCTATCTGGGACACCTTCAGAAACACCAGCCAGCCGCGATCCCGTTCAGCTATTTAATGTAATGTTTCCGCAATATAAAGGCACCGTTCGAGAGCTGAGGTTTTAAAACGGCTGAAGCAAGCTTCTCTGGGCCCAGACTGACCATTAAAGAGAGGAAAGACCGCGTTCAAGAGCCAACGCAATAAAAACTCACAAAACTCCAAAAGAACTTCAAAAAATATGCCGTAATGTTTGAAAACCCTGGCCGATTTTAGATTTTTTTTCACATCCTATTTTTCACAAAAGGGACCTGTTCTAAACTCCGGGGACCCTGCCGTTTTCCAGATGGTTCTCTTCAGTTCAAAACTGTTTTGTGAAACGAGAAAACCTCTCCCCTTCAACTATGTCCCTGCACTCATCTAATGTTTCTATTGATTCACAGGGGTATACGCGCAGTCATAAAAAGGAGCTGACTGAATACCCAGGACTGCTTTATATCATTACACAATTCATCATCATATACACACACACACACAGAAAGAAATCTATCTTCCTAAGGAGATGTTGTCAGCTTTTCTCTGTTAAGTGAAGGGAAAAGGGCATAAAGAGATAGACAATTAAAGATAATGATGAGGTGAGCAGGGACAGAAAGAGAGAGGAACTCCCTTACTGAGATTATAAAAGCAGCTCCCTCTATACTGCAGGCCTCATCTCAGTCCAGGCGGCTAATTGATGGCAAATAGCTCTACAGCAGTTTCCTTCCACACACACACACACACAACTACACGTCATACATTATATACACATATGCAGTTTCCCTGCGGTTTTCAACACAGCTCGTTTGGCAAGAGAGGAAGGTCTCACTCCAGACAGACCCAGCCCACAGCGGAAAACACACACACACATAAACACACAGTGTACCTTGTAATATTTAGCCCTCATCTTGTATAAGGTAGGACAGTTAAGTAGTTTGGTCATGCTCCCGGGGAGACAAGGCCACTTAGGTGTTAGGTCTTAGCTGGGTGACCTCCAGAGTTTAAGCTGCTTCTTCTCCTGCCCAACGAGAGCAACTCCTGCGAGGCCAGACTTGTGCGAGGCCAGCCCATGATGAGGATAGCACTAGCCTGGCAACCAGACCTCACATATGGAAACCGTTTAACTGTTATTATTAATATCCCCAAAAAAAAAAAAATCAAACTAATAACACATGCAAGACGCTGCCAAGACTCTGCTCAGGAGACAGAGGGAAAACACATACATACACAAACAGAGACTGTCTGCCATGTGCACATGCATACAGAGACACACACACACACACACACACACATACACACACACATAATGTACACACACAGACGCCTATTGGTTAAACAGAAAAACACGCTCCTACTCAGTGGCCTGTAAAAGTATTAGCCTGCCTGCCCCGCTTCGATGGAAATAAAACTCTTTCATGTTTTTGGTTCAGAGGGTTTTTACACCTGGTTGTGGCTGTGGAGATGGAGATGGACACACCCTTGCACCCACCCTTACCACACACACACACACACACACACACACACACACGCACACACACACATAAAGACACACACACACGCACACGCACACGCACACCCACACACACACACACACACACACACAAACACCGGAAGTGGGCAGGCACAACAAAGGCTGGCTGCTGTACAAGATGTAAGACGTACTAAACAAGAAGAAAATCTTTAACTTCCCCAAATGAGACGCAGGGGCGTGTTCAAATAAGGGAAATGGGGAAGTGTGTGTGGTGTGTGTGTGGCGTGTGTGTGTGTGTGTGCACTGGACTATGTGATTTAGTAAGAGGGTCAATAGAACCAGATGTGAACAGGCACATTTTTCAATTTAAAATACCTCAAAGCTCAGTAGGGGGAAAAAATCGATACCGTATATCGCGATATTTTGCGTGACAATATTGTTTTGATATACGGACGCCAAGTATCAATCCTTTATTATATAAACTATTAAAAAAAACCTCTTAAAAATCCAACGCCCGCTATTCTGTCTTTCAGAGGTTGTAGCGGGCTCAGTCTTAAAGCTAGAGTGAAGACACTGGTATCATATGAAACTAGAAAACCTAAGGATCGATTGGTACCAACCAATTTCATGCTAGCTTGTCAGGAAGAACGCTAAATAACGCTCCAAATTTGCACTAAATTTTGGTGAGGAAAAACTGGCATGACCATTTTCAAAGGGGTCCCTTGACCTCTGACCTCAAGATATGTGAATGAAAACTCTGAGATGAACAGAGTGAAAACTGTGTCTTATTAGATAAAAACAGATGCTGAAAAACGGCATAATTTGAAGTTAAAAAAAGGTAATAAATCGCAATATATCTTATCGCAATACTCAGCATATCGCAAAATGTTTAAAATCGCAATAATATTGTATCGTGACTTAAGTATCGTGATAATATCGTATTGAGGGAGCTCTGGTGATTCCCACCCCTAAAGCCCAAAAAACTTAACTTACATTTGTTGATGTGGGTATATTTTTATCACTATAATTCAATTTCTTAATTTCACAATTTTGTTCAGAAATTTGGGAAAGCGGGGACTACTAGACAACTGTTACAAATCCATCAGGACAAGTAAAAACAGCAATGACAAAGGTTTTAGTCACCCATCACCAATTTATCTGATTAACTCAACCACTTATTTTGAAGTACAAACAAAAGTAAATACAATGTTAGTACCCAAACTTTTTTATGGTGAGGAGCAGAAAGAGTGCGAACTTTGACCTACTGTACTGTGAGTTGTGTGAACACACAAAGTCTTTAACCGTCGTTGTCACTTCCAATAATTGGCTCAGATAATAGAGTAAAAATGGGGTTTAACCTCTCTGATATTATTTATAAAGCAATGGAAATGGTGAGTAAAATCTATGTACAAGTATGTGTCATATAAAACTTCGGGAAATCTGTCCTTGAATGAGCATAAATTTAGTAGCAGTATTTATGACATCTTAATTTCATGAAGTTTAGACAGAGAAAACGTTCTAATGAAGTTTTCATAAATACCCTTATTAAAATGTTAGAGTATTTGGGTGAAGTAGCTAGAAGACGAAATCTAGGAGTTTGTCATTTGCTGATTTGACTTTTGTATGATTCTCTTAATGAGGGGACAACGTGCTACCTTACTTTATCTAAAAAGAAGTTACACTATACTTAAATTTTTTTGTTGTTATGGAAAACTTAATTGACAAGACAACAAATGCATTCTGCCTGTCAGGTGGAGAAAAGGCCGTCACACACACACACACACACACACACACACTGTCCCAGAGCTGAAGAAGAAAGCAAAGAGTGAGAGAAGAGCTACATTCCTCTCCTCCTCCCTGTTGACTCTAATCTCTCCTTTAAAATGGCTCACACAAAGAACCAGCGCAGACTAGCTAATTAGCAACACTTTAGGCCTCCGCGGCTATTGTGTGCGTGGTGTGTATATATGTGTGCGCTCATTGTGTGCACCGCCGGGCTCTCGACTGTTTCCAGGGTAACTACTTGCCTAGCAGCCTTGTGAGCGTTGCACATTTTGTCTGTACCCTTCACATTCTCTCCTTCCCCTCTCGGTGTCCATCACTTTCTGTGAGTCCGGAGTCGGGGAATGAAGGAGCGAGGGATTTTAAGAAAAGGGGACTGAGATAGGAGTATTTTCTGACCTGTGTGGGTGGGGGTTGTAAACTAATGCTCTCTTTTTTGAGTGCCTTGACCCTCGTGAACTCTGGAACACGGCATCTGAGCACACGTCAATTAAAACCAATTACGGCTGCTGCTTTTTGATACGGAAAGCATGGCGACACGGCGACCAATGCGTCCATGCATGCACACACACACACACACAAACACACACACACACACACACACACACACACACACACACACACACACACACACACACACTCACACACAGTCACACCCCAGCGTCACTGACTAGTAGTAGTAATGAGGTCATGCAGCTTTGCTCGCTGACCTACGACCTCTTAAAAAGGCCTCAGTCACCATGGCGATACCTTCTGAAGAGCGAGAGTCAACAATCGACTTTTCCACCCTCAGAAACTTCTCCACGAAGAGTGTCCGTCCCCGCTCATGTGTGTGTTATTTACCTGACAGCGCAGCTAGGCCGGCCCAGCGTAAAGTGCTTCCAAACACTCCCATGGCAACCAAACCCAACCTAACCCCTTCAGGTGCCCGGGGATGTGTGTATAACTCAGTCTCCACAACAGAGACAGGACAAACACACACACACACATCCTTCTTCGGTCGGTATCTGTCTATTCTTGTCCCTGAGCCTCTTGGCTGGTTGGGTCAACCAACCGTGACTGTGTCCATGCCGGCTGATCTGGCCCGGTGGACCATGTCTACTGTCCGTCTACTCTTTATCCACAAGACTTGGAGCCTTGTGGCCTGCTTCTTCACATCCCCTTAGACAATACACTTTATTGTTGAGTAGATTTTCACTCTCAAGTGAATGTGAAAATTATGACGAATCTATTTGCTATGATTTCAGGAACTTGTCAAACCACAGCTGTCCCTCAAGAACAACACCAAAGAACCCGTGTTGCCAAGAAATGAAAGTCAATTGTTCGTTCCATTACAACATCAGCGCCCAGCAGCAGAGCTACGCTTCAGCCATTTTAAAGCGACTACTGGACACCTATTCTATTGTCATATTCTACCGAAATGGCCTGTGTTGAACAATAAAATATCATAAATATAATAAGCTTTTTCAGTCCAAAATGGTGGCAGCAGAGTTGTGTCTAGGGATGCACCGATACCCGATCGGATATCGGGCCGTAACTGACTCAAATAGCTGGATCGGGTATCGCTGACAATGGGGCCGATCTTTTAAATTAAATTCTATGTTTATATACTATATACATTATACACTGGAGTTTTAATTCCTGTTTAAGTTTTGACCAATTTGTTGCTGCATTAAAAGGGTTTAAAACTGAATTTTAATTCCTGTTAATTTTGACGATTTTTCACTGAATTTATACCCATGTATTTATTTTTATGTTTTGTTATACAAAGTTAGGAAACAATGTGTAAATCAAGCCTGATCTTTCCTTACACATAAAAGAATGATCCCAGTCACTTCCACACATTGAGACATACAGCTTATTAATTAAACACTGGTATCGGATCGGTACTCGGTATCGGCTGATACCCAAAGCCCAGGTATCGCCATCAGTATCGGGATTGAAAAAGTCGGATCGGTGCATCCCTAGTTTCGTCTCTTTGCTTCTATACTCTTTGACATCACTCTGTAATTAGAGAGTGATAATGTATACGGAGGTCATAGAGCAGAGAAACACAAAAGGAAAGGACATCAATAGTGAGAACAAAAATCACACTCCAACATTCAATGTCTTGGCTGGAAAAAAGCAGTAAAAAAGATTTTTATGGGCGCTCATAAATACAACATCTCAGCATCTCGGAATTAGGTCTCAATGTGACCAATCACTGAATGAGAAATATGAGGAAGGGGAATCATGTAAAATACATTACTGACTAGCGCTGTCCTCGACCAAAAACATTCTTTGTCGACTAACACTTTTTGTCAACTAATCGATCAGTTGATTTAATCGACAGATCTGTCCACAAAGAATCACACAAAAGCACCATTTTAAATCTTGTGTTAGCCAGAGATGTGCTCAGAAGTTTCTTGGAAATAAGTCATTCAGCATGAAAAAAGCATAAAAAAACGACTAATCTAAAGAAATCTTAGAGGGGGGCAGCCCTGTTACTGACCATTAGATTTGGTGTGTGGCATTGTGTGTGTGTGTGTGTGTTTACGTCTGTTTTGAGTGTGTAGGCCTCAAATCCCCCACAACCCTGAACAGTATAAGCAGTTCAAGAGAATTAATGTATTTCTCAAATGAAAATATTCAGCATGTAGTACAGTGTAATAGTGTTTATCAATCAATACGAGCAGATACATATTTAGAGAGATCGGCAGCGCAAGAAAAAAAAAAGGGAAGTCAAAGACGACGGATAAAGGGACCTGCTGGTGCTTTTAAGACTCCTCGAGGAAGTTGGCGTTCTATAGGTCTCTTTGTATCGCCGCGGTAACAGCAGTGGGTGTTCCGCGATGCTAGGCAACCCGACTGGCCCCTCCTCTGTCTCAGCATGACCTCTGGTGACCTGCGAACTATACTGACCTCAAACATAAAGAGGAAGGCCTGGCCCAGACCGAGGGAAAGCTTTTAGGAGGTGACAGCACTCAGAGAGAGGCCTGGGACTGATTTACTGGCCCGCACACACGACGGACGTACACACACACACACATATACACATGCAGACGGACATATAGACAGGAAAATGACACACGTGGGATACAACCTGTCATGCAGATGCACAAAACGCAAGTATAATGTAATTAAATTAAATCCCACTGCACTGACAAACTAGAAAAAAGTGTTTTTCTTCACCTCCTCCTCTCCAGCCAACCCCTTCACCTCCGTCTCCTCTGCACTCCTGACCTGAAAGTGAACTCTAGTGGGAGACCTGAAGGTCAAACAGGACATAATAACTGTCCCAGTGACCAAAATTCACCTCCCATAATTTAGCAATGGCCGAACAGCCGGAGCTATAGAATGGCATGTCTCAAAACCTCCCCGCCTCCATCCATACAGGCCGTAATTACCGAGCCTAGCCGATCTAACAGGAAGCCATACGTTATCTGAATCATCCAGCGTCTCTCATCGCCTGTTAACACGCACACCGATCTCACACATCTGTCCGCAAAGAATTCCCGCCATGCGCGTACACACAACAAAACAGCTATCTTTCATCAGTGTTTGTGTATATCTGAGATCTGTATCGGTTCCCCCTGATCTCCAGTCATCACTGTGGCTCCTTAATTACACCCTTCATTAACTCACATCAGCTCTGTGCATGTGTGTAACTGCTTGTGTGTATATGGGAGAGGGAGAATAACAAAGATTGCCAGGATGTTTATGCATTTCAGAGAGCAAAAAAAAAAAGGAAGCGCTGAGGAAAAAATAGATTATGACAAATGAGAGCGGGGATCGAAGCTCCCGAACCAATTTTTAAAACTACCTTTTACTCAACCAATGTTCCTTTTAAACCCTCACAATTCCGTTTTTCATTGCCCTCTCCCGGTTTCCTCCCGGGGTCACAAATTCTCCCGTATTTCTCCCGATTTATGACAAATTTTCACACTTTTTTTCTTTTCTTTTTGTTATCTTAACCTGTTTCTGGCACTGTACAGCGTCTATAAACCCTACTGTTTCCACCCGGAACACAATAGAGCTACACCATATGTCATCGCGACACAGCGCAGTTTGAGCTGTGCTCGCCGCTGGGTTCAGCGCACATCACAGCGTGAAGCGCCCGAAGCTTGGCTTTGCTCGATGCAGCGAAAGGCCGTTGTAGCGTGGCGTAAGTCATTGGAAATAATGGGCAAAAAACTAATAAAAAATGATGATTCACACAAGTTTATGCCAGAGGTGTGAATTATCAGTTTTCTTTCCTGAGAATTAAAGGTAAAATTTAAAGTTTAACATAAAAATGCTGTTGCAATGTACTTATTATTTTGTTATTTTCGTTCTTTTAAAGTCACCAGAATGCAGGAAACAAAGTCTCTGAAACTCAAATTTTTTGGTTTTGAAATCCTCCCTATTTTTAAGGTCTCATGGTTGGCAAGTATGTTTTAAACCCTTGGGTAAGGGAGACTACCGCTACAATCTGCCTCTCACTTTCTACTCTACATGCGCCTAAGAGTGAGTTAAGAGCAAGTGAGAGAGAGAGAGAGAGAGAGAGAGAGAGGGAAAAATACCCTCCCTGGCTGTTTAAGCTGACCGATGAGTGGCACTCCTGAGAGGAAACGGCACCTTTTTGTCACCATCTCTCTCTTTCCTCTCCCTCCTACTTTCCCCCCTCCCCTCTTCCCGACATCACCACCGGCATCCACGACTACTGTAGCCCCTGGAGCACCAGAAGCGATTCATTGATGGCGAGGGAAAAGGAGAAGAAATGAGAATGGGTGAGAATGGAGGGGAGAAGGGGAAGTGACGGCGCTCAAAGTGCGGACTCACATCTGTCCAAAAAAAACAAAAAGAGAGACGTAAAGAAAAGAATTGAAGACACCTGGTTCTCGTCAGAGCACCCTCCACCCAGCCACACACACACACACTTTGAGGTTTGTTAGGATTTATCCTGCTTACATTTCTCCTCTGCTATGCATCATTTCATGTCTACACCCGTGCCCGGCACCTCAACAAAGTGCCACACACTCTCCACTGCACTCTCACTTTTCCACCTCTCCTTCCTCTCGCCCTATAACTCCGCTCTTTGTTTTCCCTCCCTCCCTCCCCTCCCTCCCTCCCTCCTCTCTCCCCTCGATGATGGGGCAGAACTGGTCTTCGCCCCTTCTTCCCTTTCTTCCCTCTCTCTTCCCTCTCTCCTGCTCTGTTCTTTCTGGGGAGGCAGACAGGCCACATTCCACAGGGAGGCCCAGGCGCCCTTTTCTGACACGTCTCAGCGTTACACCCCTCCCTCATCCCTCTATTCCTCCTCTCCAGCCCACCAATGTCCCCCCCTCCTCCCCCACCCAAAGTGCTGCCTCTTTGCCCCTCCTTTTTCCCTCTGGCTGTATGTCCCATCTCCCCAATACCTCCTCTACGCTCTACGCTCACCCACTTCCTCATTTGTCCGCTGACCACCTACAGCATTTACCTGTGACCTTCTATCTATCTACCTATCTATCTATCTAATTATCTATCTATCTATCTATCTATCTATCTATCTATCTATCTATGAGAGAGAGAAAGATGGAAACAGCAAGGCCAGTGGAGGGGTTTGATGGCTGGAGATGGCTGCTGTGATTTCTCTCAGGTTCCCAAGGGGCCCGAGGAAAAGACGGCTTTGTGTTCTGACAACACCGCGCTGTCAGGAGCTCTGTGTGTGTGTCTTTTTTGCTCCAGTGCGCACTGGCATGGTGTTTAAGCACCAACACTAGTCTGCAGCACTACACCTTCAGGTGAGAGACTCAAGCGTGGAGGAGAAAGGAACAAGAGAAGGAGGAGGACGAGGAGGAGGAGGAGGTAGATCCAAGACTTTAAGGTTGAAGCATGAGAGCAGGTTCTTATACAGTGTTGTCAGGTGACCAGTGTCAGTATAGGGGCTGTCTGTGTGTCAGACAATATTGATTTTATGAGCGAAGAATACAGCCTCTATGGCCACCCAGGACTACTACACCAAAACTCCATTGAATCAAGTAGTGTGATGGAAAAAAAGGTAACATACGGCCTTATGGACAGAGCAAGTATGTGCAGGTTTCAGGGTTTCAGAAAAGGTTATGTATGACTGTCAGGATATTCTAAATTTGACCTGACATGTAAGTTTAGACTCATTTTAAACAAATACAAATACAGCTGAAAACTGGTCTGAGTGAATTTAGCTAATGAGTTCTGAAACTAGAAATGGTCAGTATGAGAAACAGGATGTTTTGCATATACTGTTACAAAACCCCATTCTGTATTACTGTAATTTAAAATTGGACACCTGGGCAGCAGCTAACGATTCTTTTCTCGATTAATCGATAGTTTTTTGTTCTATAGATTGTCAGAAAATGGTGAAAAATGTTGATCAGTGTTTCCCAAAGCCGAAGATGACGTCCTCAAAATGTCTTGTTTTGTCCACGACTCAAAGATATTCAGTTTACTGTCATAGAGGAAAATTTTAATAGTTACATGCAGCTCTGCATGTAAGTTAAGATTAATTTTTTTTTTACAAATATAGATAAAGCTGAAAACTGGTCAGTCTCTGAAAGTTTTGAAACTAACGGTCAGTATGAGAAACAGGAATAAATTATTAGTTACTAGGAAGATCTGATAAAAATGACATATTTTGCATATTCTGCTACAAAACCCCATTCTTTAATATTAATTAATATATTATTATTAATATTAATCTTAATTAATAATCAGACATGTAACAAAAACTGAAGAAATAACGCCTCTACACCACTAAATGTAACATATTTTAATACTTTTTCAAGGTCCTGAATTTAAGACTATTAAATGTAGATTGTTTTTTTTTGTATTATTTATTTAAATGGTGTGAATGGAGAAGACAAACTGAGCAAGAGTGAGAAAAGAAAGAGATGAATAAAGAAAGAAATGATATCAGAGCAACCACTCAACAGTGCTCACTGGCACAGAACCCCCATCTTATCCAGGGGGTGAGGGAGGGTGAGGGAGGGAGAGAGGTGACCAAAGGCTGGTAATACTGAGCAGAGATGACAGGGACATACACACAAATACCTACTTCCAACATGGGGATGTAAAACAAAGGAGAAAATAAAGATTATACTCATAAACTCTGCCTTCTTATCATACACTGACTGACCACTCAACTGTACAGTAAAACAGGCATAAAGTAGGAAAAGGCTGTAGTGGCAGAAAGCACAACGGTTCCAGAAAAAATATCCGCAGCAGGAAAGACACACCTTTGCCTCATGACGACTCCAATCTTTCCAATCTGTGCAAACTGAGCTGAACAGAAAGCTCTAAATTGGACATTGCCTCAATAAATTGCTGCGTATTTACTGCTACGTACTGTATGTGGATGTAACATATATTTTTATGAGGTGAGGGTCGGGATCTGGAGGAAAGGTTGTGCTTGTCTTTCATGGTCCACAGCGAATAGAAGGAAAAAGAAGTACAGTGAGGGAGAGGAAGAGAAAAAGATGGAAAGAGAGAGGGAGGTATGTTTGTGGTTGGTAACCCGCTCAAGAGAGGAAATACCAGCGTGCACACACACACACACACACACACACACACACACACACACACACACACACACACACACACACACACACACACACACACACACATATACACACTCACAGGTGCAAAAACATAGAGAGCAGAGACAAGTCCGAGAGAATAAAGACCTGCTTTGTATGAGCTACAGGTTTGGTGTTTAGGTGTGTGCATGTGTGCGTGGCTGTGTGTGTGGGTCCTCGGATGAAGGTTGCTGAGGAAGCAGGGTGAGGATGCAGTCAGGGGAAGGAGGAGGGAGAGCAGGACACGAGTGAAGGGCCTTGAGTGTTCTTCATTCACCTAAGGCTCCATCATTATAATTAGGGGGAATAATTTTAGCAGCAGGGAGGAAACCCGGATTTTTTTCCCTCTGGGTTTCCTCAACTAGGAACTCAGCTGGTGTCGGAGAGCCGAGGAACTCACACTGACCCTCTGTGACGGGCGGACTAAACACACACAGAACGAGAGAGTTATACATATTGCCAACATGCTTATTAGGGCTGTCGATGGATTAAAATATTTAACCGCGGTTAATCTCATGGATGTCCATAGTTAATGCCGATTAATCGCACATTTTTTATCTCTTCAAAATGTACCTTAAAGGGAGATTTGTCAAGTATTTAATACTCTTATCAACATGGGAGTGGGCAGATATGCTGCTTTATGAAAATGTATCTATATATTTATTATTGGTAATCAATTAACAACAAAAATCAATGACAAATATTGTCCAGAAACCCTCACAGGTACTGCATTTAGCATAAAAAATATGGTCAAATCATAACATGGCAAACTGCAGCCCAACAGGCAACAACAGCCGTCAGTGTGTCAGTGTGCTGACTATGACTTGCCCCAAACTCTATGTGATTATCATAAAGTGGGCATGTCTGTAAAGGACTCGTGGGTACCCATAGAACACATTTTCATCCACATATCTTGAGGTCAGAGGTCAAGGGACCATGTTGAAAAATGGCCATGCCAGTTAACATGGTTGGTACCAATGGATTCATTTGGGTTTCTAGTTTCATATGATGCCAGTATCTTCACTCTAGATGAAAAAAACTGAGCCCACTAGTTGTGTTAATGCGTTAAAGAAATTAGCGCCATTAAAAAGAATTTGCGTTAACGCGTTATTATCACGTTAACTTTTACAGCCCTAATGCTTATACAGCCACAGCAAATAGGAGAATATGTTGTCTCCTAATCTCTTCATCAATTGCAGCAAAATGCCACATCAGTGACTGAAAAGCATGAATCAGTGAGTTTCCATCATTACAGCGGACATTCTTGTGCGGTTATGAACAAATGACTAATGTAGAGACCTCTGGATGAAAAAAGAACATTTTAAAATGATCTCTGTGTGTGTGTGTGTGTGTGTGTGTGTGTGTGTGTGTGTGTGTGTGTGTGTCTGTGTATGATGTGTAAAGCTCGGGCCCTTCGGAGAGCAATCAGAAAAAAGCTATGTGGATTTTTGGGGGAATGAGAAATAAAAATGTGGAATATCATCCAAGAAGTTTCCGGGAATTGTGGAAATTCCATTCGACACAGTGGCCAGTGAGTGTGTGTGTGTGTGTGTGTGTGTGTGTGTGTGTGTGTGTGTGTAGGGATGAGTGTGTGTGTGTGTGGAGAGGGGACTGACGCACAGGAGGCAAGATAAATAGCATAACTGGAGACACTACATGCTGACGTGTCAAACACACACAAACACCACTTCACGGATCAGTGAAAAAATAAAACACACACTCTCCCACACACACACACACCCACACACACACACCCACACACACACACACACACACACACACACACACACACACACACACACACACACACACACACACACACTCCTTGAGCATCTGTATCGAGTGTGTGTTTACATTGTGAGAATGTGCGAGTGCACGTCTGATCCCCAAAATGGCTTCTCTCACCTACAGAGCTCCAAACGGCAGGTGTGTCTTCTAATATTTTCTCAACCAGTAATAATATATCAGTGGGAACCTCCTGCGTATGAATTATTACGGTGGACTTTGTCCCGGTGGAATTAGTTGGCACATTGTGAACGGTGGGTAATTAAAGCACCCAACGAGTCAACCTGTCAGAGCTTTTCACCGTTCGCACATGCAGCGCTGACAATTACCAGAGCCTGGCCGACTACGTGTTGTCACATCTGTACATTATGTAACGGCCCGGTGTGTACATGCTGTTCCAACACAATGTACCGTACATATGCACATGAATTGATTGCACAAGTGGGAGGTGTTGCAAAACAAGTTTCGCAAGCACGTAGGTACAGGTAGATATGTAAACCCAATGTCAAATGCATGCACAGAAGGAAGCACACGTTGGCTCGAAAACATGCACGCACACACACACACACACACACACACACACACACACACCTGTTGCTGTTGCAGGTGCAGTAAGTCGACCGGGCTGATCTCTCCGTTGGTGTCACCGTTAGACCCGCCCTCTCTACCTCCCCCTCCATCTGATTGGCTGCTGACTCCGTTCTGGTTGGACGGTGTCGTTCGAATGGTCTCAGAGGCTGATTCCACCATCATCACTGGCACCTGAGAGCAGGAGACGAAGGAGGGAGGGGGGGGCGAAAACAACACACAGATTGAACAAAAGTGACCTGGGCAGTTTGAGCAGAAAGCCTGCTCCCATCTGAGTGAACAAACAAAGCAGGAAACTAAAGTAAACACACGCAGAGATAGAGGAGTGAATTGTGTGTGTTTATGTGCGCGTGTGTGTGTGTGTGCACGTGTACTTTGTGAAAAAGGGCTTTTGGTCATGAACCACCCACACACAAACATGCCCAAGTGGCCACAAAGCAACACCTGAAGCAGACACTTTTTTTGTCTGCACGTATTAAATGTGTGTCTAGGAGCGTACGCGTGGATTAGGATCAGACGTGCAGCAAATCTAAACTGACAAGGCTGTTAATACTCTGCTATATAGTTAAATAACACAGACATTTCTCCAATAATCAGAGGTGGCATGTGTGCGCTGTGTGAGAGCCATGAGCAGGTTGGTCTTTGAGAAAGATCCGTTTGATGCACCTTCATAGGGCCTCTCTAATTAGAGCGTGTTCCTTCCACAAAACCCCGACAAAACGAGCCGTTCCTGGATGTGTTGTTGTTTTTGAGAAACAAGGCCTCGCAAACACACGGGCGCATTTGCCATCGTTAGGAGCCCGAGCGTGGGAGAGAGGAGACGCTGAGACACACACACAGAGACGCGCAGAACACACACAAGGCGGCTGTAACACACAAAACAAAACAAACCCTCACACAAGCACGCAGGCTGTGAACTCCTAATGACAAGCTCAATCTCGTCTTTCTGCCTCATCCAGTTTTAGAAATTAACACACACACACAAGCGTAGTTTTTTTTTAAGGGGAAAGTTCTGATGCTTTTTATTTCAGCGAACCAGGGTGGGTACACAAAACGCCATCGAGGCATTGTACCCGCCGCCGCCTGTGTGCGACTGTGTGCGACTGTGTGCGTGTGTGTGCGTTTTTCAGAAGCGTACAACCCATGCCTTCTGGGGAAACAATAAAAGGCATTTCATGAGAGAATCTAACTTTTCTTTTCCTCTGAGGCGAGAGCAGGTGAAGCTCTGTGTGTGAGGGTGTGTGTATGTGTGTGTGTGCATTTTTTTTTCTGTGAGACTCTGAGAGCAGGTGAGGGTGTGAAAGAGCGCTGGTGGCTCTGTTAATGGAATGCTGCCAGATGCTTGCCGAGGGACAGGGACCTGAGCGTATGTGTGTGTGTGGGGGGGGGATACAAGTGTGTGCAGGTGGATGGGCTGGTAGGTGCGCCAGTTAAAGGGTCAGTTAATCCAAATCCCCCAAAAATGTATTCTCTCACAAGTGGTGTCTAGCCATGCAGGTAATTTTATTTTCCAAGGTTTCGGTATACCTGCTATTGAATTTTCTGCTGGTGCCTCAATGCAGTGGAGCTCAATAGAATATTCTTTGTGCTACTTTACAAAATCTTCAGCAATTTATCTTTTCACGAAACAAAGGCCCGATAAGGCCGATAGACATCGGGAGCGTTTTTTTTCCCTTCGTGCGATTAATTCGCATGTCAATGTATTTTTTCGAACTGTTGTTTTTGTCATGAGTACTTTCACACAGAACCCTAATATTAGGCAGCGAAAAAACAACGTAATTTCTTTCCGGAATGAGGTCGATTTTCTGAGCTTTCGCACCGCAAATAAAGGCATCAACCAATCACGTTGTCTGAAACGAGGTGAGTTGCGCCTATATTATGAAACAACAACACGGAGGCTCTGTAGTCCGAACAAAGACGGCAAACTTAATTGTAACATTTTTTTTGTTTGTGCTACTCAATGCATTGAAAAAATTTAATTTTAAAAATTCTTCTGCAACTTGTCTTTTCACAAAAAAAACATATTGGCTGCGTTTTTTCCATTCGATTAATTCGCACGTCAATATAATTTTTTGAACTGTTGTTTTTGGCATGAATACTTTCACACACTAATATTATGCGGCGAAAAAGTAAGAACGATTTTCTGAGCTTTCGCACCGCGAATGAAGGCATCAACCAATCACGTTTTACAAAACCGGTTGAGTTGCGCCTGTATTTATGAAACAACAACACTGAGGCTCCGTATTCCAAACCAAGACGGCAAACTTTATTACTCCTTTCAACATTGACAAAGGCAGCGCAGACCAGATCCACTCCGTCTGTTCTTACCTTTCACAATAAAAGCCCTAGACATATAATATTCACAGGCGAGTATTTTGCATTTTCGTGTCGTTTATTCGTCACGCCCCCGGTGTGTAAAGACCTTTACTCTGAAATCAGTGAGGTCTGTGTATTATCCTAATTTTTTTTTTTTTTTAATTCTGCAAATGCTTTTCAATTCTTTGAGCAGCACAAACAAAATTCCAGTAACTATCATTGCATTGTATCGAGAGAGTGTCAGAGGTTTCAGAGGCAGGTTTCCAAAAGCCCATAGACAAAAAAAACAATATGGCTTGATACCACTGAGGGTACAT
This sequence comes from Sebastolobus alascanus, assembly GCA_916701645.2. Taxonomy (NCBI): domain Eukaryota; kingdom Metazoa; phylum Chordata; class Actinopteri; order Perciformes; family Sebastidae; genus Sebastolobus; species Sebastolobus alascanus. The sequence goes on along the minus strand of CAKAOJ020000048.1, from coordinate 459,413 downwards.
GAGAAAATATGTAGTTTTTTTTAGATATAAAGTTAATTCTTGACTTTGGAAACAGCAGATGGCAAGAAAAAAGTGATGAGATTGTTTTTGTGAAATGTATTTTTTTTTTTTTTTATTTGGTTGAACTAAATCTTTAAAAGTACAGGGTGCCTACAGTCAGATCTCCCCAGTTCTCCCTAACAAGCAGCACCATTTCGAAAACCCACAAATCACACTGCTGCGGTATTTTTCCTCTCCATTGACTCTCTCCTGTCTCCCTCCTGGCACCCACCCGCCTGTGAAGTTAAGACTGAGAAGTCGAGCGTTATTGTGACATTTAAAGCAAGTCGCTTAATCTCCAACCTCATTCCTCTTCCCAATACTTCCTCCCTTCTTCACTCTTACTTCCTTCCTCCTCCTGCCGCCTTCGTCCAGACCTCTGCGAGGTCAAACTGCTCCCTGAGGTAATATTATGAAGCAAGGCGTAGTGCTGAGTGATCAACAGATCCCCGCCGCACAGTCCACTGACTTTGCACCGCAGTAGAAACTCCTCGCATCATCACACGTCTCACTAAGCATGAATCACCGGCCTGCTATCTGGCCCGCGCTATACTGCGCTGTGCTGTAATGTACTGTACACCCATCTGCTTCTTACTCTTCCTCATTGACCTTATTAGCAATGAAGGGAAGGGAGATAAAGACAGACAGAGAGGTAGAGCTCGCAGGTGGACAAGGACCTAATGGGAAAGTGGGGAGTGTGTAAAGACGTGAGCGCATGCCCTCTCTTTCACACACACACACACAGGCGGTGTGGTATGCTCGTCTAAAGGGTGTGTACTCTGTCATATCCTGTAATGGGTGTATATAAGCTGGTGTAATGGAGGTCGGGAAAAAGGCAGGGGCATAAATCTACCCTGAAGTCTCTGATTAGGGCAATGATACACACACACACAGACACACACACACACACACACACACACACACACACACACACACACACACACACACACACACACACACACACACACACACATACACAGTGCTTTAAGTTTAAGTGTTTCTGGCAGCGAAGAGGAGCTGCCCGTGCAGAGGCCTGCCTCAACCCGCTACTCACTCTTTCTGTGTGTCTTACTCGCTCTCCCGCTTTCTCTACATGCTCAGACCCCCTCCAGCTGAACCCCTGACCTGAGAGTGTGTTGGGAGAGATATTCCCACTACCCTGAGGGGACCGAGAGCGAGGGAGGGAGGGAGGGAGGGAAGGAGGGGCGCAGATCAGAGAGATAAAGAATGTGTTTGGAGGAGAGGGAAATAAAAGGCCTGCTTTGCCTTTTAATTGGGATGGAGAAGAGAAGACGAAATGGGACTCAACATGTTTCTGATGACTCCGGTGTATACGTGTGTGTGTTTGTCTAAGAGGCTGACACCTACCTTTGTACTGTAATGGATTAGCTCACAGCAAACGCTAGGGTGCATGTGTTTACGTGTGTGTCTGGTGTGATTGATGAGTGGAGAGAGGAGCTCTTATGAGTCCTGTTTCGACACGCAAGCTCGCTCAGATGTTCCCGAAAATTTAGCACTAATAATAATCAGAACTCTCCCTCTGTTCCTTCCCACTGCTCTGTGGGTGTGTGTGTGTGTGGAGTTCAAACAGGCCGAGCCAAATGCCCAGTGAGCTGGTTCACAACGGCTGACTCTCAGGCTTTGTTGGAGGGATTGGCTCTGTCAGATTCCTCCTGGTCACAGCTCGTCAGAACCGTAAAGCCGGACCAAATTTCACTTTCTGTGAATGTGTTTGTGTGTGTGTGTGTGAAAGAGAGAGAGAGAGAGAGAGAGATAGAGAGGGTTGTGTACAGTGTGTATTTATGTGTGTATCTGTGTTTACAGCAGCTTAGTGAGATAATAAGTCTTTATCATGTTATGCCTCATGTGGGAATATTTCCAGCAGTCCCAGAACGCCTGTTCTGTTTCCTCCGCCTTGCATCAGCTCGCAGGAACGCTGCTTATTAGGCAAAGAACTGAGGGAATAAGGGTGGGAGGGAGAGTAGGGGGAGGAGGGAGAAGGAGGGAGGGGTGGGGGGGGGTAAGGAAAAAAAAATTGTCTGTGCCAGTATCTACACTCCATCATCTATCTACTTTCATCTGACTCTTGAATTATCTGTCTTTCTCCTACTCTCTGTATGCTGTCTTTCTCCCTCTGGTTATGCCTGGTAACTAGTGGCAGGTTCAGCCCTGGAAAACATTAAAGTTTTCACCCTGAAATAGAATCCACATAGGTTATTTCTATGATCTCTGATAGTTCAATCAATATTTGTGAGCAAGAGAAACACTCTTCCCGGAGACAGAAATCTGAAGAATTGGAGCTCGAACCTGTTTTGTAATCAGGAAACAAGAATTTGGAGGCGCCTCTGTTGACAATGAGTGGCTGTGTGTGTATTCATAAAATATTTGGTTTTGCTGTTATACCCAAAGGGGCTTTATTTCATTATAATTGACAGTCACGAACTAAAAAACACACATGAAGAAAATGACCCTGGTTGCTGTCGTCGTCTCCACAAAATGTCCTATTTACTGTCAGTGGGGCGGCTCCAGGATGTGTCTCTTAAAAGCATCACAAAGAGTCGGACTGTTTTATTTCTGTGCTTTGATGGGTCATGAACACCGACATACACAGACAGATAATAATTTAATGAACACTTCCACACCCATGTTCTCACACTGGAAGCTGGCAAAGACGCCGCCACTAAATAAACTGTGACACTGGCCCCGAGGGAATCTGCTTCAACCCCAAACCCCAAAACAAACCCAACTCTAAGGTCTGGGCTCTTTCTCAATTAATCACTCCTGAGGCTCACGTGTGAAAGACGCAATATGAAACACTGAGCAAAATGAAATGCAAATAAAAAATTAAATATCTGGCACAGTGATGCATTCGGTGGCATTGTGCACACAAAGAATCAAGTAAACTTTGGTTGTGTGACAACGTTCCAGTAGTGATAGTGCAGCAGTGACTATTTGAGAGACAAGGTGTTCTTGTACAATTGTAGTTTCAGGGCAGAGTTCCAGCACCTCCTATATATCCTGCTACTAAAGCACCCTCCTTCCCATGCCAGCAGATATTCAAATATCTAACTAATGAGGCTACGGTGTGCATGTCAAGACATGTTGATTCTAGAAGCTGCATCACCATAAATGCAATTCAATACTGTCAAACAGTTCATGATTTTTTATTTATTTATTTTTTTTTTAAAGTAAACATGCACTGCTGCATCACATTAATTCAGTTGTTGCAAAAGTATTTTCCCACACTGCTTTTTTCTTTCAATTTGCTAATCGAGACAAGTTTTTACTGGTTCCCTTTGAAGACTTGAGATGGCAACATTTTCTCAGAGAATTGCAAAGAAAGTTTTTTTTTTTTTATCTCAATGCATTTGAAGTTTTGGACCTTTGTGTTATACATAAATATATTAGAAATAATTTGGTGATCTGGGCTTAAAACACACAAATGTAAATTTAAAGTACAGCTAACAACTACAGTACAGCTCCACTCCGGGATATATCTATATTAGGGAGGCACCGATACCGGTACCGATACTGACTCAAATAGATGGATCAGATATCGGTGATAATGGGGCCGATCTATTCAAATGAATTCTATGTTTATATCCTATATACATTATTAACTGGAATTTTAATTCCTGTTTAAGTTTTGAGAAATTTGTTGCTGCATTCAAAAGGTTTACACTTGAATTGTAATTCCTGTTAATTTTGAAAAATGTTTTGCCAAGATGCTGGTGTCCGATTTATTATTTTAATAATAAATAACAATTCACTAAATTTCTATCTATGTATTTATTTGTTACATTTTGTTTTCCAAAGTTAGGAAAGCGATGTTTAAGTCAAGCCTGATGTCGCCTTACATATAAAAGAATGATCCCAGTCACTTCCGCACAGTGAGGCAGACGGGCCGATGGTATATCGCTGTCGGTATCGGGACTGAAAAAGTCGGATCGGTGCATCCCTAATCTATATGTTTCAGATGTCTTGTCTCTGCTCTCCTGACTCTAGAAGAATGACAGAAGGAGAGGAAGAGGGATAGGAGGGATATCTGCGTGGCATTTCTGAGCTGACGTGTATTAGCTTCAATAAAAGAGAATGAGGTCAGGGGAAAGCTGAAGAAATAACACACTTATTCTCACACGAGCGAGCACACACGTAAAAAAAAAAAAAACATACTGCACAAAGTCTTTTTCCATCACTTCCCTGTCCAAGTTTGGTTGTTTCCTCAGCAGCTGGCCCGTTGCTACATGCTAGCCAGATTTGCAGCAGGGATACCAGAACCGGAGCAGCCAGGTTGTCTTCCACGCAGAGCTGAAGCTATAGCAGCTAACAGCACCGCTCCAGGCTATAGTCTGGCTGCCGGCCAGCGCTAACAGGTTGGCTAACAGCAAAGGGCTAATGCTAGATGTCTGCGGCTGCCCTGGCCCTGCTCCAGTGCTAACAGGTGAACTCCATTATCCCACAGACAGATAGTCAAGTCAGATGTGGGCCAATATCTACTACCGGCTGGCTCGCTGGCTGGCTGGCTTCAAAGGAGCATCATCAACCCAGAGAGAGAGAAGCTAGCAGCGCTGGCCTACAGCCTGACCTCCAGCGGGCCGTGCAGCTGGCTAATGAAGAAGCCAGTGCTGTTGTCGGGGAGTGGAGAGAAGAAGAGAGGGGCTCAGACTGCAGATGATAAGAGAATCCCCCCCGCTACATAAACATGGGGAATTCTTCTATACTTCTGCTAGGACTGTCTGCCATATGGCCTTCGGTTTGTCTGAGCATTCGAGTGTTTGCATGTAGCCCTCTGCACGTGCATGCGGGCTGTACAGTATGTAACCTGCCATATATGTTCATTCCCCCCCTCCTCTCTGGCGGTGTATGTCTGTGTGCGGCGCGTCCATGTGTGAATTGTGTGTCTGCTTGCCCGCCTGCAGTTCTCTGAAGACAAAGTCCCTGTTTACAGAGCCCATAAAGATTAGCCTCCCTCGGTCAGGTGGGTTCTGGAGCCATAGGTAAACACACAGCACATTCCGCACCGATGAGATCGCTCCGTATGTGTGTATGACCGGGGCAAACATACACTCCTGCCTTCACCTCGACCCTTCCTTTAGAGCGCAGTAAGTGATTTACCAGCCTGCAGACTGCTGTCTGTTCGAAAATACTGGAGACAGACACAAAGATACGCACACATGCGCTCGCACCGCGCACACAAATATTTGTAGAAGGAGCGGACTTCATGCACACCTCATTTATCTGAGCCTCAAATCACGGGTTGTACATTCCTAAAGAGGCAAAAAGCTTGCGCGCGTTCCCGTGTGCCAGTTGGAAATCATCCTGTGATCATGAGGATGAAAAATCCCCGCTTTCCCCTTCATCTCCCCCCCCCCCCTCTGTCCGGAGAGGTAATGGTCAGGTTATGACAGTCCACACGGCTAATACTCAGATTGTATTTAACATGGTGGAACAGAGGTGAAGAGGGGAGGTGGAGGAATGGAGGGCAAAGAGGGAGAGGAGCTTGGAAAAAAAAAAAAGGCGACGTGCCTTTATTTGGATCTGAAACCAGCTAGAGCGCCGCGGAGCAATTAGCAGCTCTGTCCTACGAGAGCTCTTTATTAGAATGACCTTCACTGGGAGGGGGGAGGGAGGGAGGGAGGGAAGGGAGGAGAGAGACAGAGAGGGAAGAAGAAGAGACATTTTGAGAGAGACAGATGAAAAGGTGTCAGTAGGGAAATGACATGAAGGTGAAATAGATGAGTAAACTGAGACTTAAGTACATTGAGATTTCATTTTCGTGTTTGTGCGTCGTGAAGAGGGTGTGTGGTGAATTTGATCTGTTTGACCCTCAGTCCACCATGTACCAACAACCAGGGTGACAAGAATTTATAAAATGCATACACAGCAAACACAATTTCAGTCTTTGAGCCTTCTCAAGTCTGATAGATTGAATGTATGAGTGTCAATAACACATGAATGCTCAGTCCTATACAAAAAGGCAACCGCCAAAACCGCCATGTTCACGTTTTTTCCTTTTTGAATTCTTTGCAATGGGAGTGCCGCATTTTTACATTTTGCTACAAACGGCAGCAGCGTGACGAGGTGCTGAGCGTCTATTCTACGCTGAGCGCTGCACGTTTGGGTTTTTTTCTGGTTGCCGAGAGTTGAAAAATGTTCAACTTTGGGTAAAACTCCACAAAGACCAACCGTCACATCCTACATGTAGGCTACAAGTGCTGGACAACAACAACAATGGAGGAGAAATTAATACACATAGACCTGCGGGTCCGTCCTCTCTCCCTACGTGCTCCGACCTTCCCTTCTTCAAGGCAAGTACTCTACCTTGTGCTGACATTTTGATTCCGTATCATAGCGACCAGACGCAAACGAAGCGCCTCAGCTGAAGAAAACGCTGCGCCTCAATGCCCTTCTGTATTCTGCATTTAAGTAATTTTTGTATTTTTTTTATTACGAGTATTTAATCAGTTTTAAAACTGTCATCTTTGTCATTTAAAAAGCAACAATATACCCAATAATAGCTTAACTCTAAAGTTTATTTATACAGCACTAAAATCACAAGTTGCAATAATACCGCATATCGCGCTGTTGAGCCAATCATTATCACCGCAGGGGGAATTCCTTCACCATGACAGCCCTAGTGGACTATGCTTCAATTCATATTAAGAGAAGCAGAAATTGCTCCATTCCTGACTGATAGTCTCCACCTTCAGCATATAAGTCATTAACTTCTTAACTTTAAGTATGAGGGATAATTTCTATTTTAGTGCGTGAAAAGACTAAATTGTGGAAGGAATAGAAAGAGGAAGTACATTTTCTGAGGAGGTAACTTTGTTGTAGTTGCCTTTAGGTGGGACATAATTTCATTTATGATCAAAATTTGCATTACAAGGAAGATAAAGCGAATAGATTTACCTGAAAATGAGCAACAACGACTTACAATAATAAAGGGTTACAATGGATTTAAAAAAAAAAAAAAAAAGTGGTGTAAAAAATATAAATAAATAAATATCAAAGTGGACATGATATAATTTTATACATCGGCTTTCAAGTCGGGCACTTTGCGTTTCCTAGTTAATTAATAGATTGGATCAGAGCGAGTTTAATCAAATATAATTGAATAAGTCCACAGTAAAAAACAGGCCAGACTTTAAAGGAGACATGCAGAGAAAATGATAGCATGTCCACTTTTCAAATTAATTGAATTTTAGTACTTTTGAACTTGGTCCAAGCTGTTACAGAGGTAATTAATTCACATCCTTTCCAAAAGTGCTAAAACAAGATGATATCCCTGAGCATTCAGCATGGGCACACACACACACACACACACACACACACACACACACACACGAACACACACACACACACACGAACACACACACACACACACACACACACACACACACACACACACACACACACACACACACACACACACGAACACACACACACACACACACACACACACACACACACACACACACACATTTTTTCTTTCAAAAAAGCTAAATAAAAATCAACACTGTTGCACACCAGTGACAGTCTATAATGTATTCCATGTAATTGTTAGTTTTCTGTTCTTCTTGCTCCTTCCTCCTTACTTTTGTCTTACAGGCCAAAAACTAAAATATTAATAATTTCTCAGGCGGTTCTCATTGTATTAAAAAATGTCTCCTTTATAATTTATCAGAGAAAGAAAAATCTTTGTTATAGTGACAAGCACGCTAATTAATAGAAGTAGAAGGAACATTGAGAGAAGTCATACTAATTTGGAACATGCTAATATTAATAGAATAATTTATGGCGCAGTATAAATAAATTAATAGAGTATTTCGTTTGAAAAAGGGATGCCTTCATTTCAATTTAGGAGAAAAGAGCAAAAAAGGAAAAAAAATTCTGCCTCTTGGACAAGGACATTAATAACAGTGCTTTATCACCAAAAGAGAAGAGGAAGAGACAAACTAAACATGCACTGTTCACTTTTAAAACGCATCAATATTTCAGTCAGCTAATGAAAACTGGATGAGCAACACTTGTATTTCCAGCCTTGTTATTTTCATTTGCTGTTTAAGGACTTTTTTGACTGGTAAATTTGTGCAGAATCTGCGAAAGGCAGAACATTAAGGTTTTTTTTTTTCTTTAAATGAGATGCCTCTTACTCTTCCCATTGGCTTCATGTAAACTAACAGCTGTGTGCCAGGCAGTGGGTGAGAGAGGAAGAGAGTAACAAAGACTGAGAGTGAGAGAGAGAGAGAAGTGGACTGGGTCATTACCATCCTTATTACTCCTCATTAAAATACACCCATCACAAAGACATTCTCCGAGTGTGTGTGTGTGTGTGTGTGTGTGTGTGTGTGTGTGTGTGTGTGTGTGTGTGTGTGTGTGTGCGTCTGCACGTATATGACCGAGCGAGTGCATGTGTGCGCGTCTCTAGTGTTCCTGATGTGCACATGTGCGTCCTTATGCAAAAGTGACAAAAAAAGAACAATATAATTGGAGAAATGTACGCAGTAATAATAGGTATTCAGAAAATGATAATTCATATTAAACAGGGTGCACAAAGTCAGCCTCATTTGCATGTTTTAGATTATATGCATTTCAAAAGTAATTTCCGCAGGGCATATGAATGACATTAATTCCCGGGCGGGTTCTGCTATAGACCTCAAACTATCAAACACTCAAACATTTAACAGATGAAAAAAAAAGAGGGAGCTGGTGAGCTTGGCAAGGGGAGATTTCAAGGTTAAAGTATTTCAATGTGAATTTCTGTCTTGGTTTGTTTAAAGTTGCTCCACAGCTCGACTAAGAGTTCCATTAATTTGGAGATTCAGCGAACCACAGATGTTTTTTTTTCTTACTCAGCTGTATGTGTGTGAGAGAGTGTGTGTGTGTTTTCCTGTACCAGTCCGAGAAAGACACCTCTCCTCCTAATCCACCACCATTTCCTCAGCAATAAGCCTGAATTGGTCTGACTCACTTTGTGTGAGTCATGTGCTCGTGTCACTCCAGAACCAGACTAGCGCAATCCAACAGAGAGGAAGAAAAGACGGGAGCGCCAATAGCCCGCATGAACTGATCCTGAGTGATGGAGGGGAAAGAAAAAGTGATGAAAAAGGATGAGAAAAAGGATGTGGCAAGGAGGGGGGGGACGGGGGACGGGGGACAATGGCGAGAGCGGGGCAGAGGGGAGACAGAGGGTTCCCTCTCCTCATGTGTCCACGCCGAGAGGAAGACCCCGGGGCAGGAAACAGGCTGGATGAATGTGTGATTCCAGTGGAAAACTCTGGATGCCATGGACAACATTCTTCTCTTATTAGGGAATCTGGTCTGCAGCCACACTATAGCGCCTTACTCATTACTGCGTATGTGTGTCTATCACACAGACACACACACACACCATCAAGATGTTCCCCACCTGTTATTCTCGCTAAGTTTTGGCCGACGCACAAAGTCATAGCTAGAGAAGAGAAGAGAAGAGAAGAGAAAGGGGGGGGGGGGGAGTAGCGAGAAGAAAGGAGGGGAAAACTAAAGCGCTCAGCATGTCTGTGTCTTGTTTGTGGTTTGTCTTCATCTGTAAACAGAGCTGCTGCTGGGAGTACGTTAGCATGTCATTATCTCATTAAGAATTGATGGCTTCTGCACGGAGAGTTCAAACTGTTGTGTTTGTGAGCGTTCAACGACTCGTGTTGTACAAACACAACAACCGCAAAACACACAGTGCAGCTGACACACACACACGCAGATGCAAGGAGGAGATGGTAGCAAAAAACTCTTGCTTCAACACACACAGTTGTTTAACAGAACCCCCGTCAGTGCTAAGCTAAAAATAAGGAAATACATCGATGGAAAAAAAAAAAAGTGGCACTTCTCCCTCCTCACTGTGTCCCCCTGGCCACCTGTTTTTGTTGCTGATGTTTAAGCACTCTCAGTGGTTTGAGCAGACTTCAGAGAGTGAAGGGGGGGGGGGGGGAGAGAGGGGGTGAGGAGGGTGGGAGAGCATATCTAGGGGCAATAAAAGTGGGCTAATTGGGGCCTGGGAAACATGTTTGTTTTCTCGCTTGTTCTTTTTTCCCCCCCTCTTTCATTATTTTTTCCCAGCCAGTCACAGCAGATCTGTTCATCTGAGAAGGACGAGCGGAGAAAGCAAAGAGGATTAGATCCTGTAAGACACAAATCGTTGCACGCACATGCACGTATGGATGTGCACGGACGGATTTAACATACCATAAGGTAGCCGTGGGGTCTGTGTGTGTGTGTGTGTGTGTGTGTATTGAACAAGATCTGTCTGTCTTAACCAAATGACCAACAGGGTGCACAGGGCTCTCCGTCGGTCCACTCTGCCGTATCGATACGCCGCTGCTTGGCCTATTCAGCAGCAAAGAGCTTTCCTATGGCTGCGGCTCAACACCGGATCAATGTTATGAGCAATGCAGGCAAACCGCTGCTAAACAGACCGGCCCCTGCCTCGAAGGGCCGTCACCACGCCGGCTCCCCCAGGCTCGGATCGTTCCGCTAATGGAGGTCTCCGCTGGGGCCCCCGAGGGCCCCTAACCACCAAACAGGCCCCCGAGGATTCACCCCCTTCTCTCCTCAATCTCTCTCTCTCTGTCATCCCCCAATCGTTTCTCACATCCACATGGTCGTATTGACCTCTTTAATCAGGATGTCCTCATGTGGGCATTTGCGTAGCAACACTAATACGGAGTGCATATGCTGACTGTAAAAGTCCAGCTTGACTATTTCAGGTAGTGAAAAAGGAAGGAAAAAATATTCCCTCTCTCTCACCCTCCCCCCTGAACGTTGCTGGGATCCCTCACCACATGACTCCCGACGAGTCATTCTCCGCGCCCCTGCATTTGTCTTCTTTAATAACAGTGAGAATAGCAAGAGGATGAAAAAAGAGCGATGGAAAGAACCTGCATATTTGTCATTTCCGATTGTTTACCTTTTTCACGGCAAATTGATTTTTACATCTCCTGTTACTGGAAGCTCTCTGGGCTCGACTGCCAGGCCTGTCTGGCTCTGGCCTCCGCTGCCAAACCCCGTCTCTGGGCTTTATGACCTGGCTCTGGGGAGGACTTTTAAGGCTTTCAACTCACAAGTCATTTCAATGATACAATACCGCTTTTGTCCTAACCACCTTTGTTGTTTTCTTTTTCTCCCTGCCGACTCTCTTTTCCTCTCTTTTCATCTGTCATTCCCAAATCCTTTTTCACTGAGTGGAAAAGACTTTTTTTCTTGTCCATACCTGTTTGTTTGCAGAAAAAGGTGGACTTGTTGCATCACGATGGGTCGACTATCAAACGGAGAAGACAAGCTATAGGACACACACACACGCTAAAACCCTCCAGCTGACATTTAAATCTCGCTGTGGGGCGAGCCTGGTTGAAGCAGGCTAGAGTTTCACTGTGGTGGCTGGGCGGTGCGCTGTGGTTCGGATCTTCCTGGGTTCTGGTAGGGCTGAGGTTTGCCTGCAGGGACCTCCAGTGAGCCCGGCAGCAGGCCTGAGCTAAACTGAGGCCAGAGCCCGGAATAGTCCAGAGCGCGGAGGGCAGGCCTAATGGTGTGTTTGTAAGGGCGAACCCAAACAAACAACCTGCAGTTTGAATTGAAGGACTGAGTCTCTAAAGGCCAGATGCTGTCGAACGGGAGAAACGCACACAAACACACGCAAACACACGGTGTGTATGTATACAGAGAGAAAGCAGGGGCTGAAATAGACTTGTGGCAAAAGGAGTGCACCGCGTACCTCCAGACTAAAGTCATGGCATCAGCACCGCACACATGTCTGGACTTCTGCCTCGCACACGGCCTCTGTGTGTGTGTGTGTGTGTGTGTGTGTGTGTGTGTGTGTGTGTGTGTGTGTGTTTTGAGTGTGTGTGCGTGCATACGCATGCTAACTGAGGTTCCACGAGTTCTCTCCATATTCACACTAATGAGAGAAAACGGCCAGAAAACCTCTTCTGTAATTACTCCCCAAGGAGCCAGGTTTCAGCATGGCCACGGTGCATAAACAAATACACGCTCACACACACACACTCACACACACATATACAGTATGCTGATACATCTGAAACAGCATGAGGCTGACATTTAAATGTGTTCACCTGTTGAAAAGTGTGTGTGTGTGTGTGTGTGTATATGGGAGGATGTGTGAAAGTGAATGAGAGAATAATATCTGTAATAACATCATATCATTATGGAAGGTAAGGACATTGGCTAATTAGAACTATAAGTATTTGTGTGTGTGTGTGTGTGTGTGTGTGTACATGTATGAAAGGGCATTTCGTAAACAAACATTAACACCATTCACCTCCACCACAATTAGACCCTTCTCAACTTCGCCTACACAGAGTGCTTGAACTCAGTCCAATCTCTTGAAATGACAAATTTAAATGGAGCTTTGCCATAAAAACGCTAGTTTTGCTTTATGTGAATGTGTGTGTGTGTGTGTGTGTGTCGAGAGGAGCGAGAGAGGAGGAGATAATGGGGCAGAGTACATAAGGTCAATGTTTTTTATGAAATCGCCGTCTTTGTCACACTGCATCAGTTCTGACTTTTCTGCATTTAATAGCGCCTTTAATTCAGCCAATGTTAGCCTGCAGCAGCTTTTAACAACTACAATAGTCTTATTCAGCGCCCACACACACACACACACACACACACACACACACACACACACACACACACACACACACACACACACACACACACACACTCACACGCATCATATTTGAAAACCTGCTCACAGTCAGACAAAGAAGCTGAGATGTACGACAAAATCAGGCAATCATTTTGTCTGTCTGTGAGTGAATAGTTGGGAAAAGGAGTCTTTGAGGCTCACACACACACACACACACACACACACACACACACACACACACACACACACACACACACACACACACACACACACACACACACACTCCCTGCCCAGTGTTTGTGGTGGCGGAGCACAGCTGGTAACATCTGGATGTATTTTAGAAGTGTTTACATTTCCAAAATGCTGAAAAACTACACAGAAAGAGAGAGACAGGATTCTGAAAAACATCGCAGGTGCCAGAAGAGTAATAAAGAAAGGAGCAAGTCCCAGAAGAAGATTGTTTAAAATCTATCACAGCGGAGTCAGTTCACTCACACACACACACACATACACGCACACACACATACACACACACACATGCTCATAACCGTTGGCCAATTGCAGTTATTGCCATAATCCTAGTCCAACAATAACTGACATCTGGTGCACTAATTGGCAGACTACAGCGTCTCTGTCGGAGTTTTGTCCCATCAAGCTTCCCTTACTGAAGCTGCTCGAATCAAAACAGACTTTTGCGCATCAGCTTCGCTACGCGCCGTCGTGTCTTTACTGCTCACCAGCTGACAACCACTCTTACGCAGTCGTCGCCGCCGCACACAACACAGTGATTTCCTCCGACACACACACATGCAGATGCATGACTACTGACACACACACACACACACACACATACACAAAACAGCTGCATTTCCATTTTACTTCCCCTAAATGACGAAAACACAAAAACAGTTGGACTTCATTCGGCCTAATCAAAGCTGACATCCAGTACATCTCTGTGAGATGACGTCAACAACCAAGAGACGCACACAAACAGGCACACACACACACACAGGCACACACACACACACACACACGCACACACAGGCACACACACACACACACACACACACACACACAGTCTTTGGGATGTAATTTCAGTGATTGGGTGTAATTTAACCAGTGTAAGTTGAAACCAGACAGGGCAACTAGAGTGATCCCTGCTAGATCAAAAACAAACCATACACATTAGAGTGGGGGGCGATACACACACACACACACACACACACACACACACACACACACACACACGCATGCACACGCATACACTCAAGGTATGTTGAAAACTAAACACACTCACTTTAAGATAGAAAAAGGTTGTCTGAGGTGTTACAAAATGGCGATGTGCTCGAATTTACAAGAAATTAGTATTTGAATATTGTCCCACGCAAAAGTGTCCGTTGGGATCACTCTAATCCGCTCAGGTATGCCACTTTCCCATGGTCGAACCTAACACACACACACACACACACACACACACACATACACAGGGGAGATTATTAAAGCGACCTCGTGGCACATGGAGGTTCCTGATGGATTTAACATCAGGACTGATTGTTAACTTTTAGGACTAAAAAGACTTGGAGTGACTCCTGAGAAAAACAGAGCTCTTAGCCAGACAAACGGATCACATGACAACCGTGGCCGCAGCAGCAGGGACCCCTGGGAAAACGGCACGCTGCCATCTCTCAGATCACACAAGACTCGGGAGCCAGGCCGTAATGACGCAGTGCAGCTCTCTATCATATTTACGTATGAATATACCATTCACGTGTATACGGGGTGAAGTGGTTTTTCGCCGTGAATATGTGCATCACAGTCAAGTGGTTGAAAAAAAAAAGAAAAAGATAATCACCGTGTAATAAATTAAACCTATTAAGAGGAACATATGCTCAAGGTGACAGAAGAAATTAATTTGGCTCAACTATTGAGACCCATACCTCCACCCCGCTATAGGATTTTTACCAAACTAATTATCACGCTCCACTTTCAGAAATAATAAGGAAAGTACTTAATAGGTTAGGATTCACCCCTGCATTCATATGTCCATTTAACATCCCTGCTTTCATGCCCACACACTCTTGCCTTAATGCAATTTCACATCCGTGATTTAAAATAGGGGAAGGAATTATATTTCAAGTGGTGTCAGGATTAGAATATACAAGCAGTGATATTAAAATACTGTAAGGTCTTGAGCGAGCGCGCCGAGCCTTTCTGAGTGGCTGAAGCGGAGGTAAAGATGTTAAATAATGTTTTTGTCACAGTTTAGGGCGACGGAGGAATCACAATGAAACCACAGATCTCTGATTAGTCGTCTCTCGCTGTATATTAATTTTCTCTCTCTGCTTTATGCCGGTTTTAATTTTTAAACAGAGCACAGATACGGAAAAGACCCCCAAGTGTGTGCTCCTACGCCGGCAAACCGCAGTCTGTTTATCTAAGTCAGCCATTCGCTCCAATTATAACAACATCCAAATGCAACTATTGTTTCATTTCAAACATTCTTTAAAATTAAAATCACTTTTTTTGTGTTTTTTATCTCCCGACTTGCGCGCCACTGAATTAGCATTCCAGCGCCCCGGGGCTATGGAGAAAGTGCGAAGTCAAAATGCAGGTTAGGCCAGTTTTTGTTCATTATCAGTGCAACACAAGTTAAGCGTAAAATACATGAATAAAAACAAGATTAAGCAAGCCCTCAAGATGAGCTTTATCAAATTTATGTTTTTCATTACTTATTTTTCAAAGAGTATAAATGCAATGCAACATTAATCATGCATTCGTGAGGATCTTTCTGTTAACTACAGCTCTTTTTTTCCCCCCTCCGTTTAAAATATGTATACCCTCACTGTCCTTTGCTTAGTTCTCCCCGTGTGATACGTCGCTGAGCTCCGTGTCTCTGCAATTTTGTGCCCTGCGAGAGGTAACAGGACGCCGGTTGGGGAGAGAAAAGGAGTCGATATCCCGATGAAGTCTGAGAGGATTACTGTATGTCACTTCCTCCGAGTACACCTCACACCACAGAGTATACGCCACACATGCAAAGCGTCTCCTGTCCCCAAATGCATCAGCTGAGCTACTCTCAGAAACATCCAAATAAAAAATAAATACAAGGAGAGACTGAGAGGGAGAGGTCTATTAAGTGCTATGGTTTTCTATTAAACTCTAGTGGAGGCGGGGGAGAAAAGGGGAAGAGGAGTTCACATTATCTAAGAGAATTCCAATTAACACTCTCCCCCTCAGTAATTAGCTACTAAAATAGCTAGCGAACAAACCCAAAATCCCAACCCTGACGCCACCGCGCTGCCTAATTAATTCTCAAATCAGGAGCATCTGATGCAGAGGAGAACCTGATAGTTTAGATGGCAGACAGACAGGTCAGAATAAACCACGAGGACTAGTGTTTAAGTGTAAATTAAAAACAAATAAATTGTCCGTCTGCCTGTGAGCTCAGCGTTTTTTTTTTTGTTCCTCATCATTTCTGCTACGTTTTTTTGTGTTACTTTTCTTTTGGAAGGTCTTTATAGTTTAGTTTACTGTAACAGAACTAGAGCAGACAACGCATTTAGTCACAGACAAATGCCATTCATTTACCTCACAAAAAAAGTGAAATAAGGGCGATAAAATAAGAGATACAAAACAAAAGAAGGGAGCGTACTGAGCGATCTGGGCCGAATAAAATGAAGAGAATGAGGGAGGGAAATCTGAGGCGAGGGACGAAGCCAGAAAAGCAGATATCTTTTAGCCGTCTGCCGCTCATTTGCTCCTTCGCTGGTCAGTTCTTCCACTGTTTAATGCAAACAGATGAGGCCTTTTCTCGCTCTTTTTCCAAATCCTTTTCCTTTTTAACGGTGGCTTCTTGGCCTCTGCAGTAACGTCAGCACAGCGTCTATTAAAACAGTATGTGTCCCAGACTGCTACACACACACACACACACACATAGAAACACACATAGCCTATGCACTTTTTTTGGTGAACTTTTAACCTCTTTCCATGAAGTGACATCTGGGGCATGGGGGGTTTGGGGGGGTTAAGGTGTGCCGTGTGCGGCGCACACAGCGAGGTAGATAAAACATATACAATCAGAGGTGGGTATCATTAAGTCATCTATCTGCAGCTCCTATCAGCGAGCAGCGCTGATGGATAACAAGACACAGATAAACTCAATCAGCCAACAACCCACCTGGCCACAAGGTGGGCTGTGAGATCCAGCTCTAATAATACCATCTGCTTTTCAATATGCACACGGCGCCCTGTTTCAATTAGACCTCCAACACTCACACACACACACAGCTTATGGACAATACAGTAGCTTTTAATATATAGAGATACCCATCAGGTAGATTTTACACTGATTTTTGCAGCCCACACACACACACACACACGCATGTAAACACACACACAGACACAGTGGCACATTATAAAAAAAACACACGCTGTCACACGCTGATCTGTATCTGGACAAGTCAAACTGTGATAAAGTCACTCTTCAACTACAGCAATCGATGGAAGTAATTTATTTACCTCACCAGGCAATTTCTGCTCTGTCTTCAGAGGGAAGGAGAAAGAGAGAGAGAGAGAGAGAGAGAGAGAGAGAGAGACAGAGGGAGATTTGGCAAGCTTGTGTGAGTGGTGTGTAAATTAATCTAGCAGCAGTGAGATCCAGAGCCATGTTTAAGTCCATAAAACAAGGGGAGGTTAAAGCAGCTCACATCATACACACACACATCAGGCAAAGGTCCAACACCAAAACCACTTCTTCCACAGGGAGAAGAGACGTGAAACGTCATCTAGGTTCCATTAATGTGATGTGCTATCCCTGGATGCCACTAAAAAAGAGGAAAAAAAGAACAGTTAAGAGTCCCTTCTCCTCCTTTTTCCTTTCTTTCTTGCTTTCTCTCCATTCAAAAGCAACACACACTGGAGAGAGGCCTGTCCACGGCCCTCAACTTTAACTCAATGAAATAAAAGGCACTTAACTAAGCCTCAATGATCGATACAAACACCGCTGCTGGCTGTTGCTCACACACACACACACACACGCACACACACATGCACACACACTTATCCCACCTCCTCAGATGCTCATGCATATGCATGTCCATTGTGATTTATGCATCCTGGCGGGGGTGTGAGCCTATCTGAGAGCAAGGCCAACACACAGGTCAGCTCATTTGTAAATCAGTTGCCTATTTATGGATGCGTACGTGTGAGTGTTTGTGTGTGTACGTGCATATGTTGTGCCTATAAATCTGTGTGTGTGCGCGTATGGGTAGAGGTCAGTGTTGGAAACAGGCTCATAATCACTGTAGCGCCTTCATTCATTATATTTATTGAATTCTTTCCAGCTTCTGCTCTTGGGGTGTATAAATCACATAAGTTCTACACTATGGGTTTGCTGTCCATTCAGTGTGTGTGTGTGTGTGTGTGTGTGTGTGTGTGTGTGTGTGTTCCAAGTCATGTCCGCTGAGTGCTGACTACTCCTGCCAACCGGCGCTCTGACCCCGCTCTTTGCAGCAGGAAGTCGCCCAACTTTCTGACCTCTCTTATTATTCCCAGGGAAGGTTGGGGGGGAAAAGCCTTTTAGAAAAACGCCTTCCCATCAGAGTGGCTGTCAGTTAATGGGGTCCCCATGGTCTCTTCTGTCCTTTGCACTGGATTATGGGTAAAAAAATAAGACAAGATCTACACCCGAAGAGGTGTTGGGGGTTAAGCGTACGTTAATTTGTGGCATAATCGGAGAACTTAGCCTCCTTTGCACACAAAGTGAAGAAAACAGTGTGTGCTTTCCTTTGTGGAAATTCAGTGAGTGTTGCTCCACCCTCCTCCCACCGCCTCTGAACAACAGATTTGGGCTAATAGGGCAGCTGCTTGTCCCCCCACCACCACCACCCTCCCCTAAAGCCCCGCTACGCTGCTCCCCCTGCAACCCTTCCACCCCATCTCCCTTCCCAAAAAAAAAAAAAAAAGCCCAGGAGGAAGCCTGTTGTTTTCAACTTGTTTTTGACACGGCTGCGAATGGAAAAGTTCCAACTGTTGGAACGCTCGTCCCAGAAAAAGTTGAATTTAATTTGTCCGCTATTTTCCTTGAGTGTTGGTTAGGATATATTTCCAGTTCATTGAAATGATAGCAATGAAAGGAACACAGTGTACCGTGTTTATCTATCTATCCATCTATCGTTCAATCCTTTTCTGTTTTGCTACGTTGTCAACACAGGCAACAGTATCCCAGAAATAAACCCTGCATTAGGCCAGGCCAGCAACCATGGTTTGTAACGTCATCACACACACACACACACACACACACACACACACACACACACACACACACACACACACACACACACACACACACACACACATAACCGTTTATAAACTCTCCACAATGCAAAAATAATGAAATTTGGAAAGCAAGTGCCTGGATATATAAAAAAAAAAAAGAAAAGGAAATATGAAAATATTGCAAGCTATTGCAACACAACAAAAAAATAACACCAGGGGAAACACTATGGAGATAAAACCCCTCAAACACACACAATCAATCCCTGGTGGCGTGTGTAAGTGAGCTCATAGAGATGTTTCAATGGATTGAAAACCACTGTGGGTGCGCGCCAAATCACATAAGACAGCAGGGCCTGACCTCTATGTGTGTTCATTTGTGTTTGTTTGTGTATTTGTGTGGGGGTGCCCATGTGTGTAACTGGAGCCAAACTGTAAGCCATATGCCATTCTCCCTCTGGTGCCAACCCCCCCCCCCCCCCCAAAACCAGACACACACATGCACTCATAAACACACTTACATGTACCCACACACACACACACACACACAAACAGACACACAGGCTTCCCTGTTAAAAAAAAAAAAAAAAAAAAAAAGCCCCTCCACTTCATTAGGAAAGTAAACACAAGTGCTGTCTGAAGTGGCTAATTAGAGACTAATTACTCCCTGCTCGTTACTAATGCAAATTAGATTACGCTGCTTAACTTCCTCGTGTCCACAACGCTGCTGTTAATTGAGGCCTTTTGAAATTAAATTACCCGCTAATTAGCATATCAAAACCATTAATTCTGAGCAAGGAGAGGGGGAAAAAAAAAAACAACAACAAATGCCAAGTTTTGCTAATGCGTTTTGCTAATTGAATATGTGCGCTCAATACAGGGGTTTGTGCCAGGAATACCTATTCAGCTGATCAGCGTGTATACATGTGTGTGTGTGTGTGTGTGTGTGTGTGTGTGTGTGTGTGTGTGTGTGTGTGTATGTGTGT
Source organism: Sebastolobus alascanus (assembly GCA_916701645.2). Classification (NCBI taxonomy): domain Eukaryota; kingdom Metazoa; phylum Chordata; class Actinopteri; order Perciformes; family Sebastidae; genus Sebastolobus; species Sebastolobus alascanus. Next base: position 439,475 of record CAKAOJ020000048.1, on the reverse strand, counting down.
GTGTGTGAGAGCAGCCAGACAGAAACACCGTGCATCATAAGAGCAGCATATAATTAAAAGGAACCATTCCATCTCTCCAAGCGCTTTGTCAATATTTCCCTCTGAACGCACGACTCCACTGATGTTCGGCGTGCGGGGAGCGAGGGATACAGCGGAGGCTCCGAGAGAGAAAAGGAGCGTGAGAGGGGGATGGATATTCATCTCATGAGAGGCAAAAGAGCCACTGTACGTGAACGTTGGAGTCGTCGCGGTGGCATGTGAGCGGGGTTAGCATTTGTCCAAGGCTTCTTTGAAGTGAGGAACTCTCCTAAAGCCCCGGACCCCCCGCCACCTCTTTTTCTGTGCACCCTCTTCACCTCCGCTACAATACCTGTCCAATTAGGGAAACACACACACGCACATACATCCACATTTTATGGCCAATAGCAGATGAACAGCCCCAATCTTTCCCTCAATCAAGCTGAATCTATTTTCCCTCTCTCCCTCTCTCTCTCTCTCTCTCTCTCTCTCTTCTGACTGAATAGATGATTTGAAACTTTGCGGATTAGAAACGGCGAGCTTATTCATGGCCGGGGCCTACCTGCTTCTGAATAAGAGAGGAGGCGCACAGAGAAGCCAGGAGCTATTAGCTACTTTAATCTGCTGACGAAATAAAAGAATCACACATCTAAAAGATCCATCTCAGCTTTGCATGTAAAACCAGCAGAAATAATGTCATTCGGAACAACTCCCTTTCCCCTTTTTCCTAAATATCTATCCAATCAGGGTGCGTGAAAAGCCCCATTCAGGTTGGCCCTTATAAAAGTTTCATCTTATTACACTTTCCAACTTCTCATTTCATTATCCCTATAATGGCAGATGAAAAAAGCGAATGGTAAAATTGAGAGGTAGCCATACAAAAAAATTAAATAACCATGATAATTAGATGTAAAGATATTATAATTCCTTTAACAGGATGCATAGAAACTGCTGCTCGACAATATTTGCCCTAATTGCTAGAATTATCATATTAACCAGTTACCATTTGAGTAAGTTGATTAAAAAATTGATTATTCGTCTATTTCTTTTAGGAGTTTCTTAATCAAAATCTTACATCCTTGAAAAATTAATTTGAAGCCGTTTCTTATCAGTTAATTAAATCGGGTTGGAAGTCATTTTTTTCCGCGCGGCATGATTAGAACGGTTCTGTTCTCTTCTGTTCAGACACCATGACGTTAGAGGGGGAACTTTTCACTGTCTCATCAAACATTCACAACCACAAGAATAGGACTTCTTTGAAGGGCCCGCCGCCTTTTTTTTTTCCTTCCAAACCTCTGCCTTTCTGATAAATTGTGCTATACCCAATAGATCTTTCTTTCTCGTTAACACATTCTCATTAACGGACAGAGAAAGCGAAAGGAGAGGGACGGGGAAGAGAAAAGGAGAGCGGTGAGGAGAGGAGGGAGAGGGGGGGCAAGAGGTGGGAAAAACAGGGCAGGAAAAAACCCAGAACCAATGGAGGAGATAAAGTCAAAAAGGGAGAAATGAATACACTGACAAATTTTACTACACAATGAAGAGAATTAAATATAAAAGACAACTCAGGCACGCACATACACAACGTTGCCTGGGTGACAGCCTTGGGGTGGTCTGAGCCGAGACTAAACAACTAAGCCGGGAGCTAAAACAAAACCTGTTGTTACTACAGGAACAAAATATCTATCTGACCAAAAACTCTTCTCTCGCAGTCATTTCATTTATTTTATTTTAAATAAACTAGGGCTGTCGAACGATTTAAATATTTTATCATGATTAATCGCATGGTTGTCCATAGTTAATCGCGATTAATCGCAAATTAAACGCACATTTTTTATCTGTTCAAAATGTACCTTAAAGGGAGATTTGTCGAGTATTTAATACTCTTATCAACACGGGAGTGGGCAAATATACTTGCTTTATGGAAATATATGTATATATTTATTATTGGAAATCAATTAACAACACAAAACAATTTAAATTTTGTCCAGAAACCCTCACAGGTTCTGCATTTAGCATAAAAAATATGTTCAAATCATTACATGCAGGCAAAAACAGCTGTCAGTGTGCTGACTTGACTATGACTTGCCCCAAACTGCATGTGATTATCATAAAGTGGGCATGTCTGTAAAGGGGAGACTCGTGGGTACCCATTAACCCATTTTCATTCACATATCTTGAGGTCAGAGGTCAAGGGACCCCTTTGAAATTGGCCAAGACAGTCTTTCCTCACCAAAATTTAGAGTAAATTTGGAGTGTTATTTAACCTCCTTCCCGTCAAGCTAGTACGACACAGCTGGTACCAATCGATTCCTGAGGTTTTCTAGTTTCATATGATGTCATCTTCACTCTTTAAAAAAGAGCCCGCTACAACCTCCGAAATATTGATTGTGTTAATGCGTTAAAACAAATTTGCGTTAATGTGTTATTATTGCGTTAACTTTGATAGCCCTAAAATAGACATGAAAATAGCACGTGCCAGGTGTTGGTGAAAATAGATTTCCCTCATATATATATAATAGATTTTACTCCGTTCTGTATCAATTCAAATTCGCAGCTTTAAAAGCTACACATCAGAGGGTGACTTCACCTCAGAAAACTAGTTTTCTATTTCTGGAAGAAGACTAATTATAAAGCTCTGCCCCTGGGAAAGAAAAGCCCCTCTTGAAGGAGAGAGGGAGGCAGAGAGTCCATTCAGCACTGGCATCAGTGGAATATAAGTTTGTCTCTCTCTACTTCAGCGAGCAGCAGAGCAGAACCGAACAGATACAGTGCGCTCCGCTCATCTGTCCATCCCCGGCTCCTCGGGGAGGTATGGGAGGAATGGAGAGAGAGAGAGGGGGGGAGGGAGGGAGGGAGGGGGCTCTAAAGGAGAATTAAAAGGAGAATCAGTGCGGTATGGTGAGTCTCTCTGATTGGATAATGAATTGAATGATTATTAGAGCCCGGCTAGCAAAGTTACGCAGAAATCTCAGCTCGTCATCAGCCAATCAACACGCTCCCTCATCAACCAATCAAACCCCCACCCCGAGGGGTGCAAGCGGGGGGAGGTTTCTATTTGCTCTTCCATCTGCCTATTTCTCTCTCTCTCTCTCTCCTTTTCACTTCCAACACGCCATCCTGTCTTCGGTACAGCTGCCCTCATCTTTCTCCGTGGGAGACAGAGAATTCTCAAAGCCACAATTACCGCACAGAACTATCAATTTCCCCTTCAATTAACCCTGTGGGAAGAGAGGGGACGAGGGAGAGGAAGGAGAGAGCAGAGAAGGGGATGAGAGATTCAAATTTGGGATGAGGAGGGCCACCTCGGTCCTCCCACCCCCCCACCCCTCCACGTCCTCCCCCCCCAGGGTGCAGTCATGTGTTTGGGCTGAGGAGGGAGAGAATTACACCTCCTCGGGATGAACTTGACCCCGCCACTGGAGGTCAAACAAGTTACTATACAGCACAGGCCCCATATCCTCATTACCAGCAAATAGGCCCAGCCACTGCTCCACTAATGCAGACTGTATGTTAATAAACCAGCCGGCGCAGAGCTGTCGAAAGCTAAGAGAGAGACAGACAGGGAGGCCGAGCGGCGAGGAGGAGGATGGAGGGAGAGAGAGAGAGAAAGGGTGAAGGGGAGAGGAGGGGGGCGTGAGTGAGCCGGGAGTTGTGTTTCTTAGATCAGCGACTAAGGGCCTGCGCGCCGTAACAACGGACAACTGTGACGGCATGCCTGCTCTCTGCTCCCCTCTCCTCCTCTTCTGCTTTGCTTTCCAACTTGCATTCCCACCTCCTCCTCCTTCTCCTCCTCCGTCCACCCACTCTCTGAGCGAAACCCCTGGGGGAGCCGCTCAAACCGAACCCAGCCTTCAGCAAACTTTTGCAGGCAAACTTTTCACAAAGCCCCCAGAAGCCGTACGCCCGCCTGACACCACGGAGCATGCCAGGGTTTCATTGCCACTCACCCTGCCTCCTGTCCTCTCTCTTTTTTTTTGTTGTACTTTAGTCCTTCGTTCCTCCCTAAGAGTCCCCTCCCTCGTTTACGCCGACTACTTTTCCGAGGCTAATGCACTGTTCCTCACTGACCTTTAGACAATGGAAACCTGCAGCAGCACAAGTTGCCGATTATGGCTACAGGTTGCATACGGCAGCGCTGACCTTCACTGGGCAAACGGGCATTGTGGTGTCTGCTAATCCAACCACCCAATGGCTGCCTTTCAGCCTGGTAATAAATGCCCTCAGTCCTTGAAGAAAAACATTCCTGTGTTTTCTCCGTTACTTGCCGTTAGTTCTTCATAAGAAAGTCAGGCTTTTTTGTTCCTCTGCGTTTGTTGTGTTTGTCAGAGAATCTGGCTGAGACCCGGTCTGTTTTCGCACTGTGAGGCTCGATCGTTTCGTCCAGGGACGAGCAGGTGTGCTGACAAAACACTGCATTCACGTTTCACCACAATCACAAAATGGACTGAACGAACACTGAATATAATTCTTTGAAAGAGCACGTAAAGTTTACAAACCTCAGAATTATTAGTGTGAAAAGGCTCCCTGCCTCTCTCATATGACATTTGCTTGCAAAACACTTTACTTAACAGATAGATTTAACGAAGAAAGAAGCATTTTTAGTCCTTTAAACGGTCACTCACGACAAATGCAGCTTCTCAGAGACTACTCAGAGCTACTGGTTCAACTTGCATTGAGTCTTGTCATTTCACAATAAATGATTCCTATTGAAACGGGGCCTGAGGAGAGGTAGCAAACGTTGGAGGTAAACTGTGATGACAGCTTGGATGTAATGAAGAGGCTGAGGGAACACAGAGCCATGATAATTAGAGACAACAGGCATGACAAGGAGAGGAGGAGAGAGAGAGAGAGAGAGAGAGAGAGAGAGCACAGACGGGGGAGAAAGAGTAGATGGACAGGAGAAAGTGCAACAGAAGAAGAGGCGAGGAGGAGGAGGAGAGAGAGACAGCGAGTGTTGAGTCCTTCACAGTGAGCGACTATCGGAGCTCCGACAGGGAAAAGAACACTTTCCGACCAACCACGGACCAGAAATGAAGGCGGCCGTGGTAACTGCAGGCACGTATGCTGTGTGTGTGTGTATGTGTGTGTGTGAGTGTGTGTGTGTGTGTGTGTGTGTGTGTGTGTGTGTGTGTATGTGTGCTGTTATGAGCGACACACAAACATCTTTCTCGTTACATAAAAAAAAAATTAAAGTAAAATAAAACAGATTTTCTTTTTGTGCGTCTCGTCATGAGTGGAAAGAGGAAAAATGTCTGCGTTGAAAACATTGTGTTGTGCCTTTGTAGATACAGCGGAGCAGTGAGAATGTGACAGCAGTATAGTTGAATGATGTTTTTCCTCTATTAATCCAGGAAAAAATTGTTTTAATTAATTGTTGAAAGAAAAAATAAAGGCATTTTTTTTCTTCTTTATTTTAAAACTTCAATTGATGTATTGAAGTTGAAAATGAAAAACTATAGCACATGTAAAAAAACAAAAAAAAAAAACAATTAGAAAACTTTTCTTTAATTAACATAAAATCTGATAAATATATTTGTAGTATCATATACAGACTGTTAGAATAATTTGAAATTACCTTGGCTTGAACGGTGAGCCAAGAAGAATCTAAATACTCAAAGACTTTTCTCTTCACTTACTTTTATTCTTGTTTTTCCCCCTGACCAGCTTTCTGCCGGCAAACAACTAACGCTGCTTCAAAGGCCAACAGCCCACAACTCAAACACACACACACACACACACACACACATACACACACACACACACACACACACACACACACACACACACACACACACACACACACACTCCTCTCTCCTCAGGAACATGAGAGCTGGCTCTAATTCACAGGCTGGTAAAGCTGTGGTGGACAGCAATCTTGATCTGGCAGGATTAGGCTACTTTTATTTCCCCGAGAGCCACGGGGAGGGAGGGACGGAGGAGAGGGGAGGGAGGTGAGTGTGGGGTGGGGTGGGGGGGGAACTAAAATCCTTCTACAAATGTCAAACAACGACCGGTGACCAGGGGCCGCAGAGATACACACTCACATGCAAGCTCACACACTCATAAACAGTCCTGAAAAAAGCCCACAAAGAGAAGAGACTCATCACTCTCCGTCTCATCAGTCTGAGAAAGAAGGGGGCAAGAAGGGAGCAAAGCAGGAGGAGGAGGAGGAGGAGGAGGGAGCGAGGGAAGGAAGGAAGGAGGGAGGGAGCAAAAGAGGGAGGGAGTGAGGAGGGGGGGGGGGATTACACAATTATTCAGATAACAGCTGGGTATAATCTAGTGGCAGATGTCTCTCGGTCAACAATGCCCACCACACACAGGCGTGCATGTGTATGCGCATACACACTAACAGAGTTTCAATGCCCGGCGAGCAGCCACAAAACGGCCGCTGATGAACTTAACAACGCAGCTCTCTCATCGCTCCGTCTGGGACAGATGAAACAATCTATAAAAACAATGACAGAGCTTGTTTTCTCCTCAATTATTAATTTAAAAAAGAAAAATACACACAAGTTTGGGAAAGCGACGACCTGTTTGCTTTTCCTCCCGACGGCCGTCTGGAAAACAAAACCTAAAACCTGAGGAATTCTGTCCGAGGAGGAGGAGAGAGGTGGAGGGTCACCGCTTGATTGACAGTTAATTGTAGTTGCACAAACACACACACACTCACACACACGAAGTGTACACACACATGCAGAGCAGCATCCCTCTCGTCTGTGAGCGATCTCCAAGACTCCCGATAGTGGCTCTAGCTTCCTCCACCTCCTGCCTCCCCCCCTCCTCTTCCCTCCCCTCTCTGAAAGGGCACTATAGAAGCCATAGAGTCCGCACCCCACTGGGCAAAGCCTGTACAGTCTCTTCACCTTGAGAGCCGCAGCAGGAGGAAGAAGAAGAAGAGGAGGAGGAGGACACAAGTTGACAAGACGGACACAAAGAGAGCATGTCGTCCTTTTTTCTAAAGGGCCAGATCGTATTTACTTAAAAATTTCTTCCAGAAGTTTTTGATAAACTTAACTCCCCAAGCGAACAAAATCTACATGCGAGGTTACAGCGGAGGAAGGAAAGAAGGAAGGGCGGCGAGAGCGAGCCCTGTCAATCCGTCAACCCGGGCAGCCTATTGTGATTTGGTTTAACACTGGTTAACAGCTCGTCCTGTCAGGGGATGGATCATCCCACGGCGCCTCACATGCTAATAGCTTAAGTAGGCATCCCATGTCCCCCGGAACTAATACCATAAATACTAATACCATAAAAGAGCGGTGTGCGCGCCAACGCTCCAGCCTCACTTTCGCCTGCGTTAGCCAACATCCCGATACTTTACGGATTAGAAAACATAATGAGATGCATTTAAATGGTTATTACCTCCCCGGTCCAGGACGGCGAGGAACGGGGACAAGGGAGAGATACCGCATTGCTAATTTCCTATCATCATATGTTAATGTAAAGTCATCCTGGTTGAAGCGATTCAAACATGCTTGATGATAAAAAAGGTGCTTAAATAAATCAGATTAATGGTAGATCTGATAACCGCAGTCAATAAGACACATCAGGAACCAAAAATGAAATCTAAATATGAGGTGTAATTAACTCATAAGAGAGTAAAACTGATGTGAGTTCAGTCAGGTTGTAGTTGAGTTTATGGACCTGGATATGAATCCCTGTGCGCTCCTCCTCCTCCTCCTCCTCTTCTGTGAATCTCAGCATTTTATCGGAGCGCTCATTCGTCCGCTCGGCAGATTTTTACCGCCGCAGCACCGCGGACAAACTGAGCACTCCAGAGCTGTGTGACGCTTCTCTACAGTTTATGAAATGTGCAAAAAATGCGTGTGCGCGCGTCTGTCTGTCTGTGTGTGTATCCATAACATTCAGAGTCTCGCGCTCCGCAGCTGTCACCTACCCTTCACAGCCATCCTTTCAATACACATTAAAGCAGTGCTGCAGAAAGTTTAGTCACATTGTTGTTCTGAGCGAAGCTTTCCACTGATCTGCTCCCTCGGTTCCCCCCCGCTCGATTGACGGCTGCCCTGTCAGTTTGTCGCGGCGCTTTAGAAAACACCAACGGCTCTCTGATGAAGTGCTTACAAAAGGTCATAGGGTGGAGGCGATGGAGAGGAGGGGAGCCGACTACTGAGGGAGAGAGGGAGGCAGGGGAAAAGGGAAGGGAGACGGGACGGAGTGAAGGAAAATCCATAACACAAATACAGCTGTCAGAAGCAATGCGGAGTTAGCAGGGGACACAACGACCGATGAGAGCTTTTTTCACGAAGATGCTCCAACACAACGGGCGCTTATTTTTTTTTCTGCTTCCGCCGTCCATCTCGGCGTGCTCTATACCTGGCTGTGCCACTGACCTAATGATCTCGTGTGACTCTCTCTCTCTCTCTCTCTCTTTCTGTGTGTGAAATCAAACTTGATAGCTGCCTTACTTCACAATCTCTGCTCTCATCCCCCCCCACACCAGACTCCACAGCTCTCTCCTTCAGCTCCAGCCTCAGGTGCCAAGCGCACTCTGGAGAGGCTGATCTAATGCTTCCTCAGCTATAATGACCCACGCCGAAAACACCACTCGCACTTTTCCCCCTCGCTTCCACCAGCTTTTCACTCATATGTTCTATCTCTCTCTCTCTCTGCATCCCTCTCTTGCTTCCCTTACCGCCCCCCCCCCCCCCACCCACCCCCCCATAACCATAGGAAACAGTCTCTTCCGCTCTGAGCTGTTGGGTCACTCCTTCCCACATCCATCAGCTGTTAATGGGCCGCTGCTCTGACTGTGGAGCTGGAGAAACATCTCTGAGCCTCCCAGCCACCCCACACACACACATATAGAAAAACTCATCTGGACATGTTAATGACCACGGGCTAAACCATTGTGTCAAGCAAAAATGATTACCTTATCAATCAGAGGGAGAAACATTTTTTTAAAGAATGGGAGTTGGGACGGCGAGCGGGCGCTGCTGTCACCCCATATGCATTGACGGCTCTTTCAAAAGACACAAAAGGCAACAACCGCTCTCTCTCACAGGTGGTCAACTTCCTAAAGACCGCTTAAAGACATCTTCCTCCTCCTCCGCCGCTGCTGCTGTCCTGCGCGACACCGCCTCCTGACCCGTCAAGAAAACACATCTCATCTTTGAAAAATGTGTGGGATTTATTATATGCACACACACAGACAGACACACACACTCACACAAGTATTCAGCCCTCAACTTCTCCTAAATAACAGGTTCAATTAGAACCACATGTATAATCAGGCCTCAGTCTAAAGCAATGTGGCGGCACTTTCACTGTGCAGTCAATCACTTCAATACACAACCGGAGCACTCTCCCACTCGCTGGCTGCCCATGAAGACTAACACCTTCATTTAATCCATTAATTTGTCAATTATATTTCATTAACATATTTTTAAAGAGGTAACAAGCTGTAATCGCCGTATCGTAATGGTACTCGGTGATTACATATGGAGACGTGTCGATTTTCCATCTTTTTACATCACAAGTTTTTACTCCACAAAAATCACAGATATACTAAAATAAAATATGCTTAATTTTAACACATAAATACGCAGTTGTTACAAGCTATATAATATCTTATCCTGCAACTGCTCCACATTTAAAATCCCAAAATATGTTCAACTCAAATGCGCACACCCTGTAGTAACGGCAGCTTCAGGACCAACACTTGAAATAACTCCATTTAAAAACGTGCTTTCATACATTTTTTTTTTTTTTGCTTTTCTCAAACCCCATCTAAAGGATATTGAAAATTTAACCATTTCAGCTTTTTTAAGCAGGTAATGCACTAAGTGCTGCAATAGAAGTATCTATCACGGGTCAAATCCTACATGTATAGCAGTGTTGTATACGGGTGCTCTTCAACATCACTTTGGAGCCATAAGCCCACTCAGACTTGTGGGCTTGTGGGATAGCAGGAGGGCTTTAATGAGGAGAGAGCCAGAGATGGAGAGACGGACAGGCGAGCCATCAACGCTACCGACGCACAGGACATTTAAAAACTTCAAATACTGTCCATTTTCACTCGAGCAGGACAGGTGAATTGAGAAAAAAGCACTCTTGTGCACACACACACTCCCGCACTCAGATATATACACTCTTCGACACATACGTTCACACGCGCTCATGCTGGTGGTAAGGACCCTCTGAGTGAGTTTATGGACTAACACAATCATGTTGCTGGCTTTTAATCCTGCTTGAAGGGGGTTTTAAAGCGCACGAGATCCACAGACATTGCTGCTAGACGCGTCTCATACATGTGCCTCGAGTCACACACACAACAGGGCCGAGCTGAAAAATCATTATTTAAGTAATGTGTCAGTAAGCATAACAGAAACAATTGTCTGGTGGAGAACAGAGTCTGAAACTGATAAAAATCAGCAGCACATGAGCGACTCTTACAAAACAATGAAACAAAACAGGACATGGAAAAGACACAGCTGTCGAGAGGAGGGAGGGAGAGAAAAAAAAAAGCAAAGGAGGAAAAAAGTGTCGAGGCAAGTCAGATGAAAAAAGGTGGCAAACGCACAGACACGGACGCACAATAGCCGACAGAGAGCAGAGAGAGTCAATCTGTCTCTGACACCTCTGGCTTCCTGCACACGTACACTCTCATTTTTACCCAAATAACTACTTCTGCCTCTCAAATACTCTTTTGTATCATTGTCTCCTATTATATTTCCATGAATAGCCTGCCACTAATGTGATCAATGAGCAAAGCACATCATGGAAACTTTACAGTGAGTTTAGTTGTTAAATGCTGATGTTTAAATAGAAGTAGAAATTTAAAAAATAAAGGTGCTCTATCCTTTCTCGCTGTTCTCCCTGAGCTCCACTGTAGGTTTATTTTGAAAGGGAAAACCGGTCAGGCGATTTTAAATAAAAACGTACAAATAACTAAATAGTGCAGTAATCTGTATTTTGTTGGACGACTCCAAACATCATTCTTTTATCTCAGCTGCTCGCTGTGCCAGAGAAAAATGAAGCAGCTGAAAGGACTTGTAGCTACAAGAATTATTAAAAAAGAAAGTAAATTATTTTGTTTCTGTATTTGTGGGGAAATCAATTCAGCAAATTTAGCATGTAGAAAAGAATTGTCTGAGATGCACTGAGGGTTGCTGTCGGCGAACAATTATTGTCACACTATTAAAATGGTTGCTGATGTGCAAATAATTCAGCTTCTTGTGTCTTTGCTAAAATTAACAAATCTTAAAATTCGGATCTAATTTTGCTGATTTGGCACCAGGCATTAATGTGCAGATTTTTATGAAGGCTGCAACTTAATGTGTAATTCATCCAGGTGAAATAAACTTTTTTTTTTATTATTATTATTATTCTAATTGTGCATACACTTTACACCAGGGCCTCCCAGCCACCACAAAATACCTGCTTTCCTGTCTGACACCAGAAATGTGACAAGGTCATAAAACGTGATGAAGAGCTTTTTCATTCCCGCTGGATCTTCTATTAAAGTGCAATTAAAAGTGTGTCATCGCGTCGCGGAAATGCCACCACAGAGGACGGGAGGGGGGGGTGGAGGCGGGTGGAGGGGGGGGGGGGGACACAACAGGAGAGAGAGGACACAGTAAATAAAATTAATTATGCCAAATGCCCCGGCGCCCATCAATCACGGGGCAATAATGCCCGTGTCAGGGTGTGCACCCACACGGCCTGTATGCTTTTCTCTCACTGACAGACAACTAACAGCAATTAATTGTCGTTTCATCTCTCGCTCCTGTTTTGTCTGCAGCTTTCCCATCACGGGGGACCTGAGTCCATCTGACATCTGCGGGAATGTGGAGGCTGATGGTTCACATTTGATTTGATGAGTTTTTATTTTAGGGGGGAAGAAACTTAATTTTCACAATAAGTTGATGTTGCACGTGTGTTATGTAGAGATGCGCAAATTAACGGTAGTTTTTAAACTGTTTACCTCATTCAAAAAAAATGTTATTTAAAAAAATTATAGTAATAAGTAATAAGTTTTTCTTTTCTCAAGGAAGAAAGGATAATTTTTCCTTTGTGGTGCAGGCCTGCTTTCAGGCGGTTTATGACTGCTAAAAAGAAAGGAAAAACAAGGGTCATGCAGAGGTTCTGGTGCAGACTTCAACCCCCTCAATTTCTAAATTTATAATATAAGTCAGCTCTAAATATGCGGGCGTATATTTATATTTTATCATCAAAAGCACAACACGTGTATTTCATTTCATTCAACCTGTCTAATTTATGAATTATCAAAATAGACGCATCGTTGTTATGAAGCTCCAATTATCTACAGATCAGATCCGTTTGAATAATCTCCGTTAAACTTTTACTAAGCGTGGACAACTTTTCCTCCACGCCCTGCTGCTGTTAAAACCTTCAGATGTATATTAGTTATTTATTTAATCCGGTGAGATTATTTGGAAAATACACCAAAACGCAGTGAGGTCACAAAACGCGGTTCCAATTTCAAAAGTCAAAACGGTTTGAAAAGAAACTATTGTCCTCCTGACCCTATTGATATATGTCCACAAGAAAGTATTTTTTCTCTCTCTTAAAACAAGGAGTCTATTATCTTCAGTGAGTGAGGGGTGTAAAACCCTTTTATTTAATTTAAAACCTTATTGTTTAATTATCAGAAACAAAATGAATAATTGAAAGACAGTAACGGCTGGGAGTTAAACAGGTATAAAGCGATGACAAAGCCTTTTACGCACACGGGTGCGTAAAATGATCACCACATAACCAACGTCGGTGTTTATTATTAAATCCTTTAACAAGGGTTATTAACGGGCAAAGTTTTGTTTTTTTTGCCTCCATTCAAATCCGACATCTTAGTTAGTGCAAACCTGTGAGAGCAACTTTTCGGTGCCTCATGAACGAGGACTTCGGACAATGACGCTTTCTATAAGCACCGGTCCTCTCACACCACCAAACTTGGCTTTGATAAATTAGAAGAGTTCAAATAAAATGCCATTTAAATAAACTACAGTTTGACTGTGTGTATAGTACAACACGTGTGGGAGTAGCAAAGAGAAAGAAAGAAAGTTATTCCCCCAACCGCTTTCTTGCTATTGTAGAGATTGAAAAGATGAAAGAGGATTTTAATACGTGGCTGATAAGTTTAGCGTTCAAACTATCCGGTGACCAGAAAGTTCAAATGAAACATGGACGCAGAGAAGTCAGAAAGAGGAAAACCCCAGAGTGTCTATAATACTGTTATATTTGACTTTAGGAGTTTCACAAACAATGTGCGATGAAAGTTTGTGTGTCTTTTTCTGGACTAATGTGTGTATCATAGAGTTTCAATGGAAGCACAGAGCGAGGAAAAGAGTGAGGAAGGTTATAAAAAAAAAAAAAAAGAGAGAGAGGGGAAAGGGAAAAAGTGTAGATAATGCATCAACCTGTTCTCTTGTTTTCTGAAGAAGTCAACTTTCACGCCAGTGGTTGGACCATGTGGACAGCCAGCCCCGCTTCTGCTCCTCAAACCCCCGGCGCGTCCACTCTCTCGCGGCGACAAAGGGGGGGACACAAACCGACGGGACGAAGAGCAAAAAAAAAAAAATTCAAAAAAAGAAAAAAAATGGAAAGAAACAGAGAGAGGGGACGAGAGAGAGACAGAGAAATCTAGGATCTAAGACCGCAGGACCATTACTTTTAAACGACAAAGCGTGCTCGTTAGTCCTTTCCTTTTCCCCCTTTTGTGTGCGTCCTCTCTCCTCGGAGTGGCCCCTCTGGAGTGAAGTCAGAACAATACTGCCGCTAAAAACTCTGGGCACTGTGTGCGCAAGTTGCCGCGGAGAAAAGCGCGCAGCTTCTCGTTCTTGTTTTTGTTGCGTCTGCTTCCCCCTCCTCGCTATCTCTTCAAGAGGCTTATTCAGCGCGAACAACCTCTCCACCGGTGTCCGCACTTTTTGGCATCCCGTCTGTTTGCTTGCTCGTTCGCTGAAAATCAGGGTTGAATCACCAGGGCTGTGTGAGTGTACGAGTGTAGTGGAGTGTGTGTGTGTGTGTGTGTTGCGAGGGGGGACAGTTTGCTGCGCTACCGTAATGCTTCTAAAGCAGGTGCGCGTTTTTCATCGCTTGCCCCCTATATCCTCGCAAAGCAAAGCCCTGGCGCACAATAGGAAAACAGCAGCCGGTGAGAGGTATAGCCCATCTCTCTCTCTCTCTCTCTCTCTTTCAGTGTGTGTGTGTGTGTGTGTGTGTGTGTGTGTGTGTGTGTGTGTGTGTGTGTGTGAGGGGAAGGCACTGATCTTTTGACCTCTCTTTGCATCCCGGCTGAGTTGTGCTATTGTGGAGGCTGAGAGGAACAGATGTTAGCCTGCACAGAGTTTGAGCTCAGAAACCGTCAGAAACAAAAGCAAAATCATCCAAACTGAACTATTAAACACTTTGATTTTCTACACTTACTAATTTAATATAGTTTTCCACGTGTTTTTTTTTTTTAAAGTATATTTTTCTACAATTTTTTGCTCTTGACAGACCTATCTGTGATATAACTTTCATCTTTTTGCATGGAAGCTTTTATCGATCCATGCCCAAAAAGATTTACGTCGACCTAAAAAATGCCACAAATAAAAAATAAATATAAAATCAGTTTAAGTGGGTTAACCCCTGTTTTACACCTACCTTGCAAATAGACAGTTATATTGTGATTGGACAATTTTTTTACTGTCTGCCTATATCACTACGTCCTTTATGTATTTTGGAAGCCTGACAACTCCTTTTGCAGAGTTATTAACACCTTTTTTCCCCTCTCACCACCACATTCATTTACTAATTGACAGCATAATCAGCGTTGAGATTACTGTGTCTGATGAAATTTGGAAATTACATCATACCTGTCGCTGCAAAAGAAAAAAAAAGTGAGGGGAAAAAAAAGAGTGCCATAACTCATAAGACGATCTTGGAATAATTTTGCTTTGGCCATTAAATGGGATTCTGCCCTCCTGCCTTTTCTCTATCTAAGCTTTTACCATTGGAAAATGATGGCAGTCCATCACAGCACCACCCAACAATGGGCCACGGCTGCAGTAAATCACAACACATTCATTAGCACGATCAATACCACTAAAAATATGTGTGTCCGTGTGCAAATGTTTTGGGTGTGTGTTTGTGGAGCACCCATATATATGTATATTTTTTTTTACTGACTCACCTCTCCTCTGAGACTGACAATTTTTCGCCAGGAACACTTTTGTTATATATCTCCGATAAATCTCCAGAGAAGTGACGGGTGCTAATGTGAGCAACTGGATGGTGATGAGTGATGCTTTTTTAAGTGGCTGTTATCATGAAGGTGCACTTTCAAGTTTGATCGACAAAACGAGAAGGTATTATTAAAAGAAAGTTTATAACTGAACCCCAGCAGGTGTGTATACGCGTACTTGGAGGGGCTGAATTCCAAATTCAGAGCATTAAGAGCAAACAACTATTTGCTATGTAAAGATATAGAGGAGTATGTCTACCTGAGCAGAGAATGAAGTCGCTCTCCCTCTGTGTGTGTTGTAATCTGAGCTTCTCTGTGCTTTTTTTACGTAGCCGGTCCAGCCGCATATGCATGTTAGTGCATAAAAGTCCCAAGCTTTTTAGTAGTTAGTACACTTCAATGTAATACACTGTGCACACTATGTACTTACTTACGAAGTGCGTGAATTTCAATGTGTTGTCTCAAATTGTACACGGCTGTTGTGCACTCATCGGAAGCTCGGTGGATCAGCTGGTGAAATGGTGTTTTCAAACGGGGTGGTATTTACCGTGTCACAAGAAGAGTCCATATGAACGCCCCCCTCTTGTGGTATTCACGACTTTGTAAGTGGAAAGTTTCTGAAAGCTCAGAGCTCACTAGTTATGACGTGTTTGTTGACGTTGTCAGAAATGGCGGAGGCCATGGAAGTTAATTTTTTGGTGCATATTAAGTTAATATGTTGTAATTTTAGTCGTATATTGTTTTTCTTTTGTAATTTTATAATGTCTGAGGAAAATGTTGATATTCCCAACGGCCTCATCTTCTTCCTCCGTCATTATGGCTTTGCATTTCCTGCATTATGTTACCCACTTGCTAGCTTGCTAAATTGTTAACCTCTGTGGCTTCTAGACGCCAACAGTAACGTTAATATTGCCGTTGCTTAGCAGCGGTGTTCTCACAACTTAACCACTTGAACGCCAAGCATATCGTGTACACGACTTCCCATGTTGTAAACACAAGCTCACGAGTTTCATTTGTAAGGACCAATAGTCAGCCACGGACATCACGCCGCATCGGCAGTAATTCAGTTCAGACGGATAAATTAACCCAATAATGGCTTCTATCCAACTACAGTATAGTATAGGTTTTTTTATTTAAAAAAAAGCATGTATAACTTCAATTTGTATAGGTCGGTGTTTGCTGAAGCTTCCTCTCCCGCCGTTTTCCCAAGTTTGAAATAGGTTGGTGGCCCCTCCCCTTCCGCTACGTAGCAAAGATGGCGACCGCTGAGGGTGAGAAGTGTCCAGCGTTCCATACTCTACGCTTTGACCGTTGTTAGCTGCTAGCTGCCAGCTCAGCCGTCGCCATGTCGAGAGCCGCGTGGAGGCAATCCCACAATCATACGTAGATATGCTCTGAATTTGGAATTTAGCAACTTCAAAATCTTGATAGTGACAAACAACTTGATTCCTAAAACTGAATATATGAGAGAAGCATCAGAAAGAGAGCAAAGAGACTGAATCATCCTCGTGTTTGTTGTTGTGTAACTGTTGACATTTTTACCAATGATATCAATCACCCCCGCTTGTTTAGAGAATCATGATTGTTAGTTGTTGTTTGTCTGTTTTGGCTCATGGTTGCATAAAATAACAAGATTAAACAGAGCACAGGAAACTCAGTAGGACCCTGTCTTCTGCCACAGCCTGAATAAAAGCCGAGCCATGCCGGGCTGAAGCGGGACAAGAAGTAAGAAAACGAATCAAAATAAGAGCTGGCTTGGACGTCTTAAGTCAACACCTTCATTCTTGTTCTTGGTGAAAGGAGAAAAACGCTGCTTGGCCCTCTCACCCATCTCCTATTCCCATTTAGGAACCCTTCTCTCCCTGTTAATCAGGGGGAATAATTATCAAAGTGGACAGGTAATTAAATTAAAACATAAGTGGCTACATGAGCTGGGTTGGCTGTACTACAAGGTTTTCCCTGGCTTAATTAAAGAGAAATATGGGAGAGCTCACCCACGGTGTCAGAGCTGGAAAAAAAAGTCGAAAAAAAAACCTGAATAACTCAATGTGATCCTTTAAAGGCAGGATTTTGGATTGATAAAAAAAGGAGTAATTCTGGCCTGTGTGTGTATATGTGGGGGAGAATTCTTCTTCACTGCTCATTCCTGAACGAATCAGCCCCGCAGACCACGTTGTTTGTTTGCGTGTGAGAGCAAAAGCACATGTGCGGCGGCGGGGCGTGAGGCGAGGGAGCGCAGAATGTGTGGTAGACGCATTAAAAAACGCAGAGCTTTAGCAGCCATCTGGGAATAATGTTGTAAAATAAAGCCACGATAAAATAAAATCTTACTGCTGTTGATGTTTACAAACAACCCCCACAAAATTCCCACAATGCCTTGAGAGGCAAACCCAAAGAGAGGCCTCAAACACACACACACACACACACACACACAGATATACAAATAAACAGACCCAGAGCGGGAAAGCGGCGCAGAGACCAAATTATCCAAACATTCACAAACACACTCATATGTGCCCACACCCACTTTGGTACACATATGAGTGTGCATGTTTACAAATAATGACAAAGTGGGATGGCTGCATACACACACTCGCATAAACAAACACACAAACACACCGCTGCCGCCTCTGTGGTTATGCAAAGACAACAGAAGACTGAAAAAGCTATCTCAGGGCTGGGTGTATTACAATAATAAATGACTGAGTGCATTCACACAAAGCTTCTCTTTATCTCTAGTCGCACAGTACCTGTGTGAACAATGTGTGTGTGTGTGCGCAGACAGTGACATCTGCATCAGTCTCTGAATATACTCTGATTGCTCGGAGGGTCACAGTCAATCAACACCTGCTTTCTATTAGCAGGTGTTTCATAAACATGTTTACCGTCTCAGCTGCTCCGCATCACACAACCACACACACACACACAAAAAAAGAGAGAAAGACAAGCTAAGAGTGTGTTTATCACTACTCTCTCCTTTTCTTGGCCTTTAGTTGGAAGGGAATAATTAGGGAGTCCCGGGCCAAGGCGGTGGTGTACGTGTTAACAAGCCGCTTTAACACACACACTTCTTCCCATACGCAGGGACAGCCAGAGAGAGAGCCGGAGGAGAGAGGATCTCGTTCTTCGCCTCAAGGACTCACTTCGTTTTGAAGCACTTGTGACCCAGAAGTCAAGCCAGGAGGAAGGCTCAAGCCCCGGGATGGTGTTTGTGAATGCGACAGGTACTCACATCAACGAGGCTCCGAACCAAAAACGTCAAGGTGAAGAGTAAAAGAAATGAGTGAGGGAAACCACTCATCCTCCAAAACATCCTTCTCTTTGAAAGAAAAATGTCACCATAAAAAAACTGACTTGCTTTACTTAAGAAAAGGAGGGAATGTCTTTATGGATGGAGGATAAATTGCCCAAGTATAGTTGTTGAATCAAAGATAGAGAAGGATCTCTATTTATTCTAACTTTCTTAGGAAAGTCAGTGTTGGTAGATAGATGCACCACAGAGCAACGGAAATTTATGTCTGCAAATGTGTGCCTGTTTTCTGATGTTTTAGCAGTAAAGTCATTGAATTACACCACATCTGAGGCGGTTAATGAACATACACATGCACACATTCCCACACGCACACCATACAGTATGTTACACACTGACACATGGAAGGAGGAAAGAGAAGGAAGGGAACTGTTGACTCATGAAGAAGTCTGTGATTCACAGCAGAGAAGGGAAAAGGAGAGGATGGATGATAGAGGATGGGTAACTGTTACAATTACTCTTTTTAAACTCACATGTCATTATTTGTTTTCTTTTAAATTTTTAATAACATGTGCATCGTTTTGTACAACTAACAATACATTTGTGACAATTTTAAGATAAAACTTGAGCTTATTGTGTCTATAACTGGGTTAAAATAACCACATTTTGTTTGGGGTAAATAGGATTTAATTAACAATATAAAAATAACACTAACACTGGTAAAAACAATGTAGGAATGTAACTAAGTACCTTTACTCAAGTACTCTACTTGAGTACAATTTTGAGCTACTTGTACTTTGAGTATTTTTATTATATGCTATTTTATACTTCTGCTCCACTACATTATGGAAGCCAATATTGTAAGTTTTTGTCCACTACATTTATTAGTTACTTATTCAGTTTATTAATACAAAATATAAATTAGACTTAAGGACCTATTATGCTTTTGTGCTTTTCCCCTTTCCTTTAGTGTGTTATATATTTTTTGTGCATGTAAGAGGTCTGCAAAGTTACAGACAGAGGGTGAAAAGAGGTGCTGCTGCAGCCGGTATCAGAAAAGTAAAGATTTTCTTTTAAAACATGTTCTATTAGAAACCCAAAATATCTATAATATATAATACAGGTATGCACCTGAAAATAAGCATAATAGGTCCTCTTTAACTAATAAATTATGAAGCATTATTATAGATTAAGCTGCCCAGTAGTATATGAAGTAATTAAAATGAGCTCCAACTTTACCATCTGCAACATTAAAGTGATGTATACATTAATGCATCAATAATTATAATCCAACGATATATTATTCTGAAAAGTTCCATTCTGCATACAGACTACTTTTACTTTTGGTACTTTAAGTAAATTTTGATGATAATAATTACATACTTTTACTTGAGTAACATATTGAATGCAGGACTTTTACTTTTAACAGAGTATTTTACACGGTTGTATTGCTATTTTTACTTAAGTAAAAAGTCTGAATAGTTCTTCCACCACTGGTCAACACAACCCTGGTACTGGGTTACAAATTAAACCAGTACTGCGTGCGTTTGTACAATATTCATCCAAATTGACCCGGTGATTTTTAGTGTGTGACACAGCATCCATCACGCTACATGCAGGTCTAACAGCTCCAAAGCCAGACGTGTCACGACTGTGCCACTGTTCATGTGTGTCTCTTAGTTTAGGTGTAACTTAATACAAGACATGTAGGAAACATCCCTGAAACTCTATCCCTTCATCTGCTCACGTACAGGACATACGTCAAAAAGGCACACGCACACGCACACGCACACACACACGCACACACGCACACACGCACACTCTCAGAGCTTTCCAGTCCCTCCCTCGGTGCGATCTTGTATCAAAGCAAACAAATGACATGCTGTCTTCTCCTCTCTCCCCCCACTGTCTTTTTTGATGTGTGGTTGTGTAAAATGACACGCCGTATCTCTCCAGCTGACATTATCACTCGCCGGCGCGCTCACATCTTCCGGCCGCACGCCTTTCCCACAGGACTCCCTACAGCAGGGGTCTTTGTCTCCGAAAGCATCGCACACACACAGTCACACACACACAGAAAGATGTGGAAAAGCCTCTATGATTTTACCTCTGCATTGTGTGCTGTCAGTGGAGGGATGGAGAGGAAGGAGAAGATAGGATTGGCTTTCTTTAGCAACCTTTTTGGTGTGTGTGTATGTGTGTTTTTTTTTTTGGAGATGATGATGTGTGGCATTTCTCTGCAGAAGATTTTTTTAATGCAGCAGAGAGAGATGTAACCCGGAGAGCTCTGTCACATTAGTGTGGCCATCAGCGTTAAGCTGACATATATAACAGCCTCGATACAATAACCAGCTCAAGACTCTATCATGCATGTGGCGATAGGTTGATAGATGGCAGGGAAAAGTGTTTGTTTTAAAGGAATAAAATAGAGAAAATGACAGTACAAATCTAATGTATAATGTAACAGATTTTTATCTACCAATACTGTAAGGCAGAAGAAATACCAAAATGTGCTAGAAATTTCAAAAATGTCAAAGTGCAAAAAAAATAATTTGAAAAAAAAATGAATTATTACCACCAGGTCAATGAAGCTAAAAGTACCACATAAATCTCCAACTCATTGCTCTTTGACACTTTGTACTTCAAAAGAGATGCAATTGAACCACAAATACATTAAATGAAAGCACTATAACGCTTTTGACATTGAAAATATGTTATTTCCTTTCATTTATTTCAAACACACCACAATCATTCAAGAAATGCATCGCAGGTTTTTTTTTCTTTTTAATCCTCTTGTGTTATCGAAAGCTCTCTTCAGTAAGTGTTCAGAAAAGTTCACTCATTTGAGCTGAATAAAAAAAAACATTTAATGTCTGTAGTTTTAACAACCTTGGAGGCCATTGAATGCAATATGTTTTGTTTTTTTTCGCATAGGATGAATCTGGAATTCACTATAACTGGTTAGGGACATTTACCAGATCTGTTTGTGTAAGTGAACTGTGGTTGTGAAAGGCTCGATGATTTCTTTTGACCTACAACATCTCAGTTCCCGAGACTATTCATCTCTTCTTCTTTAGCTCCTTTCGTCAGCTTAAAGAAAACACACCGGAACAAGAAGTAAATGTCAGTGATTTCTCTAACAAGGATGCAGCGGAGGAGTGTTTATGAATATAACTGACTTTTGTTTTGTAGGAACGTCCTTGTGATTTGCTGTAAAATACAGAAAATATGCCACACATGGACAGAAAAGCAAGCGCTCAAATATGCATGCATTTATTCAGCTGATCTGTTTGGATTTAAAGTGTAATAAAAACAAAAGCAAAAATTAACATCTGCAATTGGGCATAAAACTGGGCTGAAAAAAGGCATCACATTAATTGAAAATAGCTTTATGTTATTGCTTAATGCTGATTTGTTTAGCACTGCAACTAATGATTATTTTCATTGTCGATTATTTTCTCTATTAATTGATTAGTTGTTTGGTCTATAAAATGTTAGAAAACGGCTGAAAAATGTCGATCTGTGCTTCCCAAAGCCCAAGATGACGTCCTCAAATGTCTCGTTTTGTCCACACCTCAAAGATATTCAGTTTACTGTCATAGAGGAGTAAAGAAACCAGAAAATATTCACATAGAAGCTGGATTCAGAGAATTTTGACTTTTATTTTCTTAAAAAAAATACTCAAACTGATTAATCGATTATCAAAATAGTTGGCGATTAATTTAATAGCTGACAACTAATCAATTAATCATTGCAGCTCTAGATTTGTTATAAGGATTTAGAGAATTTTAACTAAAATTAAAAACACATTTTCAGTCAAAACAAGAACTTGTATGTTAAAAAAAAAAATTGGCAATAACGCTCACGTCTGTGAAGGTTGAAATTTACAGCATAGCAGCGTCTTAACAATTGCCGTTACACATCTAGTATGTGAAAAATGCACATTAGATTCTATCAGTCTTTCCTCATTACAGGTCAGTCTATGTGTGTGTGCGTGTGTGTGTGTGTGTGTGTGTGTGTGTGTGTGTGTGTGCACTGCAGAGAGAAAGAGAGAGACGATGAAGGGCATCAGAGGTCGTCAAATTGCCACGGTGCTTTTTGTCCTGTCAAACGCTCACGCGAGCCAGTCTTGAGTGAATTTCAATAATCATCCTGAAGGACTTTTCTTCTTGGGCCACATTCTGCTAAATGTATCTCTCTCCTTCTAATTCCCCTTCACAATGCGTCTGGCTCGGGCTACCCATCATGCCATTGGTCCCTTTTCTATTCCCCTGTGTTTGATTCTGACAAATACATGGATTATCGGCCAGGGGGATTTTTTAAATATATGGCTAATGTGAGCTTTCATGCCTGTGCTTTAATCTGCTGAGTATTTAAAACCAATCTTAAGGACGGGAGAAAACGCAGAGGTCAGGCTTTTTTCCGCGCCCCCCGTGCCGGAGAAAAAAAAGAGAGAGAGCGAGATTGGAAGAGGGAGAGTGAAAATGGAAGTAAGAGAAAGACAATAATTTCCCTTCTATTTAAATTCTAACCAGGATTAACTGTGGAATCGCAGGTATCAAACCTCATCTGGCGGCACGGCTAAAGAGAACTCCCTCAAAAGAAAGGAAAAGTTGGAGTCCTCACTGCGGTTGTGATGGAAAGACAGAGACAGAGAGAGAAAGATGCCGGGGTAGGGGTGCCTTTTCACTTATCTTCTGCCCTCCTATCCCGAGGAAATTGGACGTAAAATGAGAAAATATATCGCGCACTCTCTTTTTTACGGGGCAATGACACAGTACGGCGAGGGATAAAAGCTCCATCATGTGTCTGTCCGGTTGCTCCGCCGTCAGAGTGACATTCACTCATTTACAATTCAGACACTCTCTGCTCCTTATTACCGTCTTTCTTCCACCTTTTCTTTCATCTCTCGTCTCGTTTCTGTTCCCTCTCCTGTCCCTCTTGTCTCCCGTCCTCTCTTCCTCTTCCTCTCTTGTCATTTTTTGTGTACATATGAAAGGCAGACGGGGGCCTTTGGCAGCCACTCAAACGGGGTCGAGTGTGTGTGTCTGTGTCGGTGCGTGTCGGGGGGCTAAAGAGCAGAGGGTGATTTGCGGCATTACGTCTGCGGCTTTAAACTGCATCGAGCAACTTGCAGACCTTTTTTTTATGGCGGTAATATGAGGTACTTAACATATCACTGCCATAAAGTGCAACAGGCGCAGGGGTCGAGGAACTTTGCACACACAGACGCGCATACGCGCGTTGCCGAGGAGAGCCTGACGGTGGAGTTGGAGACAGATGTATGTATAAGCCGGGTGAAGTTTTTATGGTGCGGAGTACTCGTGCGTCTCACCCAGGATAGTAAAGTGGGCCAAGGCTGATATCATCTGATACACTTGTTTGCTCGCCAACCATACAATCACAGTCCTTCCCTGCTGAGGAAGCATTCACACTGCTATTTGAACATCAATGCAGCATGCAAATAACATTCACCACCCCTTTTCACATCAGATAAGATAACCCACAATGCGGCGTCTGGTAGCGCGGAGATGTGTTTTGCATCCTAAGGCTACGTGGCGGTTACAAAACATCATAATGAGCCCTCTCAGCAAAGCCGCCTTTGGAAAAAAAAAAAAGAAGAAGAGGAAGAAGTTAGTGTACAGAATGTGTGTGTGTATGAGTGTGTGTGTGTGAAAGCACACAGAGACTTAATGGTGAGAGAGAAGGAGATGGAGAGAGGATTAGAGAGGGGAGTGGAAGGGTGAGGTGGCCCTTTAATTTGGAAAGTTTGATGTGAATGACGCACATCTGGCTCCCCAAGATGATGGATTCTGCTACACATGCAATATGGGAAAGTGATCCGTCCTTCATTTTCTTTCTTTCTTCTATCTTCTCCCTCCTTTCTGCAGTCCCCGGTCCCTTACCTCAGCCTTCCATATCATCAACACGCAACTACTTTTCTCCCCCCCACCTCTCCCCTCGCCTCTGGCTCACATCACTTCCTCCTTCCTGCTTCCCTGACTCCTTCAGTTGGTTGGACGGTACTGAACTTGCAGCACACCGTCTCTCGGCCAGACGCTCTCCTCTGTTGCGTGAGAGAAAATTGCAGCTCTGTCCGGCACACTCGAGACACATTTTCTCCCTCACTTCGGACTCTAATCTGATTTGCTGATTGACATTTCACAAGAACTGAAATTTGCTCGGAGAGAGCAAACCTCTCGGGGTCCAGCAGCGCCTGCAGCTGTACATGTGTGTCTGTGCGTACATTAACGGACCAGTGTGTAACAATCAGGGGGATCTATTGGCAGAAATGGAATATAATAATCATATGTATGTTTTTCATTCGTGTATAATCACCTGAAAATAAGAATTGTTGTGTTTTCGTTACCTTAGAATGAGCAGTTTATATCTACATACGGAGCAGGTCCTCGTTTCAACAGTAGCCCAGAACGGATAAACCAAACTAACTTTTCCTGCTTGGACCGGAGTCGATAACGTTACTCGCTCCCGTCACCGCCGCTCTCTCTCTCTCTTGCTTAACCACTCACTTCCCAAGTACACACACACACACATACACACACACACACACACACACTCTACGCACTGGCTCTGCTCCAAATGGCACACGGGAGAGGCTTCAGTTGGTTGCAATCTCCTCACCTCACTGCTAGATACCGCCAGATCCGACACACTGGACCTTTAAAGCAGTTGATATGTGTCAGTAAGTAGTATTAGCATGGTGTATATGGGTGGTATATATTGATGTATGAATAGCCTATTAAGTAACGTTACAGAACACTTTTTTAGTCCGACACCCAGGCCAGGCGCCAGGATGAAGTGACTGAGAAGGCTGTTAAAAATAATAAAATTAATTGATTTAACCGTGCAACAACAAGAACATAAGGCTACTGTTTCAAAATAATAGAATACATTTATTTATCAGAGCACTCATAAGAACGTAGCACTATCAGAGCGCTAAGTATATTTTGAATTCATGAACGATTCTCTTTCAAAATCAGCAGGGAGAGGCACGTACTGTAGAAACAGCTGTTTGCGAATCGCAGCGCAAACTCTCTTTACAACCCTGAAAAGCAAGCCGGCTACGAGACCAAACTAAGAAACCGTGTTCTGTTTTATCAATCTCCTCCGCTCCGTTTCAGTACTACGTACAGCACCGCACCTACACGCACCCTCTACACACCATAGACTGTGTATAAAGATGGACGACATGACAGCTCCCCAAAAGTGAAGCCAAAACATCTGGATCGCCCCTTGTGGCTGGCTGCAGTATAGGTCATAAGTCCCGCCTCCTTCATGTTAGCAGATGGGACATTTCCATGGTTCCGAAACAACGTCGTTGATAAACAAAGCACGTGATAGGTAAAAGTCAAATTGCATCGCAGCAGTCAGTGGGAGTAGGTGACGGTGATAATCCTTCTGGCAGCTGAGCTCAACTGTCTTTGACGTGTACAGCGCCTAAATGTAATCTTCTTGAGTACGATGAGAGAGATGATAAGAGACACAGAAAATTGAAATAACATGATTTTTATTTTGTGCAAGCTATTTACGTTGCTTTTGTTTGTTTTTGTGTTGCGGTAGAAGTGTTGCTGTGTTTGGGTGAATTTGCTGATATTTGGTTGAAATGACGAAAATCCGCTTTTAAATTTTTTTTTTCTGGTGAACAGATTTATTGTATACAAAGTCTCTCGCTGTTCATTACTCTTCTTCATTGTCTCAGTGTGATCAGTGGATTGTTTCAGATGGTTCCTCAAGTTCTTTTTCATGTGTGTGTGTGTGTATGTATGTGTGCAGGTGTGTGATACAGAATGAGAGGTCGTTGTTTATAACAAGTGGTGGAAGAAGTACTCAGATCATTTACTGAAGTAAAAGTAGCAACACCGCAGTGTAGAAATAAGACAAAATATTACTAAAGTAGATGCACAAAAGTATTAGCATCAAAATATAATTAAAGCACCAAAAGCAAAACCATTTCAGAATAATGTATGTATTATATTATTGGGTTATAATTATTGTTGCATTAATGTGTAAATCACTTTAATATTTGCAGCTGAGAAAGGTGGAGCTAATTTGAATGACTTTATATACTGTTGGGTAGCTTGTGAATCCCCCCCCCCCAAGTCTGATCTTATTATTTTACACTATGATAATACATCATCATTAATGTGTTGATTATATTTTCTATTATTAGTAATTTAAGTAGTTTAGTTTCCACTATGAATGTAGTGGAGTAAAAAGTACAATATTTTGCCTCTGAACTGTGGTCGAGTAGAAGTATAAAGTAGCAGAAAATGTAAATACCCAAGTAAAGTACCTCAATATTGTACTTAAGTACAGTTCTTGTACAGTTCTTACAGAGTAATTGTACTTATTTAGTTTCTACCACTGTTCGTACCACCCTGGCCATGTTTGTGCATATTAAGAAATAACATCCGACAGAGCCGGTAGTTCACAAATCATCAGGCATAAACTCGCCTTCATAAGCGTTTTCTCGATGCAGATTTCAATGTAATTTAACTTTATGAACATGTTGACATTGTACCTGTGTGCTGGTAATTGCTATGCATATAAATTAATTTCATAATAGCTACTGTTATCAGTTAATCAAAGCACACTCACATACATGTCATGAGGGAGAGAAGTAAACATGATTACATACTGTATGTTCAGGTGTGCATTTAATTTCAGTGTGCACTGCCGTTGTCAGTTTAGTCATATCGGTGGAAGCGCTTCTTCCTCGTCATCTGTGGATGTTTTTCAACCTCTTTGTCTGACTTTCTAACTGTGCTGTTAAAACAAATTCTCACATTTGAGGACAATTAGGAGCACCGTGTAAAACACCTCATATTTCTTATTAATAAAATCATCATCAGTCATATTTTCTATCTCAGAGCTCTGTCCATCCTAGTTTTCAGCCATTATTTTTGCACTGGTGGTAGGTCACGATATGTGACATATGTTATTCTATGAAAAGATTTTTTTATCTGTTTTTAATTAACCATACTTTTCTTGGATTCTGTTGAACAAATGTGTGAGAGTTACTTTTTTTCATGACAGGAGACCTTGACCTCTTGTTACTGTGTTGAGTAAACTAAACAGTCCTCCCTCCCAGGTTCAATGGGCCTCATGCAGCAACATTCACTTAAATTTCTCTCATATTTTCTCTTAATTTACTGTTTAAAGAAAACACAAGAGAAGTCAACTCCAAATGCACCAAACATTCTTAACCATACAAATCTGCTATGTGTGCTGAATGATGAATCCCACTGATCACAAATTGGAGGCGTGTGGCCGATAGGGCTGTCAAAAAATATCGAATGTATATCTGAATAGTAAAATATATATATATATTTATATTCTAATATAAATATTTATATTATTAATTAGTATATTTATATACTTTGTGTTTTTAGAACGAATATTTCAACGTCATTTTTGGGCAATTCTGACAGCCCTAGTGACCGATTGTTTATTATTAGCATAGTTATAGCCCCTAAACAATATATAAGGGAATTGAAGAGATGCCACCAAAAAAGGCTGTAAGAAGAAGCAGTAGTAGTGAAAATGAGCTACTGTGAAAAAAAATTAAACAAAGTAAACGTGTTTTTCCAGAGCATCAGTACTGGTGTTACAGGAATAAAAAAAAGCATTATGTAATCAATTCAGAAACTGAACGTACTCAATACCATCCAAGAGTTTTTATAGTCTTATTTGGGATCATTGGACCAATAGTATTTCTTTAGCCCACAAATTTAAGAAATCAATGGGTACTAACGAAACAAGAACAAATCGTAGGAAATTTGCTCTTATATCGCTTCCTGCATGAGGCCCAATGTATCTGACCAGCCTCTAATTTCCTCCTGCAATCCATCTCACCACACGAGACTTTCTGACATCTCTACCCACACTACCATAATAACATTTGTATCTTAAAACAATACAACACAATTCAATTCAGCTGGAATGTCACATTGATTCAGTTCCAGTTCAATAGGATTAGATATTTTTTTTTTTTTACTTATTTATAAATTTAAGTGCATTAGTTTTGAGTAACTATAGGTATTTCCTCATTTTTTTTCGAGCACCGAATCCGATATTCCCAAGACAATGATGTCTACTACTACAACCTACGCTACCCACTATGAACACAATACAATATTGGCAGTGATACACTGGGAAATGTGTTGGCACGTCCCCAAGAAGGATTCATATTTCACTGAAATGCTGCCAACTCTGTATTGTTTCGCACAGTTCCTCAGTCAGTGTTATCCATCTGAATTAAACAATTAAAAATAACAATAAGATAAATGCAATATTTCAGCCGGTGCTTCAGTAACTGCCTTCAATGGCCAGAAGTTCAGGGCCAGTGTGGTTTGGAAGTAGCGTTATATAGTAAAGTCATATGTTGTTGTGTGTTTTGGAGACTGCAAATGAAATGTGAGGTTTTGAGGAAGTACATGGTAGAGCTGTGTCTGGGTTACACACACACTGAAACACACACACACACACACACACACACACACACAGACACACACACACACACACACACACACACACACACACACACACACACACACACACAAACACACACACACCAGGCTGTTCTCATACACCGTTCATAGCTATACCTACGAAAGTAATGCACTGTAATTCGTATATATCCCACAAAGTCAATTCATATGTATTCCACGTAATCGTGAACCAGGAAGTATAAAGAGCGACAAACGTAGGGAGGAAGTCGGGGTGGATGTGTGGGTAAAAAAACACCGGACTTTCGCCCAGGAGACCGATGTCCGTACCCCGTGTGAAACCAGACGTCAACGTTGATTTATTTGTCAGGCAACTTCCGTATTTAAGTTATGCCACATCTGGAGTTATTTTAAGCCAAACCACGATATTTTCCTAAACCTAACCAAGTAGTTTTGTTGCCTACACCTAACCAAGATGTTTCCTGTGAAGACAGAAGTTTGTTTTGAAAAGACTTAATGCATGTAACGAGCGGAAATTGTCACGTGTGGCTGGACATTCGAAGGAAAACGCACAAAATATCGGAAATGACTTTTCGTAAGATATCATAGGAACTGTACATTAGAGGCACAGGAGAAAAGAGAAAGAGAATTAACTGGAAAAAATTGTTTTTTGACAGATGTATAATTTTTTTGCCGAATTTCACACTCAATCTTGCTCAGGTTTGTGCTTGTGTATCGACGTATCTTCATCTTTGCATCAGTTTTCCAGTACATATTGGTAAGTCTTTACACCCATAGTGAACAGTGTAGGACGCTCCTTATTGTGAGACATAATGCCACACACAAATTAGACCAGACTGAGGGCAAAAATCCTCCCAGCCCCAAAGAACCCAGAAGAAGATGGCTGCAGAAGAGGCCTTTCAGGGCATCACTAGGGAATATATGAAGTGTCTGCTGATGCCAATTGGTCACTATGATTACTCAGAACATGCTGGGCTTCTCCAACATAATTTGAACACTAGGATGCTAGTTGCTGTGACTCATTTCCATGTGTTACTGGCCGTCTTGTTCTAATGCCGGCTGGTCTGCCCCCGGGGGACGGAAATGAAGAAACATGGTGTGAAAGTGGCGAAAAAAAAAAAAAAAAACATTTCTTGAGAATTTTGCTAAAGAAAGAAAAAACTGTTGTGTGTGTGTGACCTGTCAGAAGCAGTGCATCGTCCCATTTGTAACAGGATACACAATGGGAATGGAAAGGCGTTCAACCTTCACAAAATGTCTGCATAAGAAAGTTCCAATCAATAAATGTGCCATGACCTCCCAGGCCTTGGAGAGTTTTTCAATCTTGGCCACAATGATGGGCAACACACAAATATGCACACAGAAGTACTTGTACATCTATGTCCACACACACTCTCTCTCACACACACACACACACACACACACACACACACACACACACACACACACACACACACACACACACACACATACAAACAACTGGCCACCAACCCTGACATACACATTAGAGTGTGTTAGATTTACTATCAGTCCCCATTTTAGGAGCCTCCAAACCATAAGAAAGGGAGTATTGTGTATGCAATGTAGAGCGTGTGCTTGGCAGCTAAATGTTTCTGAAAATGCATTGTATATACACCAGGATTCATTCAAACATTTCTTCACAAGTGCAGTCAGGCTGGTGGGTGTACTTGAGCTGTGATCAAGCAAAAGCTTACAAATACACACAAGCTTTGTTCACGTACACGCACAGCAGCAAGTGCTGAACAACTGTATAGGATGTTGTTCCACTAAAGCGAGTAGAGGACTTAAATTGTGAATTTGTAGTACGACTGAACCAACAAAACCAAGGATCCACTCAAGGTTTCATGTAAAAATTGCAGTTGGTTATCATATCGGTTCATTTGTTAATCAAAGAAATTTAAAAGTTGGTTGTCCAAACTAGGGCTGGGCGATATGGAGAGAATCAAATATCACAATATTTTTGGACCAAATACCTCAATATCGATATTGTGACGATATTGTAGGGTTGACAAAAGGGCTGCAACTAGCAATTATTTTCACTGTCGATTAATATGTTGGTTATATACTCGATTAATTGTTATCGAAAATGTTAGAGGTCGACCGATATGGGTTTTTTATGGCCGATGCCGATGCCGATTTTTTACAGAATCAGGACAGCCGATGGCCGATATATGATGCCGATTTTTTTTTGCCGATATGTTTGGCTGGTTTTCTTTTTTTCCTCCATCTGATAAAATACAACAGCTTAATAATAACAAATAATACACAAAATGTCTTAACTTAAGTAAACATTTATTGAACAACACTTATGGTCTGTCTCTCCAATTTGCACTTTGTGTCTGTACTGCAGTGCATATTTTATTTTGTGCATGATGGTTAATAGTAGTAATAGTACAGGGCTCAAAACCTTTTATGCACCTTTCCAAAACTGTCCTAAAGCATGTTTTTTATTTATGTTTGTTGACAGACACTGTTACAAGCTATATGGCCATAATCTAAGTGATCAAAACATAATAATAACTTTGTTCACTCGTATTACACAGCCTGCTGCTCATATCTGCTGCGGATTACACAGGCCAGCGGTGACGTCATAGAGGCTCTGTAGGACCCATAGACACGTTTAATGAGGAAGTGAACTTTTTGCTAAATGTTTCGACAAATTGCTCGTGTTTCCGACCTCACACGCAAACTTGCACTTATGACAAGCATTGTCAGCATCAACTCTAGCAAAGTGTAATCACGCTTTATAAGTTTAGTTTTCTCCGTCACAGTTACTAAGAGCAGAAGCTCTGTGTGTGTGTGTGTGTGTCTAAGCTGCAGCAGCGTGCATGTGAAAGCTGCTCCGCCCCGCACACACCTAATGTCACCTACGGAGAGAAATTCTCCGTTACCAAAAACAGAATTGATAACGTCGGAGCATTTCATATCTAACCAATTAAATATATAGGGCTTTGAAAGAGAAGAATTTAAGCCTACCGGTTTCTCCCGGCAGAATGGCAATTTGATTGACACACAAGGGGCGGTGTCACACGTGTTCCACAGCAACAACAACACTGGGCTGCCCGCAGATGTGCCTGCTTGATAATCGGCTTAATATGCTCAGGCATCGGCCGATGCCGATTATGAAAAAATGGCAAATAATCGGCCCGATTAATCGGCCGACCGATAAATCGGCCGACCTCTAGAAAATGTTATAGAAAATGGTGAAAATCAGTGTTTCCCAAAGCTCAAGATGACGTCTTCAAATGTCTTGTTTTGTCCACAACTCAAAGATATTCAGTTAACTGTCATAGAGGAGTAAAGAAACCAGAAAATATTCACATTTAAGAAGCTGGAATCAGAGAATTAAGACTATTTTCTTTAAAAAAAAAATACTCAAATCGATCAATCAATTATCAAAATAGTTGGCGATTCATTTAATAGTTGACTATTGGTGCTTTCACACAATATTTAGACAGTGAGATTTCTGATAAATATTCATCAGTAATGTGGATATAATGATACAAACGTAAAAGGGGAGCCTTAAGAAATACAGTAGAGTACAGTACAGCGTACATCACAAGGTGAACTACATCATTTTAAAGTGTTTTTTTCTTTCTATTCTATGCATTAAATCATAGGAACGCCACTTGAACAGTAGTACCATCTACGTTCTCCTCATCGAAGCCCATTAATGATGAAAAGCACCATACTGTACCAGCTGAGATGTTTTGAGAGCAAATCGGAGTTGTAAATGATTTTTATATTTTTATATATGACTTTTCATCGTGCCCACTGTAACCTCTTGTACCTCTCCTCATCTTGGCCCAGAGAGCTCTCCACTGGAGGAGATAGTGTGACGTCCATAAGCTCCTCTGTCAATCTACAGAAGCCTGGCCTTGAAGTCAGTGTCCATTTGGCACTGCGTCCACACTAATGGACCTGTAAACATTAGGACCAACATGTCCACGCACACCTCTACACACACACAATTTCTCTGTTTGGCGCTCGCTCACTCCCACACCTGTGTCCAGATGATTACGGGGCCACAAGGTGCCCTCTGACTCCATCAGCACAAAGGTAATCGTGTCGCTCCAGAGAAGAATCACCAGGCCTTTTTCTGCTTTCTTACTCAAACATAATTCTCATCATTTGGCATTTTGACATCATATCTTCAGTCTCCTCCTCAGTCACCCCTACCGCGGCTTTCTTTCTCTCTACCTGCCCAAAACATGGCCATAATAACTTTATTTTATTTTTTCTCCCTCGCTCCAATGCACAACATTCAACCCTTACCTCTCTATTCTCTTTTTAATGTCTTTTTTGTCCTCCTCTGCCTTTCTTCTTTCTTTTTTTCTGACTTCCAAGGTCAGACAGGACAAACAATGCCACTGGTGTCTGTCTGAATGTGGCTCGCTACCCACCGCCGCTGCCGCGGTTGCCCTGGCAACGCACTAACCATTAATTTTCAATTAAAGCAGACAAAGAGATGACAGCTCAGGGTCCATGGAAGATGTCAAGAAGCAGTATTAATATACGACAAGTGAGCATAATTGTGTGTCCATTTTCCTCAGCTCTCATCTATGCTATCAGTGAAATGTGAAAGCGGCAGATAATTTGAGGGTGTGGGAGACGCCGGCCACTGTTTTCTTTTAACCAAGACGCCTCTGATGTATCTCTCTGAGAAATATGGCATTCATCATTACCTTTATGAATATTTTGTCAGGGATGTTATTATTTTCATTATCACTCTATCACAAAGATGTTATTTCACTTGCGATTCAAATGCTGACACACACACACGCACACGCACACACACACACACACACACACACACACACACACACACACACACACACCTGTAAACTGAATGTTGTACGAGGACACAGCGCTGACTGGATTTCATAGGTTGTTATTTGATTTCCATTATCCAGCCATTACGATGAGACCTCCAACTCATGCAAATGTGCGAGCTGCTCTCCATCTCTTTGTCTGGTTCTGCAGAACCAATAGTGTACGCATTAAGGCACACACGCAAGTTCACACACAAACAAGTACTAATACACCTACGCACACACACGCAAGGCCGACGCAGACCTCCAACTTCACACAGAGCGGAGCCTTGGAAAGTACAGAGAAAAACATGAACGACAATTAAGTATCCAGCCTTACAAAATATGGGGAAATATTTTATCAGTGATAAGATGTATGAGGCTAAGATAGCTAGAGGCACAGGAGAAGAAAAGGACATCAAATATTTGACGGAAAAA
Organism: Sebastolobus alascanus; assembly: GCA_916701645.2. Lineage (NCBI taxonomy): Eukaryota > Metazoa > Chordata > Actinopteri > Perciformes > Sebastidae > Sebastolobus > Sebastolobus alascanus. Next base: position 405,239 of record CAKAOJ020000048.1, on the reverse strand, counting down.
AAACAATGAAGGATACATAAATCGTGTAGTGAAGTGGGGACAATACTAAAAACAAAACACGAATAAACACCCCATAAAATGCTATTTCAGATTTTGAGATGTGATTAAAGCTGGGGTCGGTAACATTGGAGAAATCAGCAAGAGTACACTAGATTTAAAAAAAATGATCCAACCTAAAAACCTAGCTCAATGTTGCCAACTCTTTTCCAATGACAGTAGCCAGCAGCACTAGCCCCAAAAGTCACTAAATCTAGCGAGAACATCGCCAAGCCGGCAACACCGACAGTCCATCCGTTCAGGCCTCCCTCCAAAGCCACTCCCACAAAATTATCATTATGAACATAAACATATTATAATGAATGTAAACAACAAACATGGCTTTTGTTAGCACTCACAGCTGTCAAGCTAGCAGCTTGTGGAAGACTCCGGTGACGCGCAATGAGTGCACGCAGGCAGGTAGACAGACCGGTAGATATATCCTTAGGGAATATCGATGTATATTATGTCTACCATACAATGATATCTTGTCCGGTATCTCTTTTATGTAATGTCATAACCTTGTTTGGACTTTGTTGTTTTTTTGCAATTTATTTTTATTTAATTTTATGACTATTTTTTATTCTTATTTTTATTTTTATATATATTTTATTTTATTTATATTTATATTTTTTATTTATATTTTATATTTTCTAACTCCTTGTGAATTGTCAAATTTAACAAATCTAAAAAATCAATAAATACACAGTCCTGCGATAGCCACAGATCAAAGATTTTTTTTTTTTTTTTTTGATTTATTGATTGCTGTTGGGTATGTAATGAGAAGTTCAACAAATATAACAAAAAATGTTACTAAAATACATTACCAACCCTAGCTTTAAATGATGTTTAGCTTCTACCACTGCACAATGTCTCTACGTGAATAAAGGCCAGCAGGGTTTCCATGATTCTCACACAAAACCACAAACACATGCTTGTGAAACAAATCATACAATATCTGAGCAGACCACCACATTGGCACTGGTTCAGACAGTGTGTGTGTGTGTGTGTGTGTGTGTGTGTGTGTGTGTGTGTGTGGGGGGGTGTGTGTGTGTGTGTGTGTGTGTGTGTGTGTGTGTGGTGGGGTAAAAACAGGTTACAGAGGAAGTGTGTCCGCCATAGCCGGGTTGAGTAATCTGTCATATGCCAGGCCAGATAAGGCCCAGCGTAGACGCTTTGTAACATTAGGTAAAACAGTTTGTAATGGAGGCTATTGTTGATTGTTTTCTGTGTGTGTGTGTGTGCTTGGTGTTAAGTGTGTTTACGTCTATGTGAGGAAAGTATATTTGGAGATAAGGTGAAAACGAAAGTCTGCCGACAGGAGAAGAAATTGATATGTGAAGAGAAATGAAGCTGTTGAAGCTTGTTGGCCAGATCTCTGTAAGAACTGATCTTGGTTTTTTTTTTCTCTCCCACAATCCCTCTCTCCCTCACTCACTGTCTCCCCTCACCTCTTTCTATCCTCCCATAACAAAACCTCGCTTTTATCCTCACTCACCCCCACTTCTCTTTCATCCCCTACCGTCGTCTCCGTCACTCCCTGCCTCCCTCCCTCCCTCCCTCCCTCACTGCCCACTGCTGAGTGTGCCCCTTAAATCACACAGTCCCTAAACTGCCCCATAAAAGATGGCAGCTTCTCCCCTGCCTCCCCCCTCCTCTCCCCCTCTCCTCCCCTCTGTCTCCACACATTACTGCTTTAATTAAGGTAATTACTTTCAGAGTAGTACTAATCGGATCCTCTTCTCTCCTGGCGCACACGCACGCTCACGCACGCACACATAAGCAAGAACACAATTTACTCATACATATTTTACTATCTTGGTGTTTTTATAAAAATACATACGTATACTGTAGCCAGCGATGCCTGTGTAAACTGAACCTAATTTTAAAGTCTAAACCTGGACCATAACTAATGATAAAAGTCTAAGAAGATGCTTCCACACCTGTGAAAAGCAGAAACATATCAATAATAAAATGTTCCACTGTAGATGAAAACCAGGCAGAGATGCCAACCCCCAGGTCTGCTGATCAACTGCACTCCTTCTTAAATACTATGAATTATTAAACACCTATTAGCTCCTTCGTACTGTACGTCTAATTAAACCATTCCTTTAATATAATATTATTTGACTCGCACGCTTTAAGAGCTCTCCTTTCCTGCTTCGTCTCTTTTCAGCCATCAGATATCGTCACTGCAAGAAGAAGTCTTGTAACATTTTTGTGTTTCGCAGCAGATTTTTGCTGAAATTGTTATTGACTTCAACATGTGGAACCAGCTGAAATCTGGTAATGTAATCATGCAGAACAAAAACACTGAATCAAGACGCTGCTCATTCTGACACAAAAAATAACAGTCAGAGGGAAATATGAGAAACAGTGATTGTGTCGCTTGTCAGTAGACATTGGTTGATAGTCTAACGAATGTTTTGACAGCTTCATAAAAAGGGGGGAAAAAAAGAGGTCAGATTCTACAAACTGAACTTGCGCTTGCAGTTTGTAATCGTTGTCTGTATTACTGTGTCAACAACAGACATGAAATATTATTTCTTGGGATCCTGAGGATTCATTCATGATCTAGCTGTTACACAATGTGAGCAGTGTAAGACTAATCGCCAATTCATACCTTCTGCGTGTCCGCGAGGGTCCGCTTTGGTCTGCGTGACGTAAATGTCGTCTTCCGCCCATGTCCACGAGGGTCTGCGTAGTCTGTGGACGTCCAGCCTAAAATTTATGACCACGATGTTAATAATTAACCGTTTAACTGACATTAAAAATATTTACTGATTAACGCTATCAGTTAAACGGTTAAAAGAAATATTAAAAATAGCTAAAAAACTGAGCAAAACTCAGAGGAGCGGCTTGTCACTTAAAGGAGAATAGCTGGTCCACCTTAACAGCCCACCTTAAGAGAGTCTGAGAGTGTGTTCCAATCCACATACTTCTGGAAGTACACTTCAATGTAGTGCACTGTGTGCACTCTGTACTTACTTGAGTAGTGCGTAAATTTCAACGGGGTAGGGTCGTCTCAAATGGAATACTCTGCGGTGCCCTTACCGGAAATGACGATCGCAACATTTCACCGCGGCTCGCTACCCGCCAAAATATCTTCTTCTTCTTCGGGGTTTTACGGCAGCTGGCACATGAGCTGGCATCTATAAGGTACGTTGTTCAGCTCCGCAAAAGCTCCTGCATCATCTGCGGCCATTTTCACATGTTTGAATGTAATAATCGTTTAACGAGGGTTAGCTATCGGTTAGAAAAAAAAAAATCTAAATTAGCAACCCTAGTGCGGACTGTAAGCATAGCAAGCGCGCTGACTGCACATGTTCCTGTTTCATTCCACGATCCAGTCCAGTTGGTGGTGTTACGTATGCACCTCTAGCTTGTTTGTAGATGTTTGTTTTGCAGAGAGGTTGTGCGAGGAAATCCAACGTTAGCCACATTTATACAATTCGTCTTTAAAGGAATACAAAGACAGACAAACGGCCTTGAACTCCTGGCAAACAACGTTATGGTGCATTACTGTCACCAACTGGAACGGATTGTGGATCGGGAAATGCGCATGCGTGGAACGCCAGAACGCCGCGGACCCTCAATTGTAGAATGAATGGAACGTCCACGTGTCCGGTACAATTCTACAGCTGTCCACAGACGCGGAAAGTATGATGGAGGCTTAAGGAAAGTATTTGTTGTCCACGAATGATTAAGAAGAACCGAGACAAATGCATTTCCAAACAATAGCAAAGTTGCATGAAAGCACCTGATCTTGGTCACATTTAAGTTGGGACGACTGATGGGAGCGGGAGGCCTCTGCTATCGATCCCAGTACGCACTGAACACGTACAGATTCATAGATCCACATGTTTTGCTCCAGGCATCTTTTATTTCCACTGATGGAAGAGGAAGGAAGCAGACACCAACTGGCTGCTAAGTTTAATTCAGTCAGATCTGTGGACGTACAACTGGCCTGTCACAGGAGACTCGGGAGTCCTCTCCTCCCGCCACCATCCCCCCCCTCTCTTCTTCCCCCAAAGGCACCTTGACTGATAATGAGAGAGGGAATGCAGGTACGGCTCAGACTCAGGGGGGTTTCAATTAACGCCCTGCAGATTAATAAAGAGTAATAAGGTGCACTGCGTTTATGTGTGCGTGTGCGTGCGTGCGTGTGCATGTGTTTTTTGCATGTGTTCATGTGTGGTGAAAAGACCCCTGTCGCTCAGCGTGACGGAGAGGACGGAAAAAGAAAGGGGCTGTGAAAAAGCAGTGGCAGACTGTGGTGTGGAAGACCCTCGGAGCACAGCTCTGATTGGGTATTTGCCTAAGGATTTTTAATTGGTCATCTGCTTCGTGTCACCACAGTATGATTAAAAGCAGGAGATCTTGGGGTCATTTTAATTGTATGTGCACAAAGACACCTAAAACAGGGGAAAACTAGAACTGAAATCTTCAGAAATAATAGAAAAAAAACAAACCTTGTTGCATATCAATAAAGTTAAAATCCTTAAGGTCAAAACCCAATTTTAGATATTATTTATGTTCGACATTTTCTCAACAACAGCCCTTCAATGTATTTACATTCAATAATTACCTCTCTATAGAGTAGTTTTCATTGTTATTGGCGGGGTCCGCCATTCATGCTGGATTCAAATTGCCTACTTAAGCATGAGGGAATGATGCATGCGTGTAATCCAGCGTTACTGTTTCTAATTTTTTCTCATTGATGTCGGCCTCGCTGTTTACTGTTCGCTCTTCCATATCAGTGCTGTATTAAGTCACTGCTAATGCAAACCAAACAGTCCTAATACTGCAAGCTTCACATTAAAAGCATTCAATTGGTGAAAACACAGGGTGCTTTTTTTTCTTCTTTCTTTTGAAGCAGTTTCAGGAAACGCAATGCATTTGTCACAGATTTTAGAGCTGACCGCAATCGTTCATCTAAAATGTGTCTACAAAACAATAAAAAAAGGTCATAATGCATTTTATTTTTTTTTGACAGCGGGTGATTTTAAATATTGCTGGAAATAACAGAACAAGAAGGAGCAGCAAGTTGCAGGTGAAAGGCTGCACACCTTCAACTCAGCAAAGTAACCACCAATGATTTGTTTGGCTGCAGTGTAAACAGATCCAGCGCTCTTCTGCTGGACTTCTAACAAAGTAGCTGCTCAAGGAGTGTTCGTTTCCTCAAGAATTCTGGGACATGTAGTATTAAGCTGTACTCACTGTTACCACCAGTAACCACGAGAATTACAACTTTGAGCTTTTCATCTCCTTTTGGCCCCTGTGTGGATATACTGAAACAAACAGAAATGTATTAAAATTAGGGCTGTCAATAGAATAAAATATTTAATCGCAATTAATCGCGTGATTGTCCATAGTTAATCGCAATTAATCACACATTTTTTTTATCTGTTCCAAATGTACCTTAAAGGGAGATTTGTCAAGTATTTAACACTCTTATCAACATGGGAGTGGGAAAATATGCTTGCTTTATGCAAATGTATGTATTTACTAATTATTGGAAATCAATTAATAACACAAAACAAACTGTTAACCGTTGTCTGTCTATCTGGCCAAGTGCCTCATTATTTCAAAACTGCTACAGTTCAAATTCTTTTCAAAAAACAAAAACAAATCTAGATTCATCACCTGTTTTAAATAACTTCCGCACAATATCGAAACTTCCCTTTCTGGCCAAGGTCTTGGAAAAATAGTTGCTGGGCAGCTCTTGGATCACATGAATGGCAACGGGCTGTTTGGTAAATTTCAGTCAGGTTTAGGACGGGTTCACAGCACTGAGGCAGCAATTCTTACAGTTCTTAATGATATACTTTTAGCAGCTGACAATGGCCAAACTTCTGTTTTATTGCTTTTAGATCTTACTGCAGCTTTCGATACAGTTGACCATGTGATTTTGGTTGAACGTCTTAAGCATTGGGCTGGCATTTCAGGGACAGTTTTAGAGTGGTTTTATTCCTGTTTTTCTAACATAAATTTTTGTGTAGTGGTGACTTTAAATCCTCCTCCTCCCAGTTATCCTCAGTGCCTAAAGGTTCAGTCCTTGGCCCTTTATTATTCTCCATTTATATGCTACCTCTAGGTCAAATCTCTCATAAGCACAAAATCAGTTTCCATTTTTATGCAGATGACTCCCAGATCTATTTCTAGTTTGACTCCAATGACACAACTGGTTAAAATACAATCCTGTCCTACCGATGTTAAAAACTGTTCAAAATGTACCTTAATGGGAGATTTGTCAAGTATTTAATACTCTTATCAACATAGGAGTGGGCAAATATGCTTGCTTTATGCAAATGTATGTATATATCTATACTTAGAAATCAATTAACAACACAAAACAATGACAAATAAAAAAATATGCTCAAATCATAACATGGCAAACTGAAGCCAAATAGGCAAAAACAGCTGTCAGTGTGTCAGTGTTCTGACTTGACTATGACTTGCCCCAAACTGCATGTGATTATCATAAAGTGGGCATGTCTGTTTGTCTCGCCAAAATTTAGCGTAAGTTTGGAGCGTTATTTAGCCTCCTTCTCGACAAGTTAGTATGACATGGTTAGCTTTAAAACGGAGCCCGCTACAACCTAAAAATCGCAAGTTGCGTTCATGCGTTAAAGAAATAAGTGGCGTCAGACAGAATTTGCGTTAACACGTTATTATTGCGTTATTACCATGTTAACTTTGACAGCCCTAATTACTAATTTCTCTTGCTTTTTATGTCTTTGTAAAGCACTTTGAAACTTGTTTTTGAAAAGTGCTATATAAATAAAGTTATTATTATTTTGCTAAATAAAAACATAAATCTTTCCTCTATTGGTTCATATGCTAATGTTGTGAAATCTCCACCCCTGAGACTGCTGCCACTACCCCAGAGTAGGCTGATAAATTTTGTCTGTAATGCTCAAAGCATTTAAAAAAATAAATTTGAAGAAAAAAAAAAAAAAATACACCAACAATGACATTCAAAACAGCAGTGTGAATAATCCACATAACTCATTGTACAGAGACATTGTTTCTGGGAAGACACATTGCTGATGCCTTTTTCCCCTCCTTTGTATTGGGGTGGTGGTGGTGGTGGTGGTAGACATTATCTCAAAACCTTGGCAAATAATAGCAAAACTCTCTGCATGGCTTAACACTATTAGGGAAATATGTTTTTTTGTAATTACTGTGAACTGACCCTTTAAATAGAGAGGCCTGTCTGAGTGCGGGGTTATGATGTCGTGTTTGTCTGGTGACACTCCCTGTTGCATTTCCCATGGTGCCTCACAGATCCTGAATAAACACACGCAAAACAAACCCACACACACCCTGGAGCCTGTCACTAAAAACTATTTGTGTTCAGAGTTGATTCATCTGAGCTCAGCCGCTGAGTTTCACACTGACCTCTGCTTACCTTGTTCTATCACCTGCTCTCTCTTTTTGTCACCACTCTCTCTCTCTCTCTCTCTCTCTCTCTCCGTTTCTCTCTACAGTACAGCAAAGGAATGCACTATCTCCGTCTACTACGGTATATCAACCTCTCCATGTTGGATACATGCAGGGTGCGATTTGTGAAGAAATCAGGGGGGGGGGGGGTGTATTTGAAACATCTTTATCCATGACAATAAATAACAAACTACAGTGGGCCTGTAGACTATGAAGCCTGTCTGTTAGGGGATTTCTTGCAGCTGTTAAAGTTCACAATTATAGAATAATTGTGAACTTTAACAAAACTATTTGGGAACTTGAACTTAACCACTGCATTTGCAGGAATATTTTAATCCATTTTTTCAAATTGAATTCGCCAAGTAGTGTGATATTTTCACTCTCTTTCCTTGTCCTTTCCTCATGCAGACACATAGGGGATGTGATCATACACAACAAAACAAAAAAGGTTAAATGCTGATTTAAAATGCCAGAATAAAATCCCCGTTTCAGTAACATGGATAGCGTCACTCGGCCAGGCGCGCCAAATCACTTCTTTATAAACTTTAATATTAATAATCTCAAAATACAATAGCACAACATGCTGTCAACATAAAAATAAATAGGCTACAGTATATGTCTATTTGTCAGACTGATTTCCTGTCATCTGCAGCGTGTCGCCCCCACTTTTAGCCACCATCTCTGCAATCTCCAGACAGGGATGGAGGCAACCTCTGGTCCATTTACTGAGATGAACAGCAGGCTGTTCAGCGTAGACGCGGTGTTATCTCTATTGTCACACAATTAGGAACGCTAACAGTAAAAGTTCATTTTTGATTTTGTTGTTTGCACTACAGACTGTTCTCACGTTGCAGCGCTTTACTTAGATGGCCTTTAGATGCCTGACTTGCAAATATTGAAAAAAAAGTGGGCTTGAGGAAGGGAGAATTCTTTTCAGCTCCATATAAGAAGCAAAATGAGAGTTTATATACAAGTCTGCAATGGTTATCAGACCTTTACCCTTCCAGTGAGTAAAGGCTTAATCAGATTAAGAGAAATATTTTTATTTGAGGTATTTTAAAGGGTCTATTGGTGAAGTAGCATCAATCACTATGAGGGGGTGGATGCATTTTGTCCCCACCGAGGATAATAATAATAATTCAGCGGAGGCAGGGATATATACACCAGATTGGGGTACCCTGGATGCATGACTTACGCAGGCTAAAAGTAAAGAAACTCTGTCTTTTCAGCCTTTTTACGTAATCCCCGATTGTGTTTGTGGTGTTTGCAAAAGCAGAGTTGCAGGTTTCATTCATTCACTGTTAACCTAGATTGACTATGCACCGTCAAACCTGGAAGCTTTTGTCTCAGCCACGTAGCATGCCCTGAATATCTCAAGCATGCAGGGTAAATATTTACACTAGCCAGAACTGGATTTGAGGTATGTTGTTATTGGTAGAAGAAAGAGCATTTGTTGTATTTGCTGTATGTGTCTGGGTGTGAGCGTTTTTATGTGCATGTCTTTGTGTGTGTACTTCTGAGGAACTCTACACAGTGTGCAGGCCTGCAGATCTGAAGCACAGATAACACCTGACATGTGTGGTGTGTGCGTGAGAAGGGCTTGTCTGTGTATGACTTTGGCGTGTTCTAACCTTGATTTATGGTGTAGTGTGTTTTTTGCTCTGCTGTACGCCTGTGAGAGAGTGTCTAGGGGTGAAAAGGACGCTTTCAGGTACCCTGCGGCTTGTACATGTATGTGAAAACAAAGTCCCGGGCCCCTGGGACAAGCAGCTGCAAGAATGATTGAGTGACACATGGCTCCACCCTGATGCATTTCACACGGGCATATATAGGAATGAGGAATGTATCGGGGGCCGTTTAAATGTCAACAAATACCATAAAGCATTTGAACAAGAAAAGCTGCGAGGGAGATTAAAATAATAAAGTGCGGCGCGCTGCCGAGGCATCTTTTGTAGAGCAAGTCGGTGCAGATGCAAAGACAGCACCTGACAGACAGTTGGAAACTAGTCAAACAGACACCAGATTACTGAGAGGATGGAACCTCGCCTCTGCTTTAGTGACGTCTAAATCATCACACTCAAAGAAAAGAAATAGAGACAGTCGTAGAGAGGGAAAAAAAAGTGGTGAAAAACAGAAGATGTGACAACACGGAGGACGGAGCGTGATGGGCCAGAGTGCGGAGGAGAGCGAATCAATCTCAAGGGCCTGTTGATTAGACATTCTACAGCCTTCTCCATCTTCGTTAGGCTTTAATTAATTCATAATACTGAAACAAATTACCTTTGCATGGATGAAAATTACACCTAAATGTGGCGTGGCAGTTTGGCATTTGGTGATTAAATTATCTCTGGAGATTGTGGGAGTTTGATAGAGCAGCGTTGTCTTGATGGAGTCGTGTAACATTATTAAGTTTGAAATAACAATCCTCTCATTTCCTACGTGGGGCCATTTGTAACAGAGAGGAGAGGAGAGGTGAGGAGAGGAGAGGAGAAGAGAGGAGAGGAGAGGAGAGGAGAGGAGAGGAGAGGAGAGGTATAGAGAGGAGGAGAAGAGAGGAGAGGAGAGGAGAGGAGAGGAGAGGAGAGGAGAGGAGAGGAGAGGAGAGGAGAGGAGAGGAGAGGAGAGGAGAGGAGAGGAGAGGAGAGAGGAGGAGAGGAGAGGTATAGAGAGGAGGAGAGGAGAGGAGAGGAGAGGAGAGGAGAGGAGAGGAGAGGAGAGGAGAGGAGAGGAGAGGAGAGGTATAGAGAGGAGAGGAGAGGTATAGAGAGGAAAGGAAGAGAGGAAGATAGGAGAGGAGAGGAGAGGAGAGGAGAGGAGAGGAGAGGAGAGGAGAGGAGAGGTTTAGAGAGGAAAAGAAGAGAGGAGGAGAGGAGAGGTATAGAGAGGAAAGGAAGAGAGGAAGATAGGAGAGGAGAGGAGAGGAGAGGAGAGGAGAGGAGAGGAGAGGAGAGGAGAGGAGAGGAGAGGAGAGGAGAGGAGAGGAGAGGAGAGGAGAGGAATCTGGCCCTCCAACAACACAGAGAAGGTATTGTCTATTGAATCTTTCTACAAAAAGTCTGTAACATTTAAACTTGTTGGCTTTAGATAATAACGAAAACCTTTTATTTTACTTTTTAAAGAGGCTGAATAAATTGTGACACATACAGGTTTTTATTTAAATCCAGTTCTCACTGAAAAGTGACTTATCACACAGAAAGAGCAGATAGTGCCCCATCAAACTCAAAATGTGTGTCTTTATCGAAACCCACCTCATTGGCTTTGTTCACCAGACCACCGGTGAGGGTGAATTCTCCACAGACAATGAAATATAATAAAAGAAAAATACATACAATAAAAATACTTCTTCACGACAATACAATAAAACAGCCTTGGAGCGAGAAAGAAAGCAGGAGAGCTCAGCTTTGAAGAGTGATAACAGAGTTAAGGAAGAGAATGGCCAGGAGACTTTTCTTCTCTTTTTATAGGTTATAGATTATGGTAAGCAGATAGCCGCGCAGCTTTATCTTTGTCTGAGCTACTTCGTTGCTACTCGAGTTGGAGGCTTAAAAGAAGAAACTCAACAGCTCCTGTATAGTCTCATCCTGCCTTTTGTCCAGGCCTGGATGCCAAGAAAACGATAGTCATCATGTGTAGATGCAGTCGATGCAACATTATATCTGTGCTTTCAAGACGCAATGTCCATGGGTTAGATAATGCACACATTTTCTACGAATAAAACTTTTATATACGTGATGATGTACCGTATGTGAGAAAGTGACATAATTCAACCCCGTCTCCCACAAAATTACATTCCCATACAATTAAACTTCATAACCAAAATATTTTGAGGAAAACGAATTTTCTAACAAAACTAACTTACTAACTTAAAGTGACTATGTTTCACACGGGATACGAACATAGGTTTCCTGGAGGAAAGTCTGGTGTTTGTTGGACCCGTCCACCTCCCCTACCGCCAGCCAGTAATGAACTGTCTCATTTGTTATACCACTTATTATTCAAAAACTTTATTATTTAACGTAATTTTCATTCACTGTCGCTCGATATATTACGTCACCTGCTCTATGCCTCGTCACTCGCTGCTGCCGTCCGTGGACTTACAACAGTATTTGTGATACATCAAAGGCAAAAGTAATCTGTGATAAAATATGTTTCCTTCCAGACGTAATTGAGAATGCAATTTAATTGTATTGGAACATATTTTTTTAGGAGACAGGGCTGCATAATTAGTGACACGTAAAGTGATATATAACTATGTCTGTAATTTTTTGTTATGAAGGAAGGCCTCTAGGATTCATCCAAGTCACTGTAGACTGTATATTCACTGCACATAAGGGCAACATTTTTATATTGTTTTATATATTGTTTATTTCATTTAATTATTATTAACTTTTCGTGGGACTTTCCGGCTGGTAGCAGTCTACGAACAGAGAAGGTAAAGGAGCTGAAAACAACGTTTAAAGTGTTAACGCAAATTGTTTTAACTACACTAATTTCTTAAATGCATTAACGCGATTTTAATTTACCTCTTAAAAACCCGATAGCCCACCGTCGAGCCTGGCTGCTATTCGATATCTTTCGTAGGTTGTAGCGGGCTCAGTTTTAAAGCTAGAGTGAATCCTGGCATCATATGAACCTAAAAGATCCATTGGTGCCAATCATGTCACACCCACAAGTCTCCCCTTTACAGACATGCCCACTTTATGATAATCACATGCAGTTTGGGGCAAGTCATAGTCAAGTCAGCACACTGACACACTGACAGCTGTTGTTGCCTGTTGGGCTTCAGTTTGCCATGTTATGATTTGAGCGTATTATTTATACTAAACGCAGTACCTGTGAGGGTTTCTGGACAATATTTGTCATTGTTTTGTGTTGTTAATTGATTTCCAGTAATAAATATATACACACACATTTGCCCACTCCCATGTTGATAAGAGAATTAAATACTTGACAAATCTCCCTTTAAGGTACATTTTGAACAGATAAAAAAATGTGCGATTAATTTGCAATTAATAACGATTAACTATGGACAATCACGCGATTAATTGCGATTAAAATTTTAATCGACTGACAGCCCTGCTTAATAGACAACAGTCTCTCTTTACCAAACTGATGAAGAAGGCCAACGCAGCAACAGAGGCTTCGTTTAGTGGCGCACAACCTAAAGAAACACAAAAAGCCCTTCGCCTATGGCGGGACTGTAATAGAGGCGATGACTGCGGTGGCTTAAAACGTTATCAAAGGACCATAAAAGTAAGACAGAAATTATATCTGCTATTTGCGATGTACAACTTGGTGCTATCAGTAGCTCTCGGCCACTTTCATTTTGTCAAATTAGCTCTCAGAGGAGACTCCTGATCTATAATCTATCATTTATCTAAATAATCAAGCAAACACAAGGTAAAAATGGCATCGTCGATCTCACTAGCTTGGATATAAGGCATCAGTTTCATTAAAGCCCTAAAGTTCAGCAAACAGTGTGATTGAGTAAATCACACTGCAGCACACAAACAGAACAGTAAGCTGTTTGCTCACATACTGTGTGTATGTGTGTGTGTATGTGTGTTTATGTATGTATGTACTGTACTGTACATGTGTTTGTGCACACAAGCGTGTGTGTGTGTGTTTGTGCACAATATCTTGTTTGCTCTCTCACTAAAGGCATTGTAGAGAAAAACCTCCTCCGCAGGCAATGGGAGCCTCCGTGTCAATTATCCTGCCCTGAACCTGCGATCTCCTCTCTTTTCTCCCTCTCTCCTCCCTGCCTCCCATCATCCTCCGCTCCTCTAATAGGCCCTCTCTCAGGATGATGAGAGGACATGCTCTCCTCTGATGGCAGCGCAGCACAGCTCACAATGCTCTGTGTCAGGGCAAGATTAAGACGGGGCAGAGGGAAAAACATTCCCATCAGACGAGGAGGGCTCCGTGTGTGAGTGAGTGTGTGTGTGTGTGTGTGTGTGTGTGTGTGTGTGTGTGTGTGTGTGTGTGTGTGTGTGTGTGTGTGTGTGCACTGACAGGTATTAGACTATCAGGTATTGTTGCTTCCTCAAAGAGAACATGCCAAACACGGGGGTGAGATACTAATAAACACAGACATGAATACAAGCCTCTTTACTACAAAGTGAGCACACACACACACACAGGAAGGATGAGCAGAGGAAGCGAGGGAGCACAGGAGAGAGAGAGAGAGAGAGAGAGAGAGAGAGACATAGAAAAAGAGAGAGAAAGAGGGAGAGAGATGTATAAACTGTCAACACTGTCACGGAAAATGGCCCTCAAATTAAGCCGAGCGTGTGGTTCTACAAGGGACTCTGGGAAATTGCCTTTTATCGTTTCCCAAACAATAGGCCGTCTGACAGCGTTGCGTACGATAACATAACGCACACACACACACACACACACACACACACACACACACACACACACGTCTGACAGTGCTATGCCCGATAACTCAGCCAGCAGCTATTTACATTATTCCTCCAGCGAGCCTCCCTCTCTCGCACCCTCCCTCTGTCTTCTTCAGCGACTTTTACTGTCCTCGGCAGCCGCGCGCTTTCATGTGGTTAATATCATGCAAAATAACAGCTTCTTATTTTCCTGCTATCCACCCCCCCCCCACCACCACCACCACCACCCGCCCCGCCGCATCCCATCTTTAATGGGGGCTAAGCGCTGTAAGCTGGCTGAGCGCGAGGGCCTCTTATACACACACTACTGTGGTTATCTCTCCTCTCTGTTTATCATTGTTATTATTATTAATGCTCCGCCGTAACCGCAGAGCCCGAGACGAGAGGAGGGGAAGGAGAGAGGGATGAAGGGGAGGAGGAAGAAGAGACGGAGGGCGGCGGAGGGTGGAAGGCAGCGCTCCTGTGATGTGATGCTTGTTAAATAAACTGCTATTTACCACCGTGACAGAGAGATTATTTACAAACACGCGCCATTACGCCGCCCCTCTCCCCTCCTCGCCTCCCTCATCCTCCTCTGTTTCAGAGTCATCCGTTTGATGCTCCGTGAGGGCCACGCTGGTCGGAGGATTATGACTGGTGACAGTGTAATGAAATGCTCTTCCGCTGTACTGTATGAGGATGATAGAGGCCCGCAACATGTTGTTATCTGAGGGGATTTGTAATGCAGTGAAGTTGGGGATAATGAGGGAAGTGCTCATCAGAGCCAAAAAGCCACTGTAAACTGTAATCTCATACATGCACCATTCCAATAAAGCAATTTCTTGACGCGGGCCCTCTTGATTCCTCAATCAAACCGTGCCACTCACTTAGCCAGCGGGGCCGGAAACAAAGCCAAGTGGAGCCCGATCTGCTTTTCGCAGGACTTTTTTTTTAATGACATATAAACAGATTACTTTTCTATAAAAATATAAATGAACCATTAAATAATCTTAGAAGGTCGACCGGTTAAATGAGCAGCTCGACACAAAAGGAACACTGAGGCTATCCCAGGTAGACTGAATGTAAATCAAAGTGCACTGCTGGCTTTTCAGCTTCAAGCTGAAATTCAGTTTCCATTGACGGTATACTTTAATACAGGACTCGGACTTTTACCCATGACCCTCCAGCTGATCAATGACGCCTTGTTTGTCTGAACGTGGCCTTACTGTAGCTAGCTGGAATTGTGTGATCCTCCAGAAAAAAAAGCTTTTCTATAGTTGTGCAGTTGTCTGACAAAAAACGAGGACACGTCAATGGCAACACCTGCGCCGTGTCGTATGCTATATCAAAACAGAAAACAAGTGATCAGAGAGCCAGAGGAGACAGCGGATATACTCTATACCTGCAGGAGAACATCGGCCAGATATGTGAGAAAGGTGTGTTTAATGAAACGATTTGTCAATCATTTAAAACAATTTTTCCAATCTGTTGTGTCCCTAAGGTAACTGACTCCTTTACAAACATTACGACCCCCAAAGCCCACCATGAAAACACCGTTAGATTAACTCAGTAACTTCACTTTATAACTCTAAAAACCCTGCAGTCGTCTCACACACACACACACACACACACACACACACACACACACACACACACACACACACACACACACACACACACACACACACACACACACACACACACACACACACACACACACACACACAGACACACACACACAGCAAACACACATAGTGGGTATGTCATTGCCACTTTACAGCGCATCCGAGATGCTCCGTTGGGAAGACGGGGAGACTCTCGAGGGACCACTACAACGTGCAAGAAGACTTTCGCCTGGTAGATGAAGGTCGCCAAGCTAGCAAACGTACTACCAAGCCATTGTTTACACTGTTTATGCAGTTTATATACCACCACCTTTGGCTTTTCAATGTTTTATTTCAGTTTTCATAAAAAAGTGTTTACATTTTTGGCATGAAACGATTACTGAAGGTTTGCAGAAATAATGTATTTGTGCTGTGCCTTGTTGGCTATGAGATACTGCTCCAGCAACCCTTATCCCAGAGGTATACTGTGGCTACTTTTTGTCATATCTGCTTTATTCTATCATACCAATTTGTCATGACTTTGTCAATCAAGTTGTTCCTAATGACTTCATATCATTTTTTTTTCTTTCTGTTTTAATTATTTTTATTTAAAAAAAAAAAAAAGACCAACGTATTGGGTCAAAAACACCCAGTTGCAGCCTATGCAGTTAAAATAAATAAAATAGAATAGATAGTTTAAATGTGTCTAATTTGAAGTATCACACACTACCAGGGGGGGTAGGGGCACTCTGTCAGTCACTTTGAAGGAGACACACACAGATGCAGCACACACAGATTTACTCGTGTGCTTTGTCTATTTTTATTTTAAACAATATGCAAAATAACTAACTTTCCTTAACTCATAATAATCAGTTTGTTTATCTTAATTAATTACACAACTAATAATGTTTTGAGAAGAAATAAGTAGTAGTAGTAGTAGTAGTTTATTATTGGGATCCCCAGGGACCCCGGTATGTTAAATAAATTGGTAGAATGAGGGTTAAACAGGTGGTCAAAGCTTTGTAAGCGAACACACACACATTAAAAGCTCTGACGAAACATTTTGTGTTAGTAGAACACTAATGTAGAATGGAGGTAACTTGAAGAAAAGCTCACATATTTATCAGTTTTGTGAACTATGTTACACAACTAGCATGCTACCAATGTCAGCTAAATATACCGTCAAACTTTTCACTTTGAAAAAAATGTATAAATGTGATTCGTCTAGACTGGACAGCGGAAAAAAACAAAAACTCAGATATAAAAACACTGTTTTATATATCTATGTAGTGACTTCTCTCCCATATCTGCGGTGGTGATTCTAGCCATTCGTAAGGAAATGCATTTCCTTGCGTTGAACACTAAGAGGCGTAATCCGTATACTATACGGATTTACAGAAACAAAAAAAAACTGTGTGGAAATGAGGCGTTAGCTACCAGCCTCTATTTAGACCCATATTGTTTCCGTCATAATCATTTAACAATCTTTGCTCATTTTGCATTGATAATTACGTTCAAATCACAGAAATAAAGTATTGCTTTGTTAAAACTAAGTAAGGGATAATGCACAGCTAGCTTAAGAAATCAATAATTTGACACAAAAACGGTCCGCCAGAGTCCGACCTCAGAACTGCGTCCATAGCAACGGTCTGCTATAAAGAAATGACAGACTGTAGAACGCTGTGATTGACCAATCAGAATCGAGTGTTCAACAAAGCCGTGTAATAAATGAAGAACATTTTTAAGAAATGTACATTGTTTGTTTGTTTGTTTGTGTCTCTCATGTAATAAAAGTGAACGTTTCCATTGTAAAAATGATTATATGAGAGTACAAGTAGCCTGGCTAGCAACAGGCTACAGATGCCTTCGGCGGCCTCCATCGGTCATGTGACCCTCCCTCGAGTCTCCCGAGGAGGAGGAGAGGTGGGTGTCGGCCATTAGACCTTACTTAATATTCATCACCCCCTTCACTCACACCCATCCGCCCATTCAGAGGACGGAGAGAGGCTCCATTGAGATGTTTCTGTTTGAAAACTCCACCCCTAACAATATGCCTCCCATCCCTCCAAACTGCTCTGATGGTCTCCTCCCTTAGGGGTCCTTTAGAGAGGATGTGTGAGTGTGCGTACATGTGTGTGTGTGTGTGTGTGTGAGTGTGTGTGTGTGTGTGTGTGTGTGTGTGTGCGTGTGCATTACCTAGAAAGAGAGAGCAATACAGCCTCAAGGGCCTTTTCTTGACACTGGAGGGGATGAAATGAAGAGAGAAAGAAAGAGAATGGAAGGGAGTGAAGGGAGGGGGTAAAGGGCAGTATGAAAAAACTGGGTGATTGGATGATGCTGACAGTTTTATGTGACCTCCGGGGTTGTGTGGCGCGCACACACATTCATGCATACACACATTTTATTACTGTGATACATATAAAAGCATCAGATATAATCCAAAGCACTTGCTGATCGGAAATGTCTTTTTTGTTCAAAAGAAAAGTGTGTGTGTTTGTATGTGTGTGTGTTTGTGTTTGTGTGTGTGTGTGTGTGTGTGTGTGTGTGTGTGTGTGTGTGTGTGTGTGTGTGTGTGTGTGTGTGTGTGTGTGTGTGTGTGTGTGTGTTTTAGCAATAGGAATCCAGGGCTAACAGGACTATTCATATAGCCAGTGGCTTGTAACCTACACCTTGCGTGTAACCTGACCCTCAAGGGGTAAGGTGAAAGGAGAGAAGTCTGATCTCAAAATCGCTACACCCAAACCTTTATAAAAGACACACACACACACACACAATGGCTCATTATCTTATGCGTGTGTCACCGTGGTTTTATGAGCTTTATAGAGGTCGTATTGACAGGAGAGCCTGAAGCAGACTGGTGTACAGTTCTTTACACTTCTTTGCTCTCCCCTCCCCGTCCTTCCTTACCTCCCTCCCTCCCTCCCTCCCTCCCTCCCCTGCTGAGTCCATTAAAGACCTGCAAGTTTATCAGACTTAATGTAGCGTTAGCATATACAGCTTTTGCCTGTACCACACTCTATTCTCCCTATCTCTACCACTCACTGTGCATAAACCTCACTAATACTATCTCTGCCATTCACAGCGGATGGGCCCCGCTAACGATGCTAATTAGCAAGCGAACACAATGCACGCTTCATCTCCCCTCCCACCTGTCAGAAGTACACGCGGCACAGCCTCAAAAACCAGAGAAAATAACTTCCCTCTCTTCTCTCCTCCCCCTCCTCCACCACCTCCTCCTCCTTCTCCTCCTTACCACCCTCACTCTTCTGCGTTAGCGCCGTTTTATGTTTTGTTTGGTTTCGCTGAGAAAACTCCAGGAGAAACTTTGCTACCTGTGTCTTCGTGTGTGTGTGTGTGTGTGTATGTGCGTGCCATTTTGTTTGATAAGAAAATGGAGAGGGAGGGGGGGGGGGGGCATGGAGGGTAGAGGAGAGAAACAAGAAGAGACCAAACAAACCAGGGACATGACAGACACGAGGCGAGGGGAGACGGAGAATATGAAAAGATCCCCTACTGTTTACAGTTGTAACCTCTGTTCTCCGCCTCGTGCGAGTCTTTGACGGAGGACGGAAAGATTTACTGTAGAAGAGAAGAAAGAGAAACGGGGAGAGCAAGAAACGCAACACCAAAGGTAGAGACCGCTGGCCACCTAAACCCTACACCACACCCCTGTAACCATCTTTATCCCTCGGTCCACACCTTGAGGGCATTCCCCAGTTCACCGCTCACATGAAAAGAGTGAATGTAGCCTTTCTGATGCTAAATAGAGTGGTGTGTTTCTGCTCCCCAGAGGATGCAGAATCCCGTTCCATCAATTCAGCCAGCTGCCCACACACACAAGTGCTTGTTGAGTATACGTGCGTGGGCTAATGTGTGTGTGTGTGTGTGTGTGTGTGTGTGTGTGTGTGTGTGTGTGTGTGTGTGTGTGTGTGAGCAGAACGTATTGTGTAAGTGGTAGTTAGAATGCGACAGCAAAAGCTGCTCTCTAAAACGGTACTCATACTCTGAAGGGCCTACAGGGTTTCAGTGGCGCTTGCTAACGAGGCATTCATACTGATCCATTACAGAGTACCACATGCACGCACACACACACATACACACAATATTAAATCCACCCATGAATGATGTCCTTACAGCAACACCAATGCAAAAACTTTATCAAATGTACGCTAAATTCAAACAATGCCACATGCCGTCATAGCTACCACGCTATACTGGTTTTAAGCATTTTGAAACATTAAGATAAATAAAATTTAGAAAACATAACAGACGGTTATATATTATATATATATAACGATAGTTCAGTTGGTAGAGCGGGCGCCCATATAACAAGGCTGAGTCCTAACCGCGGCGGCCCGGGTTCGAATCCGACCTGCGGCCATTTCGCATGTCACCACCCCCTCTCTCTCCCCCTTTCTAGACTTTCCACTGTCGCGTCAATAAAGGCTTAAAAATGCCCCAAAAAAATAATCTAAAAAAAAAAAAACATAACTGACAAATGAGAACTGTTACATATATAAAATATTTCCATAAATGTGTGACTTTTAGACGCTGAGCATGTGATCTCCCCAGAGAGTAAAAACCCTTCAATGTTTAGACTCACTCATTCACTCACACATCAGCCACTCCGCCCCTAGTGGCCAATAGGAGGCATCGTAACGTCTGCAGACATCACAGTGAATCAAGAACACGTGCTTGCTTCTTCTCTGTAATACTGCTGAACCATGTAGTTATGTTTTTCTTCTTATTCTTGTTTCAACAAAAAAGAAAAACTTTCAAGTCCGTCTCTGTAGTAAGTTCTGATGACTTCTGCTGAGTTTGTCAGCAGTTTTCTCTCTCCAGTGAAAGATATTCAGCCAGAAGGAAAAGTGGATTATTAAAGGAGTCCTCCAGTAGGTAGGTAGAAGTCAAAGGTAGCACTTTTTCACATTTTGCTATCTAAATTATATTTGTATATAAATCGAAATGTCTGATAACATGATGTATAGTTTCTCTCATAGTAGAATAAGGTCTTAGCCCCAGAGTATTAGAGTATTCAAAGTAGCTTAAGATGTGTAAACGGCTGATATTGATGTTACCATATATACATTTGTATTATTATTATACATTACTATTATTTTACCAGGTGTGCCAGGTGGGTGCAACGGAATGCAAACCTCAAGGCCCAGACACATCAAACTGACATCAAAGAACTAGCGGTAACGAAGGCCAACCATTGCGTCGCCTGTGTCTTGGCCAAAAAGTTGCACTTGAACACACCGCAAAGACTACAGCCAATGGCCAACAAACACGTACGTTCTCCGCCTGCGTGAAATGAAATAACTCTCCCTACCAGCAGGTAGCAGTAGTCTGTATTCGTCATTCAAAAAGGGAAACCGGAAGACGGTTTGAATTAAAAACATCTTAACAAAAATGTATATAATTTAAACAATTTCACTGCTGCAGTTTGATAAGTGATCCAAAATTTCACCCCTTACCTCCTACAGTAAATGATAACTCTCTAGCTGACTGTAAGCAATAGTAGGTGTACTTCATTAAGATCACTCGCATAATATACACTTTAGGTTTGGTAAAATAATCCAATAACCACCAGTAGCTATGTGTTGGATGTACAGTAAAACACATGAAACACACAGTAAACTGCGTGTAAGTCAGTGCAAACACAGGCATTCAAAACTGTTGCCCATGAGCATTTCTGAGATTTGACACAAACATTTAACATTGGATAACCTACAAAACAGTCCAGTACTAAAACATCAATATGCATGTGCATCAGTGATGGTATGAATCAAACAGACTGCGTTTTCTTTGTGTATTAGAAATGTGGACACGGTGCCAGAGGAGACAAAACAGACATTAAACTTTGCTGAGCACTTGTGTGCTGAAGCAGCTGTTGTATTCACTGTTATTCACATTGAATATTGAAGAGGACAAATTAGCTTTCTTTCAGGTTTGGCAGAGATCTATCCTCCGACCTTGCGGATATTATGCAGCTGTTCGATTACAGTTATTTAAAGGGATTCATTTGCCTAGTTTTTACATGTCGCCATTAACTATACAATCCATATACAAGTACGTACATACTGCATTCCAAGTGTCAACTGTAATTAACCATTCGCCATCAGTCACACTGTAGATTAACCACTGCAGTTACAAGCACACGCTGCAAATCAAACCCCACGTGAGTGAACATTACTCAGCACTTGGCAAAACTTCATAAATTCCACGGACGTCTACCTGACCAACCACAAGCATACGCCAAAGATTGTTTGGGCTAATTTTACTCGTACAGTATGTAATACACATAAAAGATCCTGGACCTGGTCGCCTTATTAATGGTCACAAGAAATAGAAATACCGCCTCATGGTTGTTTGCCTCCGCCAACCAGTCCAAGTTGCAGTTTACATCCTGTCCAAAATGTCATTACTTCATAATTGTATCCTATTAGACATTTGTGTGAACTTGTCATAATTAGCATATGAATTCTTGAATTATAGCCAAAAACATATTTTTGTGAGGTCACAGTAACCTTTGACCACCAAATTTTTCACCAGACCTTTGTGCTAAATTCGAAGGAATTTCCTCAAGCTGTTCCTGAGATATCACATTCACGAGAATGGGACAAAGGTGAGGTCACATTGACCTTGACTTTTGACATTTAACCTCCAAAATCTAATTAGTTTATCCTTGAGTCGAAGTGGACGTTTGTGCCAAATTTGTAGAAATTCCTTCCGGGCATTCCTGAGATATCGCATTCATGAGAATGGTACGTACAGACGTATGCGTACGGACGTATGCGTACAGACGTATGCGCACAGACGTATGCGCACGGACGTATGCGTACGGACAACCCAAAAA
Organism: Sebastolobus alascanus; assembly: GCA_916701645.2. Lineage (NCBI taxonomy): Eukaryota > Metazoa > Chordata > Actinopteri > Perciformes > Sebastidae > Sebastolobus > Sebastolobus alascanus. The sequence continues at coordinate 382,908 of CAKAOJ020000048.1, read as the reverse complement.
CATAGTGCCTCCGGCCACGCCTGTCGTCGGCGCGGAGGTATAAAGATGGGAGAATGCTCACCAGGAAGTGGCAGAAGCTATTGTTGTCTGGTAGCAATGTCTGAAAATACACCTTAAATGTACAAAATTTACCTAGACTTTTACCATCAATGCAACAATGTACGACCTTCCTGACCTGTCTCTAGCTTACAATCACTCTCAATCATCCCTCGAGAAGAAGACGCTGTTCCTTAGGCACAAAGCAGAATGCAGAGCTAAAGCTGGCTAATACAACCACAGAATAAAATTGCCGAAATGTTACATTATGTATACAGTTTGATCATTTGGAGATTTATTTTCAAAGAAACTCCTCAAGTCATAAACAACTTTCAGTGGGTACAATGAGACCAGCCCATTTCGGAGTTTCTAAATGCAGCACTGCAAAATTGTTCCACTCCTTTCATCACAAGGTCAAGTACTTTGAGTGCAAACAATGGCTACAGCCTCACAGCAAACTCATAAAGTAGCGCCGCGCACAGATTCTCTCTCTCTTTGTACTTCGTTATGGCAGAGTGAGTGTTTGTATGTGTGTGTGTGTGTGAGAGAGAGAGAGACTGTGCTCTTTGTGTCTGTATCTTTGTGTCTCTCTCTATCCTTTTAAGACATTGATTTCTCCTTACGACGGACAGAAGGCTCTAAAAGGGGACAAAGATGGAGTGATGAATGGCTGCTGTCCTCAAGAGGGATGCTTGTTTTCTCGTCTCTCTTTGATGAGGTCACAGACAAGACACTGGGTCACAGGTCATGGAGCCATATAGATTGACATCAAAAAAACACAAAAAAACTCACTTTACTCTGCTCAGTAGGTCTCCAGCTGCAATTACCTATAAATTGTTGCCACTAACCATGTCAACCTTCACATAAACTCTAATTTACTCACATACACGGTCTAGCACGCGGTATATACACACATCTGTACGCAGAGGCAGGCAAACGCACGTACTGTACGCACGCACACACACAGAAGCAGCTTATAATGAAAGAAAAAGCTGGCATCGAGCGTAGTTCCGCAACACAATGTACCGTCTGACTGTGCATACTGTTGTATACTGTATATCCTAGAAATCCCCACATATCAATGTGTGTGTATGAGTTTTTGTGTGTGTGTGCATCCAGGGGTCAGAGGTCAGTGAGTGCGGGGCTGGGGAATGCTCATGGAGCACACAACCAAATTCCAGCTAAACAAAGCTCTATCTGTGTTTTCTACAACAAGGAGGCTTTGGGACACACTGAAAGGTGAAAACATTGGCCTCTGTCTGGATGACTGCATGTCGGATGCATGTTCCTCTATGCCGTCCTCTTTACTGCTCTTTTTCTTTAAGGGCGCTTTCACAATCCATGGTCTGTTTGGCTAGTCCGAATCAGAGCGAAATTGGTTCGGTTTCACAGTGCACAGATTAAAGCAGACCAAATTAAAAATTTAATTTGCTGACAGACGTGCATTTTGGTTCGCTTGGAAACGGTCCGAGACCACCTCTCGCAAGCGGTCTCGGACCGGTTGTTTTGGTCCGCACCAGAGTATGATTACTGCGTTCACAACTGCCCAAACGAACCGCACCAGAGTTCAATTAAAACGGAGTAAATGTTGGCTTGTGAAAGCAGCCCTTAGAAATGTTTATTGGCATACAGTTGCTCCAAAAACACAGTTGTTTCCTCCTCTCGTTCACTGGAGAGACGCATTTAATTTGTATTCTCTATTTTCTGCATCAACCTTTTCCCATTTTCCTTCCACCTCAGTCTATGCGTCTGCCTCATTGCAAGCTTGTTAGTATTGGGGCAGTAGGGTGTTTATGAGCTGTCCGTGTAAGCATGTGTGTGTGCGGTGTGTTTGTGTGTGAAGTGTTTGGGTACATATATGTGTGTGTGTGTGTGTGTGTGTGTGTGTGTGGCCTTGCTGTGGAACGCAGAGGTCAAGAGGAGCTGACCTCCCCTGAGGTCTGAATCTGGTGAGAAGGGGGAGGAGAGAGGTGAGACCCTTAGACACACACACGCACAAACAAACACATTCATACACACTCAAGCATTAAAGGAGTTGTTTTTTTCTACAACCTGGGTTGCATTTTTGCAGTTTAGGCCGTTGTTCCTTTTGGTTGTGACGTTTTACTCATCAGGATAATAAGTATAGATACAAAGTCACTGTGTACCTGCATCTACACTAATTATCCTGATGAGAGCAGCAGTCAGACATGTTTCCCTTGTTTAAGCATAGAGTTATCCCATGCTATATACCCAATGCTGCCCATTAGGCTTGATTATCTTTGTTCTTAACGTCCAAATGAGTTTTTCAAATCATAGTTATGATGAATTGTTATCCGACCTGTTGCTTGCCCTATAGTGAACATGGTTTTAAAGCGGTGTCAAGGGGTGGCGCTACATCTCCAGATCTTAGCAATCAAATAGGAAATTAAACTCACTATCGCACCCTATTTCTTTCCATCAGCAGGACGAGAGCTAGTTAACGTTAGCTGTTAGTAGCCGGTGGGCAGCACAGTCCCGCGGAGCTAACAGCTAACGTCTTTCATTATGATGCATTCAAGCTCTATTCAGTAAAAATGAGTGTCGGGTGAAGATAAATTATAACGTTATCATGATGTGCTCAAATGTAATCTTGTAAAATGTAGTTTTTGGCATGAAATTTGAATAAATACAGTTGTTTGAAGGAGATGTTTGCAATACAAAATAGATATTTGAGAGGGAATTATGACCTGTTTAACTTCCTAACAGTAGCTAAAAGTGTTATTGTTTTGTTTTTTACCATGGTATCAAATTGTGTATTGAGAATCGAGAATATCTGGTATCGTGACATCCCTAATAGGACCAAAGGCTAGACTACTAAACTAAGACAAAAACAACCCCCCAAACACATAGAGTCATGCAGCCCATACAGACATGTTATGCAGGCACACACACACACACACACACACACACACACACACACACACACACACACACACACACACACAAGCACATTCACACCTGCTCTCCCCTTCTTCTCCCTGTTATTGAACTGCTTTTATTCTCTTGGCCTTACATTTTTTGCTGCCCCCTCTGCTCCCCTACACTCTTGTCTTTCAGACTAAACAAATGTAACTTGGCTGGGAAACCGCTCTGAATCCAGATGCTGTCTCTCTCTCACTCCCTCATCCTTCACTACCCGTCCTGCACACCCACCACCCCTTCGCTGACCTTTGCCCCGCCACCCTCCCACCCTCTCTGGCACACTAGGAGTGCTGCAGCACCTCTCCCCTCTCTCATTCAACAACACTCATTCATCCCCCTCCCCGCCATGAAAGTTGAGAGTTGCTCTTCTTCTCTGGTCAATACACTCTTCTCTTTTAGGGGCTGGCCATTGCTTAACCACTGCACAATTTAGATAACTCTGTTGTCCTCACTTTTACAAAAACCTCTGGAAAAGAAAGCAGGACAATGGATGAGGGAATGACCTAAGCTAAGAGGGACTCTGTCAGGCTGGCACACCTCTCCTATCCTTCTGCGTTCTATCACTTCAATGAAATACTTGAGAATTCAGGGAAGCTATTGTATGTTTTTAATGACCCGAGTATATCATTTTAGATCACATACTGACAAATCATGCTAGACCGGGAGTCCAGAAAGTTCACGCATACATACAGTACTGCACACACATGCAGGATTAGTGATGACAGGGCCCACCATGAGGGTAGATGTGAGGGATCTAGCGTTCGTTTCTGACTGGGAAGTGTGGCTTTTCAAACAGGAGTGGGCCCACCACAGGACAGAGAGAGAGAGAGAGACAAACACACAGACAGACAGACAGAGAGAGAGAGAGAACTTTTAAGCCCTGTGGTTATATTTCCCTGGAGCCTACCCCAGCTTTACAACTCCATTAACTGCTCTAGTGCAGATTTTAGCCCGCTTCGGCCCAGATTTGTTCTGAAATAAATCAGAAATGGGGGAAAGGAAAGTCCAAAATGTGGGTCCCTGAGCACCTTTGGTATAATTCCTTCCACTGGCCAAGTTGAGGGAGCCAAATATTAGTACGACTACACGTCCCTCTCCCCACAGCCAAAGCAGGGCCACCCCAAGACGCAGGACTGCCCGCCTGACCTTCCCATTTAAGACCTTAACTTCTTCCTCTTCACCCACTCCTTGAATTTAGCACCAGCAGCTTGTGTCTATGCTTTCTGTGTGTTCTGCATGTGTGTGTGTGTGTGCGTTAGTGCGTAGGGGTCTCCAGTGATTCCCTGAACCCCGCAGCCAGTCTCATTTCAGCGCTTTTCTAAACATCACCTCTCAAAGCTCATTCCCGAATAAAAGACAACATGGAAAGAAAAACAGGACAGCAGCAGAAAAAGGAGGAAATGTTATTTAAAAGGTACCAGACCGCAGCATTTTCCACTGATATTATATACTCCCTGCCCAATCCAAAATATATACGGGCCGCAGGCCAAGAATGTAAAAATAAAACACATAGACTCAACATCTGGAGCAAACCGAACAAAACCCTCATTTAATCTGCCCTGAATACGGCATTCTACCGTTCTACCTCTGGCCTGTCTCACACACTGACACACACACACTCACTCATATCCATGCATATACACACACGCGTTGTCACATGTGCACACCGACTGTCCACAGGCCTGTAGACGTGCAGGAATATGGAGCTTAAACCAGCTTTTATATGCACAAAGACAAGCCACCCACAGAAAGCCTAACAGCTGATCATCATTCAACACAGTTTCATAAAAAATACACTTCGATTATAATTCGCCTGAATATTTACAGGCATTTAGAAGAGAGAGAGAGAGAGAGAGAGAGAGTGTGTGTGAGAGAGTGAGAGAGAGTGTGTGAGAGAGTGAGAGAGAGAGAGAGACAGAGAGAGAGAGAGAGAGAGAGAGAGAGAGAGAGAGAGAGAGAGAGAGAGAGAGAGGCAAAGTTAAAACCCACCTGTTTTTATTTGGGCTGGGATGATATGCTTATCTCCCGATTTGATACTATCACGATACTTGGGTGCCGATTCGATATGTATTGCGAAGTATTGAGATTTTTGTTAACTTTTTTAAAATTAGACCACGGGAAAAAAGTGAATCATACACTTCTAGGGACTTTTCCTTTGGAAAATATCTATATTGATACAGTAAACATTTTTAATTTTCAGCATTTATGTGGTCAGAGATGTCCTGAAGTCAAATATATCAGTCATTGTCAGGAATTATTTATTACATTTTTTCCAGCAACCCAAAAATCAAAGAATAAAGACATTTCCCTCACAAATTAGTGTTATTTTCTTTTTAATTTATAAGGAACATTTAACATTTTTATAATTCTGGTGAATAGAATCCAATTAATCTTATTTCCATATATGTATTTTGTATATACCCTTTGTTAACACTTCATTTTGAAAACCGGACGTAGTCACACATGTAAACTTCCACAAACTTCGCCAAGTCTGTCGCTAGCTCTTACCGTCAGCTCCGTTCTCTTTATACATCCATGGTCAGCACCGTCGAGGCCGTTTGAATGCATTTAACATAAATGTCAGTATATGGGTGCTCTATAGTTGTAGCGTCGGCCGATTTGACCACGGAGATGAGAGTGACGGCTGACTTGACCGCATGTTAGCATAATACGATAACGTTAGCATAAATACGATTTCTATCCATGCCAGAGTTAGCATGCAGCTTTAGCCGTGATGTCTAGCTCTGCTTTTCCTGTCAATGTGTGAAACCCAAATTGTTTCCATACTTTACTGGATGTGTAGTGTTTACCACGTTGGATTTAATATGTGAGGGTGCAGGTCGTATCCACGAAGACCCTCCACCGTTTTCTGCTTTCTCGCTTCAGCTTTGTTTTTCTTGAAATGGATATGACGTCACGTTACTCTGACTACAACAATAAAATCGTAACTTCCTTCTACCTCCACATAGACTCAAATGAAGCAATTATATCGATTTAGGCGTTAAAAGAAATCGCTAACAAAATTGTAAAAAAAAAATCTGCGATACATAGGTGAATACATTTTTTTCAGCACCCGAGGTTTTTATGCACACTAGACACACAGATTTGAATGAGTTCAGAAAAAGTTAGATAAATATGTTGTTTCTACACTTGGCTGAGGTGAAACAAAAGCAAATCCATAAACAGACAATGCAACAAAGGCTGATGGAAACTGATTTTTCAAGTAAACAACAACTACTTCATCAGTGGCATCAGTGTATTGCTGCAACCCAGCGTTATATTCCCCTGCTCCAACAGAAAGCTATGGAAAAAAAAAAGAATAAAAATAGTGGCAGAGCAGACAAATTAATTCATGAAAATAACATAAATGCCGTATTAGATGGAAAGCGGCAATGAAATGCCCCGACGTACCAGAGGTACAGAAGAGCTTCTGGTGCTCTTTTAATTATGTGCCCTTGTTACACCCTCTTGAGAATATAACAGCACTAGTTCGTAGATTTTTTTTTGTAAATTCGCTTAAAATTTACACAACATTTGGTTGGAAACATAACTAGAGAGAAAGGAGAAAAAAAAGCGTGAGAGAGGAAGGAGAAACGGAGTGCATGTGTGTTCGACTGTGCTTATTTTTCTTTACTTGTAAGGATCAAATGTCCTCACAGTGATATTTTGCCACTCCTTATTAATTTGGGGTTAGGATTTCAGTTTAGTGTTAAAATAAAGATTAGTTTAGGGTTTGCTTTATAGAGTGAATGCAGTCAGTAAAGTCATTCTTAAGTGTATTCATATGTGTGTCTGTACGTGTGTGGGTCAGCATCCTCTCAGGAGTTCCTGCTGCCGGCCGGGCTGGCAGTAGCTGGCTAAGAGCTGAAGAGCGGGCTAAGAGCTGTGTAAGTTGTGGGTTTGATTCCTGCCCAGGCCAGGTGGAGGGTGCCAGGCACAGCAAACCACTGGGTACTGCACCTCTGCCAAGACCATGTACCACTCTCATAAAATACATTAACCTCTTCAGCTCCACGGGCCTTTCACTGGCACCATCCACTTTACAAATGCATCTCGTGCAGCCGAGCTTTAGTAAAACCCACGGAAGCTCATTTTATATTCTAGTCAAGCTTAAAAAGTTTCCAAAGATACCAGATAAGTCAAACACTGTCGGGGGTATAAAATGATGCAACAGGAAAAGAACATTTCCATGCAGCTGTAAAATATATTTAAGCTCACGATAGGCCGTGGTGTGTTGTGATTATATCACAGCTGAGGGGCGTTGTTCGGCCCAACTCGATGCTCATCAGTTATGACAATATGAAAGTAAAAGACGCATTACGATTTAAATAGTTTTTTATTAAGAAATAATAATGTTCACAAAAAAATAGGCTCTCCCTGTCTGCACATACCGAAGAGGTTGCTAGAACGGTGGTTGTTATGGAACGGACTGCAGCTAGCATATTTCTTTTTTCATCAAAGGCTACCGTTGATTAGCCACACTGTTTGCCAATTCTTTTGCTAAAATGGGAGGATGGCGTATGATAGCGACTATAGTAGAAGCTGTAAGTCATACGTCATCCTCCAAGCTTGTGCAGCAAACTAATAAATCTGTTTATCTGTCTGTCAGTTTGTCTTTCTAGTTAGTTAGCTATTTAGGTGTAGTTAGCTGACCCAACTTGTTGCATTAGCTAACTGAGGGTTTTCGTTTTATTTTTATTTTCCTCCAACTTAGTTTAGTGTGTTTACTTTCACAATGGCATTTGTGTGTGCTGTGAACGGGTGAATACACGCAGTGAATTACACTAAATCCCACCGGCAGAATGAACAAACTGACTGTCTCTCTCACTCGCTCCATTCTTTACCGTCTCCTCCTGCTGAAGATAAATTAATGGAAAGCAGCCGATACCGGAAGTTTGCGGGCCTCTAACAGGTCCGAACGATGGGGAGCACACAACTTTCAGCCCAACAGAAAACCAGAGAAAAGCCCCGTTAGTGAAATAAACGAATCACAGTGCAGCCCGGTGTGGTGTCGTATTGGGAGCTGAGGCGAAAGCTGCCGGCGCTGGTGGACTGTGCACCTCCAAAACGTCCCGAAACTCAATTTCAAACGCCGGACCGCGGCAACATGTCTATCCGTTCTCCGGTGCGCTGTGGCCGGCATGCGGTCCTGCGGTCCTCCTCGGTGCAGCAGCAGCCAGACGGCAGCCTCGCCAGGAGGAGACGGTAAAGAAGAGAGCGAGCGAGAGGGAGTCGGTGTGTTGCGCTAATTCTTGTCTCATTTGTGGTCTGATAAACAGTAAATTCATCCGAACCGGGTTGAAAAATTATGCAATCTGGTTGCAATTGGTAATGAATTGCATCTGACTATTAACCACACCCCCATTCCCTGTTTGAGAAAGAACGTTAACTAAAAAACAGGAAGTAAAACTGTCTGGAGGGGGGCTTTAAGGCTGCATCTCGTTAAGCAGGTGGATTTCTTTTCTGAAGACGGGCACTGCTCAATCCAAGTTAATCTTTCCATTTTGAAGTGTGTTTTGGCAGTTAACTTTGTATCTGTAATCTGTTCCGTGTTGGCGGAAGTTATCCCCCGTGACCCTGTCGCTAAGCAACCATGACAACACATAACTTATTTTTCTCAGATGTAGAGTGATAGTGAAAATGCAAAGGAATTAGACGTCATAGCAGTGGTATGTGAGTATTATATCACGGCTATGAACCAATCAGATTGCTTGATTTGAGCTACTAAGATCAGTGTTTGAGGTGTTTAAAAGAAAAAAATCAAATGTGTTCAAATGAGTATATTTCTATATTTTGCAGTTAGATGTTCCAGATCATAGGAGAGATAATTAACAATGAAATCAATCATGAAGGCATCTTTAATGTGATATAGATTACCGGCTGAAACCGGATACAAAAATGGTTAACAGTGTAAGCCAGTGGGACCTCCATCAGAGCAGAAGGGGAGCAGGGGATGGAAGAAAAGAGGGATGTAAGCTGTTGTTCAAAAAATTTATAAAACTGTGTCATTGCGTCTTTGCCCAAATAAAGGTCCGCAACTGTTTTATTCCCGAAGGGAAAAGTGATATTAGAGCTGTCCTTGACCAAAGAAATTCTAAGTCGACTAACACGAATCAATTAGTTAAACTGAGTTTCTTCACAGAGAATCACACAAAAGCACCACTTTAAATATTGTGTTTACCAGAGATGTTCTCATATGTCTCTTCGAAAGAAGTCATTCAGCATGAAATAAGCATAAAAAATGACTAATCGACTAAGACCAAAACGACCGATTAGTCGACTAATTGACTAAGAGGGGGCAGCCCTAGATAATATATCACATTTTCTCAACCTTTGATTACAGACCTGGAGGAGTGGTACAGCTTGGTCCCTAATCCATGTGTTACCGTAAACACTATCTGTTTTTCCTTTTTGCCCTTACACAGAACAGCACACAGAGTAAGGTAGAATGACGACAGTGATCCTACTATTCATGTCAAACTCCACAAATGCAAACACAAACATTAAAGTACACACAGGGAGAACAAGAGAGACGACAGCGAGAGAGCCCGAGAGTCTGCTCACACAGATAGAACTGTCAAGCTTCGTCAGGTTTACAAGCACCAAGAGGTGTGTGCGTATGTACATATGAATATGTGTGTAGGTGTCTGTGTGTGTGTGTGTGTGTGTGTGTGTGTGTGTGTGTGTGTGTGTGTGTGTGTGTGTTGTCTCTGTGAGCATCTGATAACCTATAACCTGTAAACTCAATCCAGCTCTGCAGTGACAGCAGAACATCGAAGCACATCAAAACCAGACCTCAATGACAGCTGTTTTTATACATCGCAGGCCTCCTATCAGGCACACACACACACACACTAGTTATAGAGATTGATATTTAGTACCTATGAGTCGCATTTATCTCAACCCTGAACCCCTCAACCAAACCTGAAACAATAAATTTCTTTACTGACATTTTCTTTTCCGATCAGTGGTCATGCCCAGCTCTGTGTGCACACACTCTTGGCACTACACAACTTTCTTTTTTAGATGAGCAGAGCACCATCTGTGAGTGGACAGCATGTACTGTATCACATTTGTCTGATCTATCTAAGCGCTTAGGGACTTATAAAAGTTTCATCTGTTACACAACAATGATTGATGCATGTTTTCAACTCCTTTGTAAATGAACAACGTTCAGGAATGCTTTTTGTTTCACATGATTTTTGAAAGTTGTGTGAAACCTCTGAGCAATTAAGCAACACGAGGTTTGCTCCAGGAGTAACGCTTTTCATCTGTTATGGAGGAGTAGCAAAGGTTTGCTTTAGAGCTGCAATTTCCACTAATAGTTAATATTTAGTAGGGGTGTAAATCACACGTTTCATCACGATACAATATTATATTGATTCTTTGAACAACGATACGATATCTGACGATTTCAAAGTCTGCCACGATACGATTTCGATTCGATTCAATTCAGGGGCCTACGATGATATGAAACGATATCATATGTCCATTTAACACAATAAGTTATATTTATATCAACTCAGAAAAAACAACTAAAATATGATTTGACAATTTCATTACTGGACTTTTTTTTTTAATAAAATAAAAACGGAGCCGGAAATTGTGACGCAGACGTGCCATGGGAATTTCAAAATAGACACATATCTTAGAGTAGAAGAGCTATGATGATAGCTGTTACATTTCTTGAGTACAGCTATATTTTCTGTTGTATGCACGCAACTGGGCAGGGGCGAAGGATGAAAACAATCATCGATCCTGCTTTTGATGTCGGTGGTCGAGATCGGACGCCAATTTCGATCGAGTTCTGATTTAGAATTGAAATCGTGACATCCCTAGTTTGTACCCACTTCATGTAATTAAAACTATAATTAATCTTTTGTCAATTCTCACTTTGAACAAATCTGTCATGTTTAGGTTTCCTTTGTATCATCCTGCCTTTCTTTACAACAAGTAAATGAGAAAAAACACAATCAGTGTGGAGATTGAAATACAGTATATTACTGCATAATTCACAAGTAGTGTCCCATGAGTCGAGCTTATAACTAACACTCTGCTAGGCCTTTAAAAGACTCCCTGTCTTTCTGCTCCATACCCTGCTGCTGCTTTAAATCTCTTCCTACATATCTATTTCAAGTTAGATCTTCACCATCTCTCTCTCTCCGTCTCTCTCTCTCTCTCCTGTCCACGCCCCCCCTCCTCCTCCTCCTCCGGCTTCAGTTAATTCATGAACAGCATCATGATTGAATATTAATAATTCACATCAGCTCTCCCTGATGACTCATTACAACCCTTCAAATGGAGCGGGAGGGAGACGGGCATACACAGATGAAAATATACGAAAGCACACACACACACACACACACACACATATACTCTATAAACTAAAGGTTTAATCCAAACAGAAGTTTTGACTAACTTCCATTTAAAAGTCTGATATTGAGCCCCTGACAAACATGACCACACACATGCATTCACACATAATAATTGCTTATTTGAACTAGCTAAGGTTGGGGTGTTGGCGTGAGGGCCGTGGCACGGTGAAGCGGAGAGAAAGGCAAAACTGACTGGAGCAGAATTATTAAAGGCCTTTTTTGACAGTTCAACAAAAAGTGGAAGAGTAGTGCATCAAATTTAACCTTCCCATTCAGAGTGAAAACAAAAAATAAAAATCGACTTCATTGTATCCGCGTGTCCGTGGGAGTGGGTGCAGCCTTTTATGTGCGCATGTAATGTATGAGGCTGACATCTTGAGAGTGTCAAGGTAAACTTAGTGAGTATTGGTCACTGAATGACAAGCATGTTATTAAGCCAATTATTAAATATGCAAGGAGAATATTCACATTAAATCAAGCGACCTTCGAGACCTTGCAGAGTTGTCATTGCTGTGACACACTGAAGAGGACTCAATAGAAAAACGGAGGACTGGTTTGGGTAATGGTTTCTTTTCTAATAATTTTTCTCCTTGAGTGGAGGGATAAAATGAATGTGTGTGTGAGTGTGAGTGTGTGTGTGTGTGTTTGTATAACAACATACATCACATAATGACAACAATCAGATTTTACCTTTACTTTCCTCTAATAAAAAAAACTCCTTTTACAGGCTCCCAAAAAAAAAAAAAAAAGCAACGCAGGGGAGGCCATGCTTTGAATCACTCACACAAAAACACCCTCACACTGTTGCACAACCATTTAGCCCCATTAGTGGAAAGCAGAGTTGAACACCTTGCAGACTGCGAGGTGTGTGTCGATCGATGGAGGTTAAACCCGGGGTTCAAATATAAACAGCAGGATAAGTCACAATCAATAGCTCCTATCCCCTGGCAACTGGTCAATACTTCCACACCCCGACTCCGGTCAAAGGAGAGAGAGAGAGAGAGAGAGAGAGAGAGAGAGAGACACACACACTGAGTCTCTATGTGCCTGTTTTACGATAAGGATGTTAATTAATATATACACGGTCTCACACACACACACACACACACACACACACACACACACACACACACACACACACACATTGCCTTGAGTTGATAACCTGTTAGCAGAGCTGTGGTAACTCAATAGACAGCCGCTCTGATGAAAAAAAAACACAACGGTTCCTATTGATTTTCCTGCCGTGCCAGAATACCTTACACTGCTTACTCACTTTAACAAACGTCTACTGTCACCCACACTACGGACGAATATGACTCACACGCATACACATGTATAGGCCCACGTCTAGGGTTACTCTATCAAGGCAATTCTAATGCTTGTGATATGAATCCCTGGCTGCGGTCGAAAAAGTAAAAAAATGACATCCTAATGTCTTCTCCTCACCACTTTTCCTTGACCTCGAAGGAAAACGTCACGACGTCAAGGAAAGATGTGAAGGAGTATTCAGAAGGATTTAGAAAAAGACAACCACGGTGTTAAGAGAATACGACTGCACTTTTACTAGGCTCTGTAATTATGATGCAACAGCGGCGGATGTTGGTGACGCGGGTCTGCCGTGGTGAAGCTACAATGTTCCGAAGATGGACTACAAAAGGCTCTGCTTCCCCCCGTGCGTTGTTTAATATCTCCTTCAGTGACAGGCTGCTTCACCCGCGGTGTGTGAACGAGAGATACCGCAGGTCCCTCTGCTGCTGGAACACTTTACAACAACATATACAGTACGTGGACAACCAGTGAAAAATATCACTTCATTACCGAGGTTGGAATTGAAATTAAAAAAAGGAATAGCCTATAGGCTGCCACGGCGATAAATAATGAGGTTTGAGGTGAGTAGAACCATTAAATGTATATTTACCTACCTACTCCCTTTCGGACGTAATATTTATTTATGTTGAGTATTTGTTCGCTATATGTTTACTGTTCATTATATTTGTTATTCTTGTTTTGTTTTTTACTTATTTGTTACTTGTTCGACATGAATAAAAAGAATTAACGTGAAACGAAATGGTTGTCACTGTCCACTCATGTTTATTAACAAGAATCCCTATTAGTATATGACTGTATGAGAAATAATATGCAAGATAAGCATATTGTTTGTTTTCATGAACGGCCGAATGGTGCGTCGCTTTAAAAGTTACGGCCGCGAGGAATTGTGGGGCGGCAATATCTGCTTTCCATTCGTAAAGGATGGTCCAGTGTATCCTATGCTAAAGGAGATAAGAAAGGAAGCATTGAAGCACCTTTCCTCAGCATTTAGAGAATTCGAAAAAAGCCCTTATCATGGCTGCTACTTAGATACTCCTGGGTCATTTCACTCCGTTAGGAACCTTCTTAAGCAAAAAAGACTTTTCGACCCTGCCACGTTAGAAAGTATTTCTCATTTGCTGTACGCATTCCTTGTCCTTCTACCTTTTATATTGCTTTTTCAAGCCAGAAACCACACCTCTACAGTAGCGGACCCAAAGTGCAAGGCGAAGAATATTATTCCTTGTGTGAGCGTGCACGTGTTGATGCTGTGTGTGTGTGTGTGTGTGTCCGTCTCAGTGCTAAGCCGTAGAGGAGATGGACTCCATATGCAGAGTGTTTTCACAGCCCTGAAGGAAATCATGACCATAGCAGAAAACCCACCAGTTATTTCACTAAGGTCTCATTTGTCTGTGTCTTTGTGTGCGTGCATCTTGGGCGAGGGCACGGTGAGGGTGGGTGTGTGTGTGTGTGTGTGTGTGTGTGTGTGTGTGTGTGTGTGTGTGTGTGTGTGGGCGTGTGTGCGTTATTTATGTAAGCCTGTGTGTGTTCCTTGTGTGATTTTTTTGTTTCTGCATTGGCACGCACAGCGGATCACACCCACCTCTCTGCGACCAGCACAAAATAAAAATATACCTTACTTCCCGGTTTGCACGCCAGTCCAAGGGTTGGGATGTGTGTGCAAGGCAAGCATGTGTGTGTGTGTGTGTGTGTGTGTGTGTGTGTGTGTGTGTGTGTGTGTGTGTGTGTGTGTGTGTGTGTGTGTGTGTGTGTGTGTATATGCTTCCAAGGGTGATGAGTGGGCGTTGGCAGTGTGTCTTTGGCGTGTAACTGCTCAAAATAAGGGCTCTCCACTCCAGAAAAAGGCCGTTATGAGGGTATAAATGCGGCCACACACACACTTAACAATTATTAATCTGTGTTCATATATTTTTAAGGCTAAATTCAATTAGCGATGATGCTGTGAGTTAGGGTTTCATCTCAGTCTGAGACTAAGATGACATATTAACTATTGGGCTATTAAAACACCCATCAATCAGACTGAGAAAAGGAGGAAGAAGACGTTGAAGAGAGAAGGTGATCACTTGTTTCAGAGTCGCTCACCTTCCTTTTGTTTTTCTGCACAACTTGTCCCGGCTATCGGAGGCAGGCATCGTGGGAGAGCGTCCTCGTTCGGTTCTCAGTCTTGCCTCAGCGTAGAAAACGCAATCCACCGCCATTCCCACCTAGACACGAGACCAGAGGAGATTGGTTGATTGTTTCTAAAGCGGGCTTTATCACCGCAATAAAGTTGGGAGCCGGGAGTTATCAGTGATGGCGGGCCGGCTAATACAGCTCAGCCTGAGCCAGGCTAATCATTTACAGCAGCGATCTAAGCAGGGCACACGGCTCTATTAGCCCACTAGCATCATAAGCCTGATTAGCGAGCGCTTCCTCGTTTGTCGCCTGTCTGTCTGTTTGCTTGTCTGTCTGTCTGTCCGCGGACAATGAGGCTTTGGGGGGAAGAGGGTTTCCGAGGGATGCATAGAGAAGAGAGAGTGGATGAAGTGCGAGGGTGAGACACGAGATTCCAGAAGAGATGGGGCTGCGTGCCAGCGTTGGGACATTTATGATTAAGGGTGCAGGTCCGTTGTGGTGCGATGAGTTTAAAAAGTGTACAGATGTGGAGGGCAGGTGTGAGATATGAACTTGTCGGAGTGCCAGAAGGGGAAAAAAAAACAGGCATCAGTGATTACCTAAAGAGCCATAGACTCAGGAGACAGCCGGTCTTTATGATAGAATCGATAACCATTCATGGTCGGCTGCTCTGGAACCAGCGTTTTTTCCTCTAACGCACACAGATCAATACAGGTGATTATCAGAGTTAACCCCTCACTCTCTGACTCTGATCTTTAGTCTCCGGACAGCGAGACGTGTAGCTCGATATCTTTAGATAACGAGCTGAAGATTAAAACACATACGGCCGGGGCGAAGTATCGACATTACAGCCAAAAGATGTTGGATACTCTGCTCATAACGTGTGGAATAACAGAATCAAATTGAAAATACTTTTCCCACTGACACCCAAGTATAACTGATATCAGCTCTGTTCAGTTCTCCTGCACTTTTATTATCTTCTTTCGAAACATTAATAATACAGCACGCTGCCAATGGCAGCGCGGAAAAAGTAATGAAATGAGTAATTCCTCTGCATTTTTGGACCTCTGCAACATTTGTGTGTGGTATTGTGCGTTTTGTATGACGATGCCCTTCTTGCCCCTTTGTTGACTCGATGTCTAAGGTCAACCCCTCTCTCTCATTAGTCCTGACCCCCTGCAACCTCCTCTCATCTCCTGTGACTTGCGGGTCAAACCAAACATACTAATTATGGAGAAATGGAGGTGGAGAGCGTTCATGTTTATGAGCTACAGAGAGGCAAACAATAATTAGAGCCGGGGTAAACAGTAGGCTGTGACACTGTGTCATAATGCAGCTTTTCTCACCTAATATTTACCATAATGCTGGATGCTACGAGAGGCCTTCTACCAGGTATAGCAGAATCTATGGATGCTTTGGCTACCTAACAACAGGTGGGCAGGCGGTGTGAAACTGTCTTTATCGATTTGAAAAACGCACGCCAAAATGCTTGCACACAAACAGACACGTGCATGATCGAGCCGCTGCACTGTCAGACTTCTAATTCCCCCGTGCAAACTGTCTGCCCCGTGTCTGCCTTATGGACATTTATGTGTCTGCACTGAGTCCAACAGCGCACATCAGAAAACATCTGATTCTCTTTATCACCACTGCTTCTATTTCACACTGATCCAAAATAGACATACTTGGAGAAACACAAACAGATGCACACAAGCGCGCACACACACACACACACACACAATCTACCTCTGATCCAAAATACCTCCAGAACAAACAGAAAACAATTCCAGGCATTTTTTTTCTCTCTCTCTCTCTCTCTCAGCGAGAGCTCAGCCGCCAGCCAATAACACCAGGCAGAGTGAGTTACATGGCAGAATGGAGTGAAAGTAATAGCAATGGGCCTAACCTAATATTACAACCACACCGAGTGCATGTGTGTGCACAAATATGGACATTCATGCCTGTTCAATATGCTTCTTAAACCCCCGATGGCATATTATTGAGTGACATGCGGAGAAACAGAAATATGAGGAGAAAAATAATAGAGAATGACAGAAGTTTTGCAATTCAAAGCCACTGGAAAACAATGTATATTCTGACACAGTATGGTGCCGCTAAACAAAAGCGTATGGTTGGCGGCAGAGAGAGTAAAAGAGAGGTAAGGAGAGAGAGAAGAAGACAGAGAGGGGCTAAGATAACGAACCATTAAACTTGGCACTGCTGTCCAAAATCCTGAGGAGAGAGAGATAGAGCATCTTTAAACACTGTCATTTGACTTTGAACAAAGTGACTTTTGAAGTGAAAGAAGCCGTTTCCCCCCTTTTTCCTTTTTTCCTTTTTTCCCTTCCCTCCACATTTTAATGCTCCCTGCTCTATCATGTAAATCCCCATTCAAATTAGTTGGGCATTAGAGCCCTCAGCAGTAATGTCAGAGAGACTGAATGAGATGGGGGACTTAAGCACCTAACGAACAATGAAATTCCCAAGCCTTGGGACAGGACAATTAAGAAGCAGGCTTAGCCAATGATGAAAATTTATTGCTATCTAATACATATTTCTATTTTCTGAACACTAACCAATTTGAATGTGATTAAGGGGGGTGGGGCGCTTCATTAAAGAGGCGCTGGCTCTCAGAGGTCGCTGGGAGAGGAGCCTTTTGATGTTAAATTACAAATACGGAGGAGAAAGGCACCGCCATTGTCTTTTTGGGGTCCACGTATTGTTTTCTGTGGTTCCCCTTAAACGGGTTAGTTAACCCCTCGCTGTCCAGGAGAGATGCTAATATGACGGGCCTGGGGGAGCAAGGAGGAGGGGGGCAGGAATGGAGAGGGCTTTTTAGTGGGATAATAGACAAAATAAATGCCTTAGCGTTTATTCCTTTCATCAGAATGAAAGCATCCATCCATTCATTGTTTCCTCCTTTTTTCCTTGTGCATCAGTCTGTCTGTGGGCCGCGCTCACAGTGGGTGTCTTTGGCTCCGTCAGAGCCACTTGCACAAGGAAGCGCCAGAGAAAGGAAAAGAACAGAAGGAGTAAAACTAACAAGCCCATTAGAAAACAATTCAATTCATAGCAGAGTCACAGTTACGCTGCCAATAAATCCTAAGTGTTATTCAAACTTGCCGAGATGAATTTTTTTTATTTCAGAGCCTCAGATGTGATATAGAGTGACAGATATTTTATTTATTTATGTATTTTTTTTTTTTTTTGCCAGATCTCATCCTGTTTAAATGACACAATTTAAGTTATTAACTTGTAATTGTCTGTCCCGTATGTCGGTGCTACGGTTCTGACACCTGTCCATTAAAGCAACCACATGATCTTTCTCAGATAATAAAATCGAGTATGCTCTGGCCCACACTGCACTCAGTGTTTTCTGTCCAAACCAGTGACAGGAGGGTGCTGGTGGTCCGGTACTGGGCCAGCAGGAGTAAGAGGAGAACCCCAGGACAAAAAAACCTCCAAGCTGAGAGCCAAGGCATCAGCGTCACGTCGTTTTCAGCCAGATATGAAGCTCTGGGAATGGCTTACCAGAATACTCTGAAGGGGGGGAGAACAACGCATCTTTTGTTATTCAACTGTCCTGCTCGGAGAGAAGGACCGTAATTCGGGTCGGAGAGGAGAGCAGCAAACTGTGCATATATCTTCTCCCCCTGCAACACGCGCCAGGGCCAGATTAATTTGCGTTAATGGATGCGTTCTCAGGCCTAGTTTGGAGGGGATAAAGGACATTTTCATTAACTTTCTTTATATTTAATGTTCAATTAGTTGCGGGTATAACCGGACCATAATCAGATGGAAATATGGGCAGGAATTAATGCCCCGGCAGGAAGAAAGAAAGACCAAGGGATTGGTATGCACCCAATGCAAGCTGTGTGCAGATGTGTGTGTCTGTATGAGGGCATGTGTGTGTGTGCGCTTGTCTTCACGAGACCCGATGCTCAGCATGCATAGTATTACAGTACAAAAAGTATTAAATCTCATAAATATATTTATAGAGATTAGTTGAGATATTTACATGAATACACAAATATGTGCTGTTGTGTCAGGAGCGATGCCGGGGGGGGAAAGAGAGAGAGAGAGAACGGAGGAGGTTTACAACAGCATAAAGAGAAAATGAATGACACGGAAAATAGAAAAATCAAACGCTTTATTGTGTGGGAGAGGCATGCTTTTATCATCCTGATAGGCAGTGTTTAGTGTCGTGTGTGTGTGTGTGTGTGTGTGTGTGTGTGTGTGTGTGTGTGTGTGTGTGTGTGTCTGTGACTGATGCGGCGTGTTGTGTTGCATGTCACGCTGAATGATAGGATTACTCATTTTCCCCTTAGCAGAACACAAATCACTCTTTTATCCGCCATCATTGAATCTTTCCAGGGTTAAGTGTTTATGTTCACAGCTTCTCACTGCGCGCGCTGTGTGTATGTGTGTGTGTGCGTTTGTCTCTTTTGCGCATTTTGTTTGTGTGTTCAGCAGAATATTCCTCCAACCTTCAACAGCAAAGTGAAATGGCAGAAACTAAATGACAAAAACGTCTCACTTGTCTACAGAACTGAGGTGTGTGTGGGTGCATGTCTTTCTATCTCACACACACACACCAAAACTAAAGTAGTTTACAGGCTGAGCTGTGGAAACAAACAGAAAAGAGCTGAAGAAATGAAGAAGAAAAAAAAAGCAGAAAAGAAAAGGAAGCACTACATACATGTGTGGGTGTGACTATTCATGTGTGTGTTTGGGGGTTGCGGGGTGAGATATGAGGTCACTGTCTGGGGATTCATGGCCTGGAGTCCTGCACACTATGAAGACGATGACGACAACTTATTCTTCGCATGAAAAGATCATGTGAAGGATTTTCAGTCCTACCGCTTCCTGTCAAGGCCGCTGGTGGCTGAATAGAAACCTTGATGTGCAGATTTTTTGTCCGTCTTGTGCACTCTTAACACTCTGATTCCTGTCTGAAGGTGGTTTAAGTGGAGGTTGTGACAGGAGCATTAACTTTTTGATACCATTTTGTGTCGTGTGCTGCCCGTCTTATGGTCTCAATCCGCTTTGCTGCTTTTTGACACCGTCTCCCCCTCTTTCTGCCGATCACACCCTCACACAAACAAGAACGCACACACCAGAAGCAAGTTCTGTGCAGGTTAGTAGGTTGTGAGGATGTCCGATTGAGAAATAAATGTAAAAGTGAAGGCAGCTACATTATATTCAGACTAGGGCTGGGCGATATGGCCAAAATCTTCTATCACCATAGAGGTAATTTAATTTCTCGATAACGATATATATCATAATATAGCATGTTTTCTGGTAATTCAATAAATAAATGGCAGGGCTGTCAAAGTTAACGCGATAATAACGCTCGTCGCGAAGGAGGCTAAATAACGCTCCAAACTTGCGTTATATTTTAGCGAGGAAAAGCTGGCATGGCCATTTTCAAAGGGGTCCCTTGACCTCTGACCTCAAGATATGTGAATGAAAATGGGTTCTATGGGTACCCACGAGTCTCCCCTTTACAGACATGCCCACTTTATGATAATCACATGCAGTTTTGGGGCAAGTCATAGTCAAGTCAGCACACTGACACACTGACAGCTGTTGTTGCCCATTGGGCTTGAGTCAGTCAAAGGAGCCAAAAACAACGCTTAATAGACAACAGTCTCTGTTTACCACACTGACGAAGAAGGCTAATGAAGCAAAGAGCTTTCGTTAATATCTTAATAATATCTTTGGCGCACATCCTAATGAAACACAAAAAGCCCTTCGCCTATGACAGAATTGTAATAGAGGCGATGACAGCGGTGGCTGAAACGTTATTACGGGACCATAAAAGTAAGACAGAAATTATGTCTGCTATTGGCGATGTACAACTTGGTGCTTTGGGTAGCTCTCAGCCACTTTCATTTTGTAATATTAGCTCTCAGAGGGAAAAAGGTTGGAGAAACCCCTGCTCTAGTGAGAGCCTTTCACGTTTTTACCTGAGCCGCAGAGTGCAAAACCGTGGTACCGCCAGCCGCCGTCTGACTTGCCGTTGCTCCTAAAGTAGTGTTATTATGGTAAGGATGGCCTCTGAGCGAGGCGAACAGCGTTACCACGGTTTGGCACTCACGTTACAGCAGTCTTGGAAAGGGAAGAGTGAGCAGAGGGGTATTTAGTTGGTTGCAATCTGCAACCACACCACTAGATGCCACCAAATCTTACACACTGTACCTTTAAGCAGGGATGTGACGGTGAGGAAATTTTCTCAGGGGTTAATAAACTTGTGACAACACTGGACATTTTACAAGAAAAGATGACAGTCAGTCAGCGCTTACTTTGGTCTTTAACATTGGATGGCTGTGTTTCTGACCTCTCCAGTCGAGCTTTCGCTGCAGGGCCGCAGGTTCAGCAGGTTTACACCTGGCGGCGCGCACACCGGCAGTGACCGCTCCGTCCTCCTCACAGCGATTGCCTCATTAACGTTATGGTTCCCTTACAGCATTGGTTTTAAATCAAAAATATTGCCAAATAGGCGCTTTTGCTTTTCGCTTTGACACCAAATCCTCCACCATCGTCTTGTCTGTCAACTCTCTCTCGTCCCGTGTGTGAAATCTTAATCTTGCTACTCCGTATGGAGTAGATACTTTCACTTTCAGTTTGTAGCATCCGTCCTCCGGCTGTGTATTGATTATACGGTGCTTATACGCGAAAATGAACTAAATGGGTTTTATCACTATAAGAAAAGCAAAATGACGGTGGTGGCGGGGGGGCAAGTAATGTAATCGGTGTGTACCCGAACACTGTGTAACACCGATAACACCGACTACCGCGGCAAGCCTACTTTAAGGCAGCCACAGTATATTCAATGCGTAACCACAGTATGCACAGTAATTGTTGGACTTCGTACGCAGTGAAAGAAAAAGTAGTCTGCAGTGAGATCGGGTCATGAGGACGTGAAAGGGATCATCGGCCAAGGTTGTGCTTGATTTTTTTGTTTTTTTTAATCAGATCGGAGATGTTTAAATGTTCAATCTTTCTTGAATAATAACAGCCACGAAGAGAATCATTTGAGGCCCTTATGCCACGTTCTCAGAATTTCATATTTAAAAAAACGCAGCTTCAAGACATCAACCACAGTCTATTAATTTATTTTCTAAACCCATTCAGTGAGTGGAATACTTTCTAGTTTGACAAGGACAGCAGTTGGATGATTTATCTTCTAGAGAGAGAGAGAGAGAGAGAGAGAACAGATAGTGGAAGCAAGACACCAACACACTGCGCCCACAAACTGCTTGTATGCAATGTGCTCCACTTTTGAATTAATTGAATCAACATATAAAAAAAAAAAAATTCTGATAACAGTATGTGTATTTCATTAGTCCTTCATGTCTGTGCCACAATAAACTAGTTACAGCTTCAAATAATCTTTAGTCATAGTCAATGAAATTTCTTGCCATATTGAATGAAAAGTGGATTTACAAACCCAATGTCCCCTCTGCTTGTATTGGCGTCAGTGTTTGTGCTCTCCATCCAAGTGAATTCCTTTCCTACTTTCAAACAATTTCATGCTCCAATTCCAAAGGCTTCAAAGATAACGTAGGGGGAGGGGGGGGGGGGACATGGAGGAAATTCTGATCATTTGGTTAAGATTCCCTCTGAGTTCATTAGCTGCCCGCATTAATTAAAAACAAACAGGATAAATTGACCACAAATGGAATTTTGGGTGAAATCTTGTCAGCAATCCAATAAAGACGTGGGAAAAAAAATATCATTTCAATTACAGTGTAAGCTGTCTAAAGCTGGGGTCAGATCTGCCCCTCTCCATTGAACTTCAGGGCTTCCCAGGCTCTGTCTTGGTGAGAGCATCCAGGGACTTGAACACAGACGATTACTGAGGTAATTTGGCTGAAAGCCCACTTGAATTGGCCCAGACCCTCGATACTATCAGCTTCACAATTAACCAACAAAAACAGATAACCTCCAAATCTCTGCAAGCCGTTGCAGCTATAATAGCTCACCGGTCCTGCC
Source organism: Sebastolobus alascanus (assembly GCA_916701645.2). NCBI lineage: Eukaryota > Metazoa > Chordata > Actinopteri > Perciformes > Sebastidae > Sebastolobus > Sebastolobus alascanus. The sequence goes on along the minus strand of CAKAOJ020000048.1, from coordinate 360,112 downwards.
CAACACACACTGCACACACACACACACACGCACACATACTGTACATATACAGATACAGTACAGAGGCACACACTCGTGAAGTTGCACACAAATGCTCGCGCAAAAACCCAAATACACTGCAGGGATTTCTGTCCAATTAACATGCATGCAAAGCAATTTAGAACCCAACAAGATGTTTTTGTCTGACTGCTCCGGGGTAATTTAGCACTTCTGTTTCCACACAAGCCTGCCATGAAGGGAGGGGAGCAAGAAGCGAAGAGGGGTTAGAAAAGTGGAATGGATTTCTTGATTAAAACTGGCCTTTTTCCCCCCTCTCTCTGCGTACAGAGGCGTGAGGCTGCGGCTACACACACGCAGCAAACATGCAGCGAATCCATATGGCCCAATACAGAGCTTCGGCATCATTGTTAATTTCCTTTGTTAGCCGTCTGCTCCCATGGCCGATTTAATTTGTGGTGGTGTTTTAGCGAGCGCTGGGTCGGAATTGAATTAACAGACATTCGTCCGCTCGTACATTCCCTCTGTCTCCGACCCGATGTGTGTGTCAGTTTTACATATTGTTCAATAATTGGACTTAGATTACTGTTGATGTGAATGCATGATCACACTGATGCCTCTCTGCAATAGAAGTCCGGTGGATGGTTTAGCTGCATGACGTGGTTTCTGTAACAGCTTGGCATTTATACCTAAATTATTTCTCAGAAACATGCGGTGAAAGAGGAGCCTGGGAAAAGGCACAAGGGATGTTTATGATGTTTGATGCTTTTATCTTTTATTTGGCATCACTGTCACTCACTCAAACTGGGGCTGCACAATTAATCGATCATTAATCGCAATCACAATTTTGGCTACCCACAATTAAATGAACATGATCGACGGCGATATGTAAGAGATAATTTACAGCGAGCCGATCATTGTTGTGAAAGAAACCCCGACGGGGCGATACCGCACGACGAAGGGGTTTCTTTCACAACAATGACCCTCTAGCTGTACATTATCCCGCTTATTACCCGGCTACTTAATGAAGAAATCAACATTTGGCGCAAAAAAGGTCCGCCAGAGTCCGACATCAGAACTGCGGCCATAGCAACAGTCTGTTATACATAGCAACGGTCTGCTAAAAAGAAATAATAGACCGCAGAACGCCGTGATTAACCAATCAGAATTGAGTATTCAACAACGCCGTGTAATAATGACGTTTAAAATATGTGCTCCGCTCATAGAAAACTCAAACTAAGCGCCTCCTTAACTAACAGCCAGCCACCACCGTCACTTTTGGAGGAGCTGTCTTGCCACTGCGTACGCACCCTACAGCAGCAGCCTGTGAAAAACTTACCTCTATGTTGCGGCTGCAGTCCAGAGTAGAAGAGTAATATACTGTATGTTACTTGTTTTGCCAACGAGCAAAACAAAAATGCATTGAATTCAGTTGAAGAAGAACCTTATTTTAAGTCTTATTTTGATGCAAAGAGTTGTTAAATAGCAGGAATGCAGCACAACGTGAAAATGAAAGCAGCGCTCTGTTGATTAAAACGTGCAATAAAAATATTTTGTCCCTAAAATCAATGGATAATCGTGATAAATATTCGTGATCTCAATATTGATCAATTGTGATTATCATTTTGGCCATAATCGTGCAGCCCTAACTCTCAAACACCTCTATCTGTCTGTCTGTATCTCTCACACACACACACTCATATCAGACAGTTTTGGGTAACTCCCCTTCTTTGTGGCGAGGTAATTGTTAATAAAAGAGCAGTAAACAGATGGACGTGATGGAAGATTGGAGTGAAGAGATATTTAGAAAACACATAAGACAAATGCTGTGAAAAAGAACAACATATCTGGGCCTCCTACCTCCACAACTCCCTCCTCCTCACCCTTTCTTCACGTAATTAAACCTATAGTCACTTTCAATTAGCTAGCCTTTCTCCCCGTGCACGCCTTTATGCAAAAATTAATTAGTCAATTAGCCAATTAACATGTGAGCAGGTCTTTGTGTTAACGAGGCTTTTACAAGCTGTGGCAACCCGGCAGTAATGGCAGACAGGCAATAGACGCCATGGGACTAGTTTACACCGCACCGATTCCACACGGCCGGGCTGCTGGCACACAATCCTGGGGCACATGCACACACTCACACACTCACACACACACACACACACACTTTAATTTACTCTGCTGCAAACCCTTAACTCATACTCCACGCAGCAGATGGACTTGCTTGCTTATTTTACCCCAGTTCGGTGATTAGATGTCTTTCATTAGGTGAATCAAGTATGTTGGGACCGGACTGGAGTGAAGCCAGCGGTCCCTGTGGACTCCTAATGTTGCTGCGTTGAGGCCCACCGCCGCACACTGTTCCCGCTAAAAGTGCTGGCCCTTCCTCTATTAGGCCCAGACCACAAATCACCGCAGTTTATTTTTACTGTGCATTGTACACAGACACACATCTCCCTCCCCGAGTCACATAATACGCATGCCCTTTCTTTCTCACTCTCGCACACACAGATACGCACAGACAGAAAGGACGCGCACAGTCCGGTTGTATCAGCGTGCGTCTGTTCTGTGTCTGTGTATAAAAGACAGCAGTAATGGCTCCTGCTTCAAATAAACAGAGAGCAGAGAAGCCTCCCATCCCTGCTTCCCTCTGACCTAAATCACGGCTGGACAGACACCCCACTTCCTCACGCTGGACGTTCTCAAGGAGACCAGCGCTATACTACCAGATCTGTGTGTGTGTGTTTGTGCGTGTGCGTGTGAATAAGTGAGAGGGCGAGCACGACAGAGAGCCAGAGAGCGTTTTGATATATTCCACATGTTGCTCGCAAACCCAGACACAACAACTCCTCGGCATACGGAGGAGTGTTATGAAAAAGAGAGGAGACGGAGAGAAGTTTCTGCTGCTGAGGAGAGGGAGTTATCGTGGGTATGAACTGGTGGGGGTGGGGTAGAAACAACAGCCGTGCTTTTAGGAGAGAGAAAAAGAGGAAAAGTGTGAGTTGCTGAGAGTTTTAGTGTGCTGAGGTAGATTAGGAGAGAGAGGAGGGCACAGAAGAAGAAAAAGAGAGGTCACGGAGGGTTCAGGTAGAAAGAGCCCTCTGATCACCAAAACAGCTCCCAAAAAAAGAACCTGTCATTTTAGGCTCAACGCACAAATACACACCTACGCACACACACACACATTTTGTGCTGGTAGCGGAGATCTCTCTGTCAGTACAGAGCGCCTGGCCTCCTTGAGAACGTTTATTTTCCCGTTCCGTCAATCTAAACAATCCCTTAAAAGGGATCGCAGATGTTTATAGGCCTTCACAGAACAAATGCTGCCTTTCTGACCTGCAGATACACACACACACAAGCATGCAAATACACACACACACGCACTCCCCCCAGCGGAAGAAACAGAGGCAAGTGCTTGTAATGAAGACACACGCTATGAAGGAGAAAGGCAGAGGACGGGACCAAAGTAAGCAGCAGCCACAGCTTAGTGTCACTGACATAACAAACACTCCACATGCTATTTCACATGTCCTATTTTAGGACTCACAGTTTTAGTGCAACATACAGGTGATGATTTACACTTCGGGGCAAAAAATACACAGAATATCATTTATTTTTTCAACCTGATCAGATAAACAAGAGCAAATAGAGACCTCTTAGCAGAGGAGGAAGAAGAGGAAGAAGAAGAAGAAGAAGAAGAAGATGAAGAAGAAGAAGAAGAAGAAGAAGAAAGGAAGGCTGTGTGTGTGTTTGAAGAAGAAGCAGAAGAAGAAAGAAGAAGAAGAAGATGAAGAAGACGACAAAGAAGACAAAGAAGAAGACGAAGAAGAAGACAAAGAAGAAGAAGCTGAAGATGACAAAGAAGAAGACAAAGAAGAAGAAGAACGGAAGGCTGTGTGTCTGTGTGTGTTTGAAGAAGAAGAAGAAGAAGAAGAAGAAGAAGAAGAAGAAGAAGAAGAAGAAGAAGAAGAAGAAGAAGAAGAAGAAGACGACAAAGAAAAAGAAAAAGAAGACGAAGAAAAAGAAAACGAAGAAGAAAAAGAAGACGAAAACGAAAAAGACAAAGAAGAAAATGAAGAAAAAGAAGAGGACAAAAAAGAAAAAGAAAAAGAAAAAGATTAAGATGAAGAAGAAGAAGAAGAAAAGATGGCTGTGTGTCTGTGTGTGTTTGCCTGTTTTTTTTTTTTAAAGGCTTGTTAAAAAGGCTGCCCGCTCTGCCTGGGCTCTAAAGCCACTCAGACAAGCAGTGTTTTAGTGTAAACACACACAGTGGTTTTCCCCTTACATGGCCATGTGCTGCCAAACTGTGTTTGTGTGTGTGCATGTGTGTTGGGGATGGGTGATTATGGTCATTATTAACCTGCTCGGTGTGTGTGTGTGTGTGTGTGTGTGTGTGTGTGTGTGTGTGTGTGTGTGTGTGTGTGTGTGTGTGTGTGTGTGTGTGTGTGTGTGTGTGTGTGTGTGTGTGTGTGTGTGTGTGTGTGTGTGTGTACTGGACTGAGCTCATGTTCCAGAACAATGTTGTTTATACAGTGCCAGGTATTTTATGTCACTGACACTGCACCAGTCTAAAGGGCATATCTTTCATCTCACACACCGCTGTACGCTCTCTGTGGTTCAGGTTTATTCACACCCGAAAACACCCATTTAGCAGAAGAAGGGACGAGTAAATGGTAACGTTTGAAGAGGAGCTTCGGCGTCTCGTCAGCTTTGAAGGACAATGCTGTATCTTCTGGCGCCAGTGGTCAAATAATTTCCAAATTGGTGACTTAAAAAAAACTTTATCCGGGACTCTTTGTGATTGCTGTGACACTTTCCCGTTAGTTCATTAGTTCTATCTGAGGCCATATATGGCAAATAAATGAAGTTTGAGTGTTTTTATAGCCTTAAGACAGTGCGGTCTCCTATCAGAGGATAATGTGTCTTTATGATAGTGACTATTATAACTTTGGGCAGTCAGGCAGGGACACAGGGGAGCGTGAGGGGTTGGGGTGGGGGTGTTGGAGGGGGGTCCCCTAAGTCTTGGTAATGAAGCCCGATCCATCTCTCCTCCTTCACACACACATGCATATGCACACACTCAAATTGGCCAACTCTAAAGGCTCTGAGGGCACCGAACACTGTGATTACGACTGGCTGGCCATGAAAAATTAACAGGTTTATCTCTTTCCCCTCTCTCTCTCTCTCTCTCTCTCTCTCTTTCTCTCTCTCCTCTGTGTCTCTCTGCCCCTGTCTTTATGGTAGTTACTCTTTGTACGCCCCCATCCCCCTGTTCTGTCCATCTCCGCTCGTCTCTACCTCCAGCCCAGCGATACTTTTCCAATTTTCCTTCAGTGTCTCCCACTGAGCCCAGGGGAGGACTGGGGGAGAATGGAGCTGTGATTAAGTTGATACATTCTAGATAATAAAAGCAGAATGGCTATCATTCTCTCCTCTCTCTTGTACGCAAGAGCGCTTAAGCCCCTCCACCACACCCCACACGCCCCTTCTCTGTCTCTGCTCAGGGCAGTTTGGACACTGATAGACGAACCATATGTAAGGACAATGGATGGGAGACGGTGCGAAGAAGAGAGGGGAAATGCTGCAGATACGTACAGACGACTTCCTTCTCGTCTCATTGCTTGATATCGTGCTTTACTGCAGCACCGTTCCACTTGGCGGTGTCACACATGTTAAGAGTCAGCAGGAGATACGCTCAAGTTCTGCTATCAGCTGTCTGCCTTGTCTGTTTTATTCTCTGCTTTAAGTATTTGTTCCTATGGAGTCAGATCAGTCTCAATATTAACAAATGCACACAGAATATAATATAAATGACCCTCTCCACAAAAATATTTTTCGATGCACACAAAAACAGTATCGTTGTATATAAATGTAAAAAAAGTACACATAAAAAAATAAAGTTCACAAATATATATCTGATGCACACACTACTATGTCCTGTTTCAAATAAATGTAATAGATATCCACAAATACATGTATTTGCAATTTTCATCAAAAACACATTTGGATGTTGTTACATTTATATACAAACTGCATTTATAAACTGCTTGTCATGTGTGAACTTCACTGCATTTGTGTGTGGGTTTTTTTTTTAGACTGCCCTGACGTGAACCGATCTACTTCAACAGGGAATTATCTGTAGCCAATCAGATGTCTCCCTCCTTCTCAGCCAATCACGTGAGCGTGTCCCCACGGGGCTATGATTTACGTCATGCAAAGGGGGTGGAGTAAACGTGGAAAATAGTAGTTACATGGAGGACAGATAGCTTTGGCGAAGTGGTCCAAACATTTTATTTGTGCACTCCAGGTAAGTGTTGAAACAATCAAACGTGACAATCATACTTCTGGAAAGATCCCCAAAATAATCCAAAGGGATACAGCAACTGGATTGAAGGTTACATCCACAATGTTGAAGAAAAGACCACCGGCACCCCGCCGTGTTGCTATTTGACAGCTGGCTAATGCTAATGCTAGACAATGTTGGCTAATGCTTGCTAATGCTTGCTAATTTTGGCTAACGCTAGCTGGCTGATGTTAGCTTGGCTATATGTTTGTTTACCAGATGATATATGTGTTTGTCAGCTGAATGACGTTAGCATTAGCCAAGGTTAGCTAGCGTTAGCCAGCTGCCATATTACTAATATATCAAACTAATACAGGCTAGCCATGTCTCCTCTGACAAAATAGTTAAAGTGGCAGTAGGCAACAATGTTTTGGCATAATTTCGCAAAAATTCCATAATAACCTTTCAGCATATTGTAATTCAAGTGGTCTGAGAGAAAACTAGACTTCTGCTCCTCCTCATGGCTCTGTTTACAGGATTTAGAAAAAATCTAGCCCGTGACGGCAGATTTTGACTAATCACAGGTCATTTCAGAGAGAGAGAGCGTTCCTATTGGCTGTGCTCCGGTCATGTGACCAGAACTTGGCTTCCCTCAACAGATTTTACAATGGCGGCCGGGTCACAAACTTTCTCATTTTACAGCTAAACAGTAACTACAAGATGATTCTGAGAACATTTGAGGCGAGAAATAGGCATTACAGTAACAGAATATTGATTCATATTTGATCAGCGCTGCCTAGTTTGACCGTTTGGTCGGAGTTCACGAGTGATTGACAGCCGGCTCTCATAGACGGCAGCTGGCAGCGGACCTTGTTTTCCTCCGGTAAGTGAAATCCTTCAGATGCCGTTAGGAGCACCGGAGGACACAGTAGGACACAGAGGAACATGATTTTTTTTCAGGTTACCTGTTTAATGTACTACTGTCACGATATAGCGGCCGTTTTCTAAAAATAACTTTTTTAGTAATAATAGTTGGCAAGTTAGCTACTTGCCAACTTAATTAAGCTAATGTCAAATAGCAACACGGCGGGGTGCCGATGGTCTTTCCTTGAACATCGTGGATGTAACATTCAATCCAGTTGCTGTATCCCTTTGGATTATTTTGGTTATCTTTATAGAAGTATCTGCCCACGTTTGATTCTTTCAACACTTACCTGTAGTGCACAAATCAAATGTTTGAACCACTTCGCCAGAGCTATCTATCATCTACTATTTTCCGCGTTAACCCCATCCTCTGAGCATGACGTAAATCATACCCCCGTGGGGACACGCTCATGTGATTGGCTGAGAAGGAGGGACACATCTGATTGGCTACAGATAATTCCCTGTTGCATTTGCAGATCGGTGCACGTCAGGGGAGTCTAAAAAAAACAAACAAATGCAGTGAAGTTCACAAGTGACAAGCAGTTTGTCAATGCAGGTTTAACAGTTTGTATATAAATGTGACAACATCCAAATATATTTTTGATGAAAATTGCAAATACTTTTAACTGCATATATTTGTGGATTTGTATTACATTTATTTAAAACTGGACGTAATATATATTTGTGAACCTTATTTTTTTATGTGGATTTACATTTATATACAACGATAACTGTTTTTGTGTGCAGTGAGAAATATTTTGTGAGTCATTTATATATAGATCACAAAATACATTTGTGAATCATTAATCATTGTGCATTCATTAATATTGAGACTGATATGACCCCATATTGTTCTGCTTCGCAATCTCTGTCTGTCTATGTCTGTGTTCTGTGTACATGTATGTGTGTTTGTCATCAGTTCCCACATTGTTGACACCGTTAACCTGTCTAATGGCAGCAGTCAGAGGCGTTTATTCCAGCACCTCGGGTGTAGTAAGTGCCTTGTTGACACGGTGCTGACTGCGAGCTCAAACAGGCTTTTAAGTATGAAAAAAGGTGTAAATTGAGACACAAACACTTGTAATAATGTTAAAAAATTACAGGATAAGTCTTGCACATATCTGTCACTACTGTCTCATGCTGTCCTGCTTTCTAGGTAACGTTTGAAGAGTATATATATATATATATATATATATATATATATATATATATATATATATATATATATATATATATATATACACTCCACATATATATATATCCATGGATATATATATATATATATATATATATATACATAGTAAGTATATTGTAAGTATCATTAGAAATTGTTTGTGCGTCAGTGGGACAGTGCTAATACAAAACAAACAACTTTTTTCGAAACCTTGCTTTAAGGAATATACGTGTTTTTATATTTTGTTTTGATTTAGAGCTTTAGAAATTAATCGGCAACTATTTTGATAATCGATTAATCAGTTTGAGTAATTTTCTAAAGAAATTTAAGTCAAAATTCTCTGATTCCAGCTTCTTAAATGTGAATATTTTTCTGGTTTCTTTACTCCTCTATGACAGTAAACTGAATATCTTTGAGTTGTGGGCAAAACAAGACATTTGAGGACGTTTTTTTGGGCTTTGGGAAACACTGATCGACATTTTTCTTTATTTTCTGATATTTTATAGACTAAACAACTAATCGTTTCATCGAGAAAATAATCAACAATGAAAATAATAGTTAGTTGCAGCCCTAGTTTGATACCCAGTCCTTGGTATCAGTGTTATAAACAGTGCTAAAAAAAGCCTCAGTATTTATTTATGAACACTGTTAAAAGTGTGCTTTTATATAACATAAACAGACATCTGACACTAACAGAAAGCATGAGGACCTCTTGAATTTCACCCATCCACAAACCTCCAGGAATATACAGTAAATATTTATAAATATAGTAGACAAGCATGGAAGGTTTTTTTTTATATTTCTGACACACACATACCTCTACATACACATATAGGCCCACAATTACAAATTGTACCTGTAATTGTAACTGTATGTCACATAGGGGTGGGGGAAAAATCAATACAGCATAGTATTGCGATATTTTGCTTGGTAATATTATATATATATACACAGACGTCAAGATTCGATCTTTTATTATATTAACTATTAATCTCTGCCGCTATTCTGTCTTTCAAAGGTTGTAGCGGGCTCAGTTTTAAAGCTAGAGTGAAGATACTGGTATCATATAGAAACTAGAAAACCTAAGGAATCAATTGGTACCAACCATGTCATGTTATCTTGATGGGAAGACCGCTACATTTTGGCGAGGGGAAAAACTGCCATGGCCATTTTCAAAGGGGTCCCTTGACCTCTGACCTCAAGATATGTGAATGAAAACTCTGAGATGAACAGAGAGAAAACTGTATTCTTGTTACATAAAACAGATGTTGACGAATATGCAGTTGAGAAAAAGGTAATAAATTGCAATATATCTTGTCGCAATACGTTTAAAATCGCAATAAGATCGTATCATGACTTAAGTATCGTGATAATATGGTATCGTGGGGCCTCTGGTGATTCCCACCCATAATGTCACATATAATCACTCAGTGACCTTGTAATTTATGGTGGTTTCCGTCAGCAAAGACAGAAACCATAGCAATCTTTTTTATGTTAATACTAATGTACTCATCTCACTGTCCGCAATGGGAAGATCCCCTAAATATTGACATGCTTAGACTTTAATGGCACAAGAACCGGCCTTGACGCTGCCACAAATGCACACACACATACACACACACACACACACACACTCGAAAGGGTCCGGTAAAAACAGTCCGAGGGGAAACGGACAGTCGAGTGCTCTTCTGCCAACGGAACACTTTGTTCCTCCAGAACGTAAACATACTGATTTATCTCAACAGCTCTCTTCAAACACTGCCGCCTCTCTTCCTCTCCTCCTCTCTTCTGCAACCTCTCTTTCTCTCCAGCTCAATGCCCTGCTGCACCCCGCTGCCCTCTCTCACTTTGGGAACTTGTGATGTCTGTGTTAACGCTCACAAACACAGGCGGCCCTGATCGCCTCTCTCTCTCTCTCTCTCTCGCTCTCTCTCTCTCTCTCTCTCTCTCTCTCTCTCTCTCTCTCTCTCTCTCTCTCTCTCTCTCTCTCTCCACCTCAGTACCGTTCCCATGCAAAAAGGAGCTTGCCCTCTCAAACACTCGTCACATCGGCCCCTGCACGAGGTGGAGTGACGCTGAGAGCAGCTTTGGAATAGAATAACAAATCGAGCCCTACACACTGAAGATGACCAGCCTCTTTAGCTAGCATGCACTCGGGCTGCCCTTTTCCCTCCCCTTCGTTCCTTTTACAGTTTGGCTAAATACACGCCACCTTCTTTCTCTGCCTCCTTTTCTCTTTCTTCTCTCTCTCAGGATACAAGTTTGATGGCTTGCACTGATTCCAACGTCACAGCCAGACTGACAGTTGACATTCTCTCTTCTTTAAAAACCTGTCCTGCTCCTTTATTTCCCTCGCTCTGCTCAGATTGCCAGACTATTGTCAGAGGTATAGCACTGGGGGGCAGGGAGGGGAGGGAGGGAGGGAGAGATAGCAGCTTTCATAGTCTTCAGATTGTGTGATTTCCGGGTGTTGGGGTGAGCGGAAGGGAGGTAGTGCAAAAGTGAAAGCAGAAAGTGTATGGAAAGAATGAAAGAGACAAAAAGTGAGATAGAGCAGAGGTGGATAATAGGCGTCACTTGATCCAAGTCTTCTTCCTGTTTAGGGCTGCTACACTAACAAAAACAGATGCTGAATATAACACTGCAGCATGATCAGAAAATGTGATTAAGGAGAATACCAGAGACAGCCTACCCATACTTGCCAACAAAAAAATTTAACTGATAACCGATCCTCGTTAACCGATTATTAACCGTTAACTGACAAGATTAGTGCGGCGCATGCAGCGCTGCGCCAGCTGCAGTGTATGAGCAAAACAGACAATTGAGTCCCCAGTTCACTCGTCCGGGAGAGTTACTGTAGCAGCCATGGTGCTTTCCCAGGAACTCTCCACCACATCATTTAGTTTAGTTTAGCAGGTTTGTCAGCTGTGTGTCTGCCCAGCGTAACGATACTCTTTCTGCCCGGCATAACTTTAGCGAGTGTCCGACAAACCGTGTGTTTGTGCTACTTTCAGAGCTGAAGCGTTGCCGGTGGCTTCGTGCTCGCCATTGTCACACACATACGGTCTGTCAGCGCGGCGTAACTGTAGCGAGTGTCCGACAGACCGTGCGTGTGGCGGCGGTGAGTGTGGGGTTGTCGGTGGTCGGTGTAGCAGCGTGTTTACAGTTTATTTGTCGTGAATAAATGCTACAACTCCTCAGCTTGAGCGAGCTCAAGACCTGAGCCAACTTCCGGTATCTTGCAACGCCGGCTCAGACTCTTTAATGTGGGCTGTTAAGGTGGACCAGCTTTTCTACTTTTAGTGAAAAGCCGCTCCTCTGGGTTTTGCTCAGCTTTTTAATTAATTATTAATATTTCTTTTAACCGTTTAACCGAAAGCGTTAATCGCTTAAAATTCTTAATGTCGGTTAAACGGTTAGATTGAAGTCGAAAAAATCTCAGTTTTTGGCCAAAATGTCAAAGATTTTGGGCACCCTGGACTTCTAACCCCCAAAAGGCACAACTAGACCACACTGTCAACCATCATACCAAACCGGAAACAAAAGTATGACATGCGAATGGACAGACATACCCCCGACTACATTGTCGCGGGGGTATAATTAGTTTATACCAGAGATTCACACAAGTTCACACCAGAGGGGTGAATTATTATTTTTTTTTTCTTGAGAATAAAATGTAAAATTAATTAATCTGTTGCAGTGCACTTTATGCAATTATTTTACTATTTTCATTCTTGAAAAGTCACCAGAATGCAGGAAACAAAGCCTCTGAAACTCAAATTTTTCTGGGGGAGGACCCACAGACCCCCGCTTTGGTTTAGAAATCCTCCCTATTTTTGAGGTCTCAAGGTTGGCAAGTATGAGCCTACCCGCCAACTGTTACCTTCTGTGTACATTGTTTACATCTCTTATCACTTCCTCTGCACCATTTTTTTTTTTGCCTCCCACGTCTCACAAGGAACAAATTCCACAGCAAAAGACACTTGTAATTGAGTTTGTCCATGTGGAAAAACAATACAAGCCAGAAAAATACTTAATGCCTGGTATTTTGTATACATGTCAGATCGCATGAGTGTAAGTTTAAATTGGGAGCGTTTGTGCATTGTGTGTGAAAAAGAGGGAGAAGAGCTGAGTAGAGAGGAGGCAACGAGACAGAGATGAAGTGGCACACTGCTTAAATGCTCTACACATGGACAGGAAACGCTTCTTCAGTTCTTCAGATGACAGACTATCTATGACTGTGTTATCTATATAATCTATGAGAATCTATCATCTATGGCAATCTATGAGTGGAAAGTACATTTACTCAAAAAGAAGAAGAGGACATACTTCATTGATGCCCGAGGGGAAATTACATTTTTTCACGCTGTTGTTATTTTTACACATTAAACACCCGGAATACACACACATGCGCAAACAGGACATACACACAGGCATTAATGGAGAATATACTTTTAACTCTAATAAATGTATTTGAGAGTTCTAGTTACTAGTTATTTTGCAGATCCAGATTTTACATTCAAAATATATGATTAACTAAAAAATTTGACGGATTATTACAAGTTAAAATATTTAACAGCATGGCTGGATTAACATGTTAGGTGACCCCTGGGGCAAAGGTTTGTTGTTGGGCTCTGGAGCCAGAGACCAACCAGTACTACCTGGCCCCGTGTGATCACAGTGTAACCTAAAATTAAGTTTTAAAACTAGATTTTGGCATATGGTTCCTCTATAAAGCAGGGTCACAAAGATTATGTAATGCAGGACCACAGACTGTATAAAAGAAGTGGACGTAGCCTCAGGGTCTGAAAAATGAAGCCAATGCAGAAGTGCATTAAAGTGGAAATTAGGGATGCTAATTTGGGGTTTTTTTTCATGCTCGCCTTTGTCACACACATACAGTCTGTCAGCCCGGGGTAACGTTAGAGTCCGACTGACTGTGTGTGTGTGTGTGTGGCGGCGGTGAGTGTGGGGTTGTCGCTGGCGTTATAGTTGTTCACATAGCCGTAGCACTGTGTACAGTTTATTTGTCGGTGAATAAATGCTACAAATCCTCAGCTCAAGCCCGGAGCCAACTTCCTGTATCTAGCAACGCCGCCTCATACTCTCTTAAGGTGGACTGTTAAGGTGGACCAGCTTTTCTCCTTAAACTGACGAGCCGCTCCTCTGAGTTTTGCTCAGCTTTCTAATTAATTATTAATATTTCTTTTAACCGTTTAACCGACAGCATTAATCGGTTAAAATTCTTAATGTCGGTTAACGGTTAAACGGTTAATTATTAACATCCCTAGTGGAAATGAAACGTTCAACCAAGTTAAGATGGCTTACAAAATGGATTTCCACTCTAATGAACAATTATATAACAAACATGACAGATGTCAGCATTTAAAAGGAACAAAAATAAGCTTTGTTTCATCTTTCATGGCAAGAGCGCTGCCATGTTGCAGTACTCTAGCCCGTGACGTCACGAGGTTGGTTAGCTCGGCGGAGCTACAGATACAACGGTAGAGGCCGTGAAAGACGTAAACTGAGGAGACACGGGACAGAAGAAAACAAAAGAGGGGATATTCTATTGTATTGCTCCCGGATGTAAAGATGAGTTTTACAATGTTTAAACCAAGGACAAAACAGTCCATTTCATAAATTGACGCTGAAACAGAGATCAGTAACTTACTGCAGTGTTGGCTAGTGAAAGAGCACAGCCTTCGGGAGCAATTTGGGGTTAGGTATCTTGCCCAGGGACACTTCATGTGGACTGGAGGAGCCGGGGATCAAACCGCCGACCTTCCGATTGGTGGACCCGCTCTACCTCTGAGCCACAGCCGTAATAGTGCAATACTAGTAGGTCATGTAATCATCTGTCACACAGAAAGTAACTTATTATATGTGTCTAATGACAGCAGCATTTAAAATAAATTAAATGAAACATCTGTTAGTGAGCTGAAACAACACAAGAAGCGTCCCTATACCAAAGATGTTACAACAACCAACCACCAACTTGAAGCTCATAATGCTTTATGTGATAAAATAGGCAACATCAGAGGTTGGTATGGACTAAAAATGTGGGATGGGTGGAATAAATCACAAGAAGAAAAAGAAACGCAGTTCTACTTTGTTTTGTCATTTGGTTGGTAAAATAAAATGTAACCCTAATAAGAGGACACGGTATGGTTAAGTATCTGGGACAGTTGGAAAACATGAATATTATTTTTGCTGAATAAAAACAAGCACAGTGGAGGTTGAAGGTTCAAATCAATGGCAGCAGAAAACCTTTTTTTTTTTTCTGAAGAGGCGTCTCCCCTCTCAAGCCCTCCTCAGCCCCCCCCCCCCTTTTCCTCTATCTGCCACTCGTCCGTCTGTGTGATGTGTTTAAGCCAATCCTATAATAAAGGATGCGGCCATACATATTCATGATAGAAATCTAGTAATTAGTAAACCCCCCCATGCACACACATACACACACACACACACGGACTTCATGCATATGTATGTCCTTGGCAAACAAAGGCAGTGGCAGCATGGGGCATTCTCTATTAACACACACATACACATGTGATGGCACAGATAGCGGCCCTGCCACTCACACACACATGCAAAACACATCTATGTGCACGGACACAGGCATACATGCTCTTATTAACACGCACACACTGAGAGATGGCAAGGTTGAGAGGGGAGGGGTTTCCCTCTCTCATCAATAGAGAACCTATAATTTCCTCCAGCTTGAGAAATAGCCTTAAACACAGACTCAGATCTGCACTGACTCCCAACTACTCACTCATTCATTGTCTGACACACACACACAGGCAGCCCTGCATCACTATTGCATCACATTTAACAAAAGCAAGGGAGGCATATTTAAGAATCCAAACCCTAGTGGGATGCTGCCTCCTCAACTCCCATCTCTCTGCAAACACCCCTACACACACACACACACACACACACACACAATCACCCACGTCCTGAATGTTATCTCTCACTGAACAAAAACAGCTGAATGCAAGTGAGAACTGGAACAATCAATGCAAAATGATTGCGTCATGTGAAGTGCGTCTGTTGCTTTGAACCTAAAGGGTTGGGGGGTTTAGCTTTTGTGGAACAGGGGTTTTATGCCATCTGACATCCTGAGCCTTCCAGCAGAGAAGTTTCGATCCAGTTTTGCTGAATTAGATGATACAAAGACGAGGGAGACAGGCGAGGTGAGGAATGAGTTATAGGTGACAACAAGCTCACGGAGAGAGGATTTGACAAACTGACAGTGAGAGAGAGAGCGGGGGTGGGGAGAGTGAAGTGATACTTAATGCAACATTTCTCACTAAGAAACTCCTTTTTTTAGACTATTTCTTACTATCCCAAGGTAACTGTTTGACTTTCTGTTATACTCGAGGATCTCAATAGAGAAGCAAAGTCCTGGCCTTCCGGTGGACCATCATAGGACCTTATTTCGGAAAAAATATGTACAGTAGTACGGCGAGAGACAAATGAATCACAAATATGATGCCTGTCAATTTAAAATTTAAATTTCACAAGTCAAGAAAGTCAGTTTGTTCTAAACTATAAGGCTGTGAAAATACGTAATTAGAAAGACAACACACCCAAAAGTCACGCAGGTGACGTTTCTCTCGCTGAAGCTGCGATGCCTGTGTGTTTATTACTGGGATGTACTCACACGAGCAACGTGTCTCGCTCGTTCTTTCACTTCCAAGCTGATATAAAGACCAGGAGTCGCTGGATAAAACACATCAGGTAAAATAACGTAACATTTTTTGCGTGGAACATAGCTAAGTTAGCTAGTTAGCTAGTGTTGGTGAAGTTTATTGTGCGAGACGAGAGATGTAGTTCACCGAATAGTTTCACACAAAAGTAAATAATACTACAACAACACTATGACAAACTGCAAATTTCTCGAGTTGCAAAATTATGTTTTAAATTGATAAACATTGTATGTGTGATTGATGGCACAATTTAAACAGGAACAAAAAAATATTTGTCTCTCGCCGTGGACTACCGTACATATTTTTTTGAAATAAGGTCCCATGGGGGACACCGGAAGGGGAGGGACTTCTCCTCTCTATACACCTGCGCTTATCACTATAAGTATGTATGTATAACTCTCATGGTCGCACGTCTATTTCAGAAATTAAATCTGCATCTATCACAGAAAAAACATTACTAGCATAATCTGAAAACAAAATAAAACTTTTAAAAATCTGTGTATTTTAGCAAATGGGATAGGAAAATATTAGGGGTTGGGGAAAAAACAAAAAATCGATATTATATATATTATATTTATTTATATAAACTATTAGTGAACTCTGACTATAACTATGAGAGAAGAATACTGGTCACATATGAAACTAGAAAACCTACGGAATCCATTGATTCATGATGAACCATGTCATATTAGCTTGTTGGTAAGAACTCTTAATAATGCTCCAGTTACGCTAAAATTTGGCGAGCAAAAACTGGCATGGCCATTTTCAAAGGGGTCCCTTGACCTCTGACCTCAAGATATGTCAATGAAAACTCTGAGATGAACAGAGTGAAAACTGTATCTTATTAGATAAAACAGATGTTGATAAACTGCATCATTTGCAGTTGAAAAAAAGTAATGAATCGCAATATATCGTAATATATCTTATCCAGCATATCGTAAAATGTTTAAAATCTCCATAAGATCGTACCGTGACTTAAGTATTGTGAAAATATCGTATCGTGGGGCCACCCATAGAAAATATTACATAATAACTAACAACAACAAATAATATATATATTTTTTACTTAAAGGTTTGCACTTACAAATTACTTTAAATCACATTTTTGGTTGCTGATCGAAACAGGTTATTTTATTTCGAGTGGAGACGCGTTTATGGCTACAGCTGAGGTAAATATACACAAGTGGTACGAACATAAGTTAAATATACATAGTTTGGTTCAGTTTCACCGACCTGGTGACAGAGAGGCCACGGAGCGAAAACAATGCCAAACTTATTCCATCATTGCCGAAGAAAGAAGATGGCAGCAGGGAGCGGAAAAAGAAAATGAAAGTAGGTCAGAAGGACTGCAGTGCTGCCGCACACCAGAGACAAATGGATTATTTCTTCACTTTGCGAAGGAAAAAAAGACAGGACAGTGATGAATGAATTACAGTAAATTAATTAAAACATCTGGCATGGACTCTTCTCTAAATTTTGAAATGTGACTGTTTTTTTTTTCTCTGTAGGAGTACAAAGATGTTCCGGGCGCTCCCTCCTTTTTTTTTTTTTTACTTTATGGAGCAATGCATGGTATACATGGAATTAATGTAGAGCTAGAACCTGAAAATACAAACTGACTATCTGTCACTCATAATGCTTATTTTATTCCGAGTTAAAAAAAATGTGTGATTCAACGCTGCCAACACTGTTGTACTCACATATACTTTATACATTTCTAACTTTCAGCAATTTTAATTTCCTTACTCTCAAGGTCATAAAACCTGCTCTCCTCAGGAGGGACAAAGCTGTCACTAAGATTATTAAACATAAAAGGCTAATTTTGCTGGGCCACAGACAATAGAGCTATCTGCGCTCAGGTAGCCACAGTCCTGTGAAACTATTTGAACAGCACCACCAGCTGAGAGAGCTCTCTGTCTGTATTATCACATCCTCAAATGTACGCACACATGCACGCGTTCGCACACAGAGAATGGCCTAACGCTTCCTGAACAGGCTCATCTGAAGTTGTAATGGGTCAGGTATAAAGGGCTTTTTTGTGTGCATGTCAATCAGAGAGGTATGAAAGCCTATGAGCTTGCAGAGAAAATGAGAGGTTTGCCACAAAGAAACATTCAGCCGCCTAAAATAATACCGCTCAACGGCCATTCAGAGACTCTCTCACTTTAGCATATGAATCATAGTGAATAATCAAGATTCTACTGGGGGGGAAAGGCCTTTAAATTAGATGGCAGCAGCCCAGTGAGGTGCAAAACAGAATAAATAAGTAGCGATAAAGATCTGATGTTGCCGTGTTCAGGTATTTGCCGGCTTTTTATTCTGTCCAATGTGGTTTAGAAAATGTTAATACACCTGCAGCACGTTCACAAGAGACAGACAAACAAGACAAATTTATAAGAAGTCTTGAAATGTGGGACACGTCTCTTTACGAAAGTAGAGGGGTCAGAAAGCCCCACTCCCCAACACCGGACGCACCCCCATAGAGTTAAGTTTGGTTAGTGAGGTAAATAACGCCGGAAGAAGCAGGAGAGAGAAAGAGATGTGAGAGAGGAGGAGGAGGAGAAGGAGGAGCAGGAAATGAACTAAACTCTGGTAAACTGCACCTGCAGGGATCTCCTCCTGTGTATAATGAGAGTGTTTAATGAGTGCACACTGCTTAACGCCTCCGTGTGTGTGTGTGTGTCTGCATGTGTGTGTGTGTGTGTGTGATAATTGAATAGAGACACAGTCTTCATTCCAGCCCCCAGCGCCCACACAGGCAAAATAACTCATGAATACGTTTTGTGTGTCCGTTGCACATTTCTGTGGCTCAAGTTGCTCTCTCCTGTTCCTGGCGATGGGTACATAGAGTGCCCATTGACAAACTGGGGGAATAATATTCCAGTTAAGTGGTCTAATAAAAAATAGGAAATATGAATAATTAAAACATATTACTTAATCTAAATGCAGGTGGAGTATAGCTCTGTGGCGCGGAGGCCTAAATAAGCCACTCAGGCTGAGTGAGAATAAGCCTGTACGTTCTGGGAGTACTACGGGGCTTCCTGTAAGCTTAAACACACCACACGGTGTGTTTGTGTGTGTCTGTGTTACAGACGATGCAAAACAGGAAAACAGGAAAATGCCAGACAATGAACAAATACAATTAATAGTGGGACAGTGTAATGAGATGTTTATTGCATGGGAGAGACCGGGACGTGAAAAAAGGGGATGCGAGAGAGGGATAAACGGTGAGAGGGGGAAGGAGAGGAAGAGGGAGGGAGAGGGGGGGGAGGTGGTCTAAGAGATGAGCAGCTCAATTTATCAAACCCCTTTGCTGGGGGAGACTAATTAATTTGTTTGTGTGATTGCTTTTCCACTCAGTGCACATATACGCACACGTGTTCGCCAACACGCGCAAAAACACGCACACACACCACTGCCGCATAACCAACCTGACAGACCTCAGCACACACACACACACACACTGGCAAAGAGTACAGATCTCTTTCTTTATCTTTCTCCGTCTCTCTTTTAATATCTGGTTTCCCCTCACTATCTCACTCTTCACTTCCTTGTCTTTTGTCCTCTTGTTAATACGCATGTTTCCACGCCAAATTAAGCTCTCAAATAGGGCTGGTCAATATGACGATATATATATATATTGTCAAAACAAAATAAAAATGTCTATCATATATATATTTTTATATCGTTTCTATCACGATAAAGGCTAGGCCAATATTTATTTCTTTTTTTCTCTATTTTTTCACTTAAAATTGTTATGTTCATCTGCACTCAAGTTCTTAAAATGAGAAAATATTTTAGCTATTTAATTCACACAGGAGTATATGAAAATAGGCTTTACCATGTGGTTATTTCATATAGACTATTTATTGAATTATCAGAAAACGTGCTATATCGTGATATATATTGTTATCGAGATATGAAATGACCTTTATCGGGATAGAAGATTTTGGCAATATTGCCCAGGCCTATTTTCAAGTGGTCTCTCTCTGTGCTCTCCCTCGCTGTGTGCTCGGCCAGTATTGTACAAAAATAACCCAAAGGAATGAAAACAGAATTATAAACCTGATAAAAAAAATTACGTATAATATGTTATATAACTGAAACATGTTAGTTTACAAGTTAGCAGCACTATAGCGTGTAATTAACTACCACATGAAAAATAAGATCAACTGTGAGCTATAAAATAATGTCTTATGATTATTAACAATTAACATATACTGTAGGTGTGCAAAAGCGCAGCCAGAGTGCTCCTGTTTGTACCTTTAACTCACAAACACACTTACGTCAGTTTTTTTTTCAATACTATAGTTCAGCAAATGTTCACAGTATGATAACCGTCAACTTTCATACCACGGTATACCTTGATATCAGTATACTGTTACAACCCTAATGTCCAAAACAATATATTTTTTGTGCATGTACATATTTACAGAACCCTTTGTGATGGTAATTGTAATATATACTAGTGACAGAGTAAAATTGTTTACTCAATATCACCTTTTGATTCATTTATATAACAGGAATAAGCTGTCCTGGCCTCTTACGCCAAAAACACACCAGGCAGTGGCGAAGTGCAGCTTGCCGCAATACTTAAATTTTTCTGCGGCCGGGAGGTGTGTTCATGTGTTTCAGACAGAAAGAAATTCTTAGTAACGTAAGTCAACATGTCACATGAGTCACAGGACTCAGTCACAGTACTGATTGGCTGTGGGTACTCTCTGGCCACACTTTGCTGCTAAAAGTTAAACTTTCCCCAACTTTTTCGTTTGGCCGCACTTCGCCACAGAATCAAACGGCCACAGCTTGCTGAGCTCGAGAGCGGACGCCATAGACATTGCATGGCAGCTCGTTGCAGGTCACACATCGCAGCTGCTCTGGTGTTTTTTCGGCACTAATGCACCTAACACATACAGTACACATAGAGTGAAATTTCATACCTGAGATTTCCAAATTTGTGGCAGGGCAGGTCCTCAATGAGCAATTTTCAGAGTAGCGTGAGTCTTCTTTGCCATTTCAGCTGTATCAGAGAGTATCCATTAGTTTTTTGCCTGCCAGGGACACAAATGATTTACAGAGATCAAATACGACACCCGCTATGATTTACACACAAGCCCTATAGTAACTACTTACTGTAAGCTACATGTGAAATCATTATAAACTTAAAGACACACGGCTATTGCACCATTGGTAAATCTTGATGGCAACAAAATTAAGTTTTACTTGCTGATACTGCCTTTTAAGCTAGTATAGTACAATACAATACAACACAGTACAATACAATACAAATGCAACTTAGCACCTTTTAGCTAGCAGTTAACTAGATGCCAATATTGGCTTTCACCTAACTAACATTATCTTATAGCTAATGTTGAGCTACGGTTTTTCAGCTGTGTTAGCTTATAGTAAGCATTAAGCTAATATTTTTGAGCTGTTATATTTTATAGTTAACATTTAGCTAACATTTTTGTGTAGTGTTAGCTTGTAGTTAACATTAAGCTAACGTTTTTGAGCTGTGTTAGCTTATAGTTATCATTAAGCTAACGTTTTTTGAGCTGTGTTAGCTTGTAGTTAACATTAAGACAACATTTTTAAGTTAGCAGTAATGTTGGCTCAACTGACCATATTATTATGGTAAATATTGATGCTACTTTCTTGATAATTGCTTTTAAGCTAATATTTCATGACTAGCCTACTAAACATCACTAGCAAAATATAAGGCTGGACCATTCATACACTGATATTGACACATACACTGATACTAGGCTAACGAAATCATAATTTACTTGCCATGATCATTGTTACTGCAGTGAATAACGTCCCCTTCATGCCCGATGCCACTACTGGCAGTGGTGGTAATGGATGGCTTAGTGAGATGGCATGTCCAGTCAGGTCGTAGGCAGGCCGTTTATCACGCTTCAAACCTGTCTGGAGGCACACAAACGCGAAATTCACTAACAGCAATCATTTGGGATGGGGCATTTTAAAACACACTCATACTCTATGTATCTATCTATTAGTAAGCACACATAGTATAGGCTTTTTTTCGCAGCGGATATTTTTGACTTGTCAGAGTAGGAAAAGCACAGGTGTTACTAATAACATTAACGATGGCTCTGTTCTGTTCAAGTGCCCCAGTAAGTCATAACAGTGTGACAGTGAGCCAACATGCACAATACCAGAACCATGAAACCAAAGCAGCTAAATGGAAATCAGACATCATTAATTTTATTATCAACACCTGTGCTTGTCCAACTGTGCCATCTCAAAATGTCTTCTGTGAAAAAGGCGTGTGGAGAGTGCATTTTGAAACACTCGAATGACTCACTATGTGCTTCATATGCATGTATTAGTCTGCATTTCTGTGTAGAAACACATATTGATGTTCTTTTTACATTTTGTAGATTATGTGTGTGTGTGTGTTTATTGTAGGGTAAGGTATTTAAGTGTTATCTGTATTGCAGTATGATTATCAAAATCAATACTGGTGATGGCCTTGACGATTGCAATTTGTTTTCCCACCTGGAAGCTTGTTACAATAATCATACTCACTAATTACACTGTTTTAGCCTAGATCTGTATACATTTGTGTCATCTGTTGCTGCCAGTGATTTTACCCACATTTCTTGTGTTAAATGCTGCTATCGCCTACTTGTTACTCTTTTTTTGTCAGTGTGACATTGGCATGGCAAATTATACAGACAAAGGTGCAACACAAAATATACAGACATTAACATAAGACGTATGAAAAAGATGTTTTGATTTGAAGAGGCATACGCAGGTATGTCCGAGGAGAAGGAGGAGGAGAGAGAGAGAAATAAATAAATAAATAGTAATTGTAATAATGTTACTACATAAATATTAATAATAATAATAATAACAATAATGTAAAAATAAATAAGTAAATTAATCAATTAAGCCTACTTGTTGTTCTTTTAAATAAATAAATGGTAATTGAATAAATGTTGATAAGTAAGTTCAATAACTACATCAATAATAATAATAGTAGTAAGGAAAAGTTAAAGTAAATAGTAATAATATAAAAACGAATAATAATAATAGTCATGCAAAAATAAATAAGTAAATGAATCAATTAAGCCTACTTGTTCTTCTTATCAAAATTGTCCATTTACATTCGGTTCACTCAAAGAACTCTGTGGCGTATGTGCGGTGAAACCACTGAATGAACAAAAATAATATTGTAAGCGTCATATGGAAAATGTAATTTGAAAGACCTAAGGGTACTCTGATAATGACGTTATGACGAGCAAGAAAACCTATGTGAGAGTTGCAAAAATTGCAGAATGAAATATTGTCCTACTCTGGTTTTGAATAAATTATCAGAGTGCATGTGTGTCCAGGCGTCTTGTGCCAAAATGAAGCACAGCTGTCTACTGCGAGATGAGCCTAAAACCAACCAGTCTGAGCAAGAGAGAGAGATCAACTAATACATCAGAGTCAGCCAGGTCAAGGCTTCAATAGATACCAACTATGTAGGTCGCTGAACACCCACCAGACTCTGAAACCACCCAACCACCCATCAAGCACGCAGACACACAAACAACCATAACACACAATAACCAGCTACCCTCCACCTCCACCCCCCCTTAATCCTTTGCAGGTGACTGCTGTGTCTGCTGGTTGGGGAGGAAGAGCCACAGGGAGGAAGCGTATTCGAAACAGGAGAGGGTGAGAAAGTATTTTAAGGGAAAACTGTATGTGCAGGAGCTGATCTACAGATTTCAGTTTTGTAGTGAATGATGATAACGATCACCGTGTGGTGACACAGTATCATACCAGTGAATGGTATTAAACTACGTACTGGCATGTGGTTTAATATTTTGTATGAGCTGCAGCTGAGCAAGTGTGTGTTTGTGATAAATTGAGTTAATTTTAATGGAAAGTTGGCTGTGGACATAATCTGTACTGTGGGTTCATTGTCACATTAGATGTAAAATGTTCTGCTTTAGCAGGTGTACCAAATGGTGTTGTTTGTAGTGACAGATGTCACTATATCCTGACATTCTATCATCCCTGACCCATTCAATCAGGACATAAAGTATCTAAATAAAGTGCTGGTCTTAGTGAAAGGCATTTATAAAAAAGAAAGAATAGAATCCGTAAGGAGAACAAATCTACAGCATATTCCTTTGTAATCTATTAACATATCCTCATACAACATTTCATACGATACCTTATAAAAAAATTATTCCTCATTTTTTCATGCATTTTCCTACGAATGTCCAGGTTAAAAAAACTAAGGAGGTGGCGTTACTTAAGTACGGAGTTATGTGAAAAAATAAATCAACGTTGACTTCTGGTTTCACACGGAATACGTACACCGATCTCCTGGTCAAAAGTCCGGTGTTTTATTTGTACTTCCTGGTTCACGATTACATGGATTACATGCAAATTGATTTTGAGGAACACATACGAATTACAGTGCATTACCTTTCGTAGGTATAGATTTGAACGGTGTATGAGACCAGCCGGAATTTATTGAAATGCTGAGCATTTAAAGCAGAGTTAGCAACAGTGTTGGTTGGCTGGTCTGAATCTGTCTTTAACACTGTTACACACATGTTTATGGGTGATAAATGAAGACTGAGTGTTAACACACTCTTGGCAAGCCTGGGCAATGTTGCAAACACTAAAAGACGGAGAGGCAAGACACAAATATGCACATATGCTTGCACCTGTCTGGACAAACCTAGTGGGTTGATGTGTGTTGGCCTCTGGTCACAGTTTAATTAAACTGCACATCACTATGTTGCACGCACAGTGTAATACAGCAAAGACAAATTGTGTTTCTCTCTAGTTATTTGACTCTCTCTCTCTATATATATAAAGAGAAGCCTTTATCCCTCTCTCCACTGTTTCCTGTTTCTGTCTTTCACTAGCTCAGTTCCTGTTTTTCTGTGGTTCCTTATGTTCTTTGGCTCTCTCTCTCTCACACACACACACACACACACACACACACACACACACACATGCACAACATGCTAAATCATGCCACCTAAGTTGCAACCGAAGTTTCTCCTCGTTCTCTCCTCTTTCTCCAGTGTTATTAGGATTTCCTGCAGAGCAGAGCAGTGTGTCTTCCACTGCTGGGTTGGAACTGCAGGAGTCACACTGGAAAGCTAAAGCCTCCAGGCTCCGCTCCACTTTAGATGGGCCACTTTTTATCCTGACCTTCAGGACGCTCAGAGAAGGATAGGTCACAGCTCACAGAGGGCTGGGAACTAGTCACTGTATGTACGTATTTACGATGCCAAAAACACAGTGCCAAGACTGCGGTGCCCATCAGATGTGGAGAAGTGTAGCTTAATGAAAGCAGAGACTTTATCTCACCTACAAACATACAGCCACACAACTCGCTATCTCTTTACTGGTCAGACCAGCAAAAAGGTGTCTGGATCACTTGGCTCACAGCCACAAACAAACTGAGCGTTAACACACACAATCAACATCACACACCTCTGGCCACTGGTGCCTGGGTGAACCGGAGGGGCAATAATTGAAAGTTGGCTCGCTTCAGAGAGCATGACACAAAACCAAGAGGGGAACCGAGAGCATTTTCGCACTGTTTTTATGCGGGAGTTAGTAGGTACTTGGGATAGGTCAGAGGGGGTGTCTGGCCCTGCCCAGTGGCTGGCCAGGCTCAGGGGTGGGGTGAAGGCAGAGAGGGGGGGGGGGGGGGGGGGCAGGGAGAGGGTTAAGTCCTGGCTGCCATGGCTAATGCCTCAATCTTCTTGCCCCCCTCGCTACAACAACACGGGATCAACAAAGACAGGATCAACAAAGCTCCAGCCAAAATCCTCCGACGCACTGACACAGAAAATTCCCAGTCCTCCCCAGGCCGCACAGGGAACAGCAAACACACACTTACACGCACACACACACACACACATACACATATCTCCGACTGCTTAGGGAACAACAAACAAAGGCGGTAAATACAGCTGCAGACGGCTGGGCAGATAACAGCCAATCCCTATCCCCAACTTGCTCCGTGGCTCAGTGGCTACTGACTGCCCTCTGCAGCTCGCTGCCTTGGCCATGCCTTCTACACAGCACAAACACCTGCTGCTTAATGCTTCAACTCACTCAATCACAGCAAACTTTCTCTTCTCCTGGTTGTGTAAAACTTCTCTCCCTTTGTAGCTTTTTTTCTCCATGATTTCTAGGGTGGTATCTAACTTGTGTGCAGCTGTATAATTTCATTGTCATTCATCCAATTAGGAATAATGTCAGAATAATTCTTCTTTTCTGCTAACAGACAGCATAAACTAATACTAGGGCTGTCAATTGATTAAAATATTTAATCGCGATTAATCGCGTGATTGTCCATAGTTAATCGTGATTAATCGCAAATTAATTACACATTTTTTTCATCTGTTCAAAATGTACCTTAAAGGGAGATTTGTCAAGTATTTAATACTCTTATCAACACAAATATGCTTGCTTTATGCAAATATATGTATATATTTATTATTTGAAATCAATTAACAACACAAAACAATGACAATTATTGCCCAGAAACCCTCACAGGTACTGCATTTAGCATAAAAAATATGCTCAAATCATAACATGGCAAACTAAAGCCCAACAGACAACAACAGCTGTCAGTGTGTCTTGATCAGTGTGCCTGGCTGAATTGACTATGACTTGCCCAAAACTGCATGTGATTATCATAAAGTGGGCATGTCGTGGGTACCCATAGAACTAATTTTCATTCACATATCTTGAGGTCAAAGGTCAAGGGACCTAATTTTCCTCGGCAAAATCTAGCGTAAGTTTGGAGCATTATTTAGCCTCCTTCCCGACAAGCTACTTTATTACCTATAGATTCCTTAGGTTTTCTAGTTTCATATGATACGTTAACGCGTTATTATCGCGTTAACTTTGACAGCCCTAACTAATACACACTCACACTGACAAGTGCATGAATGTACTTACAGTATATTCAAACTCTTCACATTGACACAAAGCAAAAGGCCAAACAGGCCTGTGTGTCAGTGGAGTAGACAGAGCCAGACGTTACTGTGTTTGTGCACAGCAATGTCTGGATGGAAAGATGGAGAGATTCCCTGCAAAGGAAGAGATAGAGAAAGCGAGAGTCAGAGAGTGATATAGAGAGAGAGAGAGAGAGAGAGAGGGAGGGAGGGAGGAGGTGGGAGGTTCAGCAGCCCTGCATGCAGAGGGGTGTTTGATGTAATCCAGGAAGTTAGTTCAGTAACTCCATCCCTCCGTCCCTCCGTCTTAGTGAAGGACAGGAGAAGGAGGGATGAAGGAGGCCCTTGTCTGGAGAGCCAGGGGTTTTCCACATCTGTCCTCCGCATTGTAGCCAGCCTCTCTAAACAGCCCAGGAGTCTGTTATGGCTGGGGGAGGCACACACACACACACACACACACATACTCACACACACAGCAGCTATGTCTGAGTGAGCCTTGTGGAACGCTTTAACACTGATTGCAGTTAAGCGTTAAATCATCCATACTAAAGTTACCAGCGAGAGAAAACACATCAGGACACAATTCATAGCTGGAGCGATGTCTGTGTTTGGTGCACGTGTGTGTGTGTGTTTATGAAACGCCAGTCACGCAACACTGCCCTGCCTGCTGAAGGGATCCTTGTCTTTCTTTTTTCTCCCTTCCCTCCTTTTTTTTCTCCCCTCTGGAATGCTCTCTAACACGCACTCGGCTTTTTTCTTTCTTCAGGAAATATGACAGGTTGCCCCCCAAACGCCTCTCCACACCACCGTACCACCAACAGCCCAAACCCTGCAGCTGTAACCTGGCAACTCGTTCATACTTTCAGTGGGTAGGTGCCACATAAACAGAGATGAGCACATTCACCAACACGTCCTCCAGCGTAACTCATTGCACTAGGCTCTACAGTCAGGCCCGAGGCATGAGCTGCAGGGAAAGGAGGACTCATTCATATCTGCTCATTTGTGCCCCTTGTGGTTACAGAGGAGAATGACTGTAAATACTGAGTTGAAATGGGATTAGATTCAGGTCAACATGTTCTCCAAAATTCTCACGCAGAATAATAAATGAAGTTTTCAGCCAAAGAAAGTAATGAGAAACCGACTCCTGCAATTTCAACACAAAGTTACACAAAACAAGTTACAAGTGCGCCTTATTTTTAGGCTGTCATAACCAAAAGGTTATTAAATGGTCAAGTACGTTGCACAATGCCGGGGCCTTTTATTTCCTACCTAGAATTTCCTCCGAGTCAGTTTCTTAGCAAAGCAGTCACTCAACATTATTTCTTCCATTCTCTCCATTTCAACCATTTTATGCTCATCTCAGCAGGCCGACATGTCATTGTAGTGGGCGTTTGACAGTCAAACACATTTCAATGTAATTGCCACCTCATAACGTCATAATTACCATAGACGCTACAGCACTCACTTCTGAGAGGCTTGACAATAATGGGAAAGCTGTAATGATAGGTGTGTATCATGGGAGCACACACATACACACACACATAGACGTGCACACGCGCAGGCCAAAACAGCATTGTTCCCACATGTCTACCCTGGCCCTGGCCCTGCTTCTTTTTTTTTTTTTTTGCCATTTCTCTTCATGTAGATATCTCCCATTTAATTCAATTAAAACTTTTAAACAACCTAATTGGAAACAACTGCCTGGAAAAATTAAATTACATAAACAAAACTATTCTGACAGATTACGTCTAATATTAGGCATCTGGGCCTTATTAGGCTCCAGTAATAACAGCAGCAGCACACGGGGAGGACAGGGGAGCGAGCCATTTTCTGCTGTATTAGCTTTGACTGGCCACGCAACCAGAAGGTGGGTTGTGTGTGTGTGTGTGTGTGTGTGTGTGTGTGTGTGTGTGTGTGTGTCTGTGTGTCTGTGTGTGTCTGTGCACCCCACAACAGAGCAGTGTTTATTTATCCTCTATTAGAGCAGGAGCAGACATTAAACCCAAACAGGCCCTGAGTAGTGCTCCCCCCCCTACGTCAATTCTTTCTTCCCTCCCTCTGGCCCGATTAAGAACATATGGAAATGGGGCGCGCTAAAGGTGAAAGAGAGGGGAGGGGGACGCCTGTGAAGTACACATATGTGAAGAAGTGTCAGCAACTATGTATATGCCTTCCTTGATGCTCTAGTAGAGCTAAAAAAAAAAAAATCTGCTTCTTCTCTTCTTATAGCTGTCGTGGAATGTATTCGCTAATGCACTTACACGGTACACCTGTACATCATCAGTTTTGTCTGCAACGCTGCCATACAAGGTGTTCCTGTATGCTGACTTTCAGTAAGCAATGGGTGGGCTGAGAGCTTTACAGTGGCAGGTAGTGACTTGTATGTTCAACCATCAGGGCTGGAGACCCGTTGCAACGCCGGCCCGCACTTTTAAGAGCTGCCGCGGCAGCTGTTGTCAAGGTCAACTCTCTCTCTTAAACCCTCTCTCTCTCTCAAACTTTCCCTCTGATCTCCAGCTGACCCTCAAACTGCCTCTCGCTGTCTCTCTTCCTCTTTCTCACTCTCTCACTCCCCTGCTGTGGTTTCAGCCCATGTCATCACATCAGAGTCGACAGCTCTAATCACTGTGCAGAGCGGACGGGCTGTAAAACATGGCAGGGACTGACAGCAGGGCTCAACACACGCACCTTTCATCTTCCTTTACCGGCACACAGACTCTCACATATACGTACACACGTAACAAACACACACGTGCTTGTGTACACGGCGCAGACGCGCGCACGCACAACACACACAAATTCAAGGAGACCCTCGTGTTTCGGCGGTCCCTCTCGGGTGTGTTGTAGTCATGGTTTCCCGCCTGTGTTCTTCCGTAACCCCAAACACGGCGTTGCTCCAGGAGGAGGTGGGAAGGGGAGGAGGAAAGAGGAGGATCTGTCAATCAATGTCTGATCCACCTAATCCTCAGGTAAGACGGGAGCTTTACGACGGAAGACTGTCGCAGGCCAGACAGAAAAAAAACACACACGAACATCTGACCCTAGACAGCGACTCACATCTTCTTTACGATGTGAATTAATTTCACGTGTCACTGGCGAAGATAGGTGTCCGTTGTTTGGACCTATTCAAGGCCTTATCAGAAACAAATCTGATGCCCACAGCAGGCAGACTAAATGTAATATGCTTAACTGCAGTAAGTGAGTTGTAAAAGGTGCACACACACACACCAATAAAGACTAACAAGGTTATCTGCATTGACATTGACTATTTGTGTGCATTTTGAACCTTTAAAAAAAGCAGATGCTAAGTTGTTGTTGTTAGAGTATTAGTGTTTCCCTTTATGCACGCGTACACACATCCACAATTTGAGTAACAAAAAGCAGCGAGTCCTTTGTCAGGAAGCACAATTGGTCTCTTTGAGGGCCTGGTTTAAACAGCTTCAGTTTGCACTGTAAAATAAGTCAAAGCTGAATTTAAAAAAAAAAAATAAAAAAAAATCCTTTTCAATGTTTATCTTTGGAGACAAGGTTTTAAAGGAGCGCAATCAAAAATGTTTGGGTATTTATGAGTTGTGCCATTCAAAGCAAGCAAATTTCGGAGTTATATAGGTATTCAAATTATTTTTTAAGCTCGGTGGAGGAGAAAGGACCAGTGCCTCTCAAGGTTGGTCTGATTGTAGTTGAAGTGGATTGGTGTCCTTGCACTGTCCAGTCCTTGTATTCTCTCTAGTGTTTGTGAAGCTGTAAGTGTGTGCGGGTGCGTGACGGCTTGTGCGTACAGTATGTGTGTGTGCATGCCCATGCATGTGCTTGCATGCATGTACACATTTTAACAGTTTTATTGACAGACAGTGTGCTCCCAATACAAAAGAAGTCTGAATTCCAAGTCTAGAATTCATTAAGGACACTTTAGCATTCAGCAAGACAACAAGATCAAATACTGAATACAGGTTGAAGGCTTTAAAAGTTTAAACAGTTTTACTCAAACTCACACATAATAAAATATTCCAGCTAACTCCTAATTAAAAGAGGCTGCTATTATCTTCTCACAAGCACAAATAATCACGGTATTTCCAACTTCTGCACAACATTATTAAAAAAAAAAAAATTTCACAAACACAAAAGGTAACTGTGTACAAAGAATTGAACTGGTTAAAAAAAAAAAAAAAAAAAACTTAAATTGTTTGTCCTTGAGCATTATTTGAGTACAGAATAACATTGATACATTCCCTCAAAAATATAGCCATGAGGGAAGATTGAGATCTTTAAACCACCTGAGCACCAGAGAGAATTTCACCAGCCTTTAGTCACTGAAAATACATCACAACCTCTATTCAATGACTACAATGTCGATAGTGTGTCGGGTGCTCGGAAGGAGGAGCAAGGCTACTGATAAAATGACATTAAACTGACAGCAACAACACGTTTTACTTCACCACGAGCATCCGTTATCCAATTAAAACATATTGATTAAAGCGGCAGTGGGTAGAAATGGAGCAAATATGATTAAAAAAAGTTATTTTTATAAAACGGTCACGATATCCTGACAGTAGTGCATGAGACAGGTAATCTGAAATAAAAATCATGTTCCTCTGTGTCCTCCGGTGTCCTCCGGTGCTCCTAATGGCATCTGCAAGATTTCAAATCTTGGGAAAACAACCAATCAGAGCCGAGCTGGAGCCTGCCGTCTCTGAGCAGCTGTCAATCACTGGCAAACTCTGATCAAACGGTCAAACTAGGCAGCGCTGATCAAATATGAATCAATATTCTGTTACTGTAATGCCTATTTCTCGCCTCAAATGTTTTCAGAAACATCTTGTAGCGTACTGTTTAGTAGGGCTGACCCGAATGCTTCGAAGCTTCAAAGCTTCGACCGTTGCCATGGTATTCGACCGCCAAATCATTATTCGAATGCTTAGTTTTTGTTTTTTTTGGTTTATATATAAGTATTTAATAATAATGTATAAATCCTAAAATAGCCCATGAAATAAAGAATAATCCCACAACATTATTCGTTATTCATATTCAACATTCATTATTATTAGTTATTCTCAGACGGATATCGCTGTTTGTTGTTTGTAGAGCACTGTCCCGGGCACTGAATCGGTGGAAATGGAGACAGACAGACAGATGAACATGTCAGCCTGCTGCACCACGCCGCGCCGCAAAGCGAAGCTTCGAACACCAGCGCTGCCTAGTTGACCGTTTAATCAGAGTTTACGAGTGATTGACAGCTACCTCCGTTGAATGAATAGCCAATAGGAACGCTCTCTCTTTCTGAAATGACCTGTGATTGGCCAAAGTCTCCCGTCAGGGGCTAGATTTTCTAAAGCCTGAAAACAGAGCCATGAGGAGGAGTAGAAGTCTAGTTTTCTCTCCGAACACTTGAATTACAAATATGCTGAAAGGTTATTATGGATTTTTTTCCCAATGATGCCAAAAATATTCTGCCTACCGCAGGTTTTAGAGGGAAAGATAATGACGAGTGAGTTTTATACATCTGGTAAAACATTTTTTATATACCTCCAGTGAGTCAGTACCATAACAACTCTCCTGTAATGCAATGCACATAGGGGACAGTTTAAGTGATGCGCGTATCCTTTTCAATGTCGCCCTAAGGGTTCAGCGGGTGAGGAGTGAGAGGGTGGAGCTGTGTGTTTTGTGTGTGTGTGTGTGTGTGTGTGTGTGTGTGTGTGTGTGTGTGTGTGTGTGTGTGTGTGTGTGTGTGCACGTGTGCGTGTGTATGTGTGTGTGTCAGGAAACAGGATGGCTTCAGAAGATTTATCACTGCTTGATCAGGTTGCGAGTGAGTTACTGCTGTTACCCCCCCTCCCCCCCCCCTCCTCTGCCCAGGGGCCAGGGTGGTATATCAGCCTCTATGACACATGCACACGCGCACACACACATACACACGCATGTACGCACACATAGCGGGGCAGTATATCAGCGTGTGTGTGACAGGCTCTGTGTGTGTCTCTCCCATCATCTGGCCATTAGACAGTAATGGCTGGGAGAGGAGAGTAGGGTTTCCCTGTGGGCTCAATACAACAGCATTTATTACAGACAACAGAAGCACCATCCTGGCCCTGCCACTCACCGGAGAGACAGAGGAGGGAGGGAGGGAGGATAAAAAACAGGCAACGATAAAGGGGAGGGAGCGTAGGGGATAGGTAGCGTGTCAGGAGTTCAGAGGAACTTTGTGTACTCTCTTGTTTAGGTGTTTATCCACATCTGGATGCTGTTTGTGCGGTTGAAGAGAGTAACATTTGACAGAAGAAATAACACAATACCCTTGATTTTTTTCACAGCAGACATTTTTACTTGTCGCAGTAGGAAAAGCACAGTGTTACTAATAACATTAACAATGGCCCTGTTCTATTTGAGCATCCCAGTAAGCCATGACAGTGAGACACTGAGCCAGCCTGAACAATACCAGGACCAGGAAACCGAAGCTGCTAAATGAAAATAGAAGTCAGCCATCATTCAGATTGTATTATCTACACACACATGCTCTTCCTATTTTGACATATGTCCATGAAAAAGGCCTATTCAATACAGCCGGGGGAGTTGCTAATGTTAGCTTTAGCAAACTTAAAATAAATAAGATATTGCTGTGTGAATTACTTTACTGTGCAAGTTTGCTGACTTTTTGTCTTTTCCCTCGCACTCCTCTTGCGCAGATAAACATTTCAGTGGTTTTATCGTAAAATTAGAACAAGAAGTAAACACATCATACCTCACAGAGAGACATGTCTGTTGTTTTCTTCGTGTGATCTTATTCCACTAGCTCTCAGGCAGGTCGCTAAACGATGATGTTGTTAAAGGGACACTTCAACATTTTTGAAAATATTCTTATTTGCTTTCTTTCAGAGAGTGAGATTATGAGATTGATCATGTCCGTGCGTTAGGTGCAGAGTTGGAAGTCGGAGTCAGGACGTGGTTAGCACATAGACTGTATATAAGAAGTGGACACAGTCACCGTCACGTCACCCATTGGTTTATGGAGTGCCGTTTTGAAGCCTCGAGTTCGCCGTTTTGGCCGTCGCCATCTTGGCTTCTTGCAATCAGAAGTGACACAAGAGGGTGGAGCTAAGTACAACCAAACGCTGAATTAGACATTTTCAGGCGACCAAAAAGGTTATAATTAACTTTCATGAACTGAAAACACACTGTGAAAGGGTTAAATCTCTAAGACGAAAACACGGACAACTCCCAGACCGGACAACGCCGTGGTAGCGACCTGTCAATCACAAGGTAGCCACGCCCTAAAGCATACCCTTCTTTATGGTCTATTTGACTCTAAATGGGACCATAATTTACTAAATGAACATCATGCTGTATTGAAGAAGACTTGAAACTAGCGATTGAGACCATAAACTCATGTTTCCAATGTTTACTGAGGTAATAAATCAAGTGAGAAGTAGGGTCATTTTCTCATAGACTTCTATACAATCAGACTTCTCTTTGCAACCAGAGGAGTCGCCCCCTGCTGGCTATTAGAAAGAATGCAAGTTTAATGCACTTCAGCATTGGCTTCACTTTTCAGACCCCGGAGGTTGCCTACTGAGTTAGCCTAGCTTAGTCTGCAGATTGGAGGCAGGGGAAGCAGCTAGCCTGGCTCTGTTCAAACTTCAAAAATATGCCTACCAATTCTTATAAAGCTATTTCATTTACAGAGTGTATCCTAGTATCCTGTCAGCTCTCCTAAACATATTATTTAGTCAGCTTTGGAGGTGTTGGTGGGCATATTTTTCGGGCTAGGCTAGTGGTTTCCCCCTATGGTCTTTATGCTAGGCTAGGCTAACAACGTCCTGTCTCCAGCTCTGAACTTAACATACAGATGACATTGATCTTCTCATCTCACTGTCAAAAGAAATCAAATAAGCAGATGTCCCAAAATGTTGAACTTGTCCGTTAAAGCAACTGACTGAAGACAATCTTGGGAAATTACGGAAAATTCTAAATGCCATTATGCTGCAATTGATCACTGTACAGAAAAGTTGCATACTGTAGTTCAGCAAGGGAAATGAGGGTGAATACAGAAGATGAACGGTTACACAAAAGGAAAAGAGCTTTAAACAAAACTATTTGAAATAATGGAACATAGCAAATTCGATGACAGATAATAAATTCCTTCCCGTGCTCCTGATACCGCTCAGGTTCCCCTGAGCGAGCCTCCTCCGTCACCCCCAACAGCAGGATTAAGAGGCGTGAAAAAGAAGGGTTTCACATGCGGGACACAGGGATGTACATCATGTTAGCGTCGCGCAAAACATGTGCGAATGGGCTGTAATTCCCCAGTTTAAGTCCCTTATTTCCATTTTGTCATGTCTGAGCGCCTGTCATGCTTTTGAACAAACATTGACATAATTAAAATGCAAATGCAGTTTGGTGGTGGAGGAGACAGAGAGAGATCTCTAAGCTGATATGCACACAGATACAGAAGCACAGAAGCACAGAAGAAGAAACACACACACACACGCAGTCACACACAAACCCTTACAGACAACACACACAAGCAGAAACTCGATATAGAAAATGTTGATAAAGGTTCAGAACAAATTTGCTGTTTGAGCAGAAAACTATTGAGGAGTGTGGAAGTGTTTTTTTGCTGATCCTCTGTTGTGCACTGTTGTGTACGTCTGTATGTGTATGTATGTACATACGCACACACACAGGGCTCCGTGGGCTTCGGGCTCCCCAGCCCCTGGCCTTTATTAAGAGCAGTTGTTTGATGAGAAAAGGAGCCGGCCTTCACTCCAGGGCCCGGCAGAAGCCTGGGGAGTGGGTAAGTGGGTTAACCCAGAGGCCCAGACAAAGCCTGAGGAATGGATAAGTGGGTCACCCGCCCTCAACTGAACACTCAAAGGATCCACTCTGACTCCTCTCCCTTTTATTATTAGAGCCGGTCTAATGTGTGAAGGGACCTCAGGAAGGAACACAGCACTCATCTCTGCATGAGCGACTGAGCCTGTGTGTACGGGTACGTGCATGCATGTGTGTACGCGTTCCGGCGACAAAAGCACAGAAAATGCAGCGGTCCTTGAAGACGCTGAGAAATTAGAAGTGCCAAGTTCAAGGCTGCTACACGGGAACGTAGAGCTGCTATGGTGTGAACGACACAGGAGAAACTGATACAGAAGAAGAGTGGCATCTTATGTGAAGGATCCTTACACCTGATTGGCCACCATGGGGCCAGGCATGTTGTGGTACAGAAAGACCATTATGTCAGTCAGTCCATACATAGCAGAAACACTTGTAATATATGTTTGAGCATGGTATTTCTTTAGTTATGGTTATGGAGTGTCCAATAAATTCCATTTTCTGTCATAAAATACTTTAGGAAGTTTCCTTCAACATCTCTCCTTGACCAAGACACTGTTATTTATGGGAGCTGTTTTCTTGCAGGTCTCATGGACACATTCAAAACTATTTCGAGCTCTTAATAAACTTGAGAATTCGGCTTTCTGTGTTGTCAGAACAAGAAGATGAAGAAGTCCCTGTCGGGCCTAAATGTGTTATACAAGTAGCAAACTCCGTAAAGGAATAACTCAGTGCGTTGTGTGTGTAATGTTAGCGAGTGTGCGAGACAGAAAGAGCGTGTGTGTGGCGGTGAGTATGAATTTACCAGTAACGTTACAGCTGTGAATGTAGCAGTGCAGAGT
Source organism: Sebastolobus alascanus (assembly GCA_916701645.2). Classification (NCBI taxonomy): domain Eukaryota; kingdom Metazoa; phylum Chordata; class Actinopteri; order Perciformes; family Sebastidae; genus Sebastolobus; species Sebastolobus alascanus. The sequence continues at coordinate 323,396 of CAKAOJ020000048.1, read as the reverse complement.
GTGTACAGTTTATTTGTCAGTGAATAAATGTTACAACTCCTCAAGACCCGAGCCAAGTTCCTGTATCTTGCCAGCCACCTGCTGGTTAAAGTGAAGGGGGTTAGCCCTGAAGTTTGCAACAACTTTGGCCCAGGCTCACTTGAGGTAAACTGACCTTCTCATTTTAGTGACAAGCTGCTCTTCTGAGTTTTGCTGAGCAAACAAAAAAGTGATGTGGGAGACAACCCTGCGCCAGTAAAAGCTTCAAAGCGTGTGGTGAGAAATTATGACCCTGAATACATTACATTTGGATTCCTAATGGCAGGCAGTGACGCTGAGCCGAAAGCACAGTGTGTTGATTGTGGTGAAATCCTGTCAAATGATTCGCTAAAACCATCGAAGCTCCAGAGACACTTAAAACAAAGCACCTGGGATGTGTTGGGAAGCCAAATGAATATTTCCTAACGAAAAGGGACAGGCTTTAGACACAACAAAAAGTCATCACAACATTAACAACTCAGTCAAAAGCAACATTGGAAGCTAGCTATATGGTTGCTGCTCGTGTAGCAAGAAACCCTTTACGATGCACTGTGGATATGTGCTGAGAGTGGGGAGGCAGCTGCAACCAAAATCCAGTTAGGGCTGAAACTAACGATTATTTTCACTGTTGATTAATCTGTTGATTATTTTCTCGATTAATCGATTCGTTGTTTGGTCTATAAAATGTCAGCAAATGGTGAAAAATGTTAATCAGTGTTTCGTATTGTAAAGCCCAAGATGACGTCCTCAAATGTCCACAACTCAAAGATTCAGTTTACTGTCATAGAGGAGAAAAGAAACCAGAAAATATTCACATTTAAGAAGCTGGAATCAGAGAATTTTGACTTTTTTTTTTTTTTAAATTACTCAGACCCATTAATCAATTATCAAAATAGTTGGCGATTAATCGATTATCGGTTGCAGCTCTAAATTCAGTCACGATTTATTTTGGTCATTACAGCTGACAGTAGCATAATATAGTTTTAATATTTTTTTTGTCATTTTATGTTTTTTTTCTCATTTATTTGTGAAGGTAGTCCTCAGAAATTTTTTAACAATCAGAAGTGGGCCTTAAGTTACAAGAGGCTGAGAACCCTGGGCTTATAACACTGGTTTTCTAATGGGAAATGTTGCTGTGTTTGAAAGGATGAAGTATAAACCTAGTCTTAAATCTAATTAGAATTTTATTTTCATTTCTAAAAATAATGTGTAATAATGTGAATGTACCGGTCTTCCATGTAAAACATAAATGTTTTTCAGTCATAACTGTCCTCTGACCTTTATGATAATATTTGAACAAAAATGTTTTGTGTTTTAAATTTCTACTTTTCTTTTTTATGTAAAACATTTGGGGACAAAATCTATAAGACAGTAATTTATCAAAAATGTAAAAAAAAAATTCTCCATTGGTAAACATTACTTCAGATTTAAGCGCCACCTATGGTTTGCTTATGGCCACTGCAGTTACTATCCAATAGTGCATCATCTCCAAAGCAGCGGACACCGGTGCGAGTATTGTGCTATGTATAACACATCCAGGAAGTAAAGCTTAACTACTGTACAGTGCGAAGACTTCACCACAACACGGTGAGGCACGGTGCACAATACACACACACACACACACACACACACACACACACACACACACAGAAGCACATACTTCAGTGGGGAGATCAGCAGGAGGATCAAGTGTAAAGTCTCTTGTGTCATGGAAAGGCCTTTGATGAAGAAGAACACAAACAGAGAAACCACACCAACATAAAACACACACACACACGCACCAATTGACTAATTTCCTCCTAACTGTAATTATGTTCTCACCACAGACTCAATAAGACTTACTTTTATTCATCTGGTTATTCATTTATTCGTCTGGTAGCATCTAGTTTCCTGTCATTTGTTCGGCGTTGCAAGATTAATGAATGACTTTTCCTCCACTAATTTTTGAGTGACATCCAACATGCATACACACACACACGCAAACACACACACACACACGCATAGACAGAGTTCCCACATAAACAAACAGAGTGGGTCTTTGTATTCCGCTGCACATCACCACAACACAGATCAACAGTCCCTGAGGTAACGGCCAAAATAAAGATCTCATTACTTTACTCTCTCTCTCTCCCCCTCTCTCTCTCCATGGCTTGTCAGCTGCCAGACCCTGACGTCTCCTTTCATGTTGGCCAGGCCTCTGAGAGGAGCTGAGAGATGCTGAGAGGCGCAGAGAGCCTCCCAGGGCTTTGAGCAGCGTTTGATTCCTGCTAGATAATAGCTGGTTCACTGTCAGCCCCGGGATGATCAGTTAAATCCTTAATCACTGCCTGTCCACTTGCATGACAGTTATTTTAGGGCTCTTTTCTGGACCTTCTCGTCTCTTTTTTCCAGCTCTCCCTCCCTCCCGTGAAAAGTAATCCCACAACAGAGGCAACAGAAAACAGTGTGCTGTGGACGGGTTAAGGGATGGAGGGATAGCAGGACAGAGGGGGTTGGAGGCAGCTTCACTCCTGCAGGGAGTATATAGGTGGTGTTTATAATATGTTGGGTGGCTATTAGGGCTGGGACGATTCACCTATCTCCCGATTCGACACTATCACGATACTTGGGTGCAGATTCGATATGTATTGCGATTTTTAGGTATTGCGATTCTACAAGTATTGCGATTCAATATTACAATTTAGTGCGATTTTTCGTTTTCGTTTGAATGCATTTAACATAATTGTCAGTATATGGGTGCTCTACTGTTGTAGCGTCGGCCGATTTGACCACGGAGATGAGAGTGACGGCCGTCTTGACCGCACGTTAGCGCAATACGATAACATTTCCTGTCCATGACAGAGTTAGCATGCAGCTTTAGCCATCATGTCTAGCTCTGCCTTTCCAATGTGTGAAACCCAAAGTGTTTCCATACTTTACTGTATGTGTTGGATTTAAAATGAGAGGGTGCAGGTCGTATCCACGTGGACCCTTCGCCGTTTTCTACTTTCTCGTTTCAGCTCACTGCGGCCGACTGCGGTTTGTTTTGGTTGACGGATACGGAACGGATAGGACGTCCCGTTACTCAGACTGCAACAATAAAAGCGGTAACTTCCTTCTACCTCAGCATAGACTCAAATGAGGCAAATATATCAATTCTGGCATTAAAGAATCAATTTCAAAATCATAAAAAAAAAAAATCGTGATACATAGGTGAATCGACTATAGCTCATTCTTTCTGCATGAAGAGGGTAAAAGAAGAACAGAGACAGGTGAAGGCAGACAGGCTTGGCACCAAAAGTGGAAACGGAGTAAAGACAAGACCAAACTGAGAGGAACTTGTCTTTGACCTGTCAGCATGAAGACAAAAAGAAGGAGGACCCGCTCTCCTCCTCCTCCGCTCTCCTGTACCTGCCTGTTTTTAAAGGACATTCAAAGCTGGGCAGAGAGACAGTGAAGGCGTTGCCTGTCAGCCTGTCCTGTAACGGCGTCACGGGGCTGAGCGGGTGCGGGGATATGAGCGTTCGATGTTCATGTCCAATCCAGGGCCTTGATCATGGCTGCTCCACATCCAGGTGCTGCCACTACACTGACAGCCTCACCTCCACCCCCCCACCCTTCTGTCTGGAGGACGGAGGGCATTTCACTTTGACAAAGACAGGAGTTTGAGGGTCGGGGTAGGGTTGGTGGGGGATACTTGAAGTGCAGTTTGACTACAGAGGAATCACAGAAAGTTTTGGACAGCCTGGACATTGACGTTGTTGAGTGTGTGCTATGTTATCAGATCTTTGAAGTTCTCATCACCTCAAAGGCAGAGCTTCAGGGTTACAGTTCTACTGTACTCGAAGTAAGTTCAGAGGTGTGGGATCAAATCACGACTCAAGTATCAAGTGCATCATTTTATTTACACTATTGATTTATGGTTAGGACATGACTTGGGTTGTTGAGATCTTTTTGATTTTGAGATTTTAAAGTGATAAACAGATTATTTTTTTATTAATATGTTGAAGTCAAAAAGTTTAGATATTAAATTGGCAGTAGTTCTGACTTGACATGGATTTGATTTGACCTTGACTTGGTGTAATTCATTTAGATTCATACTTGAGTTTATTATAAATTGAATCTTAAAGGGACTATTTGTAACTTATCACGCGCATAAATCTTAACGGGTCGCAATCCCATGCGCGCTCGCGTGTGGGTACGCGAGCGCGCAGCAGCTCTGCTCCTGCCTGTTTGCACACCGCGCTCGTTCTCACCTGCTCGGCTCGCTCCACCTCCACGTGAACGCGCGCACACTACACACTGCAGAAGAGTTAGTTTAGCTCTGAGAATATCTAGTGAATGTGCAGTGGACGTTTTTGCAGAAATAAATGCTGCCGCTCCTCCAGACCAACAGAGGTTTCCCGTGTCTTGTTAAGTGACGGAGCTCCGCAGCGAGTTACGTTATCGTCCCGACCGGGTGTCGGTGTCTCCCCGACCGGGTGTCGCGCTCCCCCCCCCCCGGCCACAGGTGTCGCTGTGAACAAGCAATTTCTGATTCTTACATATAGCCCCTTTAACCTTGTAGTTCCATCATTTCTATCAGTTATTATAATATTCATCTAACCAAATTAATTGCTGAGATCTCTGAATGGGTCAGCATTGCTAAAAACTTGCCAAACCTCCCAATTTTCCCGGTAGACTACTGTTTTTCATTGCGCTCTCTCTCGGTTTCCTCCCGGGGTCACAATTCTCCCTTATTTCTCCCGATTTATGACAAATTTTCACAGCTTTTTTTTTCCTTTTCTTTATCACAACCTGTTTCTGGCACGGTACAGCATGTATAAGCCCTACTGTTTCCACCTGGACAACAATATAGCTACACCTAATGTCATTTCCTGCTCGCGACACAACGCTGGGTTCAGTGCCCACAGTGCACATTGCCCAAAGTTGGGTTTTGCTCGACGCAGCAAAAAGCCGTCATGGCAGGACGCGAGCCATTGGAAATAATGAGTTTCAGAGCGCAGTGGTATCGTTGTCGTGTTGTGTCTGAAAGGGCCTTCAGTGAGTGAGAGACGGAGAGAGAAATGGAGAGTACTAAAGAAATACTCAAGCAGGGGCAAAAAATGAATGAATGAATGAAAATCTATAAATATTAGTTTATGTTAGAGATTTACGCAAGTTCACACCAGAGAGGCAAATTATTCTTTATTCTTTCCTGAGAATTAAAAGTCAAATTAAAAATAGGTCTATTTCACATAAAAATGCTGTTAAGGTGCACTTATTATTTTGCTATTTTCATTCTTTAATAGTCACCAGAATCTATAGAGCTGTCCCGAATACCATTTTTTTGGGCTTCGAAGCTTCAGTGAGAAATATTTAAAGGTATTCAAAACTTCGCTTTGCGGCGCTGCACGGCAAGCTGACATCTTCATCTGTCTGTCTGTCTCCATTTCCACCGTTTCAGTGCCCGGGACAGTGCTCTACACACAACAAACAGTGATATCCGTCAGAGAATAACTAATAATAATGAATGTTTAATATGAATAATGAATAATGTTATGGGATTATTCCTTATTTCATGGGCTATTTGGGGATTTATACATTATTATTATATACTTATATATAAACAAAATCAAAAAAAAATAAAGCATTCGAATACTGACTTTGAGGTTTAATACCATGGCAACGGTCGATGCTTCGAAGCATTCGGGTCAGCCCTACCAGAATGCAGTAAACAAAGTCTTTGGTTTCCAAATCCTCCATATTTTTGAGGTCTCAAGGTTGGCAAGTATGGCTAAAAAAAAAGTCAGATGGAATAAGGAACACGAGCGGTCAGATGGTCATATGTGTTTTGAACTAAAAACCCCAGATTAGCCAGAGTTATTTTAGTGAGAAGACAAAGGCAAACAGTAAAATTATTACCTAAACTGACAGCTGTCAGAAAGCAGACAGTTATGTCTCATTCTGCAAAAAAACTACATCCTAATAAAACAGTTTGATGTTTCTCTTAAACCCCCCCATCTATCACTCTCATTCTCATTCTCCCTCTCCTTTTCTCATGTGCACCACTGTGTGTACAGAATGAAGGTATTGTGGCTACGCTGTAAAAGGCAGACCGTACTTCATTGCCTCATTTCCACGAGTCTCGACCTTTGACCCCTTGATTCTGACTGGCGGCACTTTGCTGTAAGTCACAGAGAGCCTTTCAGCCAATAGAATCAGAGCGCAGCTGGAGGTCGGAGGGTCACAGACGCACCATGTATGGAATTCCATAGAGCCGGAGAGGTCAGAGGTCATACTCAATCACAGTCAACACAGAGCAAAGAATCAGGAGGCTCCTAGAGCCACAACACAACAACGACAGGGAGAAAGAGACAGAGGAAACAGAAGGAGAAGAATAATTAAATGATTATTTAATGATATTTGTTCTGCCATACTTTTCCCATTGATGTTACTCCTAAATCACCAAGGTCGACATAGTAGTCTGTCAGTCAGCCAGTGAGTGAGTTAGACCATAAGCCGACTGAACGGGTGACCCTTTCTTCCTTTGAGGATGGTGGAAGAGGACTGCTTCTTTCTCAGTTCGTGGCCCTGATTCCCATGAACTCTTTTGCAACTTCAAAAATCAGTTTTGAGAAATTGTTCTCAGCCGGCACGTTTGGGCAGCTGTCTGGTCACAAGTGTAGAACACTAGCTCACCTTTGTCTAGTGCGTATATCTCAATGGACGGCTTCCATTACCTTCCTTGGAGAAAACAAGTGCGCACAGTTGCTCCTGAGCACAGTTTTCAAGAACATTACTTTAAACATTAGCGAGCTCAGTGGTGCCTGCTAGTGCAAACAGTAGAGGATGACGAGGACATGCTGAGGGTTGAGTGGACATGGCTGAGGAATTTAAAAGAGGGCAAGTTGATAAGTGTATAACTGTTGTTGAGTATTAATGTTTCTTGATTAGTTAGACATCTGAGTTGTGTGATTGTTGTTATGGTGACAATGATAATGAGTAATATGTTTACTGTAGCTGCATTATATGGTAAAAAAAAATGTTTTTAAATATATTAAATGTCTATATATTTTGGTAACACTGGTAACCCCCGGTATACACCATTTCTTACATGTTCATATATTGCTTATAAATGCTAGATGGTTCAAATAAAGTGTTGCCAATATTCTTAGCATATTATTACGTATTAATTGTGACCAACTTTTTTTCACACACAAAAAAAAAAAAAATCATAGGGCTGCTCCATTATGGCAAAAATCATAATCATGATTATTTTGGTCAATGTTGAGATTATTTAACACAATTACTCATGGCGATGGAAACATCATGCGTTTACAAAGAAAATTTTGAAGCCTACATTTTAACCCTCTGAGACCCACAATAGACCCGTTTTTGTCCATTAGGGGGGGTACAGGGGGTCTTTAGGGGGAGATAGCAGGTCAACAGTAGATGTCACATAGAAGTGGTGTACATCAAGTCGGGAACCTGAAGATTAATTTCAGATGCAGCTCAGCACTGTGTCAAGTTCTTCTAGTCAGAAACAGAAATAAAGAATAATTAATTAATTATTTAAAATGAATTGTAAAAGTGTATGTGTTAAGAACATTATAATAGAAGAATATGATCGCCCGCGATGCTATGGGTCTCAGGGGGTTAAAGTTAAATGCATCAATGGTGCACTCTGTGAGCAAAATGAAGTAGCTCGATCCATGAAGAACGTTGTGCTCTAGTAAACAATTTAATCATAAACACATTGTTTGTATAGATATGAATGGTGGTGACATGGCAAAACAAGTCACACCCACAAAGCATGGTAAATGAGACGGGGTCCGTGTTTCAAGACGGGTTGGGGGGGTTGCCGATATAACCGCACTGAGGACAGTCCGCCCCGGTTGACAGTCGCGCTGGGAATAGGGAGCTCCGTCCCTCCCCGCAGGGAGAGAGGGCACAGCAAGAACTGAAAAGTGGCGAGGTCCGGGCCAGGGGTGCGGTAAAGCGCCACCTTCCCCCCCCGGGCCTTTCCAAGCCGACCTGGAGCCGGTCACGGTGCACCACCACGGAAGAAATATGCCTGGCGAGGGCCAGCCAGCGCTGGGGAGAGTTCCCATGAGGAGATCCTCCTACACCGAGCGGCCGTCCCTGACCCACCGAGTGGGACGAAAGCACACCGCTTTAAAGAAAAGGGGTTTTCTGGTTTCTAACACAAGACAAAACCAGAGCGTCATTGCGAAACAGAATGCAGCACAATCGTTAGAAGCCAAAATCATAATTGAAATTCGATTCATTGCATAGCCCTTGCAGTATTCTTCCTCACTGCTATAAGACCTGCAGCTCAGCAAGTGGGTGTTTGTGCTTTGCGGTGAAATCTTAGTCCCATTAACAGGTGTGTGCTCAACATAGTATTGTTTATGATGATTGCATTAGGGGCTACAGTAGGTGTTTGGCTGTGTGTATAATGTGTCCCAGGAGTTTTCACTCACCGCTGGCCCATCAGGTCAGTAGCCCCTCTGTGACCCTCACATACAAATAAAGCACTATGCGTCTGACAGAGTGCTGTATGAGTTTGAAAGGTGTGTGCGTGTGTGTGTGTGTGTGTGTGTGTGTGTGTGTGTGGTGTATACATGTGTGTCTAAGTCTGTGAAGGGTCCCAGAGGTGCCCTAGCTGCCTAAGCCACTTCTGCAGATCTGTTGAAAGATCATCAAGAGACTTTTTCTCAATCTATGGGTGTGTGTGTGTGTGCGTGCATGCGTGTGCGTGTGCGTGTGTGTGTGCGTGCGTGCGTGTGTGTGTGTGTGTGTGTGTTGTCTCTGTGGGAGCATGCTGGCTGCGTCTGCTGCTTAACACTCACTTTCATCACGCACACGCTCAGAAGTGACAGTCCCTGTCTCTACAAAGGGATTTAGAATATCACCAAGAGACCTTCCATCTCTCTTTCTCTCACACACACACACACTCACTCACACACACACACACACACACACTCACAAACATGTGGAAATACCAGCACAAAGCTTGCTACAAAGGGATTCATGATGTCACCCAGAGACGTAACTTAGTTCCACATTATTTCCCATTATTCCTCCTAATGAATCTTAAAACAAGATAGTGGCTGTTAAATTGCTCTCCCCTTCCATCTTCTCCTCACCTCTCCTCATCCTCATTCCCTGTCATCCCTGGCAAATCTCCCCTCTACATCCCACTCCCTATTGACACGTATCCCCAGAACGCACATGCAAACACCGGGCCCACAAAGGCCTAAGCGCCTAAGCTAACAACCGATACACAAAAACACAACAACAAAGCAGTTGTTGTCAGGTTGTTAAGTCCCTGCCACTGTTTCCAAGGGTCGGGGAGACGGCAGGCAGACAGAAAAGAGGGAGAACAGGATGAGATGGGCTTTGGAGAATAAAAGACGGCTAATCCCTGCATTTGGATATGAGAAACGCAGGCCCGCAGGAGAACGCATCAAAGCCGGCGCTAAATTAGCCTACATACAGAGAGCGAGAGGAGGAGAGAAGAGACGGAGTGAGAGAGGGGCCGCTGATTTGAGACAGTGTGAGAGGAGCAGGGAGAGCTAGTCTCCTAGGGCCCAGATTAGCAACACACACTCATTATTCTCCAGCGTTGCTGTTGCACACACAAACACATATGCACACCCACAGCCGTGCACACAGATTAGAAACATACACTCATTATTCTGTCTCAGTGGGACGCTAAACCCTAAAATCCAGCACGCTTGCTGGGAGCACTTGCACAGAGGCTGGCTAACGGAGTAACGGGGCCCAACGCTGCCTTTGTAGCGCTGCATCGTTAGCCACGCCGGGCGCTAGCACCTCACAGAGGGTGTGTAAGTGCACGAGGGGTTCGTGTAGATGCGTGTGCGTGCGTGCGTGTGTGTATGTGTCAGGGAAGGGCTGACGAAAGCAGGCAATTAGGACCAGAGGAGTGTGCTGGTTCATTCAGCTCCACAAGTGGAACCATCCAAAGCACATTAAATAAGGAAGTTAGGCAGAGAGACAGTGTAGGTTAGGACGCCTTTTTGTGTGTATGTGTGTGTGTGTGTGTGTGTGTGTGTGTGTGTGTGTGTGTGTGTGTGTGTGTGTGTGTGTGTGTGTGTGTGTGTGTGTGTTGGGAGAGAGAAAAGGGTTGAGAGAGAGAGATGAGAAGGAGGGTGGGACAGAAAGAAGATGCAGAGATCAAAACAAAATTGAGACGAATCATACATGGACACAAACTTTCAAATTCGTCAATGGCTGAAGAAGTGGTGGGAAGCTTCTCTCTGTGTGAACGGTACAAAATAACAGAGAAAAAGTTCATGTGACGTCAATCTAGATGCATACATCTACACTGGGGCTGCACAATTATGGCCAAAATGATAATCGCGATTATTTTGATCAATATCGAGATCACGATTATTCATTGATTTTAGCGACAGCATATTTTTATTGCACTTTCACATTAAAATAGCAATATGAAAAAATACAGGAATATTCACCCTACCCTTTTGTTAGCTACATTTTAAAGTTAAATGCTTCAATCTGGTGCACTTCGAGAGCAAAATTATAGCAACATTAAGAGCTAGATAAACAATTTTATGCTCTCAATTTAATCATAAACACATCGATGATATCGGGGGAATGAGCATGCACTGCGTTACTTCTTCAAGCTCTCTCCTACAATGGCGTGCAGCAGTAAAGACTTAGCTGGCTGGACGAGAAGTCAGAGAGGTCATACCTGTGCGCGCACAACAGCTGCTTCCATCAATACCCAATTACATCAGGCTAGAAAAACTCTGTGCAGAAATGATTTTGCTGTAGAGCACAACTTGTTGCAGCCTATTTCAATTTAATAAGCACGCTAGCCTCAGGGTTTATTAGCATTAATGTGTGACTGACAATGTTTTCGTCGTGATTACTTTCTGTCTGAATCCTTATAGCTCCTCTCCAAGTGAAGCAGGATGCTCATCTTTTTTTAACTAAAGCATAAGAATGGGATGCACTTAATTAGCAGTGCGTGGTATCATTGTACTGTGGCATGGCTCTGAATGATCTCATTTAGCAAAGTGTGACATACTTAAAGCACCTGATCTATTTGTGGAATTTTAAGAGAAAATTTGAATGCCATAGTATTACAGCTAACAAATTTATTTAAAATAATTCTGATTGTACAACGCTTGATGAATCTTTTCTTCAATCGGAGTACTCTGTCATTAGAGGAATCTGACATATTTCAGATGTTTGTCATATCTTGTTACTTCAGTGTGTCGCCTCAGTTCAAGAGAAAACATATCAATGTTTAAAGGGATATAGTTTGGGTGTTTTGAAGTGGGGTTGTATGAGGTACTTATCCGTAGTCAGTGTATTACCTACAGTAGATGACGGTCGGCACGCCCCCAGTTTAGAGGAGCAGACAGGAGTTACCGCACGAAGCAAAATAATATACTTCTGCGGACGGGGACGGTGCAAAACGTATTTTAGCCACCTAAAAGAAAGGCTCCCCTAAAAAAATCACTATCAGTTTAATTGTACGCTATATTTACAATATTTTTTCCACTATATCTTGCCGTCAGACAGCCCTTTCCGACGGGGAACTGAAGCCGTTGTATCCATCTATGCTCTCGCCAAAGCCACCAGAGTCCATTGAAAAAAACTGTAAATTTTAGGGCTGTCAAATTGAACACGATAATAACGCATTAATGCAAATTTGTTTTAACGCCACCAATTTGTTTAACGCAACTTGCGATTTTTAGGTGGTAGCGGACTCAGTTTTAAAGCTAGAGTGAAGATACTGGCAACATATGAAACTAGAATCCATCGGTACCAACCAATTCATACTAGCTTGTCGCGGAGGAGGCTAAATAATATTCCAAACTTGCGCTAAATTTTGGCGATGGCCCTTTTCAAAGGGGTCCCTTGACCTCTGACCTCAAGATATGCGAATGAAAATGGGTTCAATGGGTACCCACTAGTCTCCCCTTTACAGACATGCCCACTTTATGATAATCACATTCAGTTTGGGGCAAGTCATAGTCAAGTCAGCACACTGACACACTGACAGCTGTTGTTGCCTGTTGGGCTTGAGTTTGCCATGTTACGATTTGAGCATATTTTTTATGCTAAATGCAGTACCTGTGAGGGTTTCTGGACAATATTTGTCATTGTTTTGTGTTGTTACTGCATTCTTGCACCTTGATCATTTTGTTCTTCTCTAAAATGCCAATAAAGATGTTTTAAAAAGTTACGGTAACAACAAACGATCAATATGCTGCAGATTCAATGGACTTTCCTGCACATATTGTGCTGTACTATTCAAAAACATCTTGTTTATTTGAGAAAAGCTATCTGCAATTATAACTTAATCACATGGACAATAAACTGCAAATTGAGTTTTCATTATTTATCGTGAATTTCCGTGTAATTCCTGACCTATGATAATTTTAATCCCCTGCTTTATCTCTCTCCCTCTCCTTCCTCTTCCTCATCTCCTTTATCTTCTTCTTCTTCTCTTCAGAGGGTAGTGGTCCATGCTGAAAGCTGCCATGTTACCTAGCAGGTTGTTCAGCCTTCCTCCCTCAGTCAGGCATGTGCAGACACACACACACACACACACACACACACACACACACACATATGCGCGCACACACAGTAGCAATTATGGCAATCAGCAAGCCGACCCAATTAGTGTTTCCTGCTTGTTAAGCCCTAGGGGTTGGCTGCCCGACCACCTCACTTTGCATAACTTAATCTGCAATGACAGGGTGTGACACCCAGACTTCTGACCCTACCAGCAGCTTGTGTGCGTGTGTTCGTCCGCGAGTGTATGTGTGAGACCCTACTAGTTGTCCAACCCATGTGTGGTTACAATTTACATTCACCAAATTGCTCCCAGGCTGAGCCTCAGCCTCAGCCCGGCCCGTGAGCTCTGGATCCGAGGGGAGAAGCACTCTATCTGGGAGTGATTCCGGAGCTGCCTCCCTTCTCCTGTGGGTTTCTCCTCTGTCTGAGCTGGTTAAAGGCTGATGGACAACTCTGTTAATATGCAGCTTGTGAGCAGAGGCAAAACACGGTCTTTTCCTGCGGTCCATGATACACATCAGCTGCGCGCATACACACAAGCACACTCACACTCATCCACTGTGTGTGTAGGTAGAGACTGAAGAAAAACTCCTACTGCCAGCTCCTCTGAGCAAGTGCCACGATAGTAAAAATTTGTTTCATGGTCAAACACTTGTGCTGCTATGAAGTGTACCAGAGGCCCTCCCCTTCTCAGTGAGTGGTTGCCCCGTGACACATGTTGCTAGGCATTAAACCTGACAGAAACCATGGTTACTGAACACAAAAGAACTATTGTGGAGGTGTGTTTGATCTCAGTTTGTGTGTGCGTGTGTGTGTTTGAACTCAGTGTGAACTGCATGGAGTCTGCGGAAGCTTTCTGCGAGGGGAACAAAAGCACAGCGGAGTGTGCGAGTGTGGCCATCACCCTGATTGCCGAGCGAAGGAAGCAAAACAACAACTTATATCTCCTTCAGCTCTCCGAGTTTCTCTCCTCGCCCTCTTTTTTTTTCTAATTCTCTGTTTTGCTTCCTTTCGTGCCTTGACTAATTGTTTTTTGTTGTTTTTTTTTCTTCTTCTTCTTCTTCTTGAGTTCAAAACTGGCAAAAGCGAGGAAAGCGTAGCGGGGTGTGTTTTGTACGAGTATCTCTCCGGTGCCTATTCCATTAAAGGCAGACTGATAAACAGGCTAGGATAATTAAAGGGGAGTGATAAATAGTGCTGCCTTAATTAAAGGGGAGTGATGAGGACACGTGTCGAAATGTTTTGTTAGCGGGCCGACGGACAGATGAAGGAGGAGAGTAATTGCTTTGGATTAATTATTTGGATACGGGCGGCGAGAGGGTACACACATCTCTTGAGGGCTCTTTCAGGATGGAGGGATGGAGAGGAGGGGGGAGATGAGGAAGAGTGGAGGCTGGTTTCAAGGAAAGATTCACTGGCATCCATCTCTCTTCAAGCCAAGAACAGCACAAGCATGAACATCATCCATGAGGCGGAGAAAAGGGAGAAAATCGGAGTTTAAGTCATGCTTACTTTGGGATTTTCATCTTTATTCATCTAGGGAAAGTTGTCTTTTTCAGCAACGCCTTGTTTCACATTTATACAAGCACACGCTCTCACGGCTGGAAGCTGCCCAGTACAACCACATGCTTCAACTGGTGCCTACCGAGCAGCAGTCAGAGGTGAATCGCCTCACCAAAGCAGCAGTTATTCATGGAGTAAAGTCATTATTCTTTTACTTTTCCGTGTCAAGTCTGTGTGTCTCTGCGGTCTAGGTTAAACTTTCAATCAAAATTGCTGCAATCATGTTCAAAATATTCAGGGTAGTGTATGGATAGAACACCAAATACACAACATAATATCTCGTGAGACGACATTTAATGCAGGCTGTGAAGGCTATAGCCTGACTGATACAGGATTTTTGAGGCCGACACCGATATTGATATATCAGAGTTTAAAAAAATAGATACTGATATATCAGCCCATATTAATATTCTTTAAACAACACATTTGTATTGTCAAAAATATCAAAGTATTGATACATATTGATACTGAGTATTTGAGACGCTTTACTCATACTCATTTTCCACAGTATCGATACACAGTTACCAGCTGCACGATCTGCTCTCTCTTCTCTCCAACAGCAGGTTGACACACACACACACACACACAATATCACAACATCAGTATATGAATTTGCATGTAAATCTGATATGATTCAACTTCCTACAGAACCTCCAGAGCGTGTTTTCTATGTTATGAATGTGAAACCACAAACATCAACTAAGAACTATAGTACATTTAAAAAATCAGTCACTACATCCTCAATTCAACCTTTAAAATAAGTTGTCATTATAGAAATTAGTAAAACATAGTGCAGTTTTACTCCTGTTTACTGTCTGAGGGGTGTATTCATTTTAATATTATTCATTTGTCATTATATTTGTCATTTTTTAAGCAATATTTGTTATATTACCTGTAATTCATATAGATTTATTTTTCATATATATTTGCCTACACCTAATTTTGTTACTATTATGTCAAAAAATATTGTACTGTGTAAAATTAATGTTGTTACGTACGTATATCATGTTATATAATATGAATGTCAAGGGAACTGATACTTCGGTACCAAGTCGATGCTAAAATTCTGAAATCGTGACCATACTCGTTTATAATCAGGGCTCTAGACCAACGACGTCCCGGGGACGATAGAAAATGTGTTTGTGACGTAGTAAATTCACTATCCGCATCCAGGGGGACGCACCCTAGTTTTTCCCTGATAATGCTACATCGTGAACAACAAATCTGTGTTGAAATCGGCAGGATGAGAGCTAGTTAACATTTTATAGTGGTACCAAATTGGTGTCGAGAATCGTGGAATTTCACTGATATTGGTATCGACGACTAAATTTCTAGTATCGTGACATCCCTACTATATAATCAGCATCCCTTATACCGGGCATCACCAAATGACGTGCCACGCCAGCCGTGCTGGTTGGGAGGAAATGTTATTAACTGGACCTCTTTGAATTTTAATTGAATACCCCTGCCTTTTAAGATTCATACTGTTATTAGTAATTATGATTATCTCATTTGTCTTTGCAAAGTTTCAGAGGCAGACTTTACGATTATGCGAAGATCAGCAACCACCTGAAAATATGTGTCTAACTTGTGTTTTCAAATTATTACAAGGCATCAGTTACTGAACAAATGTAGTCACAGCACATTAAAACAAACAGACAAAATACGAATTACAGCTCGCACAGACAAACTAAGCTGGAATTGTCCAACGTATGGTGCACTATGAGGGACAACTAAAGGGACACCTTTGCTGTAATTGACATTTGAGCTTCTTATAACAGTTTCCAAAACAACAATGACAGTGGGTAACATTTTTTTCCAATTCTGACAGAGGCAGTGACCCTAGCACAAATGATGCTGAGTCATGCAGTAATGATGACACTGACAATGATGAAGATGATGAGAGTGACGATAGAAGAGAAGTGACAATACTTCCTCCCCTCATAACAATGGTGATGTGACAAAGTGCTCCTAAACCAGTATAATCCTCCTCTCACAGTTAAATAAAAGTATGTATAAAACAACATACTAGTTCAGTAAGCTTTTCATGTCAAGGTAGGTAAACGCTTACATCTATAGCAGTAGTCAAATGCAGATCATAACATATACAGTATGACACCCCACTGAAAACACCTTAACTGAATACATATTTATTTGCTTAGAGATGAAAATCAAGATATATCATGGAAATTTAGCATCAAATCATTCATACATTAATATGAATGTTTAGGGGAAATTATGTTTAGGTCTAAATGTTTAAACAAATAGGGATCTATTAATGTTCATTTTGCATGCTGTTTTCGATGCTTTTTCCTACTTGTTAAGCTCTTTTGGGGTTTATTTTTCCCATTTTCTTTATATACTACATGAAGCACAATCTCTGAAAGGTTATTCCTAAAATCTGTTGTTTTCTTTCTGTGTAATTTGTCCATATGCACACTCAAAGCTCTAGCTCTCCAAACCGAGCCCAGAAGTCAAGCATGCGTGACCTCTTCTCTCAGCAGTGTGTGCGTGCATCCCATTGAAAGGCTTGACTTCACCATTTCCTTTTTAGCAGCGGCAGCCGGGGCACTAACGCCTAAAATGTACAGCACATACACACACAGTTCACCACGCATACGCTCACACACAAAGCGTCACCTCTCCACCTCCAGACTGTGTGTGTGTGTGTGTGTGTGTGTGTGTGTGTGCGTGAGTGAGTGTGTGTGTGTGTATGTGTAAAGCTAGTGTGTGAGCAGGTAGAACCATCTGTGGTGTAGATCACAGCCAGATGTCCCGGGCTCCGCCACCAGCCAGATCACCTTACATAAATACTTTACCATGTGAGGGATTCATTTAGCCATATTAATTGACGGTAAACTTGCCCTGGAACGAAGGCCCCAGACTCCTGCACGCACGCACACGCACGCACACACACACACACACACACACACACACACACACACACACACACACACACACACACACACACACACACACACACACACACACAGTCCTGCATCACAGGTGGGTTCCTTCACTCACAGGAGCAGCGAGTGGGTAACCGGTGGTAACCGGACTCTGATCAAAAGGAAGATTGACATAAATAAAGAGCCTGCAGGAATGCATTGTGCAAACAAAATATGAGCTGGGCCCCAAAACATTCCCTGGAGGGGAGGGCTGAGGAGGAGGAGGAGGAGGAGGAGGAGGAGGAGGGAGGGAGAGAAGGGGGGCAGCTGAGTAGTTTTCTCTTTTATTCCCTCTTGCACTCAACTCTCCTGTCTTTCATTCTGCTACTTCCAGACATGTGTGTCAGTTAGGGCTGTCAATCCAGATCGAAATCGCAAATTAATCACATATCTTTTATCTGTTCAAAATGTACCTTAATGGGAGATTTGTCAAGTATTTAATACTCTTATAAACATGGGAGTGGGCAAATATGCAAAAGTATGTATATATTTATTACTGGAAATCAATTAACAACACAAAACAATGACAAATATTGTCTAGAACCCTATCAGGTACTGCATTTAGTATAACAAATATGCTCAAATCATCACATGGAAAACTCAAGCCCAACATGTAACAACAGCTGTCAGTGTGTCAGTGTGCAGAAAATGGTCATGCCAGTTTTCCCTCGCAAAAATGTAGCCAAGTTCGGACTGTTATTTAACCTCCTTCGCGACAAGCTAGTATGACATGGTTGGTACCGATGGATTCCTTAGGTAGTTCCAGTAGTTTCTAGCTTCATATGATACCAGTATCTTCACTCTAGCTTTAAAACACAGCCCGCTACAACCTCCGAAAGATCGATTGCATTAATGCGTAAAGAAATTAGTGGCATTAAAAAAAGATTTTGCGTTAACGCTTTATTATCGCGTTAACTTTGACAGCTCTAGTGTTAGTATTCAAAGACAGATCAAAAACAAGAGCGAGCCAGGTGAAGGACAGGAAGGTAGACGTGGTTAGATGTTTTTGTTTTTTGGCAGGAGCAGGCCCATCAAATTTAAACTGGAGAGATTAAAACCCATGCACTTCAGGGCATAGCGGACTGGGTTTCGCCCCTCTAGTGACAGTCTTGTGTTTTGCCACCTATTGTTGTCACTTCTAAACAGGACCAAACCTTCTTCAGCGGGGGAGTGATATTTAATCCCTGCTTACTGAACCTTTGATATGGTAGCCTTCACCCATGGGCCTCTAAGGTTTGTGTACACACACACACAGACACACACGTATATATGCACACACAACAAAAACCTGTCTGGGGAACTTCCATGTAGCTTCTGGTGTCTGTTTGTATCCATGTAAGGCTTTAAATCCAGAGGGGAAAACAAAGTGGCATAGCCCACATAGACGTACACACACACAGTACTGTACACATGGCGCGTAACACTACCATAAGAGGAGTTTACAGCTGGCACTGCAGGGTCACTTCAACCAGCACTGGGACATTTTTAGGTTTTCTTTCCAAAACAGAACCGGAGACTGTATCACTAAAAAAGAGTGTTGCTAAAATCAGCCGCCTACGCACACAAACAGAAACACACAGAGAGAAGTTACCGTTTACTTTTAAACAAAACTTAGTGCAAAAGTGTTCTCTCCTGGGTCACACGATAACGAGTATTAAAATAAACTTTTTGGTTTACAATTGCTATGTGCATGTTTCGGTGAGCTCTTTAAGAGTGTGTTTCTCAGTTTTTCTGTGTTTGTTTCCACGTCCCCAAAGCATCCGGGACCAGTTGATGAGGAGAAGAGAGACATAATGGAAGGAGGGAACGGATAAAAGGCAAAACAACAATAGAGAGATCACAACATCTCCCCCGACAGTAGGTTGCAACCTCAGCTCTGTGGGGAAAACACACACTAACACACTCGCTTTTCAACCGCGCCGCAGAGATATTGCGCTCTCAGTAGGGACTGAGAGGGACCCATTGAGTGCCTGAAATGTAACTGTATGTTTGTGTTTTGGGGATTTGTGCGTGTGTGTGTGTGTGTGTGTGTGTGTGTGTGCGCCCCACAGCAAGGTATCCCATCCCTCCAGGTGGGGAGAGGGTGCTGAGGGGCAGGGGGAGACGGTGGATCCCGCTGGCAACGCTCTGGGAGGAACCGCAGGGTGCTGCTGTTCCCACGGAAATCAAGGATGCAGAGGACAGGTGATGAAAGAGAGAGAGAGAGAGAGAGAGAGAGAGAGAGACAGAGAGAGAGAGGAAAATATAGAATAAGATGTAAGGCAAGGAGAAGAGGTGGAGCTGGGATCCCTCCTCTCCTTCACCCCTTCCCTCTGCGCAGGCCGCTCATGG
Source organism: Sebastolobus alascanus (assembly GCA_916701645.2). Taxonomy (NCBI): domain Eukaryota; kingdom Metazoa; phylum Chordata; class Actinopteri; order Perciformes; family Sebastidae; genus Sebastolobus; species Sebastolobus alascanus. The sequence goes on along the minus strand of CAKAOJ020000048.1, from coordinate 303,996 downwards.
AAGAAAAACAACTTTGATGGAGACGGAGAAAGCAAAAGGCAGGAAAGGGCCGAATGAAAGGAAAGAAAAACAAGGAAAGGTAAATCTAATTACAGAGGCCAGATATGGCAGCAACGTTAGTTAACGCTGAGACAATAAACAACGCTCCCATGCAACCACACTGTGTGTGTGTGTGTGTGTGTGTGTGTGTGTGTGTGTGTGTGTGTGTGTGTGTGTGTGTGTGTGTGTGTGTGTGTTTTCATGTGAGTGATAGGGACCAGAGGAGGGCAACAGGGAAAGACGAGCCTATGTTTGTTTGTACATGGCTGTTTCTCAGGCCCTTGACACTGGCATTCCAGAGCCAAACACACACAGGCACGCACACACGCACGCACACAGGCACGCACGCACGCACACGTTGACATTTCTTAACCAGTGAAGGTCAGGATCCCAGCACACACCCTGTGGCTAACTTAAGTCCCTGCTGCTGCACATATAGGCCACAAACAGACACAAAAATATATCAATAAAACACAAACTCTCTCTCACACACACAAACACACACACACACACACACACACACACGCAACCTTATTTCTTGAATGACTTTTACCAGAAGCATTTGTAGCTCGTAGTGACCGTGAGAAATCGATGAGATCCTGCCAACACGCCGGACCTGACATGCAGCAGAGAGCATCAGAGGAGAAGGTCTGAGGGGTTTGAATTGATGTCGCACTGGTTGGAATCACAGAGCTGAAGTGAGTCAATGCTGTCCTCACATATGACAGTTCTTTACAATCGGTAACACACATTTCTCTATACTGAGTTCACCTATGCAAAACTGTTCAGACAGTTCTCTTCACCAACATGCAGCTCAGCACGACGATTAACGGTTAACATCCAAAATGCACAGATGCAACCAAAACATTCAGGATCAACTCTCGTACCAGAGCACTGACAACATTTATCTCCCAACAGTAGGGCTGTCAATCAATTAAAATATTTAATCGCGATTAATCCCATGATTGTTCATGATTTAAATTAATCGCGAATTTTTTATCTGTTCAAAATGTACCTTAAAGGTAGATTTGTCAAGTAGTTAATACTTTTATCAACATGGGAGTGGGCAAATATGCTGCTTTATGCAAATGTATGTATATATTTATCACTGGAAATCAATTAACAACACAAAACAATGACAAATTTTGTCCAGAAAACCTCACAGGTACTGCATTTAGCATAGAAAATATGCTCAAATCATAGCCCAACAGGCAACAACAGCTGTCAGTGTGTCAGTGTGTTGACTTGACTATGACTTGCCCCAAACTGCATATGATTATCATAAAGTGGGCATGTCTGTAAAGGGGAGACTCGTGGGTACCCATAGAACCCATTTTCATTCACATATCTTGAGGTCAGAGGTCAAGGGACCCCTTTGAAAATGGCCATGCCAGTTTTGCCTCGCAAAAATTAACCACACGTTTAGAGCGTTATTTAGCCTCCTTCGTGACAAGCTAGTATGACACCAGAATCTTCACTCTAGCTTTAAAACTGCGCCCACTACAACAAACGAAAGATCAGTTGTGTTAATGCGTTAAAGAAATTAGTGGCGTTAAAACGAGTTTATGTTAACGCGCTATTATCACGTTAACTTTGTTAACTTTGTTAATATTGACTCTTTTTGCATGCCTCATCCATCCCTGGCAATCTTCTGCAAATGTGTCCAGATGTCCAGCATTCATTGCGTCCAAGAGGGACATCTGATCATGTGACTGGTGATCATAAACTTTCCACCTCCTATGGGGTTGAGGAATAGAGAATAAAGTGGAAGGAAAAGTGACACCATCCTTGGTTGAGCTGTAAACCACTCTTTGACTGGAAGACAACGTTGTCCCATTCAGTTACAACATGCTCTCATAGAGGTCATCAACGAACGAAAATAAGCTCTCAGTGTCCCAATTAGGATTTTTTTTTTTAATTTTAGATCTAGATGTAGTAGAATGTAACAGGGCTCCAGACTACGACCATTTAGTCAAATTTTGCGACCACTTTTGGAGACAATGCTCCTAAATTTTATAACTAGGAGCAAATATGCCAAGTTTTTTTGGAGGGGGGGTTTTCCAAGTCATCTAGAGCTGCAACGATTAATCAATTAATCGATTAGTTGCCAACTATTAAATTAATCTGCAACTATTTTTGATAATCAATTAATCGGTTGGAGTTATTTTTTAAGAAAAAAAAAAAGTCAAATCTCTGATTCCAGCTTCTTAAATGTGAATATTTTCTGGTTTCTTTACTCCTCTATGACAGTTAACTGAATATCTTTGAGTAGTGGACAAAACATTTGAGGACGTCATCTTGGGCTTTGAGAAACTTTGTTTAAAAAAGCACTATTTCACATGATTCTTTTCTCTTAAAGCACTTCTTCACTTTGTGACTTTTCATTTAAAATAAAATTAATTCAATTAAGTGGTGCTCCTAAAATGTGTGCTGGTGCTCCTAAAATTGTAAGTAGGGAGCACAAGTCCTCCTAGTGGAAAAAGTTAGTCTGGAGCCCTGTGTAGCAAATTGCTGTCTAATTCACAGTAATTTAGTGTTATGTATTTGGTGGTGGTTGAGTTTGAGTGAGAAAACAGTTCATGGATTTTGAAAGATGTGGTCACTGAATGCATTTTGTGTCAAGGCGATGGAAAGTGATCCACAGTTTTGACTTCCGTTGTGCCGACTGTGTGAAGTGAACTCACTATTGATAAATGTGTGTTGAAGATTAAAGTGTAAGACTGTAATTAACATTCCTTTGAAACGTGACATTTCCCATCCGTGCCCAATATGACTGCACAATGCCGTATGTCATCTGCTTCTCTCCTGCTCACACTCATTCCTCCCTTTAATTCTCGCATGTGTTCACAGCAGGTCTTACTCAATAACACCTGCCTGCTTTGTGAGTGTGTGTGTGCGTGCGTGCGTGCGTGCATGTGTATGTGTGTCAGACATAGGGACCCCCGGTCTAACCTAAACACTTGTGAGAGGAGCTTTTTATACAGCCAGACATTCAAAACAAACCTCAGCCACTATCTGTCTATGTAGACGAGTGAGACATTTTAAAAAGGTGCTTTTACCGCACATCAGAAATTGAATGCTTCACAGACTTGGTGATCCAGTCTGTGCACACGCACACACACACACACACACACACACACACACACACACACACACACACACACACACACACACAGTCCACCAAACCCTGGTACCCCATCCGGGAGGTCAGAACAAGGAGGGGGAGGTGGGTAACATACCGTTGTATTAGTGCACTTTTACCGTGGATGAGGAATGGCCATAAAAGGTAAAACCATCCTGCTCGGACCTGCTTACTGTAAACAAGCAGAGAGGAAAGTGGAGCGGGTGAGAGATGCCGTCTGGAGAGGTGCAGAAAATGAAGAAAGCAGCGAGGAGGAGGAGGAGGAGGAGGAGGAGGAGGAGGAGTAGATGAGTGAGGGTGAAGGGTGGCAGAGGAGTGGGGAGGCCACAGTTTCAGATTTTGTTTGCTTCGCAGATAAAGATATTGTTGAAGTGATTAATAAAACCATATTTCGATAAAGTTGTCTCAAAAATGTAACATTTTTTTAACAATCAATTAACTATTCATATCTCCACTGTTCATACATGCCATTTTCCACCACATATCTTCAATCAACCTATAAGCAACAAAATGTAGCAAGCTCCATCCCTCACATTTCCTCCCTATCTTTTATGTCCTGTTACATACAAATCTCATTTTAAAAGAAAACTGTTACAAAAATTGTTAAAAACAAGAAACAAATAAACAAAAAAACATATACCTTTCATCTCTTAGAAGGTATTACTCTTATATTTTTATTTAAACATGATCCAGGTCTTCATGCAAGACAAGATTCTCTGTATTACTTTATATTAGATAATGTAAAAGTGGTTTCCAGGTTTATTAATAGGCTCTAAATTTGCCTCTCAATGCGACCCTGTCTCCTACATATCCCATACAACTAAACTGCATTCTCAATTACGTTTTGAGGGAAACATATTTTCTCCCCGCTTACGATCACAGTTTTATCATGTGGTTAATGTTGTAAATTGAAACAAAAAAAAAGGTCAGATTTTCAGAACTTCATCGTCAATAACTAAATTCATAGATCACTGATAGAAACATTTACTGTATAACATTGGAGAAATCAAAGTAAAGACTATTTTAATTAATTAATTAATTAATTAAAAATCAGCTTCTCCCAAATCACACAGCTTCACACAATCTGTTTTCCTCCTGAATATTTCTGAATGTGCCGACCTCAGTGGCCAAAAAATACCAGTTCTGAACTGTGCAACTAAGGATCTTTGACACCTCGATAAGTAAGATGTGATATATTTGCATCCGCCCACTGCCAATTACATTAATTACTTTGAGATTTTGTACAATATCTTGTGTATATTTTCTCCCACAACTAACTCATAAAACTAACATTACTCATTAACTTGTATAAGTCCTACAAATTCTCATTTCAAGACAACGCTAGCGGTCTTCTCTCTGGCAACACATGTACGACTTTGGTGCCTACGTTGTCATTAATTAATGCACAAAAAAATCCAGTCTTCCACACATTCCTTTAAGATTGCTCTTTTCTCTGCAGGTAGTGCGTGAGTGTGTCTGTGTCTGTGTGTGTGCATACGAGTGTTGATTAAATGTGTCTGGTGTGGAGGGCGTTAGCTGTAGCTTCAGGTTTCTAAAAACAACACCTTCCAGTTACTGACCGGAGCACTTGGCCCAAACCATGGAGAACAAAAAATAAAGATGTGTCCACCCTTAATATCCTCACTAAGAAAAAAGCAATGGAAATATTTTTTTTACTTTTCGCATTTTTTATGTCCTTGGGACAATAATAACAACAATCAATGTTTTTTAATATAGGCCTCTACCAAACGGTTGAGATGTAGCTTCATTGTAAAATAAAAATAAAAAACCATGTACTGTTATTATGCTAGTAAAAGGTTAATATACCAATATATGTCAATTTGTTACCATGGAATTAGTAGTATTACCAGTACTTGTATCATTTCCATGTATTTATTCCAGATATTTACCATATTTACAGTAGGCTACTTTGAAAACATCGCAGAAATGGTTTAAAATCCTACTGATGTAATTTTTTCATCAAATATATAATGGAATAACATTAAATATATGATATTAACAAATTATATTAACAACAGTGAATCTTGATCAGTTGTTTTATTTCATAAAATTGTAAATTTATTATCTTAGCATCACTACTTTAACCAGTAAAGGACAATTCAACTGTTTGGTAGCGCAAATTTTTAGACAGTAAAAATCATATCTATTAAACTATTTCAGCATATCTATAATGGAATAACATTAAATGTATCAAATTCACAAGTTTTATTTCGAAGCAAATGGTCAATTTAAAGTACATTACTAGCTTTACTACCTTTACCATAAAAAGGACAATTGAACCATTTATTTGAACATTATTAGATTTTTTTTGTATCAAGTTACATAATTCTGTTCAGTAAATCCTCTGAAACTATGATATGTCGAAAAAACATGCCTACCTTTGGAAATGAGACCAAACAGAGTCCTCATGTCTGGAGTGACTTTTCTGCTGCTAACTTCCTGTAGGGAAGCGGACCGAAAAGGCATGCTATTTAAAGACAGAGCAACATCTGGTGGATTTTTGTAGCATAACATACCTAAACCGAGTGGTAGAGAGGTTCAATCAGGCTGAGTTAAGTTCAACACATTTTTCAGTAACATAAAGTGACTCAAAATGTGCTCTACCAAACAGTCGAGCAGAACATTAAAGGGTCAATTTTATTTTTTCTCTCACTCAGAAATACACCCTCTCTCACACGCTCACACCAAATAATATCTAACATAATATCTGAATATCACAGACCTTTCTTACGTCTCAGTCTGTTCAACCCGATATCACGCCAAAGAGTGTCCACCAGAAGTCAGCGTGTCAGTGTCACGTTTTGCCTCGCAGAGATGTGAATATTACACGCCTGTATGAAAGTGCAGTACCAGCAGGGGGCAACAAAGCCACGGACTTAGGATCAGGCAACAAAACCACTTAGTTAAGTTAAGGGAAAACATAATGGTCACTGACTTAGCGTTACGCAAGAAAAACACTAGGGATGACCGATACCGATACCGGATCGGATATCGGTCCGATACGGACTCAAATGCCTGGATCGGATATCAGTGACAAAGGGGCCAATCTATTAAATTCAATTCTATGTTTCTATACTATATACATTATATACTGGAATTTCAATTCATGTCTAAGTTTTGACCAATTTATTGCTGGATTTAAATGGTTTACACCTGAATTATAATTCCTGTTAATTTTGAAGATTTTTTTGCGAAGTTGTTGGTATAAGATTTATTATTTTAATGACAAATAACAATTAACAAAATTCAGTGTGATCAGTGCATCCCTAAAAAACACTTAGTTTGGTTAAGGGAAAACGTCATGATTGGGCTTAAAATAAGTACGTAAGCTAAGTAAAACACGTACGGAAACAACGTGACATCAGTGCGGAAAAGTTTTCACTACAAAACGATGTTTGTTGGACCCATCCACCTCTCCACCCGCCCACCATAAGTGGAATTCTAACTTTTTATACTGCGCCACTAGCTCGGAGCTTTGTACGGAAAACATGTGACTTCATAACACTGCGCCTTCATCCAGGCGTGTAATATTCACGCCTCGGTGAGGCAAAACGTGACACCGACACGCTTTCTTCCGGTGGACAGACGGGTCTATTACACGCTTTGCCGTGAAACTGGGATGGTCGGTTTGTGTTTGCTCCGGCATCTACTTTTTTTTTTATTGTTTTCCAAAAAGCATACAGAAGAGTGTTGTGACAAGAATTCTATCAACGCCTGAACTGGAGTATGTTTTTACTTCTCTTGAGAGACAGAAAGACAGGTTGACTCAGGGTGAGGTGGGATTGTGGGGTGTAAATCTGTGCCTTTGTTCAGCCTCCTAATTCACTTCACAGGCACAATTTCACCAATTTCCCCTCTTTGAATACAAATGAATAGATAGAAAGATAAATAAATAACTCACCCTTCTAATAGTTAAATTGCATTGACCAAAAGCATTAGAATTTAGAGGAGTAATAGCTTTTAGGCTTGTTGTGTTTTTTTTTTCATCATGGTTTTTCGCAGTTGAAAAGGCCTGGACAAGAAATTTGTATATGCACACACACGCGCACACACAAACACACACACACAGGTTGGCCAGGGGCAACGTAACAATGCAAAGTGGAAAAACATGAGTCGGGCTGTTGAGCGTGAAAAAAAAGCTGTCTCCAAATGAATAGAGTAAACCACAGCAAATGAAGAGATGCATCAAGGTGGAGGAGAATGAATGAGAGATGAATGGAAGCAAAAGGGCGAAACAGGGAGAGGCTGATTTGCGTAATCCCATCGTGGAAATTGACTTTTAAATGCAATATTCAATTTCTGCACTCCTGGAAGCGAGAGAGGGAGAGAGCCCGGCTTTTTTGGTTAATAATAATAACAAAATAATGTACTTGAGACATAAAAGCAAATAGAGAAATGAGAATGGGCGAGCTTCGGAGGGCAGAGACACATTTCTGCAGCACACAAACAAAGTGCGACGGCCTTCGCTAACAAGGCTGAGAGAATTAGTTCCACCTTGGCCTTTCAGGTTTCACAATCAGAGGCAGAAAAACTCTCTGGATTTCAACAGGAGTACAACAGTCACCGCAGATATGCAGAATGGATGAATATAACCAATTCATACATAGTTGCTCTGTGTGTTTGACTGGCCGTCCAAAGCTAAAAGCTCTGCCAATATCAGCAAACGGGAAGGTGTGTGGAATAAATCTTTTCAAGGTGATACAAAGGGTTGGGTGGATCAGTCCGAAAAATGTCTCTGAGCTGACCAATAATTGCTCATAAAACATAATCAGCTACTGAAAGTTAAACATAATCAGACTCAGATTACTAATGTACCTTTCTAAACACTAAGTGAGCACTGATTATTGTTTAAATAGTGTGTGTGTAGTACAGTATAGTTCCTGGTGTTGGACAGTTGTTACAGTATTGTTTAATAATTCAGTTTGTTAATGTTTATTTATATAATCCGTCATAGCTTAAGACCACAAAATATCTTAATGTAGTAATGGGGGGGGTGTCAGCGGTAATGTCCACAGCTCACAGATCAGTAGAACAGAAAGGAAGGGAACATGCTACTACCATTATAATGCTTCAGACGGGGCCAACTGCACCTATCCACACGTTGTGAAACGGTCGCAGTTTTAAAAACGTGGTTGACGTCGTGAACTGAAACAAAAATACTTTGTTAGGTTTAGGAAAAGGTCATAGTTATAATAAAATAAGTTAAAATTAAGTTAAATTAGGTCAGCGTGTCTCCTGGGTGAAAGTCGTTTGTTTGTTATCCTTCCACACCGACCTCCTCCATACACGGACATTGTCGGTCTTTATACTACGTCACCTGACTTCCTCCTCAGCTCCCGTCATAATTACTACGGCCACTAGAGGTCGCCGCCTAACAACCTCCCTGCGGTGATCCAGCTTACAAATAGATGATAACGGCCTACTGAGCCAATTAGGAGATAGAGGAGGGCCGTACCACCTCAAATTAGGGTTGCACGATAAATCGTTTCAGCATCGACATCGCGATGTGCCTATGCGCAATGGTCACATCGCAGGACGTGCAATGTCAGCAACCTAAATCATTAATCATATTTTTACACTTCTCAACGTCCAAGGATTCAACTTGGTGGGACAGAGACGGCCGCTCGGTCTGGAAGGATCATCTCCCCAGTGTTGGTTGTCCCTCGCCGGGCGCATTTCCTCCATGTTTGTCGCGACCGGCTATAATAGGTCGGTTTGGAAAGACCCGGGGTGAAGGTGGCTTGCGGCTAGTGCAGTGAACTTTACAGCACCAGACCTCGCCCAGACCTCGCTGCTTCCCGGGGCCGTGGACTCGTCGCACCCTCTCTCCATGCGGGGATGGACGTGACTCCCGCCGCGACTGTCAACCGGGGCGGACGGTCCTTTTCATATCGCAATATATGTATCGCAGAAAAAAAATAATATTGTAATGTCAGTAATCAGCCCTACCTCAAATCTATGCTCCCGATGAAAACTGATAACGGCCATTTAATTAGCTGATCAAATTTGAAGTGGGTGACAAAATAGGACAGAAAACAATGGGATGGAGCAGAAGTAGATTAAAGGAACAGTGTGTAGCATTTAGGGGGATCTATTGGCAGAAATGGAAAATAATATTCATAAGAATGTTTTCTTTAGTGTATAATCACTCGTTGGGTTTTCATTACCTTAGAATGAACCGTTTATATCTTCATAAACCACAGAGCCGGCCACCAATTTTTCTACAGTAGCACACAACAGACAAACCAAACACTGGCTCTAGAGACGGACAATCGTGTTTTCATGTTTTTGCGTCGGCCAACGTAGTTCTCCTATGCGCTTGGCACACGGGAGAAGTTTCAGTTGGTTGCAATCTGCAACCTCACCACTAGCTGCTGCCAAATCCTACACACTGTAACTTTAAATGGAAAGGAACAAACCTGAATAAAAAGGGAACATAAAACAAACGGCAAGGTGCTCATTGCACCTGTGCAAAATTGACATTAGTGTCTGCACAGATAAAAATGTCCAGAGTTCATGTAAACAGAGTATTCAAATGCATATGACACTATTAGTGGAGTAGGAGTATCCATCATCAGCATGTCGGCTCTCAGCATATATTAAAAAAGACGAGAAAAAGAAAAAAATCTATATATTTATGGGGGCAAGTTAAAGGTAATGAGGTCAGAGATGCTAAAAGAGGTTAGCAAGCTATTGTCCCTTTAGGGCTCAATTCAGATGGAAGCACTTCACTGCTTCACTATTACAGGACTTTTACTTATAGTAATAATTTGAATTATTTCCACATACTGTGAATAAATTTGCAGTTATAGAATAGTGATTTAACCTAAAGCCAGTTCATAAAAGCTTTAACAACTGCTGTTCATATGTAGTCTAGCACAGGTGGAAAAGTCAACCACACAGTCGATAGTGTGTTTTATATTTCCAGCAGCAACTGCAGAAGAAGAACCGGGTAGTTTGTTTAGCTTAACAGGAATAGAAGAGACAAAAAATGGCACCTACAGAAACAAAGAAAACACGAAACCTACTGAAACTATAAAAAACAAGAAAAACCAACAGCACTGAAACATTTTTCTTTTCTTCCAAAAAGTGCAGTGCAAAAAAAACTCCACAGCAAAGATTACCACTTAAAACTGCAGTATGTTCCTATTTTACATACAAAAAAACACAACTTCACAATGTCAACTGTACCCTTATGAAAAACAATAAATCTAAAACATATATAATGAAAATAAGCAATGACTGGCACATGAAAATGAAATAGGGGGGGTTGTATGTATACCCCGTGTTCTGCAAGGTAAAATGACTGTTTTGTGAATTGAGTCTGGTCTGGTCTTGAAGGCCGCGATATAGCGGCTTCAGTTACTGTCGGCTGTGGATGATGATAAACACTTGTTCCATGTTTGTTGTTATTTTGGAGAACACAAAAATCAGGTTCTCTAACTTTTGGAAAGCTGCACCAATGTAATTGCATCACTTTGTACAGAGCAGCGGCACTCTGAACTCCTTGCAGCTGCTCCATTTCATTTCTGTATAAAATACACACTGGTAACAACAAACACAACATGTGAACGGTCGGTTTACTGCAGAGGAGAGGAGATCTGGAGGAGATGATATTAACCTCTGCCTCTCTGCTCTCGAGGTTAAACTGACTGTCAGGCGGTCAGCTTCACGCTCGGGCCAGCTGGAGGTTTAGAGCCTGCCCAGAACAACAGCAAATTGAACTGTGGTACAAATATGAATTTGGCAATGACTAAATTTAGGAGACGAGGTAATTGCTTTATTGAATATTATCGTCACTATCCAGTGAAGTTCAGGTCTCTCCAAGTATGGTGATTCTTGTGTTTTCAATAAACTTGAAGGATTACATGCTCTTTTATGTCATAAGAAATTCCCCTAGCACTAAGGCTCATAGAAATCCTTTCAAAACACAATGGATTATCACAAAAATGCATTATTAAGTTTGAAACAAGCCTGTTTTCTTAGTTCCAAAAAGTTGATGGGTGATATACTGTACAGGGTTTCCAGCCTGATTCACATAAACAGAGCCTCGATCACTGAGGTTTCCTTTATTTGCAACAATAAGTGCGGTTGACAGTGTCAAATCCCTTGGCAGCAAAGATTCCTGCTGTTTGCCTTTATTATTTGATGAATTCATGTCAGTTAAAAGGTACAGTGTGTTGTATTTGGCAGCATCTAGTGGTGTGGTTGCAGATTGCAACCAACTGAGTATCTCTCCGCTCACTCCTCCCTTTCCAAGACTGCGGTAACGTGAGCTGCCGAGTGCAAAATCGTGGTAACGCCGTTCGCCTTCCTCAGAGACCATCCATACCATAATAACACTACTTTAGGAGCAACGGAAGCAGCGTCTGAAATTAACACCCGCCAAATGCCAAATGTGGGTAGATTTTCCGTTGGGGTAATAATTCTCAGAAGGCTATTTTTTACACAAATACCGTCATATACCGTACAGTAGCCTATACCCAGTGAAATGTCAGGAAGGTATGAAAAAATAGATACCGCCCAAGCCTGGTAGTCAGGCTTAAATTGATAAACCGTCAATATATTTAGATTATTTTGCTCTGGCCTCTTCACTAAGTTTGTATTCAACATAACACCTTATTGTTTCAATGAAATGTACTGTAACAAATGTATATGTGACACAAAAAGGCAACTTATTATTTTGGCCAGTAAACAATATAATTGGCCGGTGTTGTTTTTCATCTACCAGTCCCCTTGGCCAGTGAGCCAAAAAGTTAATTTCGGACACTGAACAGAAGTCTGTTCGCCTCGCTCAGAGGCCATCCATACCATAATAACACTACTTCAGGAGCAACAGAAGTCAGACGGCGGCTGGCGGTACCACGGTTTTGGACACTGCGGCTCACGTTATCGCAGTTTCACAAGAGTGTCGGAGAACTATGATGGCCTTCAGGTAACATAAAAACGTGAAAGGCTCTCTCTAGAGCCAGTGTTTGGTTTGTCCGTTCTGGGCTACTGTAGAAACATGGCGGAGCGGACTCCGTGAAGAGAACCCGCTCCCTATGTAGACATGAAGGAATCATTCTAAGCTAACGAAAACACAACGAGTCTTAGGCTCTGTCTAAACATGTACAGATATTTTCAAAAACAGATATTTTCCCCTCCGTTTAAAAAAAACTAAATCTGTCCAAGCGACCTTCGTTTTACAAAATATCTCCTCCATCACACTCGAACGCAAAAACGATTCCAAACGCTCGCCGTAATATTTACATGTCATCACAAGTGAGATCACAAGTTGAGGGTCAAGGAATTTTGTTACCACCCTTCCTTTCCTTCAGCTACATTACAGTCAGTTCAGAAACAGTTATTGTTGGTGGGGGGCTGAGATTCCTGGTCCAACTGCATGACTGTCATCAACTCTTTACATTCATAAAGGACGAAAGAGAGGTCATTCAGGTTTATGTCCACGGCCCTTCTGAGTGCTCCAAACCTCGCCTTCAGTCGCCCAAAAGCTAAATTCAATCAACATTCGGCCTCCACATGTTTAATGTGTTCCCTGCTTTGGCCTCCTGTCACTGGAACATTTTTCAAATGTAAAGTAGTAATTAGTCCGAGGAGCGATGACAATACGTAAAAAAGCCGGTAGTCCGCCAGCTGTGTTATCATTTGTGGCGCATGCTCATTACACAAAGCAACAATGGGCCTGCGCGAAATGAGGAGAGGACGTCATCATTTCTCAAACGCCCCGTTTTACACGTCCACACAGATACAAAGTAACCAGAGTTGTTTTTTTTAAAAACTGCACTTTAGAAGGCGATATCATAAATATCTGTTTTTGTGACCCAAAACTCTGTTTGCGTGTTGACGAGAGGCCAAAACGTAGAGGAAAATATCAGTTTTTTAAAATATCCGTATACGTGTGGACAGGGCCTTAGTTATACACTAATGAGAACATAGTTATGAATATTATATTCCATTTCTGCTAATGCTACACACTGTAATTTTAAAAGAATATTTAAAGGCACGCACAGATTCACTGCAAAAGATTTTTTTTATTTGTATCACGGTCATGTGACCATCAGTCTTTAGAAATAAAGTTTTAAACGTGAGTTGTGATGAGATGCATCATTCAGGTATGGACATACGTTTAGTGATGTTTTTATGATACTTGTTTGAACTACGAGCTACTTGAGTGGTTCTGTAATTGTGTATCATGCTAAGATGAAATCCTCAGCGTGGCACAGAATTTATTTTCTTAAGAGAAACATTTGATTCAATAGTTTTGAATCAGTTGAAAGAATGTTTCATTGTGTAGTTATCCAATCCATGTCCCAAGGGCATGTTGTCAATTCAATCTTGACAGTAATGGATATTAAAGGGTGTTACATCGGTGGGTGGATTTTATTCATGTCTCGAAGTTAATTAGACATTCTTGGAATTTAACTTGGAAAAAAAGGTGCATCTCTGTGAATAAGCTGTTTTGAAACAAATGTAATTTGAATAGATGGCCTGCTGAAAGATGTGGCAGCAGAGTTAACACTTAAACACAGGTGCACACACTACGCATCACACGTACACACACGCACACACACATACACACATACACACACACACACACACACACACACACACACACACACACACACACACACATACACACACAGGTCCCATAGCTCTAGATGTAATCAGTGTGTTTATATTAAGTGTCAGGAAACCTGGGTTGCTCTGACAAAAAGCACTGGGTGAAATGAGGAATGCCGAGACAACGCACTAAATGGCGTAGACGTCGTCATCCGTCTCCGAACTACACGCACACGCAGTTGTCCGCCGCCGACCACTGACGAGGACTGATAGAGTGAACGGAGACGGGGACAGAGGAGTCAAACAAAGGAGTGAAATATGAAGACAGGAGGAAACAGAGAGCCAAAATAAGAGAGGAGGAAGCAGAGGGATGGAGCACAGGATGAAGCTGACAGATATTAAAACAGCCAGAACACACCGAGAGAGCTTTCCCTTCCTGAGAGCTAATATACAGAGATTAGTGGGGGGGGGTTGGGGGTGTGGGAGAGAGAGACGGAGGGAGAACGCCTTTCTTAAGTCTTAAAAAAACTGCACAAAAAAGACCAACTTCTTTAAACCCTAAACCTGTCTTATCAGTCCTTATTCGTCTCCCTTTCAAATTTTCAAAACCAATTTCTGATATTAAAAACTTCTTCTGCCTTTTTAAACAGTGAAAATATATGATTTACTTACTGTTGAGTACATTTTAGGATGATACTGCTGCTATTAAAATAGGCAAACATATAAATCATCGCACTGCTATTGCAGTAAAATCCCTTTTTAAGCTGCTGTGAAAATAAGGCCTCTTTCACCCTTCTACCTCCAGCCAACAAATAAAGGTGTAATTGATGTGCAGCGAGTTGCCAGTTAGAGGTTGTTTTATGTCTCGGCGGGACGGTCGTGGCAGTGAAGCCTCGCTGACTATTTTCGCCAGTTGTGTAAGCCTCGCGGGGAACTCGAGGGTAAATTTGAGACAAGCTGAATCTTTTTTTTTTTTTTCCACTGTGTAGCTCACTGCACACTGTCACACACATCCACAGATCGCATATACACAAGCGCAAACCCCAAAAACACATACGCAATCCTGGACTCCTCCGGTATGTGTGGGTGGGGGGAGAAAAGTGGGGGAAACTAATATTTCTCTTGAGAGAGATTGATGTGATCTGTTCAGCACTTCATTGTTTGAGGACGATTTGAGCGAACAGCCTGTTCTCAGCAGACCTGGTGTGTGTGTGTGTGTGTGTGTGTGTGTGTGTGTGTGTGTGTGTGTGTGTGTGTGTGTGTGTGTGTGTGTCTGTGTGTGTGTCAACAGCAGACCATGAGCATTAAGGAAAGAAATTGCTCTATTATTTTAGCGACTGCAACAAATCAGTTGGTTCACCTTTGTCCCTCTCAATTGTTGGAGCGAACATGGACAAACTCAGCCAGCACACGCGGGACTGGCTGCTTGTTCGTGCACTGCATAAGCCCAGCCGAGTGAATAGACCCTTTCACATCCACAGATAAAGGGATGAAGGGTAATAAAATGTGTATACTTTATTCGCTAATACACTTGAGCTGTCCTTTCATGCGATTCACCCGAGCCGTCTCCGAGGGAACCGGCAACACGCTCACACTCACAATGTATTATCGGGCTGACGGCAAAAATACGACAGAAAAACTTTACTCGGAGTGTTGCTTGAAATGTTTACCTAGAGCGCTGCCATTATGTAATCATAACAGACGTCCTCTGTCTAATCAGAACTGGCCGCTCACCCTGGCAAGCGGTTTGAGAACATCATAGCAGCAGAGCACGCTATGAAGCTAAAAATTTGTCCTGCATACTGCTCTGTGACTCTGCTGCAAAATGCTCTTTTGCAATGTCAAATTCTCGTTAATTAGCAGCTAAAAAACAAATCAGTAAAATGTAACAATGTCTACAGGTCTGGTGCACTAATGGTATAGTAGCAGCTGTATAATAAATAGTGGTTTGAATTATGATAATTATAGAACATTGTGATTACTGAAGCTCAGGGTGGAGAGCTTGCTGTGAATCAGATTGCAATGATTGGGTACTGCAAGGCTAAGGCTGAAAACACACAGGCGCCGCAGTGCCATGTCAATTGGGCAGCAGTAGCTCAGTCTGTAGGGACTTGGACTTGGGAATATGACGTATTACTATAGTAGAAGCTGCAAGTCATACATCCTCCTCCAAGCTTGCACAGGCGCACTCATGTTCGTTTGCGTCTGAGCAGCGACAAACCGATAAATCTGTTCATCTGTCAGTTTGTCTTTCTAGTTAGTTAGCTAGTTAGGTGTCGTTAGCTAGCCCAACTTTTTGCATTAGTTAACTGAGGGGTTTCATTTTGTTTTTCAAGTTTCCTCCACCAGCAGAATTAGCACAAAACACTGAATGTCTCTCTCGCTCGCTCTCTCTTGTCTCTTTTCTTCTGTCTTGTCTTTTGCTCTGAATGGAATATTTTTAGTAGCCAGCAGAGAGCCAATGATCTGCTCAGCAGTGTGAATGACACTGAAAGCAAAGCTAGACTCTCTGACAGACAATGCAACAATGTTTGTAAAGATCTGTAAATTAGGAATGGGTTTAACATGTTGAGCTTTCCCCTGCTACTGTGAGAGGAAATACCCAGGAGAGGTTCTCATCAAGGGCCAGCTGGCTCTTTTGGCAGGTTCAGCTCTTAATTTCTGACAGAAAAGCATGAAGCACGCTGGCCAGCCACCTCTCTGCTGTGTCATTCAGGTGGCACAACATGAAAGCAGCTTGATGAATAGGTATCATGGGAGTAGAGAGAGAGGGGGGGAGCACACATTGTGCAAAGAGAGGTTGGCAGGACAGGTCAGTGAGTCGTACCTGTGCAAACCAGGGAGCAGTCACACTAGCACCCACTTCTGTGAATGGTCTCTTTTCAGCATCTCATTCACTTCAAATGATAACAATGAAAAAATCCTGGATTTATTTCCAGTGACAATGACATTTTGTCTCAAGCTAGCAGCTCAAATGCTACTTAATGACGATACTTTTGTGTTATTATAGCAAAATCATCCTATTTTATACAGGCTAATACTGTGGGTAGCAGATTACAAAATGCAGCATAAAAGCCCAGCAGCCTGGTTTACAGGTAGGAAACCTTATTTAGACTCACATGACGAATAATTTTAGCTTATAAAATGGTTTGAAGCTTACTTGTTGTATCGCTCAACAGCTTGGGCTAACTAATGCTTCAAAGACATCACATCTGTTTTGCTGTGAATAGAGTTAGTTGGACTGAATTTGAATGAGACAGATGTTCAGGCAGAGTCAAACATGATTCTGGCTTGGCAATCAAGAGTGTTTAGATGTTCAGAGATAAGTAGAGATAAAGTGTCGTGCTTATGCGAGCTGCATAATCCACTGGTAGATTGCAACTGCATGACGCTCTGTGAGACATATTTTAAGATAGCACCTTTGCTTGTTGATTTTATGTGCTAGTCAAAGAATATCTGAAATTCTCCCAAACGGCTTGTAACATTCATTTACAAGGAATAAAAGCACAAATGCAAGAAGGAAATCAAAAAGTGTTAACAAAATACGCAGGTAAGAGATAGTGACGCTCTCCCCAGAAGCAAACATCCCCAGGATAAAAATGAGCACTGCTTTGCATAGCGGATGTATTTAGTTTGTTGTTTCTTTTGTTTTGCCCCTTTTATTTCTTCTCTTCGTGTAACAAAAGGATGTCTTTATCTTTGTCTTTTATTTTATCACTGCTCATTGTGTGTGATCACAGTGGCACAGCAGTCAAATCTGCTGCTAGGATTGGGATCAAAAACCTGCTCATTCTTTGGTCTCCGTGGCACAACAATGACTGGATGGGACAACAACATCTCAAAGCTTTATCAATTAACAACAAAAGAATACTAGAGAGCATTGTGGTTTTTACAAAATCAGTAACCAAGACATGTGAAGTGAATAAAGAGTTGTTTTTAAGGTGGTATGCAAAAAAAGCAGCTTGCAAGCCAAAGCTGCTGGCTGATATAGTAAATAATACAGCAAATATGTGTGTGAATTAGGGCTGTCAAAGTTAATGCGATAATGACGTGTTAACGCCACAAATTTAATTAACGCATTATTGTAACTTGCAATTTTTAGGTTGTAGCGGGCTCAGTTTTAAATCTAGAGTAAAGATACTGGCATCATATGAAAATAAAAAACCTAAGGAATCTATTGGTACCAACCACGTCATACTAGCTTGTCGAGAAGGAGGTTAAATAACGCTCCAAACTTAGGCTACATTTTGGAAAGGAAAAACTGGCATGGCCATTTTCAAAGGGGTCCCTTGACCTCTGACCTCAAGATATTTGAATGAAAATGGGTTCTATGGGTACCCACGAGTCTCCCCTTTACAGACATGCCCACTTTATGATAATCACATGCAGTTTGGGGAAAGTCATAGTCAAGTCAGCACACTGACACACTGACAGCTGTTGTTGCCTGTTGGGCTGCAGTTTGCCATGTTATGATCTGATTTTTTATGCTAAATGCAGTACCTTCTGGACAATATTTGTCATTGTTTTGTGTTGTTAATTGATTCCCACTAATAAATATATACATACATTTGCATAAAGCAGCATATTTTCCCACTCCCGTGTTGATATGACTATTAAATACTTGACAAATCTCCCTTTAAGGTACATTTTGAACACATAAAAAATGTGATTAATTTGTGATTAATCATGATTAACTATGGACAATCATGCAATTAATCGCGATTAAATATTGTAATCAATTGACAGGCCTAGGGTGAAAGTTTGTGACCAATCAGGTTGCGTTTTTACAGCAGTGGATCAGAATTTGGCGAACCAGCTTCTGCTACAGCAGTCAAGATATTTCTCTATGAGGAGCAGAGGAGCTGGTGTAATTGTTTTCTATCTCTGTTTTGACATTAAGACAAGGGGCTGGTGATTTATTTTTTATTTGAATACGCCTGTTGTCAAATACCATTAATAAATCTACGATGTATGTTTTAACTGGTCTCTTCTGTTTATGAATGCTACTGTTGATATAAGTACGCGGCGACACTGTTTTGATAGTCAGATCTAAATAAAATGCATTATTCTGTCATTATCATTTCACTCTCTGCTCAAGTACTTCAACATCCTGAGGCCAAATTGCAACAGGAACGTCATTTAACTGCACTAAATAGAACTGACATCAGATTTGTTAGCACTTTGAAAGAATTTTAAAATACGATGTGTCACTTTCCGTCAATGCCTTCACGAAATGTGCTTACGACGCCTCATAATGCCTCATGAGCGGCACGTCAGGCGAAGTGTTGGTACTTTGTTCTTTTCCTAGACGCGTCACCATAATGAGAAGCGTCAGATTCCATCAAGCAGAAGAGGACAGGTCCACATTACAGATGCATACATCACTGCTCTCATTTCAATGTAATAACACCTGTCGGGCCTGATGAGGGGGGAGCCATGATGGCTTAGTCTGAGAACAACCGACACGCACACACACACACAGTCACACATATGTATACACACACACACACACACACACACACACACACACACACAAAATAATCAAATCAACAAAACACATGTACCAAGCGATAGGAGCCACTGAATAGCAAACCTACATCACAAACCTACTGCAGTTTAAGCTGCATACCAGTACATACACGCAATAGATTAGGTTTGAGAAAATGAGTGTCTTCCATCTCCATTATGGTTGTGCAGTCTGTGAAGACGTGTGAAGCTTCTTCTATATCAGGAGGAAACTTACTCTCTGATGTCATTACGTCCTGTTTACATCCTGCGACAACCACCAGTGTATTAGAGAGAGCTAGGTAAAACTAATGCAGTCTAATGCAACAGCCATTAAATAAATCCAGCCTTCATGAAGGTCATAATCTTCAGTTTTTGTTGAAACTGTTAAAGTGAGGTGTTGGTTCAACTTTTGGCCATTTTGGAGGCTTTACAAAACATGTTCTCCTCCCAACTTGTCACACACGGACGCTTTTTCAGACCCCTCGACGTCACTTTTCGGTCGCAGTAAACAAGTGCTTAATGTTGTGAAGTAAACAAAAACACTTGCTTAGGTTCAGGCAATAAAACCTATAGTTAGGTTTAGGAAAAAACAACATGGTTGGACTCAAAACTACTACGTTTGTACAGTGAAAATGACACTGAACGTTGTGAACGGGACATGAACGAACAGCTGATTGTAACGTGACACACTGGACACGAACAGCGTTCTCCTGGATGAAAGTCTTGTGTTTGTTGGACCCATCCACCTCCCCTCCCGTGTGTCTCTTTTTGCTTTTAAAACTACGTCACGACACTCCCTGAGCGTTTGATATTGACGCGGATGGGTTTACATTAAGCTTGGTGCATCTCATACAGACGCTAAAGGGTGCCTTGTGCGTCAGTATCTAACGCCAACGGCCATGACAGAGCCTCAGTATTTGACGCCCTGGGAATGACAACGGGCTGGCTTTACTAGTTTGTGGTGCTTTTAAATTGTATTGCATTATTCTCTCTACTCTCATTGATATAAATGCTTTGGACATACTATTAGAAACACCTATCTGTATAATGCAGCATAATTTACAGTAACAGCACCACAAACTCCAAAATAACAATAAAGTTGAACCGACAACACCTCTCTAAAACGGCTCCAAACAAAGAGCTGAACATTATAACCTTCATGAAGGCAGGATTTATTGCATTAGACTGCATTTGTTTTAGCTAGGTGTACCTAATAAACCAAATAATAAAATAAACAATGCACATATCATAGATACATGACTTGCATGCGTTTTCTGTGTATTCTCTTGGCATACAAAAATATATACAGTACTACAAAGCATAATGTATCGGCTACAGGTGTACTCTGATACTCTGATCAGTGCTGAAAATTTAAAAGACTTAACATTAAAAAACAATCACAGACCTACAGGTTTACATCAATTGCATGTATCATATACATGACTTACACACTCTTACCTATACGGATGACATACAAACAAGCAAGCATAAAACAAACAAGAAAGGAGGAATAACCACAAGCAACTAGCAGCAGTTTCTGCACAGGCTCATTCACAAATCAAACCACCATCAACACCAACAGGTGACTGAACCACCAATAAATGCAAAACTGGAAATATTCACAATCCTTCAAAGCCCTGCAGGCTCAGTCCCTGCGACTGTCTGTGTTGACGGCACACTATAACACAACAGCTTCAATGCACAGGCAAACAGTAAGGCCACATAATATGACCTCTGGGTTATTCCTAAGGAGTTAAATATAAAGTTACAGAGAAAGCCACGGAGAGGCACAGCAAGCAGCTAGACAAACAGAGAGACAGGGTGTGTTTTGACTCACGTTATTTGGACGTCGAAGTCTGTCGTCCTGTCTTTCATGGAGATAAATTATCCATAGTGTCCCACTGCGTGTGTTCTTGATAGTCATTTTGGTTGTTGACAGAAGTCCTTCCCTGATAGCTAACTCTTTAAAAACACTGGAGCTAATGAGCTAATATCACTAGCAGCACTAATAAAACAAGCTAACTCTTCCGGTTGTTTCATTGTTAACTTATAGCTTATTGTTTTGTTATAAGGCCACACAGGCTTCACAGTTCACTTCAGTATCTTTTCTAACGACTTGTCTCGTTTTATACCTCATTATTTTTAATTCAAAGGACTGCCGACTTCACCTGTCTTCACTCCGGGAGGCTGCAATGTCTGACATTTGACATTGTTCTGGCTGTAGGGCCCTGACACACCAAGCCAAGAGCGATAGACTGTATATAAGGAAGGGAACCCGCAAGTTGGGGGGAACTCTCGCGAGATGGTGAAGGTTAGGCATTGATCTCGATTTCGGTAGCGAGTCTCGCGAGAGTTTTTTGCAGATCTCAGATCGGATTTCGCAATTTGCGGGTTACCTTTTACACCAACCATATAAAGATGGACGAGATGACAGCTCCCCCAAAAAGTGAAGCCAAAACATGTCGATCGCCCTGGTAGCTAGCTGCAATGTAGGACATAAATCCCCTCCCCTCCATGTTAGTGGATGGGAAAAGGGCCAAACTAAAAGCACACGTCAAATAATTTTTTCCCCAAAGATGGTTTCTGTTATTTTAGGTAGCTCTTATCACGCTGATGTAGGTTCACGTGTTAATTTTTCTGATAAGTTTGGTTTGAATTAGTTATTTGATGCTATAGAAAGGGCGTGAGATGTCATGATTGACAGCTGTGATTGACAGCTGCTCTGAGTGAAGTAGTCGTGGAGAGAGGAGATGTAATTTTAACTTTATATGTTATAAGTTTGTGTTATATGCTTCATATTATATGCGTTTAATAACTTCAAGGTCTTAATGGCTTTTTTGTTTTTAATATTAAGTAAGATGGTGTTGTATTGTTTGAATCCATTAATAAAGTGCAGGAAAATTGGCTTGGATCCTGACCATTTTTTCTTATGAATATAGAATTTTCCTAAATTAATAAATAATTGTATTATATACAGCATGTTATTGTCAATCTTATCTTGACTAAAATATAGCATAACATCACACATATTTATTTCAACATTCATTCATTGTAGAAAGTTGGATACATCAATCCAGAACATTCTTGTATATATACAGTGAAAAAGTAGATGGGACATACTCTCTTTTTCAAGTCCACAGAAACCACACTTATAATCAATATCCAGCTTGAATCTTTCTAACACAGGTTTTACTGGATAAATTCTATGTAATATCTTGAAAGACAATTCCTTAAGTTTACTATTGATACAGTATTAATCACAAATTTTCCAAGCTATCTCCCACTGTATATCATCAAATAAGGAAGACAAAAAACATCTAGATGAAGGGACAGAAACATAACTGAGTGTGTTCCTAATATTTTTAATTGGGACACTTTCTGGTATACTGTAATATCGAAAACAATAACATACACCTTTGGTTTTACAGGCATTTTGAATTTATCAAGGAATTCTTTATAAGATAATAAATAAGCATTTTTAATTGGCCAACTGTCAGTATTGCATCATTTAACCATTTGTGATATAGTCCTATTTTAATATTGATTGTCTTTATTGTTCCATAGAAAGTACAGTACCTATGGGGGGCGAAAAGTTATGTTTGTAAGCTAATAATCATGCTGTCAGCGCTTGCCTTTGAAAATTTGTTACCTTAGGCCCCCAATTACTACAGCGCAGAGCTGCCATCACAACAGGAAAAAAAACCTTAGCTTAAGCTGGAACACTTAAATCACAGTTGCATTTTAAAATTCAACATAACCGACAGAAGCACACTGTGAAAAGCAAATAAAAAGCCTCGAAGTCTGGTCAACACCACTTATCCAGTGAGTAATACTTTGGTTTGCCCTTCCATGTATTTCCAACACTGGAAATTAATTTTAATGTGTCTATTTTTTTTCACAAACAAGGAAATGTAGTGAAATAAGACTCCAACAAGTTAATGGCAAGTTTAATAATGTGCACACATTTCCAGTGGCAGCGGCTGTCTCCGCCATGTGTTTAAAAAATCATCAAAGTCAAAATCAATGGAACAAACTCCTACAAAAATATAACACATATACTTCATTATTAAGAGATCGGATCTTGCTGCGGTGAGTTGAAGTGAGGTAAATGGAATAAAACAGAGTTGGTTTGCTAATGGACTTCGTACTGTGGCGCGTTGGTTCGTATCAGTCAGTCGCTTCTTGCTGCTGTCAGGTTTTAAGCTCTTAACCAGGCTGTACACACCAGGAAATAAAAAACCCCTCCAGAAACATCAGAAACCAGTAAAGTGTGTGCAGTACTCTAGCAGAGTAATACATGCACACTCACACCTTACACACATGAGCATTCACACACACTCGTATACACAGCAGAAGCAGTAGAACAAG
This sequence comes from Sebastolobus alascanus, assembly GCA_916701645.2. Classification (NCBI taxonomy): domain Eukaryota; kingdom Metazoa; phylum Chordata; class Actinopteri; order Perciformes; family Sebastidae; genus Sebastolobus; species Sebastolobus alascanus. Next base: position 280,355 of record CAKAOJ020000048.1, on the reverse strand, counting down.
GCATTACCATAAATTCATTAGAGTGGTTGGGCAGTATTTATAAACATGTAGAGATGTTGTTTACAATGTCTGACTGGATGGATTACACTTCTACACAGACAAGTGAAGGAAACACTCCCAATATACACACTGTTTACTCTGAGAGAGAGAGAGAGAGAGAGAGGAGAGAGAGAGAGAAAGGGGTTTGAGTACATCGCTCTACGAGGTCCCTGAGTGGCATGTTTTACAGAGCGAAATAAACATCCAATAAAATAAACACCACTCGGCTGAGCTCTCCTGCCATGTTCCGTACCGGGACGGCACAGAGAGACTTCTGTGTGCATCTGCCAACACTGCATGTGGGCATGCATGTATGCATGTGTGTTCACAGGTGTGAGAGAGGAGAGGAGAGGAGAGGAGAGGAGAGGAGAGGAGAAGAGAGGAGAGGAAAGGAGAGGAGAGGAGAGGAGAGGAGAGGAGAGGAGAGGAGAGGAGAGGAGAGGAGAGGAGAGGAGAGGTTGAGGGGAGGAGAGGATCAATGGATGTAGAGAGTATGATTTTAAATACAGAGACACACATTTAGAAAAAGACACATGCTCCAACATTGTTAGCCAATCGTAAGCACGCATGTCGTCACATCCGTTGGATTTTCCTGGAAAAAACGGCCCGGATTCCTCACATTAAAAGCAGTCTACAGGCTGATAAAGGAAACCCAGAAAGTCACGGAAGGTCCAATTTTTTACGTTCAGTTACAACCTGTTCACACATTGGCAATAAAAAATTATAAAAAAATGTTTATACATGTAAAAACTTACACACAGTCCCTTTAAGGGGAAAATGCAATTGATATCCTTGTGGATGTGGATATGTTGTTGGATTAGTCCTGTCTGCAACAGAAATCGATTGAAAATACTCTCATATCTGCACGGTAATGGAGCTATCACCATTAGCCACTTAGCTTAGCTTAGCTTAGCATAAAGAATGGAGGGAAACAGCTAGGCTTGGACAGGCGCAGTGGGAAACCTCCAGGTCTGAGAAGTGAAGCCAACCCTGAAGTGCCTTAAACCAGCATTCTTTCTAACAGCCAGCAGGGGGCGACTCCTCTGGTTACAAAAAGAAGTCTGATTGTATAGAAGTCTATGAGATAATGACCCTACTTCTCACTTGATTTATTACCTCAGTAAACATTGTAAACATGAGTTTATGGTCTCAATCGCTAGTTTCAAGTCTTCTTCAATACAGCATGATGTTCATTTAGTAAATTATGGTCCCATTTAGAGTCAAATAGACCATAAAGCAGGGTATGCTTTGGGGCGTGGCTACCTTGTGATTGACAGGTCGCTACCACGGCATTGTCCGGTCTGGGAGTTGTCAATGTTTTCTTCTTACAACTTTAACCCTTTCACAGTGTGTTTCCAGTTCATGAAAGTTAATTGTAACATTTTGGTCGCCTAAAAATGTCTTATTCAACGTTAGGTTGAATAAGGCATATGTCACGTGTCACTTCTGGTTGCAAAAAAACAAGATGGCGATGGCCAAAATCCCAAATTCGAGGCTTTAAAACGGCAGTCCACAAACCAATGGATGACGTCAAGGTGACTACAGCCACTCATTATAAACAGTCTATGGCCCAGCGTAGTAACTTCCTGGAGACTCCGCTGGTTGCCTTGCAACCTCACAGTGCAACAAGACTCCAGGACGTTGTTCTTCCCAGCCAGGACATGAGAGCACAATGTACTGTCTTTACACTTTTGTACGGATTAAACAAACAAGATATATATATATATATATATATATATATATATTAATTTAGATAAGATAATTAGAGGTAACAATAGGCAGATTTGTTATCTTTGGACAGAGCCAAAGCTGTTATCCCCCTCCTTCCAGTCTGTTTGTGCTAAGCTAAGCTAACCAGCTGCTGGCTGTATCTTCATATTGACTGCACAGACATGAGAGTGCATCGAAGAAAGAAAATAAGCGTATGTCCCAACATGTTGAACTATTCTTATAGACTCATTTCCTCATAAATACTTTTTTTATTCACTGATTTTCATAACTATATATTTTTACAACTTATTCATGTTGACTGATTAATCCATTCAAGGCTACATAAATAGTATGCAACTTCCTCTATGGTTGGTATTTCCCTTTTAAGGCCCCATGTTTTGCCAAACAATACTGAAATACAACCGTTTTATTTGGCGGTTCTGGCCTTGACACCGGGTGCAATAAACCATATGAGTGCAAAGAGAGGCAGAAATGATCTGCAGAAAAAGTGATAAGGGTGTTGATGGAGCAAAAAAGACAAAGAGATTTGGAGATTTGGAGACGAGGGGATGAATTTATTGCTCTGTGGAGAAGAGTATATAGAGGAGATGTGAGGAGGAGGAAGAAGGGGGAGGGATGGAGGAGAGGGAAATCAGACAGGTTGGACTATGAGAGCACACACAGACGCACTCTGTTTAATGTCTCGCTGACATTTCTGCTCTCCATCTCCTCCCCACCGACCCTCGCTCGCTGGAGACGAACGGGCAGAGAGGAAAAGCCGAAGGGAGAGAGAGAGCGGAGTCTGGGAGCAGACGCAACGCTCTGCCTGTACTTCACTCAAGGTCACGAGCCCCAGACAAAGTCAAGGGTCAGGGTTCATGGGAGGGCCAGCCAATCAGGGGGTGAGCAAGTCTGGGAGGGATCTGGTTTCACTGCCAAGGAGTCTCCCCTGACGGTCCTGCTCCTTGCTCTGCCGTCTTTTGTGCTTCTGCGTCTTCCTCATTGACCATCTTTTTTGTCTTTTTAATAATGCTGTGTCACATTCTCTCTTTTTCGGTTTCTATGCACACAGCTCTCTTTCATCCTTGTGTATGTCTTGCCCTTGTTATGAAGCCGTGGATGCGTTACAATGTGAGAAAACTGAGCAGCGCTCTTGGAGTTTCTGCAGGGCAGTTTAGAGGCTACCTAATAGTTCACTCCCTGAGTCCTTGAGTAAATTCCTTCTGGATTCCGTCACTCCATTAACCCGTGCAGTCAGGGCTGTGTGTGTGTGTGTGTGTGTGTGTGTGTGTGTGTGTGTGTGTGTGCATCATTGAGGCTTTCGTTCACTGTCACTGCTCTGTGTCTGGTGCTCATTTCATTGCTCTAAACCAAACCATCTGTGTGTTCAATGGCTGGAATGTTCTCCCCACACACACACACACACACACACACACACACACACACACACCCACACACACACAGACGCTGCTGTACGTCCACACCTCCCATCCATTGACCCAGCCCTAAATGGTGGTGTCCATATCAACAGATGAAAGATGTTAGCTACCAGCTTTCCATGCTGACCCTCATATTTATACATTAGCTCAGTCAGCTACTTAGCTTGCAGTGCAGTAGGTGTACTAGCTGGTGTTCAACTGCGTCCTCAAACATCCACAATGAGACAGATAAAAATCATCACCTCTGCCCTTTATCGCCCCGTGATAGAGCATTTCTCCCCGCTTACTGTTTAGACAGTCCCAGAGCGGTGTGACCGGGCCAGTTGGCTGGAGCTACAGGGACAACAGGCAGCAGTGTGTAGACTCCTGGCCAGGCCTGAGAACACTTCACTAACCTGATCAGCACCAAGACAAATAGAGGGGTGATTGCTTCCCCGTGGCCCATCTGGCTTCTCTTAAAGCGGCGGGAGGGGAGAAACAGGGGTGGGCGTATGTGTGTGTGTGTGCGCTTTTAAAGGCTGCCACTTTACATAGGGTAGTTCAAACACACCGCTGACTCGCCGACCAATTACAGCCAATCGGTGCTGTCGGCCCGGCTGCTTTCGCCCGTCAATAAAAACATTTTGGTTGGGACTCGCTCAGGCCTCTCTGGACCGCAGCCCGGCCCGAACAAACGGCTCACTCGGAGTTTTGACATTCCAAAACGGAAGCGGCAGAATTCCAGCGCCGGGGAATAAAGATCGCTGTAATTTAACAGCGGAAACCAGAGGGGCGAGTTTAGTCCTGGGGAAGGTGAATAGGGAAACCGCGTAGGTGTGAGTGGGTGTGTATGGTCACAGGTGGGAATGGTTTCCATACAGTAGGTGTTCGGCTCCCTTATGTCCTCGGAGTTATTTTAAGTGCTGCAGAGTGATAACTTAAAGCTGAACCGCTCAGGACCACCTCAGTTCTAGCAGGACAGACTGAAACTGAACTGATGGACCAAAATGCTTCAAGCTCAAGGCCAACGTTGGGTCAAAGTTGGAGCTGCTCCATGGCTGACTGCTGCCCACACCCCCACCTGCTGGCCACCACAAGAACAACATCCCAAATAAACATTGATATCCCAGACAGTTCAAGAGCATTCGCCAAAACACATGTTTATTCTAATAATAGTCACGTTTGAACATTAATCTGCTTCTTTCTCTCCCTGCCCTCTGTCTCCTTCTTTCTATTTCTCTTTCTTTAAGCTAATAGTAAACAGAGATGCTGCGGGCTGGGAGCCGTCCAAACAGCAGGACAATAATAACTGTTTGTTGTCACCACGGATACACACTTTTCATTGCCAACACACACTGGAGCATCTGGCCCCTGTTAACTGTATCCAAGCATCTCACAAACTTATGATAAATGTGTGTGTGTGGGGGTGTGTGTATGTGAGTGTAGTGTACACATTTGCCTACAAATCAAACAGAGCGCGGGCTGACAACTCTCAAACCTAAGAGTCCTCTGCCTCCCTCAGACACACACCCGCACATACACACCCAGGTTTAAATATGGAAATGAATGGACACGTACCCTATAGGAGAGAGACCTTCACGCTCTCACCACCTGCAAATTACAACACAGCACTTAAAGAGTTAAGATGGTGTTCTTCCAGTTCAGTGTGTGTGTGTGTGTGTGTGTGTGTGTGTGTGTGTGTGTGTGTGTGTGTGTGTGTGTGTGTGTGTGTGTGTGTGCGTGTGTGTGTGTGAGAGTGAGTTTGCGTATGCACACGCGTGTGCATAGGCTGAGGAATGCCCTTCCCAGTTAGGGAGCAGGGGCCCAGGCTAGGGGCTTTAGAGAGGGGCCCAGTGTGTGTGTGTGTGTGTGTGTGTGTGTGTGTGTGTGTGTGTGAGCCAGTGGGAGCTTAGCAAGGGGCCCTGTGTTTTGTTCTGTTCCACATCAATGGGACGTCAAGCCGGGTTTGGGCCTGACAGCACCCGGATTAAAGGTTTTCTACCAGACTCTCTCTACCCCTCCCCCCAACACACACACATATACACACACACATACACACACTCACAAACACACAAACACACACACACAATGGGCTGAAAGAACACAGTCTTAACTCTTGGAGTACTAAATTGTAATTTGCAGGTGGCTACAGGCAGCAGGACAGGCCCTCCCAATAATGAGAAACGGGGTTAAGAAAAGCATGTGTCTGCGAGTGTGCGTGTGCACATGGGCACAATTTTAATCTTGCGAGACATCGCTACACTAATAAAAAACACGGCAGCGTTTTGTTTAAACTGTTGTTATTAATCTCCCAGCTGACTTTTTCCCTGCTCCAGAAGCTGCTCATTCATACATAATTTGATTTAGGATGCACAAAGAATACATCTGTAGTTGAATAAGTCTCATTAATAAAACAAAGACTCGGGAATTAAATCAGATAAACAGGGTCGAAAAGAGAAACAGCATGTGTGCATGTATGTGTTTTTTTCAAGTAGATGTTGGATGGGCTGACAGGTGCGGCCTTCACAGAACCTCGTATCAGTTAAAAGATATAGAAAAATGTGCAGAGGGTGGATGTAAGGCAGGCAGACAGTGTGGAAATATAGAGGAAATATCTAAGAATGATGCATGCAAGAAATATAGGAACACATAAAGGCCAGGCGAACACAAGGATATTTTACAAAACAAGCACCATGAAAGGAAAAGCAAAGAGAGGCCAAACACTTTAAACTCAGTGTGTGTTTGCACACTTTTGTGTGTGTGTCTGGGCAGTGACTGTCATCAGTAACATGACATTGTTCACATTCATTTAATATACGGTCTGTAAATCGCATACACTCAATACGCACACACACTCGCATGTTACAGCAATCTTAAATCTCACACACAGGTGCACGAATACGCACAATTTTTACAACTTCAGTCTCTTCAGTGTCTGCTGAGTTCATAGAGCCAACAAGAGTGATGATGCTTCAGCTTTGGCTATTCAGAGCTTTTGTCATGAGATATGAAACATCTCCACCTAAGAATAGTCCATGATATCAGTTCCATCAAAATTGCCATTGGTATGCATTTAAAAATTAGACATAACACAGTGACACTGACCTGGTTCACAGCTCCACAATTTGTCTGATTTTACGGTGGATATTAAAAAAGTGTAGAGGTTCTTTCTGGCTGCCTAATTCTCGCTGCACCGAGGACGATAAAAGCCAATAAGCTAAATTCAGATTTTTCATGGTTACCAGCAAAATTCAGGTTAAATCAGAGGTTAAAACGCAGCCGACTTTCTCTTTCATTATGTTAACAGGTGTTTAAATTTGGTACAGACATGCCCAGTTTCATCCCTTTATACAACTTCTGTGAACATTTGCCAATATAAAACACGCTGCTTTGATACACAGTCTGTTTTCTTCAGACAAAGATGGCACTTGAAGCAACTTTGTAAGCTCTGCTAGGGGCAGTGATGGAGGGGAGAAAAAAAGGAGAAGCCTCTCAGTACTCGGGCAAAGAAGCTGCAGCTTTTGCTTTTTTTCCCAGGTGGCTTTGCAAGATCCAACGGTTCATGCCTCAACCGGACACTCAGCTGACAATAAACACGTTTGATGCTGGCTGCTGTTGGGGCTATAAAGTTCCCACTAAACCCCCATGGTCTGGGCGTTGGGGAACACATCCATGCCGACCGCCTCGGATCCCCCATGACTTAATTAGCGCTCTCTGATTCCCCGCATTAGTTTACTGTATGGGAACAACTTTTATCCTTAACTGTAATCAGCTTGCCCAGAAGAATAGAGCACAATAAGAAGCCTGTTTGAAGTTCTCTTTGTGTTATCTCGAGCACTTCAACAGAAGCCCAGTGCAGCTCATCAGAGTCTAACCAGTAGGCAGCCCAGTTGTTGAAAACCCTGCACTGTTGGCACCTGCAGTTCTGTTTCCCCAGACTATTGCATGGTAAAGCAATTGTTTTTATTATCCTTTAATTATAAAGCTAATGTTCTCAAGCTCATGGGCTCATTAGCTCCTAGAGGATATGTTGTTTTTTTCTGCAGCTAAGTGATCACATTACATATTCGATTGATTTAGTAGAATTATTTAAGAATTCGAGCAGCCTGTCTCATGAAAGTTTCCTCTCCTGATTAAAGGGATTATTCCCAAAGTGAATAAATTCCGCCATTTATTACCGTTTGCCCTCCTCACCCACTGAAAAAAGGTTTTTGTGATGAATTCTTGAGGTGTCATTAATATGCATAATCAGGCAAAGCTGGACATTAGCCTAGCCTTTTAGGTCTATTATCAGGAGATGACCATGACAGACTGCACAGCTTTTATGAACCTCCTTATATTTCTTATAAGATATTCTGTTCCCTCTGATGATCAAGGTGACCGCTAATTTGATGGCAATCCTCTTCGTCTGTCCTAGTAGCAAGTGTAATAATGACAATCTACTCAGAGTATTTAAATGCAAAATTATTTATGGGAAAAGGAAAGTAGTTCTTCAATCTTTTTTAAAATGACCGGCCTCTCTATAAAATATGCTGGAATATGATGTTTTTTTGTGCCAAGTGAAATCAAAAATGGTCTGACCACACAATTTGTCTTTATTAGTATCCAGATTCTGTTGATTTTAATTTTACCAATAAGAAATAAATGTGTCCTTCAGGGCTTCCTGTCATTCCAGAAATAAAAGCACTACTATTAGTGACATAGCAAATATAAATATACATTTCTAACAGAGTTAATTAGATGTCTTTATTCCGATATGTTTCTTTGACACTGAGGTGTTGTATCTAGCAGATAATGTTACAGTCTCCATAAATGGTACAACTGCGCCATCTAGTGTCGATAAGGCAAAGTAACTTTAGCTGTGCACAGTCCCTGAACTCTAAGACAATTCAAGAAAATACAATTAGTAGCATTTTTTCAAGGGAAACCAGCTGTTTTCATCTGTTTACTGACAACCAGTTGCTCATTAATTTGTTTGGAGACCAGAGCATTTCTGAATGTTGCTTAATGAGCCTTAAAAGTACAACCCATTGTCCAAACACAAGAAAAAAATGATTAAATACATTTATTTATCTATTACAGTAACACCAGACAACAACTAACCTAAATCTGCATTATTAATGTTTTCTGTTATTATCGCTTTGTTTGAGTACATAAAAAAATTGTTTGTCAACACTGCAGCAAAACAGACAAATGTGATTGTGATTTTGATTTTATGTATGATGTTGTATTATGTATTTGTATTTCTTAAAAGCCTAACCAGGGACAAGGTCTGCAAGTTAGCTTGCTAGAAATCCTATATACTGTACGTTGCAACGGTTGCACTGTATTTAAATGTAACAATGCCTACATGTGTTGTCCCTGTCAAATAACTAACTAACTAACTAACTAACTAACTAACTAACTATAATAAATATTTTTAATTATGATCAACTGGAAAACACACAAAATGCTTATTTTTCATCAATGAGTGAAATATGCATGTAAAAAAATGTGTAATTTATGTGGTCTAAAGATTGGACTTTTAATGTGGCAGCTCTGACAGATTCAGGCCTGTAAATGTGTGTATATTTACCTTTCTGGATAAATAATAATAATAATAATAATAATAATAATAATATAATGTAAAATAATATAATATAATATAATATAATATAATATAATATAATATAATATAATATAACATAACATAATATAATATAATATAATATAATATAATATAATATAATATAATATAATATAATAATAATAATAATAATGATAATGATAACAATAATAATAATAATAATAATAATAATAATAATAATAATAATAATAAATGAATGAATTAATGAATTATTTGAATATTACATTGTCTTTTGCTATTTGTGTTCTGCAAGGCTTACTGGAGTAGGTGGTGAATGTTTTCTTGATATGAGAATATTGGTATTGTTTATTAAAGGCTATTATATTTTATTTTCACTTTCAGTTGTTGAATCGTCAGCAGTGAATATTTAATCATCATCACTGATGTCATTAATGAAGTATCATAACCACTGAATCACAAGTCAATTTCACAAGTTTATTCTCCAAATCACAACAGCAACCACATTTTTGTTATAGATTATATCTTGTTATGTTTTTTTTTCATTTCATTATTCAATTACTCCCCTTCTCATTTATTTCAAAATTCATTTAATTCTTGCTCTGCAATTTACAAATAAAATGTCTATTGGTTGGAATCTCATTATCACTTTACACATTTACTTTGTCTGAGGGACACCTATTGTTTTCTGTAGTTTACGTGTATTATATATTTTTTTAAATATTTATCAATACGTACTTTCCTTTATTTTTAATCATGGAAAAGCCCTTTCTCCACTCTTGACCATCTTTTTTTTCCTATCACATATCTTTATTGATTTTGAACATAATACATCACTTCTCCAAAATGGGTTGGTTACATCTATCAAGTCTCCCTCGTGACATCTTCCCCAATTCACCCATATACCCATCCATGAACTCTGAGCCTGCGGATAACAACAAAAATTAGTTTACAAAATGATAATAATATCAAAAATAAATTAAATTACTTGTATACATAATATACAAATTCCCACATGCAGAAATACATACATACCTGCCTGTTTGTACAAAAGAAAGAAAGAAAGAAAGAAAATGGGTACAGTCTCATTGGTACATGTCAAATTCAAGAAGTTACGTTATCAAGCCTTGATTCCAAAAATGTAAGGTATAAATCCCATATTTTATAAAAGATATGACTTTTTTTGTTTGATTGTGTATGTGAGCTATGCAAGAGGAAAGCTCTTTATTCCAAAGGTTCAAAGATGGACCTCTTGACCATCTTGAGCAGAGGACTGAGATGTTTGGGCTTATGTAACCATGACAACCGGAGTTTCCACCTTAATCACTGTGTTATGAAATACAGGAAAAATCAACGGCTGCCATGATTTAGTTCCTATTATTATTAAATCATAATTGTTTCCGAACATCATCTTTTGTTTCCTTACAGATCACCACAGGGGTGACGGGAACCTACAAAAGCTGAATGTGAGGTGTTTAAAACCAGCTGTGTTTACAGGAGAGGAAGGTAACACATTCAGGCAAATACATCCAACAAAATATAATTACAGGTAATAGTAAAGTGTGGATGTAAGGTAATGTGAAGGGAGACCAGTTTTTTTTTTGTAAATATACACATATTTGGAAAATGATAAATAGATTGATATTTATTAATAGTGCCATTGCAGCTGCCGTCCAACAGAGTGCGCTAGAGTTTTCTCTCTGAGATTTACCACCAAAGCATCAGGAGGTTTACTGCTTACTGTAGGTCTGAGTTAGTTATTAACTAGTTGATCCAGTTACTGTAGTTAAAGTCTCTGCACTAGAGAATTTCAGTTATTTTAGGCAGACTCACAGGACTGTGTGTGTGTGTTCATTTTATGCTTGATTGATATCCTCCTCACTCTCCTGTTAGTTTAGTTTCACCTTTGAGGCCATAAGACTGCTGATTTCTTGAGCTCATCACTTGCCACTTTACCTTTATTTACCTTTATTGATGTTTCTACAACTACGGTCACTTTTGACTCTCCCAAATTAAAATATTTTAAAAATCAACCTCTATCAATTTTAATTTCAACCATCAGAGTATGTAATACATTTAAACAGGCACACTAAATTACATATAGTCATTAAGATTTTAATCTGTAACATGTTTATTTTTTATGGTTTTCATCACTTGTTCTTATACTAAATGTCCTTACCGCAACATTACAATAATGTTCATTTTATACATTTCGCTTTTTTAATCTCTATAATATTTTTTAAGACATCTAAATTCATTTCCATCAAGTTTTTAAAAATAGGGGATTTCATGATTTTCTCTACACCTTGAAACATTTAGAAAGCGACCATAGATGTCAGTTTTCATATACAAAAAAAATATAAAATATGTTGTTTTTTTATGACAGATATTGCAATTCTAATGTCTAACGTGCAAATTTGAACATAAATCCAAAATTTCATTGCTGGGATTTAAAAATGCCCGTAGTTGTAGAAACACCCATATATACTTTACATACTGTTTTACAAACTGTTAACCCTCTGTGTGTGTATATATATACATACTTATTACTTCTCTATACATACTACATTCCTGTTTACACCTCTATACATATATTACTTCTCATCATGCATATACCTACTACATCCTGTTTATATTGTTTATATTGAGTTTTCCCATCAGAAATACTGTCTTCCACAAAATTACAAATTTACATTTACATTACTATTTCATATTTACTTATGTTTTATTTAAGCCCTATATCTTAACTACATTATTTTGTGCCTTAGACTATCATTTTGCTTTTACTTGTGTGATATCCCCTTTTATATAGACATATTTATGAGCATTTTTGAAGGAACCTGAGACCAAAGATTTCAGTTGCCAATGAAAAGCTTTGCTGAAATTGACAAATGATAAATAAAGAACCTAGAACCTTTAAGGGCAGGTCAAATTATACCTTGTGAACTAATTTAATTCCAGCACAACTCCATCCAACTTCAATCTGAGGAGAGCTCTAATCAGCCATTACTGAAAACACCTGTGGCAGATATGCAGAGCCTTTAAGAATAAACATTGAGTGAAACTGTTTTTTAAAAAAATCTTTAAAAGCCTGTTTCTACTTGTGACTTTCACTTGGCTTAAACAGATCCATTTAACATCAATTCTGTCATGTTATTGAAACTCAGCATCCCAGAAGTGAAGGATTTATTATTTGCAAGGATCAGACAAAACTGTGAAAAAAAGCCTGTACCACTCAAATACCTCAGGAATAAGTAAAACAAAGAGAGCGTATTCCTTGATGAAAGACAACCCTCAAGTATGTAATTAAATAAACATAATTCAAAATCTTTCCACATTAAAAAATAACCAGTCATGATGCCACAGCGGGAAAAGCACAGGTATAATGAATAACATTAAGTGAACTCCATGCTGGCTCACAAGGACATTTAAATGGAACAGGGTCGTTATTAAAGGTGTTATTAGTTGCACCTGTGCTTACTGACGAGTCACACTGCCAGGACAAAGGTGCATTTCCATATTTGCTTATCATTCTGTCATTTTAAAACATAATGCTGAGTATAGCCCTGCATCATCTGTTACTAACTAGAGGACATCTTCACACTCTGAGTGTCTATTCACCTGGCAGCTGTTTATAGAAAACAGATGCTCACCTGCCCCCTCGTAGCTGCTATACGTCAAACACACACACACCTGTCCACCATTTACACACAGCTCACTCTAACAGCTGCCATATTAGCTCCATACCTGTCTGCCTGGTTTCCTGCTCAGCTCAAAGCCAGTCTGTGTGACGCTACTAGCACCAACTCTTTTAGGCCATTGCTTTTATCATGCAAAATTCTGCCTTAAAAACAAATTTAAAAAACAAGTTAAAATTAAACAAATGAAAAAAATTACAAAGTGGTTCACACTATGATAAACTAGTGATTCCCACCTTTTTGGCTGATGACCCTCTAAAGCAGGGGCGCAACTTAATGGTGGGCCGCGGGCCAAAAGCAAACACCTATTGTATTGTTTTGTATTGTTAAGATGCAAAATGGTACTGGGATCCCAAGTTTCCTTAATTGAAATGCCCTTTGTCCGTGTGCCACTGTCTCTTCTGCCTCTCCTTGTTTTTCTTACCTTACTCACGCAAAACTGATTTCCTGCGCAAAGTGTCACTCTGCCAACCGTGCTCAGATTATGAAAACATAATTAATAGTAAGGGATCCATTAACGAGCATTTTTACCTCAAAAAATAAAACAGCATAAACATCCATCCATCCATCCATTATCTGTAACCGCTTATCCTATTCAGGGTAGCGGGGGGGGCTGGAGTCGATCCCAGCCGACATTGGGCGAAGGCGGCGTACACCCTGGACAGGTCACCAGACTATCACAGGGCTGACACATGGAGACAGACAACCATTCACGCTCAAATTCACACATACGGGCACAGCATTAACAGCAATTTATATCATATATTTAATTTATTATTATTATTTTATGCTAGAAACATCTGGTGGGCCAAATCAAACCTAATGGTGGACCAACTTTGGCCCGCGGGCCCCACTTTGGGCAGCCCTGCTCTATTTCTTCACAGAAATGAATGAAATGCTGAGATATAGACCAACTGTATATTTTTTTAAAAAGTTGTCTTACACCCTTTAAAATCAAGAAGTCCTTGCGACCCCCGGTGAGGCTTTGGCGACCCCTATTGGGGGTTGGGACCCCTAGGTTGAGAACAAGTGAATTAGGGTGATTTTACCTTCTAAACCAGTTGCCTTCTGATTCCATCTTGGTCACACGTTATACTGTACTTTCAGCATTCCACTCTGAAGATGAGCTGATTCAAGTTTTGCGCATGCTACTATGTTTCGAAAACAGCACATTATTCATCATCATGTCACATAGTTTTGTTGACCGACACCCAGCTACAAGATCATGTTTCCCTGTGTTGTTTGTTTGTGTAACCCAGGGTTGGTGTGACAGGACGCGATCTGTCAGACTTGTATTAGCATGTTGTTTTATAAGCCGAGACTCTGCCTGATTAACCAGCTTGGCTATCACTGAGGCAGCATATTGGATTTATTTTTTTTCTTTTATTGCCTAGGGGAGTGCTATGCATACATTCTTATATTCTGCTACACACTACTACACATTCACAATGTCTTGCAAACAAGTGTCTTAGAGTGTTTCTCCTCTGGGTTCCTGCAGGAGTCTAGTTCCCTTTTATAGGAGTGTTGAAGCAGAGTGTGACTTTAGGTGAAAGAACATCCAAACCACAGTTGTTCCTGATCCTGACCTTTGGATCTCTGTCAGGGAAGTCTGTGAGGAAGTTATTGAATTGCACAGAAGACCACAGGCAGATACGGCTCACGAGGTGGCGTAAGATAAAACACAAACATAGAGCTCATGTTGTGTGGGTGTGATTTGTCGTTTGGGCGGATGCTACAATTACATGTGAAAACAGGGCGAGCCACAGCTATTCGTTTTATGATTTTTTTCTTGCCATCACTACCTAAATTGCCCTGTACATGTCCCAACAGCAGCAGAGAATTCTTGAGGAGGAAGTATGCAGAAACAAATTACCGAACTTCAGTCAGATCCTTCCAAAAAAGGATAGTTTTCTTGGGGAGGTTCACAACCTCACAATGCACAGAGCTACAGATCAGGAAACTTGTGACAGAAAAGCCAGATTGCGGATGAAAGACAATTTTTTTTTTTCCCCCCCCTACGTCTCTCTACATGTATTTTATACAGATTCTATTCTGGTTTACTATCTTCTGGGTAAACATCTCCTCAAGTCAAAATCCAACTCATGAATTTTCAATGCATCCACAAAGAATCTGCCCTTACATAATGAACCTGTTCCCCTCCAAAACAAAAGCATCTTCCCTAAACTGAGTGCAGGAGGGCTCATAAATATTCAGCTAAATGTCAGTCTCCTCTGTGGAAAAGTTGTTGTTGAATATTATAAATCTGCATAGTGCATGAATGAAAAGAGTCGGTTCTAATGCACCGACGGAATTAATAAACCACAGCAACTGTAGGTCAGAGATAGTAGGTCCAGACAACTGCCTCCTTTTTGTTGGTAACAGTGAACAGAAAGTGATACGGGCTCAAAACATAATTAGCAGGAGGATTATCCAGTTTCTTGGTTGTAAATGTCACTCAACTCTCCACTTGGTGTGCTGACACTAGAATGCTGTATATTTCAAGCATCATAATCAATCAATCAATCAATAAATCTAACTTTACTTGTATAGCACCTTTCATACAGGCTCAAAGTGATTCACAGATGACTGACAAGCTGAAAGTAAGACAGAACAAGTACGAACTGTGAAAACAACAGAAAAGACAAAAACAATTCAACAATGAGATAATTTGAGACCAATAAGATGATACAAATTTAATAAAATATAATTAAAAACTGTAATATTAGTAATAGTAGCAAAACAGTGTGAAGTAAAAACTAGATTAATAAAATAACAATAAAATAGAATAAAATTATACAAATTAAATTCAATAATATAAATTAATAATAAAAATAATAAAATATAATACAATTATACAAAGTAAATACAATAAAATAGGTGATTAACAACATAACAATAAAATATAATACAATCTAAGTGAATAAAATAACTATTCTTAATCAAAGGTCTGGCTGAATAGGTAGGTTTTAAGTTTACATTTGAGACTTGTGGAATTTTTCTAATTCAGTATACGGATAGAGGGTGACATATGTGAAGCCCTCTGAGACAAACGTGTAATTTGCGGCTATAAATAAAACGGAATTGACTGTTTGATGAATTCATTATCAGTCTTGGCAGTCATCTGTACGCAGTAAATTAGAGAGAACTCAGGGTCACGTGTCGATGATGGATGTGACAAACCAAGAACAACTTCACAACAGCAACGTTTTGAGCGTTTTCTCTCATTCACATAACAGGATCTTGTGTGTACCAGTGTGATGAAGAGTTACTAAAATAAGATAAAAATATATGAATATGATTTGTGAGAACTTGAGTGTGAACTTGAGTGTGTGGGTCATGTAATGCCAATTTTGTTCTTTTCTGTGGAGCCCCTGCAATCCCAACACATACTGCCTCTTTGTCACGCCCCTTGGCGTCACTTTAGGTTTAGGCAACAAAACCACAATAGTTAGGTTTAGGAAAAAACTACATGGTTGGGCTTAAAACTACTGTGTTGTAAAGGGAACATGAAACTGAACGTTGTGAACACGGGACACAAACGAACAGCTGATTGTAACGTGAAAGTGAAACTTAACGCACGGGACACAAACAGCGGTCCCCTGGATGAAAGTTTTCGTTCTTTAAACTGCTTCACCACAGCACTTTCTCTGCTGATGTTCGTGTCCTGTTTACTTTTGCCGTGGATGGGTTCACATTGCAGCTAATGGAAAGCCTGGTACGTCTCATACCGGTGCTAAAGGGTGCCTTGTGCAGTGGTATCACATGGTGTAGGCCGTGTCAAAGCGTCAGTATTTGACGCCCTGGGAATGAGAACGGGCTGGATGTCTGGATAAGCAGCAGATATGGGGATAGAAGCTAACGTGGATCTAAATTAGACAAAAATGAAGTAACAAAAAAAAAAGACAACGGGGCATTTAAGATATTTTGAAAAAAAAAAAGTTTATTAATTTAACAAGCATACAAAACAACAATTTTTTTTTTCAAACTACCAATGCAGTTTCAGTGCAATTCCAAAATATACATTTTTCAGCAGGGCATGTTAATCAAAGTTATTCACGTCAGAAACAGCCATTTAAATATGTTTTTTTTTTTTGATTATCATGACAATTGTCCTAGCCAGAGGAAGCTCGCAAGTGATACCTTCTTGAGGTAAAACTGTACACATCCAATCTTTAACGTACAAAACAAAGCACTACATCACAAATTAAATATTAAATACCTGAACAAAAACATAAGTACTTTACCCATTTGTAAACAAAGCTTGTAAACAAAAAAAGGAAGTATGTGGTTATAGATATTTGGTTTGTGGATTTAATAAATACCGAGCTGATGAAACTGTATCACATCAGTTTACCACATAAACAGTATTTGGTGTGCAAGTTGTAGCAGACTGTCAGTTATAACTTTAAGTTGAAAATCTGGACAAAGTTTTCCTCCTTTATGTGTATTTTTATTCCAACAACTAAAGGCTATAGCATAGATAAACACAGAGGCCAGTCAAAAAGACCTACTTCCTTTATCATTTTCCTTCAGGTAAGAAGCGACATTCTCCGTTTGCCGACAATGCGGGCAAATCTCATTCACTCACAGAAGGGCTGTTACTTTAAGACAGGATCATAGTATCAGCAGGGCACAGCAGTGAAACAATAACAAGAGCAGAAGGATGGCACCGCCAAAAAAGGACTGATTTGAGTTAAGTCCCTCGTGACTGGAGGATGTTGAAGCTTGTGTCAACAGACTGAAGAGACGGCCGGGTCAGTCGGTGATGACCAACTAACACACAGCATCAACCTCGAGTCCGCAGCTTAACAAAGGGTCATTGTCAGCAATCACAGCATCAGTAAGGCCAATAAAATAGTGAGGGTTGAGAGTTTTATGGTCAGCTCCACTGACTTGAGCTTAACTTCACAACAAATACGTCAAAATGTGAAATTCTATTCAATAAGCTGGCCCAAAATGACATAACTATCATTTTTTAGGGTGGTAGCCAGTCCATAAGTTCAATATGTTCCATGACTCTAGAGCGGCAACGTTTAATCCATTAGTTATCAACTATTAAATTAACCGCCAACTATTTTGGTAATCGATTAATCAGTTTGACTAAGTGTAAATTCTCTGCTTCCAGTTTCCATTTTCTGGTTTCTTTACTCCTCTATGACAGTAAACTGAATATCTTTGAGTTGTGGATAAAACAAGACATTTGAGGACGTCATCTTGGGCTTTGGGAAACACTGCTCGACATTTTTTCACCATTTTCTAATGTTTTATAAACCCAAACGACTAATTGATTAATCGAGAAAATAATCGACAGATTAATCGACAGCAAAAATAATCATTAGTTAGTTGCAGCCCTACATGATTCTTTGGAGTGGTTTTCTCTTCAGGTGCTACAATTATGCTGCTACATGAAACTGAACAGTAATGTAACAAAAACCGATCATGGACACAGAAATCCATTTAGAACTTTTCAGAATTTTGCTTAAAGATCCACATCGAAAAGTTATGGAGTGTTGCAAAAGTGCACCTCTCACATTCTAGCTTTCCTATATCATCAATCTGGGAACATAGTACTTGATTTGAGCTCTCGCCAAAAACTAAACTTTAAAATTCAGCTGCTCCAGGCCTTTGTGGAAGAACACCCTATAGTATGCATAAGTTAGTATGTTAGTATCAGATACTGCTACAGTCAGATTCATCTGGGTGTTAAGCACATACTGCTGCTGTCAAGTGTGTACCAAACACTGTATTAGCATATCAAAACGAATCACTGATAGAACGTCAGATCGTAAGGTCACCTAAATCAAATATGGCCTTTAAAAAGCAAGGAACTCATATATAGATAAATATATATATATCATTCAATCATTGTGCTATTTCTCCAATACACAGGGTTCAAAAAGCACTCCAACTTTCAGTCAGCACCCAGCCACACAGAGCGAATATAAGCCTTTAAGACATAACTCTTAAGGGAGTTTTTTTGCTTATTACAGCATATTCAATGTACAGATTATAACTGCCATTAAAAAGAAGGTAGGCGAATTGTGGTCGTCTTATCGGAGAGTCGTACCGAACGTAAACGGCGTGAAAAAGCACAGCATTCGCTGATAAGTTCCACCGACTTATCACACCACACCCCCGACTTCTCGCGAGGCCGATCAAAACCATGAGCTCAGTGATGAAACGTAGAATGCACTAGATTAAGGAGTCTAGTTGTTTGTTATTTTCAGTCTACTTCAGCCACGTGTTTAATAGTAGCCCATGCAAATATACAAAGAAGAGAAAAAGAGAGTAAAGAATGTGTGTGACATTGTGTGCGTCTGTGCTTTTAACAGTGAAAGGTGATGGGGGGGAAAGGCATGGTCACAGGTTAAAGTGTGAATCAACACTAAATTAAATAGGGCCAAAAACTTTTGCTGCACTAATTCTCTGTGGGTTCTAACTTTGGGGCGTGTTGTGTTTCTGGCCACGCCCCCATCAGTGATGTCACAGCAGGTGTTCTCCATCAACTGTCAAAGGCAAAACACCTGCTGTGACATCACTGATTGGGGTGTGGCCAAATGTTCACCATGGTTTAAGCTTTCAACCCACGCAGAGCAGTACAGCAGCACTTTTCTGCCCCATTTGATTCAGTATTAAATTACCCTTTAAAGCGTCTCGTTTCTCTCTCATCTCAAGCATGGTTTGTACACTCTTCTAGCTCCACCTCAAATGTTGGCGTCCCAGGTCTCTCACATTGTCCGTTTCCCTCTCTACCTAAAACACTCCTCCTCCGACGGGCTTTCCGATTCTTCGTTCTCGCTGTCGTCCAGTTCGGGAAGATCTCCCCACAGGAGCAGGTTCAGACCTGCAGACACATTGGAGGGTGACAAAAGCTTATGGAACACATTCAACAGAGAGAAACTGCAAACAATTTTAACAAGGGGAGCTTATACTGACCTGTCGCATCCAGTCTGTTGAGAGTAGAAACAGCATCGCTGTTGAACATCCAGAAATGGCCGTTGTTACAGGAGAGCAGGCAGGGTTTACAGGGGGCCACAACATGGTAGCCCACAGCATTACCGCTGGGAGAGGGAATAAAGAAGAAACGTGTGTCAGCACTTTACTGGGGGCACTTCTGAAAAGTGCCAACTCCACTAGCGGGGGTCTATTATCTAACAGATGTTTGTTTTTGCCCTGTGTACAACAACAACAAAGGCCTGGGAATACAAAAGAGGCTCCATAAAGCCTCACTGTAGCACCAAACACTCTTTTAGGTCAAGATCAGAAATAAATGCCAAATTTCCTTTTAATTACCGGTGTATAGAGCTGAAAGATTAGTCGACAGTTGTTCCATCATCATCTACATAAAATTAATGGGCAACTATTTTGATAACTGATTGTTTAAGACACTTTTCAAGTAGAAACACCAAATATTCTCTGGTTTCAGCTTCTCAAATATGATAATTTGCTGCCATTCTCAGTTTTATATCATTGTAAATTGAATATTTTGGGGTTTTAGACTGTTGGCCAGACAAGACCTTGAGCTCTGGGAAATTGCAATGGACATTTTCACTATTGTCTGATGTTTGATAGACCAACGGACTAAGAATCATCACATAAACAGACGATGAAAACAGTTGCAGCTCTACATGTCTACATGTTTATGAGAAACAGCTACATGTAGGTAGGACCTACTTATTTGCTGTGCTAACTGTGGTGGCTGTGCTTTTTTATCCACATCTCACATTAGCAGATGGTCTTCCTAAAGCAAACCCCTGTAGGCTATAGAAGAGCTTTACATACCACTTGAGACATGCGATGTCTCTCAGTTTGCATTTGCAGCTTTCAGTAGAGTAGCAGCTGGCCACAAAGTCAACAGTTCTTGGGGGGAGGGAGCGTGTAATGAAACAAAACATAGCCATAAAATGTTAAAAACCCACATTAATTTCACATTTTTAATGCAACAAACCCTGTTAATTACAGATTGGGTTTCCCTATTAGCAACAAATGATCAGCTAGGTATCAGTTAGCTTGTGGATTGCTTCAAGTACATATTGTCCTGGCAACAACAGCAGACATAAACAAAGGCTATAGCAGCGTTGCTACCTAGATTAGCACTTACCTATTGGGAGGTATATCAGTTGAAAAAAGCTCAACCTCGGTGTCTGCAAGAAGCACTGCTTTCATGCCTCTTGTGCACAGCAGGCTGTCACAGAATATGCAGCTCACCTGGGTCACACACTTGTTTTTGAAATTAGCGTTCGATGTAGACATTGTTGTCCTGCTAAAATGGACGAACTCTCTCGCTCTTTCTGCTCCCAGACAGCAAAATGCAGCAGTAAAAACAACAATCGGTGATCGATGATGCACACTATTCGTTAAATTTTGAATAATAACACTGGATTTGACGTCGCAGGCGTATTGATGCTAGCACTAACGTCCTTGTGCAGCCTTTTTTCCTATCGAGAAAACGAAAAGGTAGCTAAACGTCAGCTTGTTAAAACAAAACGCACGGAAAATATCTATTTCCGCGAAACGATTTCTATATAAAACAAAATAATTAGCCGTATTGTTGTTAAATACACGATATCGGCGATTAAAATAGCCTGTTTTACACTACTGGCTCGGCATCCATTCGGATGTAGTTAACAGCTAACTGAATAGCTGTCAGCTTTGTTTACAACTTCCTGGTAATTTAACGGCACTTCCTGAAACTATCTTTAAAAGACCCCACACCTGCCTCTGATTGGATACGCTCCATAGTAACCCGACGCCATTGGCCGCCTTCACATCACAAAAGTCTGAATTTAATTGGCTATAAATGATCGTTGAAAAAGCCCACTTTCAAAACACCTCGAAAGCCGATTGGTGCGCTTGCGTGTCAATCAAATTCCGTTTCACCAATCGCGGTGTGGGAAGCGTAGCTCTCGTCCTATAAAATAAGGCGGGGCTGTGTAGTCGCTGTGGAAAAAAAAAAAGTTGATGCATTTACACCCAGGAGAGGAAGATTGCCTTTTTTAAATAGACAGCTTAAATGACACTGTTTTACGTTAGAAATTGTTGTCGTCGAAACACAAGACAAGGTTAATGCTTTTCCAGTTTTATCAAACAATATAATCAGTCGGGCATAGATAGCGAGAGTTATGGAGTTATTGTTTGCTAGCAAGCTAAAGCTAATGTTAGAGTGTTTTTGGGGCAATTTGGGGCTAACGGTTGCTAGGTAACGTACATTCCCAGATAACGGCAGTGATATATTGCAGTTTGTCTATAATACAGCATCATAAGGACATAACAAGACGCCATAACGTTATTGAAAGGATATATGAGGTGACTATTAAACCCACTTTTGCTCACTTTTACCCATTATCCTCACATTGGTATATATATATATATATAGAGAGAGAGAGAAATGTTGCTTTTTTGTGCACCTATGTGACTTATTACATGCAGTTAAGGGCTTGTGTGCAACAAATGTGGTTTATGTACCCAAATGAATACTATCCATGTGTGCATCCATGCTTGTCCTGCGCACTCCATCTCCCCTCGGTTCCTCCCCTCTCTCACTTCAGGAGAGGGGGAAGAGCCGGAGAGTAGTTTAGTTCAGACAGGCGGCGGACTGGGCAGCTGCGAGACCCGCTCAGGGCAAATCTGAGAAAAAAAAAAAAACTTTTGGAAGTGCTGACTGACGAGCTGTCCCTGTTTGTTCTTTAAGAAGGGAATGAATCTCCTTTCACTTGGAAGTTATTTGCACCATAACCGGTTTTGAGGAGGCGGTGGTGAGGCGCGGCGGATGGGAACATTCAGCCACAGCAGCAGCAGCAGCGCCAAAGTCACAATGCGCCCGGAGTGAACAGAGGCAGGGAGACAATACAGATCCGCGGGCACACTGAGGAGCTGCAAACTCTCATCTGGCCCTCTCTTTTTCTCTTTTCAAAAACCTCTTTCCAGAGTGGCATCCCGCCCCCAGTCTACGCCTGATTTTGTGATTGATTGAGACAAAATTCACTACGAGGGCAAGTAGTTTGATCTCCAAACTCAGCCATGACGTCTCCGGCGAAATTCCGAAAGGACAAGGAGATAGTGGCCGAATATGAGACCCAAGTTAAAGGTAAAACTTTCTCACATGTTAATATACAACACAAGCTAAAGTAATGAGCCGTTAAATCTGTGCTTTTTTACTATATGGTTCCCTGACTTGGCTGACTGCATGCATGGTTTTCTCTACCCTCACCTCTCCTATCAAGCGTAAAGGGTACGCTTGTATTTTCACCGATCATTCATGACGTTTATTTGTCCCTTATGCAGACGTGTTAGATCAATAGTATATCGATGATTGCAACCATAACTAGACCATCACGATCAGCGTGTCTTCAAGCGTGTGATCGCACACAGATGGCCAACAAAGACAGGAAAAAAAGAAAAACCCCGCTCAGAAATCAGTGTTGTTGTCCAGATGTGCTCTCTATATGGTCTCTAAAGAATATGTGAAGGTGGTGTGTGTGTGTGTGTGTTTGTGTGTGTTGTATAGACTACCCAGAGGGCTGGGGTTTCGACATGGAACAAGGCAGGGCGTTTTCTCTCCCTCGCTGTCTCCTGCGTGTCTGTGCTGCTGCTGCTGCTGGTGTGCACTACCGTCCCTTCATGCTGCAAATGTGTGTTTTTGTGTGTGTGTGTGTGTGTGTGTGTGTGTGTGTGTGTGTGTGTGGCTTTAACGCAGATTGCAATCAAATGATCCATTTGTGCAAAGGCTTGTCCATTGATCACAGATCATTGGTGTCGCCCCTGCCCACGATCAAGGACATGAGAGAGCAGCAGCAGGGGTGGGAGAGCAGATCGTAGTGGTTAGAAAGGGGGCGTTCAGATGTTAACTGTTTACTGGCTGATCGATGTGTGTGTGTGTTTCTGTCGTCAGGCAGGCACACTGTATTCTGCTGGGCAGTGTCAGTCAGAGCTACAGTGATTGCTTATCTATAAGTTTAGGTTAGAGGTGTATAGGCTGGGGAGGAGAGGTGAAGCACAGAGGTGGCAGGAAAGGGGGGGGGGGGGGGGGTAGAGGGATGTCAGAGGAAGACAGAGGACAGGATATTGCACTCCTCCTGAACAGCATGTTTCCACTGCTGCTGCAGTGCAAGATCACCAGATAAAATGGGCTACCACCTTCCTCATCACACCCGCTTCTCATGTCCTCTTTCCAGCCTCGTCTCCAAAATTGTCACCTCGTAGCCCTCCTTTTCTCCTGTAGACCTGCTGCCACCTGCAACTTTGTAGGATAGAGCAGTGAGTCACTGACAAACAGTGGGATTGTGGAGCGTGTTGTCACAAATCATGGAATGTTGGAAAACTGGAATTTCTGGTCGCTAATATAGAAATGGGTGACAAATTAAAGCTGCAGTGGGTAGAAATGGAGCAAATATGATTGCAAAAAGTTATTTTTTATAAAACTATATCCTGACAGTAGTGCATGAGACAGGTTATCTGGAAAAATCATGTGCCTCTGTGTCCTCTGGTGCTCCTAATGGCATCTGCAAGATTTCACAGACCGGAAGAAAACAACCAATTAGAGCCGAGCTGGAGTCTGCCGTCTCTGAGCAGTTGTCAATCACTTGCAAACTCCGATCAAACGGTCCAACTAGGCAGCGCTGATCAAATATGAATCAATATTCTGTTACTGTAATGCCTATTTCTCGCATAACATGTTTTCAGAAACATCTTGTAGTGTACTGTTTAGCTGAAAAATTAGAAAGTTTGTGACCCGGCAGCCATGTTGAGATCAAGTTGAGGAAATACCAAGCACCGCCCACCAGCCGGAGCACAGCCAATAGGAACGCTCTCTCTCTCTGAAATGACCTGTGATTGGCCAAAGTCTCCCGTCATGGGATAGATTTTCTAAAGCCTGAAAACAGAGCCATGAGGAGGTGCAGAAGTCTAGTTTTCTCTCAGAACACTCAAATTACAATATGCTGAAAGGTTATTATGGAATTTTTGCCCAATGATGCCAAAAAACATTCTGCCTACTGCAGGTTTAAATGAAAAACCAACATGAAGTGTCTTAGTAAAGTGTGGAGATGCCAGAACGGCAAAAGGTTTCTGGAACTGTACTTGAGGGATAAACACCATTCTTCCAAAAGATATTCATGGGTGTTAAAAATGAGCTGATGACTGCAAAAGCCACGCCCTATGATTGAGGTCAATTTCATACCTATCAAACCTTTCAATGTTCCCCATGCGCCCTCTGTGGAAACATCTAAATTTGTTATGTTTCACCACTCCATCCAAGTTTATCCTTTAATATGTTACTTGTTAATGGACTTGCATTTATATAGCGCCTCTCAGGGCCTTCCGTCAACTCGCAGAGCGCTTTACACTACATGTCAATATTCATACACTAATGGCAGAGGCTAACTGCCCATTAGGATCTAATCTTAATGCTCATCCACACATGCTGGTGCTGGACCAGTAGAAGACAGCAAACGTCACTAACTAAGATGTGCCAATAAATTGCACTTAAAGGGAGCTACAGTGTGCGGACCTTCTTCTACATTTTTTCAAAATTTGTCTTGTCTACATGAAATCTAGGCCGGGGTTTGATTTGGTCTCATATTCTAACAGGTAATCCTGTCAGTTAAACTAATGAACAACAGATGAATCCTGGGTAACTCGACTCAGCTCGCTGTTTACCACCCCTTATTAGCCACTTCCTCTTGTTTACCTGCTTATGTGCAGACTCCTTTAGCTGTCACCACAGTGA
The DNA here is from genome assembly GCA_916701645.2 of Sebastolobus alascanus. Classification (NCBI taxonomy): domain Eukaryota; kingdom Metazoa; phylum Chordata; class Actinopteri; order Perciformes; family Sebastidae; genus Sebastolobus; species Sebastolobus alascanus. Next base: position 255,179 of record CAKAOJ020000048.1, on the reverse strand, counting down.
CATTAGCGTTGTTGTCTCAATGTCCCGGTAGACCGCCGTTTACGCTTAGCAGCCCCGTGTGAGGGCGTTCTGTCCGTGCTGCATTGTGAGGGCTGTCTGCTGTGTTTGTCAGCTCCCGGACTTAATGTTTGTCCATCGACCCTCTGCATCGATTCCTCCTGTCAGTTACCCCGCTTACTCCCTAGCGAACAGCTGTGTTGAGCTATCTCACTCCGTCCACACGTTTTTCCACATACCGTCCTCCGTATCTGGAATGAACAGATGAGAGGGTGAACCTGTGCATCCTCATTACTGTTTTGGTGTCTGTGTGTGTTTTTCCATCTGTACTACGGACGTCTCCAGGTGCTGTGTGTGTGCTGTGACATTCCCAGCAGTCTCTGGGAGACACAGACAGTCTGTCATTACCCTGCACACTGCTGTTAGATATTCTCTAATGGAGGGTATCAAGCAGCCATACGTAAAGCACCTACACGTCACATCCCCGTCTCCCCGTATGTGCGAACACGCGTCTTTAATAGGTCCGCTATTGCAGTCCAGCTAGCCGAGAAATCAACCCCTTATGGCTCTAAATCAGGCAACATGAATAGTCCTTTCACACTGCAGCATCATGGGGGAAATAACTGTAAATCCTCGCTTGGCTTACATTCATACATCGCTGCTGCAGGAGAGGAAGATGCATGATGCACATGCTAACATGCACACATTCACACAGACACGCAGGGCTCGACAACATAACTCAAGCACTTGATGAATGCGTTGGTCCTGATTATTTTCAAGATCCTCCCCTGGCATATTAACTACCATAATTTAGCATTTTGTTTGGCCGATGCATCTCCAGTTTGGCCACTGATTGAACACTGGTGCAGCGCTATCATACTCTACTGTTGCACTGTCGTACTACGTTCAAAATAGCAGGGTTCAACGTTAATGTTTTATTTCAGGCAAGTGGGTCAGAAATCTACTTGATCGAAGTCAAATTGCCCCTATACAAATTGTTTTATTTATTAGCGGTTATAAAATAACAACAAAGACCAAAGTTAATTGTCATGTTTAATCTTTAGTTGAGTAAATTAATCTGACCTCTAACGCCACCCAACTAAACTCCAGTTTTCAGGATAATTGAAATGCTCGCTTTTTGTCTTTACCTGCCGTCTCGCGAGTACTCAATTGGTACAGCGCATGTGCAACTCTCAACAGAGATGAGAAGGAAGCGAGATGGCTCACTCCTTAGCTTCTTCCAGCATCAGCTCCAGAAAAAACTCTTGCCCGGTCGAACAAGTGAGTTGTTAGATTTACTAGCCCGACGTGGTATTTTACTTGACCCGGGCAAGCGGGCAATCCTTATTGTTGAGCCCTAAATAGTGTTAGATATGTACTCTCATACACAAGTTGACATTCATGCTACACACACTCAGGAATTCCGGCAAGATTCCTGAGATAATTTGGCCTCTTATAATGGATCACTTCTGCCCCACATTGCCTTATGTTTTTGAAGTTTGAAAACACGCATCAAGTGCTGACAAATGCTGCTATTTGGTATTTAACCTAATATGAACTGCCATTTTTCATGATGTGTCTCTGTTATTGTGTCTCCCTTCTGCTTCTCCCTCTTAGTCAATTAGTCAACTAATAGGTTGTTTGTTTGGTCTTAGTCGATTAAGATTTCTTTAGTTGATTAGTTGTTTTTTATACTTTTTTCATGCTGAATGACTAAGAAACTTATGAGCACATCTCTGGTAAACACCAGATTTAAAGTGGTTCTTTTGTATGATTCTTTGTGGAGAAACTCAGTTTCACAGATCTGTCGATTAAAGGTCCAGTGTGTAGGATCTGGCAGTATCTAGCGGTGAGGTGAGGAGATTGCAACCAACTGAAGCCTCTATCGCGTGCCAAGCGTGTTGGAGAGCTACGGTGGCCGACGCCAAAACGCGAATGTGCCTCTCTAGAGCCAGTTGGAGCAGAGCCAGTGTACAGAGTGTATGTGGGAAGTGAGTGGTGAAGTAAGAGAGAGAGAGAGAGTGGCGGCAACGGGAGCGAGTAATGTTATCGACCCCGGCCCAAGCAGGAAAAGTTAACAGAGTTTGGTTTGTCCGTTCTGGGCTACTGTAGAAACATGGCGGAGCAACATGGCGGACTCCATGAAGAGGACCCGCTCCCTATGTAGATATAAACGGCTCAATCTAAGCTAACGAAAACACAACGATTCTTATTTTCAGGTGATTATACATGAAAGAAATCATACATATTAATATTATATTCCATTTCTGCCAATAGACCCCCCTAAATGTTACACACTGGTCCTTTAAAGCAACTAAAGGACTAAGAATTTCTTTGGTGGAGGACAGCCCTACTACCTTCTGTACCTTTTGTGAAGGGAAAAAAATGCAGAGTTGTTGTGAAGCTTTTTCCTAAAGTAGGTATAGGGATGTCATGGACACTGTCATCTCACCTGTTGACATGTGAGCTGAAGAATATTGCTTTTATAAATGCACACAGACACACAGTGTACGTGCACACGAATGCTTGAATAACACCATCCTTTTCTCCGCCTGTGTTATTTCACTCAGGCAGAGTGCTGATACTCTAATATGGGATTCTGGCTGATGCAAGGAATGTTCCTACTGCTCAGGAAGAGGGTGTGTGTGTGAGAGAGAGAGAGAGTGAAAAAGAAAGTGGGAACGAAAAAAGGGAAAGCTAGCAAGCGAGAGAAAGTGAGTGAGGCACATTTAAAGAGCGATAGGAATGTTCTAACACAGATGTAAATGGTTATACACGGCGCTGAAATGGAGTTAAGGAATGAGCTTATCACCTACCACTCGTAGTTCACAGAGCGCTTATTTGGAATTTAACCCAGAAAGCTACTTTTGCTTTTAGAGAGACTCCAAATTCCTCTGAGGTTTTTAATCGCATTTCTCCAGTCGATGCACACATCTACCAGAAGCTATCAGCGCCATCCCTCGTCTACCAGTCAGCACGCTTGCTAGGATATTTAAATGGAAAGCTTTAATTCAGGCGATGGGAAACATTTTGGAGGAAAATTAGGGAGTGCTGAGTCTTTAAAAACACTTGACAGATGTTTCATTTTTCAAGTACATTTTTGGCTCGGCGCTTCAGCATCTGTCAAGAGTTTTTACACATCTGGGAATGTTAATAAGTGGCTGCCTTTGCAAATAAACTACCACTGCTGCCACTAATGAAACGTATTGATTATTTTTGGAGAATACAGAGAGGTATACGGCCAGCTAATGTGACAATGTTCTGAATAACTGGTCGTCTTTAGACTAAATACTCACACACAGAGAGGTATGCACAGGCTGTATCTCGAAACAGACTGTCATTTTCCAGAATAATAAACTCATTCAAGCTCCGCAGATATGATGCTGATGTGTCTCCCTGATCCCCGAAGAGGGATGATAAACTGAAACGGTGTGCGTCTGCCTACGTGTACGTTACTTAAGCTGCCTGTTTACAAGGCAGCCAGAGAAACATATGATTTAGGATAAATGGCTGCTTTCACCAGCACACAATAGGAAAGGTGGTGACGCAGCAAGAGGTTTGTCTGTTTATGAGGAGGATTGTGGGTCTGTGTGTGTGAGTGAGTCTCTACGCCTGGGCTGAATATTTCTGTTTGCGTGAGCGTTGATGCATATTTGATACCGCAGAGGGGTCCTCTGACATAAATTGCAGGGAGGTTCTGCTTATCGGTTAACTATGAAACAGTAAGAGGCAGAAGGAATAGAGAAATGACAAAAAAAGAGGGAAGTAGGGCTGCGCAGTTAATCAAAATGTTATTGAAATCGCAATATGGCCTACTGCATATTTTCAAATCGCAGGATGAGGAGGCAATAATTGTTAAAGGTGAAATGTGTGTCAAAATACCATTTTACGTTAAATATTGTGATGCTGCAGAGATGTCCTGGCCTACACATCATATTCTACAGACTTAAGAAAACATCTTTATTTAGTACAGATCCCCACAAAAATCACACCATTATTACCGTAATTATCACAAATTCGTTTTAACGCCACTAATTCACTAAAGAGTGACGATACTGGCATCATATGACACTAGAAAAACCTAATGAATCCATTGGTACCAACTCCGTCATAGTAGCTTGTCGGGAAGGAGGTTAAATAACGCTCCAAACTTGCGCTAAATTGTGTCGAGGAAAAGCTGTCATAGCTATATTCAAAGGGGTCCCTTGACCTCTGACCTCAAGATATGTGAATGAAAATGGGTTCTATGGGTACCCACGAGTCTCCCCTTTACAGACATGCCCACTTTATGATAATCACATGCAGTTTGGGGCAAGTCATAGTCAAGTCAGCACACTGACAGCTGTTGTTGCCTGTTGGGCTTGAGTTTGCCATGTTGTGATTTGAGCATATTTTTTATGCTAAATGCAGTACCTGTGAGGGTTTCTGGACAATATTTGTCATTGTTTTGTGTCGTTAATTGATTTCCAATAATAAATAAATACATACATTTGCGTAAAGCAAGCATATTTGCCCACTCCCATGTTGATAAGAGTATTAAATACTTGACAAATCTCCCTTTAAGGTACATTTTGAACAGATAAAACAATTATCATACCCTCTATTATCCCAAATCATATCGCAATTGCAATATCAGTCAAAATAATCACAATTGGATATTTTTTCAAAATTGTGCAGCCCTACAGGGAAGCACCATTGTTATTGTAACATTGACCCCTTTGCTGCAGCTGCCTTCACCTCAGCAAACATCACATGTGGGTGCGAGGATGTGAGAAGACATCTGTAAGCTAATCAATTAGTGGTCGTTTTTAGGGCTCCGTGTGTGTGTGTGTGTGTGTGTGTTCTTCTTAACAACCTCTTGTCAATTAGGGCTGGACTGTATCGAGTGAGTCCAGTGGAGCACTTACCAACCACAAGTCAATCACACGACTCTGAATGGCTGTGTGATTGACTTGTGTGTGGATGTCTGTCAGTGTGTGGTGGTGGTGAAATTGGAAAAGGTGGTGGTGGGGTGGTCTTGGATCTGCGTGTTTGAATTAAAAACGCTAACGGAGCTTAAAAATAATCAGCCAGGAAGGATGTTTGTGTGAAACTTTGGTTCAGGAGTCAGGCTCGAGCACACACACAGATCGCTCAGGGACTGGAGTGTGTGTGTGAAGCTTCCTGTTTGGGCCCATGGCTTTGTGTCTGGGCAAAGGAATCAACTGCCTTTCACATCACACACACACTCAATGCTACTGTGCTCGGTGTGTGAGGATTTGTAGCTCTGCAGTTGCCTCAGAATAGAAAGGAACTGAGAAATAAAGGTCGTTTTTTTTTAAGGAGTGAAAATCCTCTATTCCCCTTTGATGAGTCACAATAGAACAATGTATTCCTTACCGGGTGTCCCACCGCAGTTTCGGTTTGTGTGCGTGTGTGTGTGTGCACGCGCACAGTAGCGGGCCGCCTTGTGCTGTGTCAGCACCAGACACGACGTGGCTGAAAACTCTCACTGATTTTCTGTTCCCCTCTACCTTTCTCCTTCCTCATTCTTCAGTATTAGATATGACAACTTACTACAGGGCTGCTGCGGCACCTGCGAGAAAACACACAGCGTTAAATTTACCAACACCGCAAGTGCTGAGCTGGCCTCCTTCAGTGCACAAGTACACAAAAACAAGAGTGCTGCTAACAAGTCAGTTAGTGTGTTATTGCGATTTGGATTGAGATGTCTAGCTCATCCCTTCCGTGCACTCCTACATTCTGGATACAGGCGATAGCTGAGAGATAGAAGAGGAATGTCTGCTATCGCCGGGATATGCAGATGAACCTGTACAGGTGTGCAACAACACCCAGCCAACCGGCTCAACGGTGATCGAGAGATGAAGGAATAGATTGAGAGGGATGGAGAATGAATGTAAGAGAGGCAGCCGGTGAAGCCATGTGGGTGAGGTCAGAGTTCAGCTGCCGTTCATTGGAGCCAGATGTTCCAGATGCCGTGATTGGGCAACAGATGCTCCGTCTGTCCTGGTTGGCTAATTCTAACGCTCTGGCTGCCACCCCCCTGTACTATACTAGGCCGTCAGCACTGAGGCATGTTGGGATTGGTTGAAATCTCCCCTCCCTCTTTTTCAGGTGTTCCTGCTGTGATGTAGAAGAAGAAGTGTGTGTGTAGGTGCACCCATGTGAACCCAATTTGTGTGCCCAGTCAATGGCTTACCTCTTGCAATGATGTTTTGAAACACGATAAAAGCTGATGTCATATTTATTCATGCAAAACACAAACACACACACACACACACACACACACACACACACACACACACACACACATCCGTCCAGCCCTGCAGACGTTGTTGTTACCTAGCTGAGTTTTTTGCATAATGTCAACGGTAGTGTTCCACTCAGACAGTTGGTTTCTGTGATGAAGTTGAGCAGCGTTGTGGTCGAGCCGGTGTTAAATACTCGTCCATGTTTGTGTGTGTGAATAGGGGTGGGCAATATGGATGAAATCTTTTATTGATATGTGTAATTTTATTTTGTGATATAGTAGATTTTCTAACAATTCAATTGAGAAGCCTTTCTATTGATAAAATAACCAGATCGGTTTGTCGCTGGATTATACAATGAATTTAACACTGTGACTTGAATCAATGTACTTCATTAAATTGATGTGAAACTCCTTTAAATCCAGTATATATAACTTGAGATATTAAAGGCATACTTATCTTGGTAACAAATTTGTATCGTCTTATGGTACGTGTCCACAGTGGCGTTTTTGGACGCGAGTGATCGCATCGCTCCCCATTGGACTCCCATTGGGCTGCTACTAGACAATATAGGAACCTGATTGGACGAGCGCTTTCCCTCGTGGGCTGCTGCTCCCAGCTCTCAAACTGGAACCAACACGGCGGCTCAATTGGAAACCTTTTGTCTCTTATATTCCGAAAATAGTTCACCGAAATGTGTTTCTGAAAACATTTTATGCGAGAAATAAGCCATGCAGTTGCTGAATCTGTCTTTAATTTAGATAAGATAAGATAAGATAAGATGAACCTTTATTAATCCCCGGGGGGAAATTCAGGGATCGACAACAGTTAGTTTAAAAGTTTCTCGGGAGTTTCCACAGGCAGCGAGTCACGCTGGACGAGTTGCGCTGGACGCCCCTGATTTTTATAAAGTAGCCTAGACCTCAACTTTATGAAAATGCGAAGTGGCCAACGTGACGCCCCGTCTCTCGAATCACATTGCCACGCTATTAGAGTGCATTGCACTGCTGCTTACATAGACAATGAATGGGAAGCGTGGAAAGGACGGATCCTGTGGACACGTACCATTAGGGTTGCGAACAATGTCAATTTTGTTGATTATTTTCTCGATCAAGTGATTATTTGGTCTACAAAATGTCAGAAAGTAGTCCAAAGAAAAATGTCCTGAAAGTTTCCCAGAGCCCAAGTTGACACATTTAAAAGCAAAGATATTCAATTTACTAGCGAAGACAAAGAAAACCAGAAAATATTCCCGTTTTATGAGCTGGAACCAGTTTAAGCTTCGCTTTAAGATTAACAATTAATTAATTTTTCTAATTGTTTGAGATCTAAAGTATATATAGTCCCATTACCCGAGGCTATGTGTGAATGTGTGTGTGACCTGAACCCATAGTTGATATAGGGGCCTTGACCCCTGTTAGGGTGCCTCATTCAAATTTCATTTTCTGACACACACACACACACACACACACACACACACACACACACACACACACACACGGCAACAGCAGAGCAACCGGTTAGAGCATGTAAAAATGTAAAAAGCAGAGCGGTCCGTGCTCCGGCCTTCCCCCTCACACACACACACACACACACACACACACACACACCACACACACACACACACACACACACACACACACACTCTGTCTGTCAATCCCAAACTCCCTCTCCCTCTTTTCTCAATCTTTTTCTTTCTGTTAGCCTACATCCAACGAACAATCAGACCATTGTGAAAAGAACTGCTGGTCTTCAACTCAACCTCTCTGTTTTTCTCACTCCTTCGCGCCCCCCCCCCCTCCCCTCCCCCCACTCCTTTCCTCTCTCATGATGTTTGTCAGTTGTGATGAAATGTGACACACACATTTTCGACACGCCTCCCATGGTAGCTTAAACCAATAATCATCACTTTTATGATTTTAGCATATGTGACACACACACATATTGTGTGAGCATGCATGAGTCTCTACACCGACCGGACACTGACTCACAACCAGCTGAGAGAGGATGTGTGTTTGTGTGTGTTGGTGAGAACACGTTAAAGAACAGTGGGATCTATATAAAGCCGAGCAAGGCAGAGACAAAGCCCACTCATATCCTCTGTAAAACAATCAATAGGAGAACAGACATCCAGCTGTAAATAAATAGGAGGGAGGCAGAAAGAAGGGAAGGAGGGAAAACACAACAGTAGAAAGGTTGGATAATGCTCCCGGGGGACGCCAGAGGAAACAGGTTGTGTTTGAACAGCCCTCATACGTGGCCAGAGAGCAGGAGAAGGAAAAGCAAGGAATCTGACCAAGGAGGGAGGAAAGAGGAGGAGGAGGAGGAGGAGGAGGAGGAGGAGGAGGAGGAGGAGGGGTCTGGGAAATGTGTAGAAGAGATTTTTTGAGAGGTATAACGACGGGAATGAACCCCACTTCTACTACGCTCCCATCTGCTCACTTCAATATGTGTGTGAGAGTACAGTATGCACTTGTATTTGCCTTTTTCACTCCCCATCTCCTTCCCCCCCCACCTCCATCAGCAGCTCCTCTCTGCACGTAGGCAGAGTTGGTTGCTAGGGTTACTGTATTGCCCCCATTTTTCTGGGTTTGTGAGGAGCAGAGGGAAAATGAGAAAGAATAATGTAGATTTGTCTCCCCTGTAGGGTCTGGCTAATCAGGTTGCACACACACTTTGATTCCGTTTTGAACCTCGGTCTTTTCAGTTTTTTTTTTGCTTTCTTGCTTTTGCATTCCTGCTCCATTCGCCTCCTTTATTTCTTCTTTTCATCGCTTTCTTTTTTCTTCCATGGTGTCACTGCTGTTTCCTCATCTCCCTCAGGCTTTGGGGTGCTCTATTATGTGTGTGTGTGTGTGTGTGTGTGAGATGAAGGGAAGCGCGGTTTGATTAAAGGAAATTGTTGTTTCTTGAAAATAATTTGGCGTGTCACTGATGTTTTTAAGCTTGATATTTATGAAAGCCCGAGGTCGCTTTTTAAACTTGCAGCGACATCAAACACTGTAAGTGCCAAGAGGGTGGGTGGCTATCAAAGAGACAATTTCAGTATTGAGACGTGTGTGTGTGTGTGTATGTGTGTGTGTGTGTGTGTGTGTGTGTGTGTGTGTGTGTGTGTTCGGACTGGGCAATCACTGCACACTGGCACTCAACCATCCGGGTTCACACCTCTGCTAATGCCGTTTTAATGAAGCCATTCATCACTTCTTCTCAGCTGAATCCGCATCACTTACACACACACACACGCAGCCTCTCGCTCGCTCTACTCTTTTTCTTCGGTATGAATGTGAGCGAGGACACGGTGTTCTTCTTCCCCCTGGTTGCTATGTGGATGCACCAGTTCTATTTTAGTTTGTTCCCAGCATCGAAGCTGCTCTGGTGGAGATTTCTCCCAATATTCTCCCAGTGTTCGTTGCCGCACATACGCAGGCTTATTATGCACAGAGAGGCTTGTTTAAAGTGCTGAGTCCTTGCTTTTCTTTAAACCTACTTAATGTGGGAATACTGTAGTTTTCTTTCCCACAGTCATCGCACTCTTGTATGGGTGGGAAGCTAGATAGCTGTATGCTCTCTGATCCTGAAAACGGGGAGAGTCAGCCCCTTCTCTCCCTGCTTCAGGCCCCCTCACTTCAAACCAGATGCGCTACCTCCACTCAAAACCACACGCATCACTTAAAAGGCAGTGTTTGGGTGTGTGTACTGCTAACACGCTGACCTTAGCTGGAGGTTACACTGAGGTCACTGTTAGCCAGTTATGCAGCAGCAGGAAGTAGATGTAAAGATCAGACTTCCTCCTGTCTTCTTCCTTCTCACTCATCCGCGTGGGGACAACTCGTGATCGGAGGCCCCCGCTGTGTACAAACAAGGAAACGCTGCTGCATGTGTGCAGATTCACGCAGCTCAAAAGCGAGAGAGGCTAAATGTCACACATGCTACCTGACACGGTGACACGAGTTAAACCTGCGTCAGTGGTCGATCTGAACAGGTGTTAGACCGCCTCTCAGTTCAGCCCTGTCTCCTAAAAACTACATTCCCAACAACTAAACTGCATTCTCAATTACATTTGGGAGGAAATGTTTGTCTTTTACGTATCACAGATAACTTTGTAGGTCTGCGGACGATCCGCGGCGAGTGATGGAGTAAAATGAGTGACGCGCTGGTGTGCGGAGGGGAGGTGGATGGGTCAACAAACGCCAGACTTTCCCCCAGGAGACCGCCGTTCATTTGTCGTTTTGTTTTTAAGTCATTTAAATCCAAACCATGATGTATATTTTTACTAAACCTAACCCAGTAGTTTTGTTGCCCGAACCTAACTAAGTAAGTTTTGTTTCGTTTTGTTTCAATTTACGTTAATCATGTGTTTAAAACTCTTTAAAACTGCGACCGTAATCCGGGAGAAAATACGTTTCCCTCAAAATGTACTTTGGTTATGCAGTTTAGTAGTATGGGAACACAATTTTGTGGGCGATAGGTTTGCTCAGTCGCTGAGTCCGGTAGTCTCTGGGTTTGGTAAACCGGTGAATCTGAGAGTGATGCTAATTTAATCTAATGTGTTTTGACCTTTAAATGTGTTCTCTAAACAGAGCAAGAGGGAGAAATGGGGGCTGTGTGTGAGTTTGTGGACAGAACTAAAACTGAAACATATCTTTATTGGGTACTATTTAAATATACGGCATGTATATTGGTGATGTGTGAGGAACCACATTTGGAGATAAGAGTTACTGTGAGCAGTGACACGTCAACTAGAGACAGCAGTTTCATAAGTATGTGGTCAAACGGGAGTTTACCGCAGGTTCAGAGGACGTACATTATGTATACTCTCATCTCCGGGCTCATATGTTGGAGGGTGAGGTGTTGTGAGTCTGATTGCTTCCCTGAATGCATTCATTTATTTGTGGGTGTGTCTGTTGGCCTGACATGTCGGTGCTGGGGCCACGCTGCCGGGTGTGAGTGAACCCACCCTGAAAATGTGGTTCACCTGCGGCAGGCGGCTGAGTGCTGGAGCTGTTTAGAGGCAGCAGCACATACCTCAGGCCTGATATGTATCTCACTGGTTTCCAGGCGCCTGTTAGCAGACTCTTGCGCTTGTTCTGCCTCTCGCTGAGCGTGGCCAGGGGGCAACGGTGTGTGAGAGAAACATGCTGATATGGGCTCCTCACTCATGCATGTTTAAGCGTGTCCCGGGGCTGCGGAATATGTTCTGTCGAAGGTCTCTGAACCTGTCATGTCATGGATCTTTGTTGTGCGACTGTATGATACGTTTTACCCACCCACCCACCCAACCACTGAGCATGGGTGGCAATTCTGACGCAATGAACATGGCTTAACTGATTCTGAACTATGTCCGGTTCCTGTTCACACTGCCTTTTTAACAAAGGAACCAGAGGAGTAAACATGAAGTTATACAGACTGACAGGTAACTCACTGATTGTCATCCTGCATCATCAGGACCAACCTGGGGAAATCCAATGCTGGTGACTGACAGACGTTTATGCAGCACTTTTAATGCTTCTGATGTGTATATGTATGTTATTTGGTGTCACAAAGAGCTCACGAAGAAATAACTGGTTAGAAACATTATTAGACTGCAAATTGACTGCATGTTAAGAATAATGACTTAACATGTAGAGACAGGACAGTACAAAGCGCCTTTTGCGTGCTTCAGATGACTGGTGTGAGCGTCGGGGAGCGCACAGACACGTGCATGAGGCGTATTACTGTGGGATCACTGTCAGTAACACACTTTTTAATGGACTTAATGAGCTGGCAAAGGATACAAACACGGCAGTTTTATTGAAGGAGTGGTAAAATAAAGGTTATGTAATGCATTACATCAGCGGCTCTCAACTTTTTTCACATCACAAACGAACCGCACCAGAGTCGGCTTGGAAACGGACCGAGACCCACTTTTTCAGGTGGTCTTAGGTTTGGTTGTTTGGTCCGCACCGGTGGGTTTAGGTAAGGGGTGGCTATGGTTTAGAGGTAGAGCAGATTATCCACCGATCGGAAGGTCGGTGGTTCGATCCCCGGCTCCTCCGGTCACATATCGAAGTGTCCTCGAGCAAGACACTTAACCCCAAATTGCTCCTGAAGGCTGTGCCATTGGTGTGTGAATGAGTATTTAGATTAGATCCTGATCCTGATCCTGATCCTGATGGGCCGGTCGGCACCTTGCATGGCAGCCTCTGCCATCAGTGTATGAATGTGTGTGTGAATAGGTGATCGCTGACATGTAGTATAAAGTGCTTTGAGCGGTCGGAAGACTAGAAAAGCGCTATATTGGGTGCCCTGGTAGCTCACCTGGTAGAGCACGCGCCCCATGTACAAACGCTGAGTCCTTACCGCAGCGGCCCGGGGTTCGAATCCGACCTGTGGCCCTTTGCTGCATGTCATTCCCTCTCTCTCCCCCTTTCATAACTATCACTGTCTCTCTCTCCATTAAAGGCATAAAAGCCCCAAAAATACTCTTAAAAAAAAAAAAAAAAGACAGAAAAGAAAAGCGCTATATAAATGCAAGTCCATCTACCGGTGTTTGATTGACGCACACCACCCCAAACCGTACTAACCGGGCAAGCGGACTCGAGTTCCTTTTAACCAAACCAAACAGGTTAGGTGTGAAAGCACCCTTAGTTACAGTGCAACGTGCATTGTTAAGGCTGCATTTAGTAACTGCAATTGTAAAAATTGTTCAACATATGAAGCAATGTCATACGTCGTTACTGTCATCACAGGAGCATCAGTAGGTACATTTCGACGCCTCCCAGGCCCTACAGTTTTCCTCTATTCAGGCCTGTGGTAGAGAGGGAAATCTTTTCTGTCAGTGTCCCTCTCCCTGTGCGCCGGGCCCTCAGTAGAGTGTACAGACCATGTGCTGCTGGCCTGCGCTGTGGGATACCCCTCTCAGATTACCGCCTTAGCCTCTCCCCTCACCCTCCTCCCTCGGCCGCCCCCCCCCTCCCCCTTCGCATTCCGACTCAGTCCATGTGCTTCAAACAGACTGGAAATGGGAACATCCCTCTCCATACATGCACACACACATACTCATTCCTGCTGTGCAGTGGCCCATGTAGAACAGGGGTTGCGATGTACACATTGTGCTACACTCTGTCACACACTTTGTTAGGAAGTAGACATCTGCCTTAGACCTGTGCCGAGCTGAAAGTTGGGTAACACCAAGTGTTTCTTCTTGGAAATAAACCGAGATGAGCCCCGACTGTTGGAGTGATGGAGAGGGTGACAAAGAAGAGAAGAAGAAAGGGTAAAGAGGGGGGATACCCTTTAGCACAAAGAGCCTTCCCATCAATCACTTCATCACATTCGTGGCATAGCCGCCTGACACAAGCATGTTCTGGTGCCCCTCATCACCCGTTTTTTTTTTTTTTACCAAATCTTGCCTCTCCCACTCCCCTTTCTCTCTGTGATTTCTTTCTGTCTGAGGGCAGCGATGCATGTTAAAGGTTGTCGGTGACACATATGCACATACACACAGGCATTCTCTGTGCGTAAAGGTTGCAGTGGGAGGCGACGGGCTAAGTGGCCGAGTGTGTGTGGGGCTCTTGTCATGTGCTGATGGTATTCCCTCAGAGGAATGTGGAGGAGAGAGTTTCCCAGTCTGGAGTGGTGGATTCCCACTGCCGGAGCTGAGCATGAATGTAAACCTCGAGGAAGCATTGTGGTCCCATTTGTTTTGTAACATCAGTTGTATGTAAGTTATAAAAATGTCAGTTTAAATAAAAAAAAATTCTCGCAATATGACCCTAGAATCGTGGGATCACATATCACACAAAAATCCATCTCGTCAGGCTTCATGTAATGCATTTGTGACCCGGCAAGCCAGATCACGGACCAATCGGCGTCACTGGAGGCGATGTTTTTGCTCGCTTTTTTTTTGCTCCCGACTGGCTCCGGCAAGAGTTTGATTGACAGATGGTTCATACAATCAGTATTTTTTGAAAGTGCCTGCCCTTTTCCAAACAGTTTCCAATGACAGCTTCTCAGATGGATCCGTGTTGTTATCAAAAAAACGATACCCATGTCAAAATGAAACAGGTTGAATTTTCACCAGCAATGCAGCGGTTGGCAGGAACTGTTTTTGAAAACTTTTGATGTACGCCTGACTTCCAAACTTGTGAGTCTGCTCTTGAGGTGGTTATAAGCCTTCAAAATTTCAGCCCTGATTGATTTGGCAACACCTGTGGTTACTGATGGTGACAGCATAGTGTTTTAAATAATACAGGTCTCCGAGTTATATTCATGATGACGCACCTTGAGCATCTACTCTGAGCAGCCGAAACAAACATCGGACTGAGAGGATTCATCGTTTCATATTGTTTTTACAAAGAAGGCAAAAGAAGACGGTCAGCAATGATGTCCGACGACACTGTAAACTCATGATCACACATTGTCTTTCACATTACGTGAAATGTGCACACGCACTATAGCTTTTGTCTTCCGTATCTCATCCAATATGTGCACACATTGTTTCCTGTTTCCTTGTGCGTTGCCGGAGAAGCAGCAACTACTCGAGGCCTTTACACACCGGGGGCTTGACGAATAAACGACATGAAAATGCGAAATACTCACCTGCGAATAATACATGTCTAGGGCTTTTATTGTGAAAGGTAAGAACGGAATGTGTGGATCTAGTCTGCGCTGCCTTGTCAAGGTTGAAAAGACTAATAAAGTTTGCCGTCCTGGTTCAGACCACGGAGCTTCCGTGTTGCTGTTTCATAAATATAGGCGCAACTCAACCCGTTCCCCACAATGTGATTGGCTGATGCCTTCATTCATGGTGCGAAAGCTCAGAAAATCGACCTCGATCCGTAACAAAATGACGTTGCTTTTCAACAGTTCGAAAAAATATGCGTGCAAATTAATAGCACAAAAAACCAACGGGCCTTTACAATTACAGAATGCTATTATATTGGGTGTTTATTGCTGCAAATGCCATGAATAGCATCAAAATGGTGTTTGAGCAGAAGAATTATAACATTAATTTATTCTTTTTGGAGGACTTTTTCTTGGTTTGGGTATCCAACAGCAACACTCCTGTACGTCAGAGCATCTTTAGGCAGATTGTATACTTTGAAAGATTGTTTAAAGTAATGTTAACTACTGTATATACACAAACTGTAGTTAATGGGCTTGCAAAAATCACACTGAATTCCAGCAAAACAAAGAAAAACAAACTCGCTGCGATGTTTTTGGCACAACCGCCCTCTATTAATGCCGCCATTGTATCTCCACACAACACGTTGACACTCAACGCCCATTGTTTCCATCGTCTTTGTTACCGATAATGGTCCAGGAAGGCTTACAGTATGTGTGAGTCAGGTCCCTGGCTGTATCCCTCTCCATTGTGTCCCGCGCTTATACTGGGGATGACAATGACGGCCACTGTCCTCCGAGTGAAATACATCGCTGTCACATTCTACATGCTCCATATGCACACAGCACAGCTGGCCTCAGCACAGCTTCGACGGCGTCGAGGCCATTTTGAATTCATGAATTATTTTGTTGTCTTTGGTACAACGGGGAGAATGTGTCTGAAGAAGTGGGAGCGTAGAAAGAAAAAGAGGGAGCTCTCTCCTTTAGTGAGTGAGTGAGTAAGAGAGAGAGAGAGAGAGAGAGAGAGAGGAGTGTATGCCCGATGTCTGGGAGCTGGAGAGTCAGAACAGCAGGACTCTGCTAGATCAAACAGGCTTCCTCTGCGGATAAGAAAGAGAGCCAGCCAGGGAGAGAGAGAGAGAAAAACACAGGCAGGGAAGGGATGAAGGAAAGCAAGAAGAGAAGCTCTTTGTAGTCTTTCAAACTAGAGAGAATTGTTAAACAATAAATGGCACTAATGACTCTCTACTCTCTTTACCTTGTGTCTGGCTCGTCATGATCTTGAGTCCACGGGGGCAAATTTGGAACAGGTGTGGACCACATGTCTCCCTCTGGTCCGCTGTGACCTTTGACCTCTGCTCTTCCCCGCCAGGCCACAAGACACTCAATTCTGCCGTCGAGCTCTTTAGCTCGACGGCTCTGTGAGCGTGCGTGTTTACGATGCAGAGATTACACCGCGTGTGAAAGTGCTCCCTCTTCACGCCCTTCAACAACTGAGGCAGCATCAATAATTCAGCAACACATTGCAGAACACAACGCCACAGAAGGCGTTGCTTTTTCTCTCTTTGCCTCCCTCTAGATTCCTCAGTTTATCTGTCTCCTGTTAAGACTGTTTAATGCCCCCCATTTTGTTTCTCTTACCCCCCCTCTCCCGTCCGCTCACCTCTGCCCACTTTGTCTCTCTCCCAGTTCCCCGTCATGTTTCCACAACTAGAGCTGAGAATCTCGTCAAGGCAGTTTTGAGGGGGCCGGAGGGGAGGCCGTGGAGGGGGATCTAGGAGGAAAGGGTGTGGCCGCCCACACTGCAGCACTCTATTGTGTTTGCTCCGAGTCCGACCCGTCCCCTCTCTGACACACACACACATCACACAAAATAGGACACACACACGCTGTGTGTAGTCACGGACCTTGTGTTCTCTCTCCTCTGGTCGGAGGGGCGTATTCTCTTGGTATCAGAGCTGAGTACAGATAGCTTTGTTTTCCCATCATGTGTCTGAAGCTCTCAAGACGCCAGGCTCCCGTGGTGTCAAAGGGCAGGAAGACTGACGGAGACAGTAGGACTTTACAGCAGGGCCTATCGTAGGGACGTCAGGAGGAGGACGCTATACTTTGACTCTAAGAGTCTGATGCTTCCAGAAGTTTGTCTCATCGTTGACCCTCCTCCTCAGGGAGGTCGGGGTGAGCTAGAGTGCGAGCGACTCTCTGCTCAGCCTCTCGCTCACGCACATTCCAGTGCACGCTTGCTTGCTGTCATTGCGGAGCGAAGACAGGCTCAACAACTTCTCCTTAATCTTTAAGACCGTTCAATGCGTCAAATAAATGCAAGCGGCTGCGTGGGTGCGAGCGTGTTGTTGCAGGTACCGATGAGAAGGTGAAATATAAAACCAGGAAGTCCAGTTTGAATAATCCATCCGTGAGTTTGAAGGCTCATCAGATGCCAAAAAAACACACTGCTCAGCAGGTTGTTCTTTTTTTTTGCGGCGGAACTTTACAGCTAGAAATCAATCACAGCAGCAACAATTTTGTCTCTGAGCGTATGTAAATGGAAGAATTGGCACGATACCGCGCGGTATTAGAATTGGACTGCAGAGTTTGTTGCCTGCCTGGATGACGTCGCTGCTGTGCTTCAACAAAATGTGAGCCAGGATCATCAGCAATGGATGACCTTGCATTTGTTTGATGGAGCCCTGTGCCGCAGCGCTCCCTACTGCGCCAACATTAGGGCCGTGTGTTGGCAAGAATCTGGCGATACAATTCATACAGAATCATGATACAGGGGCAACGATTCAATATATTGCAATTTGTTTTTTATTTAATTTTAGGAAACCTGTCATAGTATTAAGGAACAGAACACACCAGAAATACACCATTTTAGAATAGGCAAAAATAGCATATTTATACTGAATGTAGAAAACTGTTTTCCCCCCAAACTGCATGTGATTATCATAAAGTGGGCATGTCTGTAAAGGGGAGACTCGTGGGTACACAAAGAACCCATTTTTATTCACATATCTTGAGGTCAGAGGTTAAGGGACCCCTGTGAAAATGGCCATGACAGTTTTTCCTCGCCAAAATTTTGCGTAAATTTGGAGCGTTATTTAGCCTCCTTCTCGACAAGCTAGTATGACATGGTTGGTACCAATGGATTAGGTTTTCGAGTTTCATATGATGCCAGTAACTTCACCCCCGCTACAACCTCTGAAAAATCGAGTAGCGTCCGGGCCCGACAGCGGTCTGTCAGATAAGAGTCTGATCAGATTTAAGAGGTTAATTAAAAATTGATAGTGTTTTGGAGAATCGATACAGTATCGCAAAACAATGTGTATCGATATTTTCTTACACCCCTAGCCAACATGATGCTCTCAATCAATACAAAACATGACCGGTTCCCACGTTAGCAGTGGAATATCAGTCTGCAGCTGACTGACCGTCCTCAGCTGACTGTGGTGATAATCATCAGACTGTCAAGATGCGTGCTACGACCCATGAGATGGTGATATCTGAGCTGTAGGGACAATCATGTGGGTGGTATACAATGCCTGCTAAGTAGGCAGTTATGTGTGAGAAAGCAAAACAATAGCGTGTATGTGTGTTTGAGCAACACAAAGGCTGTGTTCATGATGTCGGGGCGTCCTCGGGCTGACCTCAGGTGAGCATGCCTCACCCTGCAGTGGTTTACAAATTTGGCTGTCAATCGCTTAAAATATTAAATCACGAATAATCGCATGATTGTCCATAGTTAATCGCGACTTATCGCAAATTAATCACAATTTTTTTTTATCTGTTTGATCAGATTTGTCAAGTATTTAATACTCTTATCAACATGTGAGTGGGCAAATATGCTTGCTTTATGCAAATGTATGCATATATTTATTATTGGAAATCAATTAACAACACAAAACAATGACAAATATTGTCCAGAAACCCTCACAGGTACTGCGTTTAGCTTAAAAAATATGCTCAAATCATAACATTGCAAACTCAAGCCCAACAGGCAACAACAGCCGTCAGTGTGCTGACTTGACTATGACTTGCCCCAAACTGCATGTGATTATCATAAAGTGGGCATGTCTGTAAAGGGGAGACTCGTGGGTACCCATAGAACTCATTTTCATTCACATATCTTGAGGTCAGAGGTCAAGGGACCCCTTTGAAAATGGCCACGCCAGTTTTTCCTCGCCAAATTTAGCAGAAGTTCGGAGCGTTATTTAACCTCCTTCGCGACAAGCTAGTATGACATGATTGGTACCAATGAATTCATTAGGTTTTCTAGTTTCACATGATACCAGTATCTTCGCTGTAGCTTTAAAACTGAGATTACCGATTGCATTGAAGAAACTAATGGCAAATTTGCGCTAACGCGTTAATATCGCGTTAACTTTGACGGCCCTATTACAAACACATCCTCTGAGCATCCTCTCAGTCTGACTTTAGCTGTGAGAAAAGCCAGTTATACGGATCAATTCGTCTTTCTGACTTTGCTGTTGTTGTTCTAGTTTTTACCTTCCAAGTACTGGGAAGATTTGCTTAAGGCTTACTTGAGTGTTGTGCACTGCGGTATCATGCAGCCTGTGATGCTGCGGTATATAAAGGCAGACTTTTAATTGGGCAGTGAGCTCAAACTGACCTCCGATTCGCCCTGCGGCAGAGAGATTAATTTAGCCTGATACACAAATGAGTGTACACCAAATCGCATACCTGCCTTATTGGATGCTCTGCTGCTCACTATGCAATGATCAGTTGCCTACTTACAAATTCATACATTTTTACAAAACAAAAGATCATGTTAAAGCAGCTCTTACTCAGAAAAGCCAGTCCCCTTGTCTGGTTTTGTACTTTTTTTACTGACATTTTACTGGCTGTTACAGAGCACCAAGGTTTAAAGACGTGTGAAAAGTGTAACAGTGCCCCGTGTCTCTACGCTGCCGGTCAGGTTCTCTCAGTGGAGAATTAATCTCTGTTTGATACAATCTCGTAAAAGTTTAATAGAGTGTCTCTATGCTGCGGCTCATCCTGTTAGAGGAATTACAAAACACTGTAGTGCTCTAATTGTAAACCCTCCGCCAGCTGCTGCATTAGCATCATAGTGCGTCTTTGAATGCTGCAAACAAAGTCTGCCTGATTTGAAACATCATTATTAACTAAGGTTTACATTTTATGCGGGAAAGTATTATTTGATTTCAGAACAAAGCATGCGAGTGTGCAGTGAGTCCCGCTAGCATGCAGACAGTGATTAATATAATCTGTTTCACTCTCATATTAAGCCCGCTGAGATGAAAGACCCGTCTTGTGCATTTTCTATAAGCTCATTTTCCTACCTTGTCTAGAAGCCCAAAATATTCATTAAAGGGCTAATCTCTAATGAAAACCGTCTGGGTAGAAAGTGGGCTTTAACCTAGTAGTAGTGTGTTGAACTGTGCAATGACCCGAGTCCTCATTCGGACCCCTTTTACACCATCTCATGTAGACCTGGTGACCTACAGTATATCCCTGTGTCACAAGCTGCAGGCACGGCATGCGGATCAGCGTGTGTGTGTGTGTACTTACTGAATATTAGTGACTGTTATATACAGCTACACATACAGGCTACAACACTTTCTCAAGTAATTACTTTGGTCTGAGGATTACTGTGATCCCATTGTGAGAGGCTCCATATGATCTTCACAGCTTAAGACCCCTCTCACTATTAAGATGAAGGACCCCGTCTTGGTATTTCAAAATAAAAGAGAGAAAGGGGCTGAAACGGTAGCCTATACGCTATTAAATTACCCACAAACTTAACCGGTAGAGCAAGTGTAACATTGGAACAGTGTGTAACATTTTTGGGGATCTATGAGCAGAAATGGAATATAATAATCATAACTATGTTTTCATTAGCGTATAATCACCTGAAACTAAGAATCGTTGTGTTTTCGTGAGCTTAGAATGAGTTCTTCATATCTACATAGGGAGCGGGTCCTCTTCACAGAGTCCGCCATGTTGCTCCGCCATGTTTCTACAGTAGCCCAGAACGGACAAACCGAAAACTGGCTCTAGAGAGAGACTTTCACGTTTTTACATGAAGGCCACCGTAGTTCTCCGACACGCTTGTGAAACGGCGGTAGCGTGAACCGCAGAGTGCAAAACCGTGGTACCGCCAGTCGCCGTCTGAATTTCGTTGCTCCTAAAGTAGGCGAGGCCAAGGTCCTGAAAAATACCACAGCATTACCACAGTTTTGCACTCTGCAGCTCACATTACCGCAGTCTTGGCTGTCAGTGTTACTGACTCTGCGACTTTCTTGCTAGATTTAGGGACTTTTGGAGCTAGTGCTGCTACCTACTTTCGTCGGAAAAAGAGTTGGTAACACTGCGTTTGTTTTTCGGCCGGATCATTTTTAAAAATCTAGCGTACTCTTGTTAGTTTCTCAAGATCGCCTTTATGTCTCTTTTGTAAGCCTTTATTGGTTTGATTGGATAATGCAACCCACTTGATGCCGCATGGATCTCATGATGCCTTCACATGTCAACAACTAATCTAATGAGTGGAACATTTTTACTTATAATTTGTTTTTAATGGTTTATAAATTCGATAAACTACGCATAAATTCTTTAAATAGTCCAATTTGGAGACAAATTTCTGAGACAGTATTACTAAGATTTATTTACCTTCTGGTGAGTATAGAAACGAAATCGTAGGTCACTTTTTGTTTTTTGTACCAGTAGAGATCGGTAATATGCTCGTGTCTTTATCATCCAGTTAACCACTTTTCCAACCTTGTTCTTTTTCCACCAAGAAACTGACCCTGATCTCAATGTCGTTGGGGACAACCCTTTTACACCGATGCGTGGTGTAAAAGCGCTACGCGAAAGAAAAGCGCGATAGCAAGAAAAACTTTGTTCGTATTTACCTGCAGCTCTTGTTGGTCTACCTCTAGAGAGTTATTACTAAATGTAAAACTGCCAAAGACCGAACAACGCTGCAGAGAAACCGATTGAGAGGAGCAATAAGAGTGTTTCTTTCTTCTCTAGTCCCTCGTGCTGCTCTTGTGCTGTTCAACAAAATTCAGTTGCGGTGGTTTGTTGTGCTGAGGTATTGAGCTGTCCTCCTCCCTGGGAGCTTCTTCATTCAGATTGGCCCACTTTCCCTTTCTCTCTCTCTCTCTCTCTCTCTCTCTCTCTCTCTCTCTCTCTCTCTCTCTCTACGCCCTCCATGTCTCTGCAGCTCTCAGACAAACGCCTGGGTGGCTATGTGAGCAGGTGGGAATGCAAGTGATGAAGAATTTAACTTGGCTGGCTGAATGTGATCTTCACTGTGTGAAAAAAAAAAAAAATCAATGAGTAAACTGTATAGTAGCACTGAAATCATACTCATGGCTCTATTAGCCCCCCCGTTTCTCAGCGGCGGTACAGTATATATACCGCAATGCTACATTCTCCACGGGGCAAAGGCGTAGGTAGGGTGGGGCTCTGATCTTCTCACATGCACATCTTAGCAGTTTGTCACGTAACCCGGGCTCGGTATCTGCGAGAGTTCTTGTGACAGACTGCCGCCTGGTCGAAATGGTGGCCATATTTCATTGGCCAGCCTGTCACTGCCGGCAAACCACCGGCTCTCTGAGCTGTTGCCTCTGCAGGAGTCATTACGCAGCGAGGCCACCTCTCCACAACGTGCAAACACACACATACATGCACATGTACGCCACACATTAGCAGGCGGGAGAGTGAGTTATACCTCTGGAGCAGCGGGTTGGAGAGAAGGGTGAAATGGATGCAGAAAAGGGGAGGGGTGGGAGGGGTGGGGTTGGGGGGGGGGGTGTGATTGTAGTTGCTGCATAGGCTGATCCTGATTCAGCTTTTTCTTCCCTCAGTGATGACGGGATCAGAGCCAAACACTGTACCTCTCTGACTCACACACTGCTGCCTGATTATGATCTACAGCTTTTACCTCCATATAACCTCAGCTTTCATAGCTTCACTGTGCAACTCATACTTTGTTACAGGGCCGCAACTAATGATCATTTTCATTTTGGATAATCTTTTGATTATTTTCTCGATTAAACGATTAGTTTGTTCGATCTATAAAATGTCAGAAAATGGTGAAAAATTTGTTTGACATTTGTCTCCATAAAGCAAACTAATCAATTATGAAAATTGTGTTCCATGGACTGATTACTTTAACTGTTGATTAGCTAACCGATTACTCACCTAATTGTTTCAATTATTCTACAATTATCTCCTACAAGCCAATGGTGGCAGCAGATTTTGATAGATGAGAAATATAAAGTTGTGAGAAGTAGAGCAGCAAAGATTAATCCATTAGTTGTCAACTATTAAAATAATTGGCAACTATTTTGATAATTGATTAATCAGTTTGAGTAATTTTTAGTACAAATTCTTTGATTCCAGCTTCCTAAATGTGAATATTTTCTAGTTTCTTTACTCCTCTATGTCAGTAAACTGAATATCTTTGACATTTGAGGACGTCATCCTGGGCTTTGGGAAACACTGATCGACATTTTTCACCATTTTCTGACATTTTATAGACCAAACAACTAGTTGCAACCCTTGTGAGAAGATAACGGAGGATAAAATTAATCAGGATCAAAAAATCATGTACACACTTGTGCACACACACGCACAGACAGACTGTATATTAAAGTGGGCCACATCTGCATGTGCCTGGCACTCCTTCCACCGCAGCACTATATCTTGTACCCCATAAAACCTCCTCCGCCCGGGGAAGAAGGTTGTAGCTGTAGCTGGAGACCGCGACGGTGTGACCTCGAGGTGGATGTGGTGATAGTATCTCATGTCATCGACTGCTGTTCTCGGTCTCATCCTTTGTCTGATGGAGCATTATTCCCCTGCTCTTTTCCCCCGGCCTCGCTGCCTTCCACTGGCACTCAGATAAGCATCGGCAGCCATCAGCAGATACTCGCGGTGCCGCTGCCCGCCCTCTCCTCTCGACTCACTGCATCCTCTATCTCCATCTCTGTCATTTTTTTTTTCCTATGGCCATTTTCAGCATGCCGCTGATGTCTCTTGGAATGCAGCGATAAGCTCCGTACGCACCAGTCACGTACACATGTTTAGTATCATGCATCTTCATCCCCACTGGGGTTGATGTGTGTGTGTGTGTGTGTGTGTGTGTGTGTCTGTGTTACTGTGTGACAGAGGCCGTCATGCACAACTATTAGACGACAGAGGGAGGCTATTACACACTGTGTTAGGCTTCAAAGCGCTGATGCGTCCCTCGGGGGGGGGGGGGGGCGTTTACATGCACGCGCACATGCACACAAAGCCGTCAAGGTCCCCGTGAGTCATCGGTGCTGACCGGACTAACTCTGACGGGAAATAAATACGAAGGGATGACTGAGCGATTGGCGATGTTTAATCTAGAAGTAGGGAGTCATTACACACCGTCACTCATTCACTGGAATTATGACAAGTGTTAACCTGCTAATAAAGACGAGAATGAACCTTTTACCCTCCCGACGATGTGTCTGCACACGAAGGAAGTCCCACGCCCATCCCCGGCGTCGCCGTTTGAAATTGTCTTGATGATTCTTGTAATGCTGGATGCTTAGAGAGAGAGAGAGAGAGAGCGCTGTCCAAGATTGTCGAGGTCGATTTAACTTACGACACACACTGTCAGACAGACCACTCTCGCAGACAGACACACACACACACACACACACACACACACACACACACACACACACACACACACACACACACACACACACACACACACACACACACTCAGCGGGCTCCCTCCCATGCTTGTGTTGTGGATTAGTCAAATCCCCCGACTGGCTGCTAAGCTGAATAAGGGGGGTGTTCTCCACTGGTCATTTGGAGACACTGCACACACACACACATACACATACGCACACACACACACACACGCACGGTGGGACAGCTCGGCTTAATATTGTCTCTCCTGCTGGTCCAGGACGGTATAATATGTGTGTGTTTTTGTCTGATACCTATCCATACGTCCTCAGACAGATGGCGTAGGTCACTACACTGTCATGGTTTGCATCCCTACGGCGAGGCATGTGTATGTGTGTGTGTGTGTGTGTGTGATGGAGAGAGAGACATGAAGCCTGTTGGAACAGACTGAGGCCCAGATGGCTGTGTCCGACAGAGACAGGAAATGGAGGTGACACCAGGTGGATAGTACCCTTGAGGGTGAACTATACACACACACACATTCGCCTAGACGAGGCCTTTCTCACATCATGTGATTTGATGAATTGACGACAGTGTGTAACCTTATTTAGTGCTGAAACAATTAGTCAACAATTTATATGATAATCCATTAATTTTTAAGTAATTTGTCAAGCAAAAATGCAAAACAATCACAGTTTCCAACTTCCAACTTCTGAAATGTTAGGATTTTCTGCTTTGCTCCGTTATATAGTTGCAATTTCACTGTTTCTCAGACGCAACAAGCTGTTTGAAGACATCGGCTTAGCTCTGGAAGATTGTGATGAGCATTTTTTTTTTATGTTTTCTGACTCTTTATGTACTAAACTAGGGCTGCCTCATAAAAGAAAAGAAAAAACAATGGGTGCAAAGAACGACTGTTTTCATCGTCTTGATAAATTGATATTTATTTTTCGTCTATAAAATGTCATAAAGCCCAAGCTGTGATGTCTTCAAATTGCTCGCTTTGGCCGACCAGCGGTTTAAAACCCAAAGATTTTCGGTTTACTATCACTTAATACAAAGAAAAGCAACAAGTTCTTACAATTAAGAAGTTGGAAAAAGAGAATCTTTAGCATTTTTGTTTGAAAAAGGTTAATAAAATAGTAGGGCTGCTCCCTCTTAGTCGATAAGTCGACTAATCGGTCGTTTTGGTCGTAGTTGACTAAGGTTTTGTCAATTAGTCATTTTTTCTTGCTTTTTCATGCTGAATGACTTATTTCCAAGAAACTTATGAGCACATTTCTGGTAAACACGATATTTAAAGTGGTGTTTTTGTGTGATTCTTTGTGTAGGAACTCAGTTTTACAGATCTGTCGATTAAACAACTTACCGATTAGTCGACAAAATCGCACGAGTGGAGTCGACTAAAAATGTCTTTGGTTGAGGAGGACATCAACTGATTGTTTCAGCTCATGACGAAACGATTAATCAAAACATAGTCGACAGATTTGAAATTATGAAAATAACCATTGGTTGCAGCCCTAATCTCATTTGAATCTGATCCATCCTCATTCTGTGTGAGACGTACCCCCTCCCCCAACACATACACCACTCTGTCTTTCCAGACTGGGTTAGTGGAGCAGACATGGGCAGTAAATGGGTTAGGAGCTAGTTAACTTTTGATAAGCAGCCTTTTTCATTATGCATAGAGACCCCAGCCCCCAATCTCCAACCCTGCAACCCCTCTGCCACCATAGGAGAGGAATCAGAGCATGAGCTGGCTGGAAAGGGCTGCTGGTGTCAGGAGAGGTGAGTGTTGCGATAGAGACGTAGAATATATACTACTGAAAACAGATTGATCATAGCAAGAGTAGGTTCAGGCTGCAGGATTGGTTAAAATTAGCATTAGTCGGAGGTGTAATTGATAGTTCTATTGTTGTAGGTGTTCTCCACCAGTTGGTTGACGTGGGAGACTGACTCCCTCCGGTAGCTTTGCGACCCCTGACCCCTGACCTGCGCTCCCAGCTCACGGAGTGCAAGGAACCCTGACGAGAGCCCACATGGCTCAACACACACAAACACACACACCTCTCATCTTCCTCTCTTTTTCCTGTTGCTGTGTTCCTCCAGCTGGAGATGAAGCATCTCGCTAGCTAGTAAAGGGTTAATGACTTCCTGATCTGAGTAGTAGTGCAGAGGAATTTACCCCCACTGAGTACTACCCCCCCCCCCCCCCCACAGTAACTCCCCCACTCCCTCCCTGTCACCCCCTTTTCTCTTCTCTCCCTTCACCCTCACAACTACCATGAAGGGTACAACATGGACGATTACTGGTGATTTCTAGGGATGTCACCATGATACCAGAAATTTAGTAGCCGATACCAATACCAGTGAAATGCCACGATTCTCGATTTCGATACCACGGTAAAAAACAAAAGTAAAACAATAAATATCACGTACTTCAACATACACTCCTTTATTACCGTTTGCATACTGGTTTTTGTTAGGAAGTTAAACAGGTCATACTTCCCTCTCTATTTTCTATTTTCTATTGCTGTGAAAACATCTCCTTCAAACAACTGGACTTATTCAAGTTTCTCACCAAAAACTACATTTTACAAGATTACATTTGAACACATCATGGTAACATTATAATTTACCTTCGCCCAATATTGCTGATAGATTGTTGATTGGTAATACTCATTTTTACTGAATAGAGCATGAAAGCATCATAATGTAAATAAATGCCACCTCCCGAGTTGAAATCGGCAGGATTTTAGCTGTTAGCAGCCAGTAAGCAGCACAGTCCTGCACGGAGCTAACAGCTAACGTTAACTAGCTCTCATCCTGCCGATTTCAACACAGATTTGTTGTTTGCAATGTAGCATTATCAGGGGTGCGATAGTGAGATTACTGCGTCCCAAACACATTTTCAATCGTCACCGGGACGCCGATAGTACCCTATGGTACTGTAGAAAAATAAGTACCGTCATGTTTTCAGAACTTTGGCATCGACTTGGTATCGAGGTATCGGTTCTCGTGAGATTTGTAGTGATTTCCACGCACCAGTACATCAATGTCACTCTCATACCTATCATAGTGAAGACACCAGGAAGTCACTGTGCCAGCCAAGAAATGTTACGGCACATAACCCCCCATAAAACCACAAATTGACGTTTTTATGTCGTAGCCAGTCGAGCTGTTTCCTCTATTCCAGTTTTGTCCAACTCCCAAGTGCATTTCATAAAAACTACTCCTTTAAGTTAGCCTGCTCCGTATTCTTCAAACTTTGCTCATTCATTATTAACAAGACATTTTCAAATGCTGATGGGAAATATTTCCTAAAAGCTGATATGTGGCCTTCTTATGTCAGTGAGCCCTACTTTCATGATCCATTTTTGTATTTCCTGTGTCATCAGTGGTTCAGTTGCTGCATGCAGTATTTGTTTTTGTGTGTGTATGAAAACCCAAAGCTGAGAGGTCAGCGGCTTGCTTCCTCGCCTGGCTGAAAGCATCCTTCAGTACTTTGTCCTCCATTATAAAGTTGGGCCAGAAGTGAAATGGGGCACCAGTAACTTTTATCACCTGAAATCTCCTGTTCTTTACTTATTTATGCTCAAGCACAGCACAGAGTAGCTCTTATAGCTCCCGTATCGTCCGCTCTCAGCCGGTCTCTCTCCTCACAGAGCAGGTCTGCAGTGGTTTGGCTTCGGCCGGGTTTTCCATGTCTAAAAGTCACTAAGCTCGTTAACTCGCCTCCTTAAGACGACACTGCTTTTCCTAAAGGTTTCAAGCTCTGGGTGAGAGAGGAAATGCCTATATGAGTTTTAGTGTGTGTGTGTGTGTTTGTTTTCAGAGGAAAGTCCAGACCCAAGGAAAAGACATCGGCTGGAATCTTTCCATTCCTGCAATAGTTTTCCCTCCAACACTTACTGTACTGTAACTCTATCTTTTCCTCTACTCCCCTCCTCACTCGTCGCTCGTGCGTGTGTGTGTGTGTACAGTGAAGCAGTATTAGGCAGGCATGTCTGGAACTAATAGATTCCACCTTGCTGAAGAATCTTATTAGGAAATACTACCTGCAACCTGAGGCTTCAGACTACCTTCTCATACAACTGCCTTAAAATCACGTCTCATAGCCCCGCCATCCACTCACACACACACACACACACACACACACACACACACACACTTGCCCCCCTCTTCAACCTGCAAACCCCTGGCCTAGTTTCTCTCCTTCTGTCTCTCTCCCCTCTTTTCCTGCCTGGTTTCAGGTTCGGAGGTTTATATTGGTGAGCTCCACAGCTGCCTGTTTTTCTTCAGGCCCTTTCATTTGAAGAAACAGACACACACACACACACACACACACACACACACACACACACACACACACACACACACACACACACACACACACACACACACACCTCAGTCCAACCCCCCATCCTGCTGCACACACACACACACACATATGCTTCCTGTAGTTGTTTTAGTACGACCCTCCCCTCCCGTGTGCTCCCTACTGGCAATGAACTGGTCCGACTGACTTCCTGTCTCTCTGTCTTCTCTTCCTGTGTGTACGGGGATGAATGGACATATTATTCACAGTGACGCAGTGCCCCCCCCCCCGCACCCCCCGCCTTTACTCACCCTTTACACTGCTTTCTGTTCTTTCTCCTTTTCTTTCTGCTTCTTTCATTCTTCTGAGGACAATAGTATGAGCTCACAGTGGTACAACTCAAAACCATTACTCCCCCTCCTCTTCTCCACCACCGCTGCTGCTCTCTACTGCAGTATCAGCCCCCGGAGCAACAAAGACCAGGCCTTACTGCATAAACACAGTGTGCACACACACAAAAACAAACAGAACGGGTGATATTCTACCTCGCCGATAGCTAGATCTCCTGGTTGGATTTCCTAGAACTGGTTAACGGTTGAGTGTGTGCTGTTGTGTTCCCGCTGTGTTCGCTGATTACCTGGCACAGGTTGTGGGCACTCCAATGCTGGCAGAGGGGCTTGTGTTTAAAGGATTATCCCGCTTAATACAACTCGAGTCTCATTTCTCTGGTTTTGACCTTCGTTTCTGTCGATTATGACAACACGGTTACATTCATTCAATCATAGTGCGGCGGCTGACTCAGTCTTTAGTAGCACAGCACTGGTATCGCTTTAGTGCTCATTATCGGAGTCTGTATCAGGAGAGAAAAAGTTGGAACAGTGCACCCTTAAAGCTGCAGTATACTAGAATATGTTTCTGCAAACATTTGAGGTGACAAATAGGCATTACAGTAACACAATCTTGATTCATATTTGATCAGCCCTGTTTAGTTTGACAGTTGGCAAATCTTTTATTATATAAATTATTAACGTCTTAACAATCAGACGGCCTGCTGGTGGGCCCGAACGCTTTTCTGTATTTCAGAGGTAGCGGGCTCAGTCTTAAAGCTAGAGTGAAGATACTGGTATCATATGAAACTAGAAGACCTAAGGAATCCATTGGTATTAACCATGTTAGCAAGAGTCAAGAACACTAAATAGTGCCCCAAAGTTACGCTAAATTTTGGTGACATGTCCATTTTCAAAGGGGTCCCTTGACCTCTGACCCCAAGATATGTGAATGAAAACTCTGAGTCTGAGATGAACAGAGTGAGAACTGTATCTCATTAGATAAAATAGAGGTTGACAAACTGCATAATTTGCAGTTAAAAAAAAAGGTAACAAATCACAATATATCTTATTGTAATACTCAGCATATTGAAAAGATGTTTAAAATCGCAATAATATCGTATCGTGACTTAAGTATCGTGATAGTATCGTATCGTGGGGCCTCTGGTGATTCCCACCCCTATTGCAGACTTCTCGTCTCCGATTGGTTATTTTTGTACCGACTGCAGCTTTAATCTCTGCAATTAACTTGGTAAGTGCAGTGTCGTATTTAGCAACAGGTCAAAAACTGCGAAAATAAGACTCAATTATCCTTTAAATGAAAAGACCTGTCATCAGTGTCTGTTTGTTGCTCCTCTATTGTTTGTACCCTCCCCCCCCCCCCTCTCTCTCTCCAGCCAGTTCAAGCCTCGTCTCGAACACTCATCACGTCTACTTGTTAAACAGTTGCCATGTGTGTGTGAAAGTGTATGCCTGTGTGTTTGTGTGTGTGTGTGTGTGTGTCTACAAACCAGTCCAGTAATATAGGAGGACAGATCTGGGGTGGGGCTTCCAAGAGCAGGCTGAAGCTCTGCTGTCAAAACAGCTCAGAGTGACATCTTGGACTCGCAGTGTCACATCGCTGTCACTCTGTGTGTTTGTGCGTGTGTGCGTGTGTGTGTGTGTGTGTGTGTGTGTGCTGTGCCCATATAGCCCAGGGTGTTTTCAGGTATAATGAATGCTAGCAGCAGTATGTGTGCCTCCTGTATCTAGGCCAGCTCAGAACAGAATCCAGGGCCGCTGTCACTTCTGTCAGCTTCCAACTAAACCGCCTAAAGCTGGAGGTGTGTTTGCTGCAAAAGCTAACTTCAGTTATAAACCGTAACGTTGCAGCCGGGAAACATGACTTCAAGGCTCCGCACTGTGTTTGCCAAAACGGGACCATGTGACTGGTTGGGTTGCCTTTTTGGCAGCATCTTTATTTCCTCTTCTAGTTTTATTTCCTTCGGAGTAAACATCACACTTAACATGCAGCAACATGTCTGCCCGCTGCAAAGCTAACAGCAGGCATTGACCGCGGTGGTAATGTGACATTCTAGTGTGGTTAACGCCGTCTCCATCCATCGCCTCTCTCTCTATTTTCATCTTCTCTTTTCTGGGTCAGAATAAACAAACTAATCAATAATGGATGATGAGGAGGGGCAGGTTTGGGTGAAATGGTTTGAGAGAGATTTTTTTGCAATTTCATGCTCACGTTGTTTCTACATAGAAAGCCAGACATATGAATGTTATAGATTCACACACGTATACATTCACACACATGATACACCACCCCGTCACCTACACTCAAACCAACAGGTGGCTCCTATGACTGGGTTGCAATAACCGAAGGAAATGTACGTAGTTTCAGTATGTATATATGTAGCTCTATACCAGTAACGTTACACTAACAAATCCTGAAGGATGCGTAGATGCCTGGTGTTATTTTAAAGCTGGATTGCTCAGCTTGATCAGTTTCTTTATACTTTATGTGAGTAATGGCAGATGTTGATTGGTATGGTTTGCCACTCAGGAGGGAATGACCATGGTGATTTTGGTGCACTGTGACCTCACTAGCTACCTTCTAAAAGTCAACAACAAGTGGGCAACTCCGGGGTCTGAAAAGTGAAGCCAACGCTGAAGTGCCTTAAACTTACATTCTTTCTAATAGCCAGCAGGGGGCGACTTTTCTGGTTGCAAAAAGAAGTCTGATTGTATATAAGTCTATGAGAAAATGACCCTACTTCCAACTCGATTTATTACCTCAGTAAACATTGTAAACAGGAGTTTATGGTCTCGATCGCTAGTTTCAAGACTTCTTCAATACAGCATGATGTTCATTTAGTCAATTATGGTCCCATTTAGAGTCAAATAGACCATAAAGCAGGGGATGCTTTAGGGCGTGGCTGCCTCGTGATTGACAGGTCGCTACCACGGCGTTGTCCGGTCTGGGTGTTGTCCAGTTGTAGAACTTTAACCCTTTCACAGTGTGTTTTCAGTTCATGAAAGTTAATTATAACCTTTTTGGTCGCCTAAAACTGTCTTATTCAGCGTTCGGTTGTACTTAGCTCCACCATCTCGTGCCACTTCTGATTGCAAAAAACCAAGATGGCGACGGTCAAAATGCTGAATTAGAGGCTTCAAAACGGCAATCCGCAAACCAATGGGTGGCGCCACGATGACTACGTCCACTTCTTATGTACAGTCTATGGTCGACGAGGGCAGTATGTAGACAGGTTTGTTATACAAGAAAATGAAAATCCCGCAGAGAGGGAGAGCTGCTTCAGAGGTCAGCAACCACCTTCTTTTGCTGAGTTTTGTTGTGGTGTTGGTGGGACTGGTGAGCAAAGTGTATGGACAAGGCTCGTGCAGACTGAGCCAGACAGCCCTCAGCACTGCAGACACAGGAGGAGGAAGAGGAGGAGGAGGAGGAGGAGGAGGAAGGGGAAAAAAAGAGAAAGGAGAGCATCAGTAAAGTAGAATCCCAGAGCCCGGTTACAAGACCTGCTCTCATCTGCCTGGAAAATGTGACTGGGCTGTCTGGAGGGGGGTGGAGAGGCGTCACATTCCAGTTCACATCCCACTTCTTCTCACCGGCTCCGGGGATGATGACCGTTACAGAGGGATGAGGCCGAGAGGCATCGATCTTTTCTGACGGCATCTCTCTCCTCTTCGCTGTACCAAGCTCCCCGTCTCTCAGCTAACACTCCTCTCTCGTTTGACTATAACAGCGTCTAGATGGATAAAGCTTTGCTTTTTTTTTTTTTTTTTTAGATCCCTCAGGGGAAATTCAGTCTAACAGCCAGTATCAACAAGGTACAGTGTGGAGAGCTCAGGGTTAGCTCTGGTTGAGCCACTCAGCCATATATTTTGTAAAGATGAGCGTGCTGCCAGAATCGCTCTTCATCCTAATGTGACCGTCAGGGGCCTGAGAGGGGTTTCGGGGCACAGTGCACGGCCTCCCTGTTTAAATGAATTGCACCCCCATTAAACCTGCTTTCTAAACATTGGGGTCACATGGGACTGATGTCACCTTTTCTCTCTACATATCCCCCACCACTCCAGATGCCCCTCCAATTGATTACCTTGCACTTTCTTTCACCTTCTTACTTCTTTTAGGGCTGCAACTAACGATGATTTTCATTGTTGATTAATCTATTGATTATTTTCTCGATTAATCGATTAGTTATTTGGTCTATAAAATGGTGAAAAATGTCAATCCATGTCTCCCAAAGCCCAAGATGACGTCCTCAAATGTCTCGTTTTGTCCACAACTGAAAGATATTCAGTTTACAGTCATAGAGGAGTAAAGACACCAGAAAATATTCACATTTAAGAAGCTGAAATCAGAGAATTTTGATCCTTTTTTTTTCTTAAAAATGATTAATAGTTGGCGATTAATTTAATAGTTGACAACTTATCGATTAATCATTTAAGCTCTACTTTTTTTCATATGTTTGTGCATGTGGTGTGTGCCGTTGTGCTTTTGGGTTAATTACAAGGCCGCCATCTCGAGGTTGTCGTGTCGCAGCCTTGAGAGGTGGGACACTGACTCACTCCCCATCATTTACAGCGCTGTGCAATGAGGAAATTACAAACACACACACACGCAGACCACGAGACAATAACACATGTTGTCAAAGCAATTATTCACACCAGGTCATTAGCGCAGATGCAGACTGTGTGTGTGTGTGTGTTGCGTATGTGAGTGTTTGCGCCGTAGTGTCACAATGCCACAAAACTCCTCTGCTCTGGCCTTTTAATCAGTAAAGAATGACTGCGAGCGAGCGGACGCAGCCGCTGGCGAGTGGCACAATGTTTAGTGTTTATGAGAGAGAGAGAGAGAGAGAGAGAGAGAGAGAGACGGGGGGGGAGAGGAGGAGCGGGGTGGTCATGGACACATTTAGATATCCCACTTCTCTTTGTGGTAATGACAAACTGCACTGTCAGCTGTTAAACACAAAGGCAGCATCAACAGTCGCTGTCGGCCGGACGGACGGCTGACTGTCTGCCTGCCTGTGATTGTTTGAATCGGTGTGTGTGTGTGAGGGGAGTCTGCACTGCACCCAAGAAGACAGGATGGAAGCCAAAACTGTCCGCTTTCTCTACAGCCAGCATTGTAAAGGTACAGTAGGACGAGCTGTGGTGGTAAACTAGCTGCACAGGCTGGCGATTTTTGGAGAAGTGTGTTGTTTCTTAACTCTTTAAAAGGTTGCAGCCTACTCAGGCAGCTATGAGAGCATAGCATTAATCTGTCAGCTGTCAGCACTGATCCAGCTTATCAACATCATAGCGTGTGCGTCCTCGGATGTGTGTGTGCGTATGCACGTGTTGCTGCTGCTCGGTGTGTCTCCGGTCTATAACTGCAGTGGGCAGGACTCTCCAGAGGACTTTTTTGTAGCCAGTGATTGAATATGGTTACTGAGTGTGTCTGCACTGAGTGCACTCTATTAATTTGAGGCCAGACCAGAGAGCAGCATGGAGGAGGGAGAGGGGGGAGGGGGGGGGGGGGGGAGGAGGCAGGAGGAAAATGAAAAGTGATAAGCTGGGATAAATGACTGCCTCTGGAGATCTCTGTGTGTGGAAGGGGATAGCTTGATCGCGCACACACACACATATGCGTATATATGCGATGATGTACACACATACACATGCACAGCAGGCTATGCTTTGTGGGAGGGGAAGTGGATTTCAGCCGAGAAAACCCCAGGCTGATGTGTCAGGGCCCTGCCAGGTGTTTCACCATCCACATAAAGAGGAAACTGCTTCAGACTTACACATTGTTGTGGCTCGTATCTTTAATGATAGCGCCGCACTGTAACGTATGCAGCTGAGCTTACTCCCCCAGCTGTATGGACAATTGCATGTTCACATTTTTTTAGAGAAAAGAGGCCTTTGATTTGAGGACAAACGCACAGTGTAGGCTGGCCTCAATGTGTCGATTACACCTGGATTGCGGTCATAATAAAGTTATAATAAAACTCACCCATGTCTCTCCATCACCCCCCGACAGAGATCCGTGCCCAGCTGGTGGAGCAGCTCAAGTGTCTGGATCAGCAGTGTGAGCTGAGGGTGCAGCTGCTGCAGGACCTGCAGGACTTCTTCAGGAAGAAGGCCGAGATCGAGGTGGACTACAGCCGCAACCTCGAGAAGCTGGCCGAGAGATTCCTCACCAAGACCCGCAGCACCAAGGACCATCTACTCAAGTATGGGACGCTCACATTCACATTAGGGGTGTAAGAAAATATTGATACACATGAGTATCGCGATATAATGTTGTGCGATAACTGTATCGATTCTGGCCCGCCGTCGGAACCGGCCGCTATTCGATCTTTCGGAGGTTGTAGCGGGCTCAGTTTTAAAGCTAGAGTGAAGATACTGGCATTATATGGAACTAGAAAATCTAAGGAATATATTGGTACCAACATGTCATACTTGCTTGTTGTGAAGGAGTTTGCGCAAGATTTTGGCAAGGAAAAACTGACATGGGGATATATTCACAGGGGTCCCTTGACCTCTGACCTCAAGATATGTGAATGAAAATGGGTTCTATGGGTACCCACGAGTCTCCCCTTTACATACATGCCCACTTTATGATAATCACATGCAGTTTGGGGCAAAAACCATGCAGTTTTTTACATGCAGTATAAATGTGTTATTTCTGCCCATTCTAAAATGGAATATTTCTGGTGGGTTCTTCATACTATGACAGTTTTCCTAAAATTATGTAAAAAAAAATCGCAACATATCGACTTGCTTTCAGTATCGCAACATATCGCAATATATTGAATCGTTACCCCTGTATCATGATACGTATTGTATCGGCAGATCCTTGCTAATACACACATAGCACTACCCCACCGGGCAGCAGGTTATTGTGATGTTGCGTATGATTTTATTCGTTTAGTTCAAGTGGATTCCAAGTGAGATTAAAAGATTGAAAAAAAATCTTTATTTAGCCCTCTAGTGTGAGAGCGCTGTCAAGATGAGTGACTTCCTCCCTGAGAAAAGAGAAGTAGAGACGAGCGAAAAAGAAAAAAAAGAAACAGAAGGCCGGCCGAGAGGGATTGTGAAGTTTGAGAGAGGCCATATTGGCGTCCGGAAAATACCGACTTGCATCACTCTCTGCTTCCCAGTTTGATCTGATGAAACGGCAACTGATCTATTGCTTGTACATTTCATTAGGATGCTCACTTCTGTTATCAGCGAGGTCCTGTGAGTCTGTGTGTGCTTGTGTGTGTGTGTGTGTTTGTGTGCGTGTGTGTGTGGCTGTACATTTAGCCAGAAATGGCCAGGTGGTGATTTTGTGCTCTGACTATTTCTCGGTGTCTTGCTGTGTGTGTGTAACCTTGCCCAAACAGGGATCCTCTCCCCTCAAAGAACGTCAAGCTCTCTCTCTCTCTCTCTCTCTCTCTCTTGTCTGTCTCTCTCTCTCTTGTCTGTCTCTCTCTCTTACTCACTTCCTCATTTATACATAAGATGCATACAAATACACAGCGGAGCTCAGCAGCTTTAGCAGCGGGATGTGTTCTTGTATAATTTATCTGGCGGTTTTTGGTGGGAGCGAGCGAGCGCTCTGTTTCCCTGTGGGGAAGGATTCACTGAACTGCTAGCTAATCATAAACCACACACACATATTCAGTGGAGCTATACCTCAGATAAATGTGAGGCAGAGGGTGCTTTCCATTTAGCTAATTATGCCTCCTTGTGTCCTCGCTCCTCCGTCTTTCAGCCTGTGACTTAACCAAATTAAATGCAGAGGAGCTTTGAGCAATGAAACACAGGTGTAACCCGTGCAGAAGTGTCAACACCCCGCCGATGAGAACGTCTTTTATGATCGATCGCTGCTGCTGATCCGAGGCTCTGTGATCATTACTGCGGTATCATTAATACAGTATTACTGCAATACTGTGATTTTTTTTCTCAAACAACCCATGGGGGGTGGGGAAGCACGAGAAGCTGCACCAAGTGTGTCATGATTTGTAGGACAGCTGTGCGTTATTAGTAATTGCTGCTTACTCTTCACAACGGCGGTGTTGGATTGAATGAGGATGACCCCTTCAGTAGATCCCATTCCTCATCCTTCCACGCATTTATCTCTCGCATCTCCAAGAGCCAAAATACAAGGAACAGACAGATGCAAGTAATGAAACGAGGAGGAGACACGTTAGCTAAATGGAAAGCACTCATAGTGTTAGGTGCCAACTTTGGGTTGTTTTTCAGCTTGTGTTACTAGAGCAATTCTTGTATAAATAGATATATAACACGCAATTTACCACATATATGTTTAGTCTTTGTCACATCTACATAATGCAATAAATGAGCTTTTGATTAAAGGTATGGTGGGCAGTGTTGTTCAGATACATCCTTTGTTATATATTTTTTTGAAATTCTCATTACATACGGTCAGCAATGAATAAATCAAATGCTCCGACAAAAAAAGAGAAAAAAAATCTGTCATCTGTTGCCTTTTCAGGACTGTAATAAACCCGTCCAATCATCTCATTTGGGCCCAATGAAGGCTACATGCCTGTCTACCTACTTACCTGCCTGTCTACCTACTTACCTACCTGCCTGAAGGGACAGATTTTTCATGCCGAATTCACACCAGGCAGCGACGGAGTGCAGCTCACCGCAATAATTAGGCCGGTAGGCGTGTTCACGTGTTTCAGGCAGGAAGAAATTCTTTGTAACACAGGTCAACATGTCACAGAAGTCACAGGATCTGAGGATCTCTGGCCGCACTTCAGCGCTAAAAGTTCAACTTTTCTCAACTTTTGTTTGGCCGCACTTCGCCGCAGAATTAAACGGTCCGCATCTTACTGAGCTCGGGAGAGGCCGCCGCAGCTTTCCACAGACATTGCATGGCAACTCGCCGCAGGCTGCACTTCTGCAACTTTTGGAGCTAGTGCTGCTAGCTACTTTAAGTGGAGAAGAGTTGGCAACACGTGGCTGGGTTTTTGTTTTGTTCATTCATTTTTAAAAGTGCACTTTGGCTAGTTTCTCAAGATTACCGAGCCTGCCTATAATAAGATTTTATGTTTGTCACTTACTACCCTTGGTGTGAATCATCCACCAATGAACAAAATCAGAAATCTATAATTATGCAGCAGCAACATCTCAACTATCTTAGGACCCTAGTGTATCATTTTAAGTTTGCAAAGGCGTAGCATTTGTTTTATTGCTTCTTCATGAAATAAATTAATGTTTCTAAAAGAACAATTAGGAGAAACTTTTTTTTTTTCTTTTGTCTCCTGCTTTGATATTTACCATTTGATATGACTTCAACAGTAATATAGGTGTTTTTTGTAGCCTTTTGTTGTAGAGGAAACACTATCTGACTTTTTTTCTGCTTGTCTTCTTTCTCTCTCTGGCTTCCTGTTACCCATGACCTCCTCTACAGCGACCTTCCTCTTTTTTTCCCCCTGCGCTGTTCTCGTTCTCCTTTCTCGTGCATCGTGAACTTGTCCAGAAACACTCATTTCTCTGCTGGGGGCAAACCTACATCCATGCTCTCTCTCACCCCACACACACACACACACACAGGCACAGACTAAAAGGGATCGATAGGGCCTCTAAACGAAACCCAATTCCAACCAAGAGGACATACCCCCCCGACACACACACACACACTCATTTACAACACACACACCCTCCAGCTCAGATCAATAGTGAGACAGTTGCAGAGTGTGTTTTTTCCCTGTGTTGCATACTGGGGGGGAGGGCAAAGGATAGCAGAGAATAAAATATGTTGTTGAGAGGGTCAGCTGCTGCCGCTGCTTCAGCGGGTCTGTTCACATCATAATCTAGCAAGAGAAAAATACAATTCACAGACTGACAAGTGTTCAAGCTTTACTTTTCATTTCTCTGTCTGCTTCTCTCCCTCTCTCTCTTTTTTGCTTTTCTCTTCGTCCAACATCTGTGTGTTTAACAGTCTCCCTGCATCTGCTGCTGCTCAGTCCGGGTGCCACGCTGGAATTCCAGCTATTTTCCGGTTGTGTGTGTGTGTGTGTGTGTATATTTTTGTGTCTGAATGTAGGTGTGTGTGGCTGTTTCTCCGTACAGCCAGGCGTTGATGGTGCTCCAAGCAATGTGGGGTGTGAGGGTTGTGTGTGTTGATCCCGTGGAGACCCCTGGTATTCCTGCTATTTGGCAGACCGTGTACAGCAGTGGTGGAGGAGGGTTACAAGGTTTAACCGTATTGTGTATGTGTGTGTGTGTGTGTGCCCCGAGGCTGACAGGCTGATTGGTCACACAGAGAAGCCCTCACAAGTCGCACACTGATTCAAAGCTCATCCTTATGCTAAATATTAGACCAGTTTCACTGTTAATGAGCTGCAGCCCCTCACACAACCCATGGCTACAGCGACATATTATTTCAATGTGGGTTTTGCGTTCTGGTTCTAAAGATCAAATGCTCATATGACCACACGTGGACCGGAAATGGCTGTTTTGCATCTGTTGTCTTCAACATAGTGCAAGAATACAACATTTATAAATGTCCCCAGTCATAGAGAAAGAAAAGAAGAAGAAAAAACATCAACTAACAAACACTACCCTTCAAAAGAAAATCATAATAAAAAAAATCTACTAGTTGTTCTTCTAATAGCACGCTGTGTCTGTATTTTGTGCAGCCGGACCTGTTTCTTCTTGCATCCTTGTGTCAATATAATTCTAAAAGTCTTGTTCAAACAACCAGTGCATCTGCAGCCTGTCGCCTCGACAGACCTTAAGTTCAGTCAGAGCATTTCACTGTTCAGTTTGCATCAGTCGTACTAAACCGCCAGCAGCGATGCCCCGTTTAATGCTACGCCTTTTGATCCTGAATGTAAGATGACCATTTAGCATTTTCCCTCCAATGTGAGTCACTGGCAGCACCTGACCCGAGGACCGACTCTGTTCCCAGCGTGCACCGTGTGACCTTCGGAGGGCCAGTGACATTTCACTGTTTACCTTGTGATAGCCGAAGGTCACGGAGAGTTGGGTGATATTTCACCCGGTGCTGCGGTGCCATTACCATGGCGATCACTGGTGGGCTGAGGGTGACATGTCACATGGAGGCGGAGAGGTAAATGCTCTGAGTAAATAGAGGAACCGCGGCCCTGTTTTTGGTGGAGAAAAAGTGTTGTGCAACCGGTGAAGACAGACACAGAGACACACAGGAAAAGACACAGACAGAAGTTGAAAGCAGAAAGTGATACACACACTCGTGTCCACATAACCGTTGCTCAAGCTATGGATACGACACATGGGGAGTTTCAGGATTTGGGCTTCGTAATAGTGCGTAGGTGGATTATTTTTTCTCTTTTTTTCCTTGTGAAA
The DNA here is from genome assembly GCA_916701645.2 of Sebastolobus alascanus. Taxonomy (NCBI): domain Eukaryota; kingdom Metazoa; phylum Chordata; class Actinopteri; order Perciformes; family Sebastidae; genus Sebastolobus; species Sebastolobus alascanus. The sequence goes on along the minus strand of CAKAOJ020000048.1, from coordinate 214,692 downwards.
TCATTATCGTTATTACACTCAGTTAGTCATCTGATCATCCGACTGGTGACAGCGAGTACCAGCTTATCACATCACTGTCTATGACTCATCTCATCAGGCCCTACTTTCACACACACACACACACACACACACACACACACACACACACACACACACACACACACACACACACACACACCCACGGACACCACCCCCACTCTATACCCCTCGGTCAAAGACTTTCTCTGTCTGTCTGACCTTGTGGATGCTTGGGTCACTGCTCCACTTTTCCTGACCCCCATTTGTGTGTGTGTGTGTGATGTAAATGCCTTGAAGCTCTTTGTCGTCTCTATCCAGTTAAAGCTGCTGTTAACGACACAAAGACCGTCTTTCATGCACTTACACTCAATCATAATCCATTTTACCCACTAGATCATCCGTGGATCATCCAGAACACATACTGTACACACACACAGACACACACACACACACACACATTGTGTGCAGACTCTGAAGGGGGTGTGTTGTTGTCATGAAAGCAGGGCATTGCCAGCCTTGCATTTTCTGGCTTCATGGGCACTTGAAGCAAAGACAACGAACTATTGGTGAAATCATTACAGTCTTCAAAGGTACAGTGTGTAGGATTTATTGACATCTAGAGGTGTGGTTTTAGATTGCAACCAGCTGAGTACCCCTCCCCTCACTCCTCCCTTTCCAAGACTGCGCTTACGTGAGCCGCCAAGTGCAAAACCGTGATAATGCCGTTCACCTCGCGCAGAGGCCATCCTTTCTATAACCCAATTTTAGAAGCAACGAAAGTCAGACGGCGGCTGGCGGTACCACGGTTTTGTGCTCTGCGGTCTGCAGTGTCCTTCAGGTAGTGTAAAAATGTGAAAGACTCTCTCTAGAGCCAGTGTTTGGTTTGTCCGTTCTGAGGTACTGTAGAAACATGGCGGAGCAACATGGTGGACTCCGTGAAGAGGACCCGCTCCCTATGTAGATATGAAGGGCTCGTTTTAAGCTAACGAAAACACAACGATTCTTAGTTTCAGGTGATTATACACTAATGAAAACATTAGGGCTGTCAATCAATTCTGCTCAAAATGTTCCTTAAAGGGAGATTTGTCAAGTATTTAATACTCTTATGGCAAAATTGTTGTATATATTTATTATTGGAAATCAATTAACAACACAAAACAATGACAACTATTGTCCAGAAACCCTCACAGGTTTGGCATAAAAAATATGCTGAAATCATAACATGGCAAACTGAAGCCCAACAGGCAACGACAGCTGTCAGTGTGTCAGTGTGCTGACTTGACTATGACTTGCCCCAAACTGCATGTGATTATCATAAAGTGGGCATGTCTGTAAAGGGGAGACACGTTGGTACCCATAGAACCCATTTTCATTCACATATTTTGAGGTCAGAGGTCAAGGGACCCCATTGAATATGGCCATGCCAGTTTTTGCTCGCCAAAATTTAAGTTTGGAGCGTTATTTAACCTCCTTCACAACAAGCTAGTATGCCATGTTTGGTACCACTGGATTCTTTAGGTTTTCTAGTTTCATATGATATCAGTATCTTCACTCTAGCTTTAATACTGAGCCCGCTACAACCTAAAAATCGCAAGTTGCGTTAATGCGTTAAAGAAATTAGTGGCATTAAAACAAACTTCCGCTAACGCGTTGTTATCGCGTTATTATCGCGTTATTATTGCGTTATTATTGCGTTACAGCCCTAGAAAACATAGTTATGAATATTATATTCCATTTCTGCTAATAGATCCCCCGAAATGTTACACGCTGTTCCTTTAAATCTCTCTCTTTCTGTCTTTTTTTTTTCACATCTTTTTCTTATTCCTTTCTGCGACAGCTGTGCTTGTGGGGGAGTCTTACTTCTTCCTGCTGGGTTTTGTACCCTGGCTGAATCCCCTGTTTGGGCTGGCTCACCGACCCTGTGTGTGTGTGTGTGGTGTGTCTGCGGCTGTTTTGTGCATAAATCTGCCCAGGCGTTCTCTCCCTCCCTCCCTGTCTTTTATCCCGAAGCCTTGTCTCATCTTTGCGAAAACGGTGTGTTTTTGCACAGTATGCTCGTCTCTACATTTTACATGAAGTAGGCCTGTGTGTGTGTAAATGTGTGTGCACACATCTATCAGCGGGATGAAAGGGGGGAAATTAGAAGATGAGAGAGACTTAATGTTAGTCATTTATCTAAAAGATGCTTGGAGGTCCTTGAATACATTTTTTTTTTTTAAGACTCTCTGTTTCTCTGCGTGCAGGAAGGAGCACAGCATTTTATCCCCCGTGAACTGCTGGAACCTGCTGCTGCTTCAGGTGAAGAGGGAGAGCCGCGACCACGCCACACTGTCCGACCTCTACCTCAACAACATCATCCCCCGCTTCGCACAGATCAGCGAGGACTCAGGACGCCTCTTCAAGAAGGTAACGCACACACAAACCCAGCAGGAATCTATAGCCCTAATATGCTGAAATCCATGTCATGTTTTTGTCTTGTCTATCCGTCTCCAGCATCTGTTTTCTGTCTCGGCTGATTTATTGACTGACGGCAACAAGTCAGCTGAACCTCAGGCCGGGAGATTTTATGTTGTCTGTGTTTCGTACAGTAGCCTCATTCTCGTCTCCTCTGATCTCTTCCTTGCTAGCCTGAGAGAAAAGAGACGAGGCAGAGTGATGGTGGGGAAAAAAGAAATATGGAAGAAGAACAGAAAAAGAGAGAACTGAGGGAATGGGAATAGAAAGAGAGAGAGAGGGGGGGCAACATGAGAGGACAAGAGAGAGAGGGGATGAAGAGATTTCTCTGGAGCTCAGAGCTTCATGTGACCTTGTAGAGCAAATACCAAGACTGAGTCTTCCCTTAAGAGACAGTTGTTCACCTCCAGGCTGGACATATATCGAACTGTAAAGCAAGTAATCTACGTCTGTACGTATGTGTGTATGTCTTTCACATATCTCGAGAACCATCCGTCTGATCTACTTCACACTTGGCGGGTGTATTGATGGGAACCCAAGGACGTGCAGTGTTGAAGTTGGTGCAATTTCGCCATGCGTTCAATATCAATAAACTTGGAATAAACAAGCACACAGTGCTCTGTGCAGCAGCGGGGGCGGGGCTTCAGGGCTCTGCGGAGTCGAGCATGTGGTTTTCAGAGCGAGTTTCATAAATATATAAAGATAATTAGTTTAGTGCAAAGACTTACTTTACATGATTTGATTTACATCCATCCTTGTTTGTTCTGCATGACATTCAGAGTGATTTCTACAAGGTGAGGTCATTTTGGCTGATCGTTACCTCTTCAAAGGATGCGTGCATAATATAGCCTCGAACTGGGTTTAGGTTAAAATATTAAGTTTAAGGGTTAAGTTAAAGGTAAGGATGGAAGTGAGGAGGGCTGAGGATAGGGTGTAAGAATGTAATCATTGGAAAGCCCTCACAAGTATAGTGAGATAAGTGCGTGTGTGGAAGGCAAAGTGAAGCAGTCTGTGCCTGGAATGTCATGGCAGAGGTTCCTGATTTCCAACCCGATAGTTTGTCTTTGAACTACACGTACAGTGTTATCGCAGGCGATGAAAACCCACACACACACACACACACACACACACACACAAACCTCCACCCTCATCTGATACACCAGTACCAAAAAAACACACTTTCTCTCCTTTTTTTCCCTCAGTCTTGGTCAAGTCATGGGCATTGATTTCTATTTTTATCACGCTGCTCGTTCTTTGGCACGAGGGTTGCTTCCATCATGTCTGGGTCATAAACAGGCTGCACACATACACAGAGAGAGAGAGAGAGAGAGAGAGAGAATGCTCTAATTGCTAATTAAGTAGTTAATTAGTTCATTTATAACAGAGACGAACATCACGACCCATATTAGAGAAGTCATCACATTCATCTGAGCCGGTGTGGAAAGCGGTGCAGAGTGATACTGTTAGCACAGCGGGAGTGTTTATGAGATCTCGTCACTGAAGGAGAAGAAGCTCTAATGAGTCAAGCTGTATTAATGAGTACACGGTCTCAACCTGGACCACAGACGCCCCCAGGGGCTAATGAAGCGTGCTAGTTGCTAGTTTCTGTTGCCGTTCTCTGCCGAGCCAGACAGACAGACCGCAGGCAAGACGAGAAGTCCAAAGGTCAAGATCCAAAGTTGATAGATGGGAGGGCTCAGCCATGGGATGATTGCCTTTTGATTGGCTGTAGTCTGACTGGTTGTCACCTAATATGAGTCTCCTATAGCACTTTAAAGAGCAAAGGTGGGACAACTACAGTTATCCTGTTACCTCTGCGCTACCTTAAATCTCTTCCCTGTTTCTGACCTTTCTGCTCTCTTTAACTCTCGCAAATAGTTTAATGATTATCATTTCTGTTTCCTTTTTTTTTCCCCACCTCTCTCCATCAGCATGTAAACATCTTTTTCTCCCTCCATTTTTTCCGTCCTTTTCTCCATTCAACTTTCACCTTACGGCCCCTTCACTTTTTTTTTAGTCCACCCCGCCCCCCCTTCTGTGCCCTCTTCCAAGATGAAGACAGATGCTTAACATGCGCTGGAGAAATCTGTTCTTGCTTTCATTCTGCATTCCTTAAACACTTTTTTTTTTTTTCCAGTTGTCTGTCTTTGCTTTTTTTCTATCTCCTCCTTTATTTCCCCCCCATGCTGATCCCCTGCTTTCTCTTAACCTGTCTGCTTTCTATTTAGAGGAACAGTGTGTAACATTTCAGGGGAATATAATATTAATAAGTATGTTTTCTTTAGTGTATAATCACCTGAAAATAAGAATCGTTGTGTTTTCGTTATCTTAGAATGAGCCGGTTATATCTACATACTAAAGGTCGACCGATGGTTGATTTTTAAAGGCTGATATAACAACGATAGTTTGGAGCAGGAAATAGACGATTACTTGGCCAATATCTTCTTTACTTCTGCACTCTTAAAACCATTAATGTTCGTGCATATTCCCGGAGGAAGAAGTTTGTGATTTAATTTCATGAATGGATAGTTGCGTGGGTGGATCATTTGGAAAAGAACGCCGATTTGGTAATCAAGTTAAAGTAACGGTGAATGTTTTATTTTCCTCCCTGTCTGCCTGTCTTGTATCTGGGACAAAGAGCTGATAGTGTTGCGTTATATATTCGAGAGATAACTTTTTTTCTGCCCCTCTACCTTGACTTTGTGTATGGAGACTCCATACAAAACGGTGATGTACACACAGCCATCGGGCACTTTCGGAGACCAGTTCCGCCGATAACGATAGTTTGTAAAACGTACTATCGGTACCGATTAATCGGTCTACCTCTACCACATAGGGAGCGGGTCCTCTTCATGGAGAGCCGGCCGCCATGTTTCTACAGTAGCCCAAACCACTGTGTTAACTTTTCCTGCTGTGGCCTGTAGCTGTTAACGTTACTCGCCCCGGAGTTAACCTCGACGTCACTCCACTCAGCCGTCAGGAAACAAGACACGGGAATCCTCTGTTGCATTTACTTCTACACAAACTTCAACTTTTACACTGTCCATTCATTTGATATTCTCAAAGCTAAACTAACTCTGTCTTCTGCTCCAGTAGCTCACTTGTTCTCTGCCGCGCTCTCTCTCTCTCTTGCTTCACCACTCACTTCCCACATACAAACGCACTCTACGCACTGAATCTGCTATTCTCCAAATGACCCACGCTGCTCTTACAACAGCTCTAGATAGGGCCATTCACGTTTTCACGTCGGCCACCGTAGTTCTTCTACACGCTTGGCACGTGGGAGAGGTTTTAATTGGTTGCAATCTGCAACCTCACCGCTAGATACCGCCAGATCTTACACACATGCACCTTTTAAGTCAATTTTATTTGTCTTGTGAATCTGTGTGCACACATGTGGTTCCTTTGTAGATAGTTTATGTCTCTCTTTGCGTCATTATTAAAACCCAGTCTGAATGGTGTCCTTTCAAAAGCATAAGGAGGAGAATTGCGTGTTTGTGTGTCCACTTATACATACATACGTATGTTGTGTGTGGAGTCTTCTGATCTGTGGGATGCTTGCTGGGAAGTCATCAGTCATCAGTGGCTCCCGGCAGTTAAGTCTGGAGAATGGTAGTGCCTGTATTACTCCCTGTCCTCCCTCTTTTGTCTCTCTTTTATCTTTTGCACTTTCGTCATCTTGCCCTATGTCTTTGGCTCCGTCGTCCTCTTGCCCTCTCTCTCTTGCTCTTTTTCTCCTCCCTGCCAAAACGTAAAGATCAGTATCTATCCGCAGCTTCCTCCTTAAAGTCTTCATCCATCAAGTCCATTCCTGCCTTGCTCATTTATCTGGACTAGCGACTCCTCCACTCCCATTTAGCCAGATAATCTAGTCTTGATTGATGATGGGGGCCGTTGGTTGACCACATGACTGAGCGGGTATGGATGTCATTAGTTGGCAGAGAGACGACCAGTTCGACGGACAGACGGTAGAAGCTGCAAGTAATGACGCTGAGCTACATTAATCCGTCTTTTTCTCTCTCTGTCCCTTCAGAGCAAAGAGGTCGGCGTACAGCTGCAAGAGGACCTGATGAAAGTTCTTAATGAGCTTTACACGGTAAGAGAAACCACTGACATTGCAATCACAAAATGTGGATCCATAATTACGGGTCGTGATCTCTTGTATCTCATACAGCTCAATGGGGAGAGCGTTGCACTTAGTAGTGTCAGGGTTAGCAGTTTGTTCCTCACAGGTGTTTCAGGATGATAAAAACTGCTTTATATAACAACATATTTCAAAACCAAAGGTGCAAGGTGGTTTAAGTCGAGCCTGATGTTGCCTAAAAAGAATGATCCCAGTCACTTCCACACAGTGAGGCATACAGCTTATTAATCAAACACTGATATTGGATCGGTACTCGGTATCGGCACACAGAGCCCAGGTATCGGTATCGGGACTGAAAAAGTCAGATCCCTACTAATTAGCGATTGTTAGCTTGCTAACATGTTGAACTCAATCGCGGTGATCAAAATAAACATTATACCTGCTAAACATCAAGCCTCACAGAGCTGCTGGCATGGCTTTAGACTCTTGTTGATAGATGTTTAATGAAGACTAATTGTCTAACTGTATAACTGATTAGACAGTCTGATTTGATCATTGGTATTTCAGACATCATCATGTTTTGGTCTTCTCACGCTGTCTGGGGCTTCGTAGCGTCTGGTTACACACATGTCCGTGGTACTGCCAAAAGCACTGAGGCAATCAGAGTGTGTTTCACTGTCTGTGTGTGTGTGTTTGTGTGTGTTTGTGTGTGTGTGGGCAAAGTCTCCTCCCACAGCGCAGCTCCGAGCAGCAAGCAACTGTATCGCTGCAGCTCAGCCAGGCCCATAAAAGCAGCTCTTATGCTGTAATTATAGTATATAGTAAGAGATCGAAATAGATCTGGTTTGAGTGACGCGCACACGCTCACATGCATGACTAGTGTGTCTGTCTGCAGTGTTGTGGAAGGGCCAGAGCACCATGATGATGGCTCTTGGTGGTGGCCACTGGAATAAGGCTGACGCTGCACACACACACTTGTTTCATGTGTTTAACTTTTCATGTCAAACTCAGACCACCGTGTCCGAGCGCAGCAGTGGTGTACAGTAGAGGAGAGGAGGCCGCTTGTGTGACTCATTCGCTGCAATATTTTTGAATACCAGCGGCAAAAAAAAAAAAAAAAATCTGTCTGTGTATATTGTGCTGTTTGTGTGCCCCGCTCTCCTCATTATGCTGACTGGCGTCATCCCGCCATTGATCCAGAGCCAAAAACTAAAGTTAAAGACACTCTGGGGGAAAGCACACACTTAACGTTTGCCTGCAAATCTCAACCCTTGTTCCCAGGTGATGAAGACGTACCACATGTACAACACTGACAGCATCAATGCCGAGTCCAAGCTGAAGGAGGCGGAGAAGCAGGAGGAGAAGCAGATGGGGCGCTCCGGTCGACAAGACGACCGGCAGACGCCGCGCTCCCCCGACACCTTGGCCAGCATCAAGGCCGACGAGAAGCCCGTCCGGCGCTCCAGCGTCAAGAAAATCGAGAAGATGAAGGAGAAGGTGAGCGGTGGCCGGAGGAGAGCCGTTTCAGAGCGCTCCCACCTGTTGCCACACTGACTTACAGCGTGTGTCTCATGAATGATTTATGAGTGCACGACTGGCTTATTGCTAACCTTGTCTGCTACAGCTGGGGCCTGTCACAGCAACACGGTTCCCCGCTTCTTATTATCCATAATCAATACTGAGGCGTTTCACTCCAACACCTGTTATTCCTCTCGCTTCCTTTCCTCTCTCTACCTGTCATTACCTTTCTTCTTTCCTTCTTGCCTGATTTCTTTCATTCTCTCCTTTACAATCTCTCCTTTTTCTCTCTCTCTCTCTCTCTTATCAGAGACAAGCTAAGTACACAGAGAACAAGCTGAAGGCCATCAAGGCCAGGAACGAGTACCTGCTGGCTCTTGAGGCCACCAACAGCTGTGTCTTCAAATATTACATCCACGACCTCTCCGACATCATTGACGTGAGTATAAACAACACACCGTGTTACTCTGTGGGAGCAGTTAACATTTGTAGACATAGTGTGTGTGTGGGTGTGGGTGTGTGTGTGTGCGCTGTAGCCGGTGGTGGCCCCTCGGTCAGTCTCTTCACATTAGCTTCAGCGCTCCTAATGAAGCCAGTAGACTCTCTGCGTGTTTTCTCCTCTTTGTCTCTTTGCTTCCCAACACTGCTCACATCAGAGTGGTGTTATCCACTGACATGATTTTCTTTAACCGACAGTGTTTGCAGTGCTTAGAGTGAAACACAAAGAGAGGCCGCATTGACACTGTGTTATATCCTTTAAAGACGTCTTCTGGCTAAATGATCACATCCCTATGATGGTGTCAGTGATGTTGTGATGATGGATTTTAAAAAAAGGTGGCCAAATTTTCAGAAAGGTGTTTTATCCTTTTCTAAGACTATATGTGATCTTTTCAAGAGGAATACAACTGTTCATTTCCAAAGACCATCTATAAAGGAGGAGAGAGTAATCATTTCCTGGCCACACATAAAGCGATTTGGTTACGCTTCATTTTACAGGTCCGCAAATTTCATCTTTGGAATTACTGCCAAATTACTCCAATATTTATTGAAAATGACTTTATTATAAACATTATTTAATAATTATATTCCGCTATTTCCCAGTAGCTGGTAATTTATTTAATACGTTTCAAGGCAAAGAGTAAAATGTTAATTGATATGCTTTATTTCCATGTCTGCTGATAAACAGATAATAATTAGCAAATAACTTATTTGAAATTTCTTAAAAAACTCACTGAATCATTACATTAGCTACCAGGTTACATTTATGTAGACAATAAGTCACACAATGGGGAGATTTGTGCCTGATCAGAAGTGTCTTCTATTAGTTTTGGTTTTCCCCCTCCGATGAAGAGCAGCGCACAGCCGCTTCTCAAGCCTAAGGGCCCTATTTTAACCATTATATGCTATTTTAGCTAGAGGTCGACCGATTTATCGGTCGGCCGATTATTTGACATTTTTTCATAATCGGCATCGGCCGATGCCTGAGCATATTAGGCCGATTATCAAGCAGGCACATCTGCGGGCAGCCCAGTGTTGTTGTTGCTGTGGAACAAGTGTGACACCGCCCCTTGTGTGTCAATCAAATTGCCATTCTGCCGGGAGAAACCGGTAGGCTTAAATTCTTCTCTTTCAAAGCCCTATATATTTAATTGGTTAGATATGAAATGCTCCGACGTTATCAATTCTGTTTTTGGTAACGGAGAATTTCTCTCCGTCGGTAACGTTAGCTGTGTGCGGGGCGGAGCAGCTCTCACATACACGCTGCTGCAGCGCAGACACACACACACACACACACACACACACACACACACACACACAGAGCTTCTGCTCTTAGTAACTATGACGGCGAAAACTAAACTTATAAAGCGTGATTACACTTTACTAGAGTTGATGCTGACAATGCTTGTCATAAGTGCAAGTTTGCGTGTGAGGACGGAAACACGAGCAATTTGTCGAAACATTTAGCAAAAAGTTCACTTCCTCATTAAACGTCTCTATGGGTCCTACACAGCGTCTATGACGTCACTGGCCTGTTTGTAGTCCGCAGCATAGCAGATATGAGCAGCAGGCTGTGTAATACGAGTGAACAAAGTTATTATTATGTTTTGATCACTTAGATTATGGCCATATAGCTTGTAACAGTGTCTGTCAACAAACAGAAATAAAAAACATGCTTTAGGACAGTTTTGGAAAGGTGCTTAAAAGGTTTTGAGCCCTGTACTATTACTACTATTAACCATCATGCACAAAATAAAATATGCACTGCAGTGCAGACACAAAGTGCAAATTGGAGAGACAGACAATAAGTGTTGTTCAATAAATGTTTACTTAAGTTAAGACATTTTGTGTATTATTTGTTATTATTAAGCTGTTATATTTTATCAGATGGAGGAAAAAAAGAAAACCAGCCAAACATATCGGCAAAAAAAAAATCGGCATCATATATCGGCCATCGGCTGTCCTGATTCTGTAAAAAATCGGCATCGGCATCGGCCATAAAAAAACCATATCGGTCGACCTCTAATTTTAGCATATCATTATTAAATAATGTTTATAATATAGTAATTTTCCATACATTTTGAGGTAAATATTGGGGTAATTTGGCAGTAATTCCAAAGAAATTTCAAATAGGTTACTTGCTAATTATGAACTAATTACCATGAAATTTGCAGACCTGTAAAATGAAGTGTTACCAGCGATTTCCATAAATGATAAATGGATGTAATAGGAAGGTAACTCCTGTGATCTTGGTCAAGGTGTCACAAAAGTCGTACCAAAAGGGCCTCACCTTTGTACAAAGCCAGGTACAGTACAGGAACGAGCCCACCTATACCACATCTGAAGCACATTTCTGACAATTCAGATTTGGATTTTTGTAATTTCTGTGCAGTGAGGTACAGTTGATGGAGGAAATTATAATGAACCAGTCTGTACTGGTCATTAATAGTAGCTGACAAACTGTCTTGACATATATCTGTGCAGAGCTGTTCATCAATTGTTATGTTCAGATCTGATTCCCATCTCGTATGCAAACCTTGGCTTTGGGCCCTGAACCATGTGTGTTGATTTATATATTTTTTGTGTGTGTGTGTGACAGTGCTGTGACCTCGGCTACCATGCCAGCCTGCACCGCGCCCTGAGGACCTACCTATCTGCAGAACACAACGTAGAGACGTCCAAACACTCGGGCCTGGAGACGCTGGACGGAGCATCGGAGAGTCTGGAGGCCAACGGGGACAAACAGAAACTGATGGAGACCTACAACAACGTCTTCTGCCCCCCGGCTCGCTTTGACTTCCAGTCCCACATGGGAGACACGGTACAGTTCTAGTGCTCATGTCATTATTATTATTATTAGGCGTGTCTTTTCTTCAGTGATAAATAGCTCTTATTGAAGCTTAAAGGTGCGGCCACACAGGCGTGTATGCAGGTGAGTGACCATCGCTTGCTGAGGACATATTTTCCTGAACGATCACCAAAGTTGAACTCCACGCGAATTCGAAGATGCAAATTTGCTACGCCGCCAGACGCGAATGTTTCTTTGCCTCTTCGCTCACATAGAATGGAAGTGAATTAATTAATTCGTACATCAATATTTTTTTTCTGTTGTTTATGTCATGAGTGCTTTCACACAGAAAGCGGCACAGATTACGCAGTGAAAAAGCGACGTGATTTTTTTCAGAACGAGGTCGATTTTCTGAGCCTTCGCACCACGAAGAAAGGCATCAACCAATCACATTGTGCGGAACGGGTTGAGTTGCTCCTATATTTATGAAACAACAACACGGAGGCTCCGTAGTCCGAACCAGGGCGGCAAACTTAATTACTCCTTCCAACCTTGACAAAGGTAGCGCAGACTAGATCCACTACTTACGTTCTTTCCTTTCACAATAAAAGCCCTAGACAATATAATATTTGCAGATGAGTATTTCGCATTTTCGTGTTTATTCGTCACTCCCATGGTGTGTGAAGGCCTAAGTCTGCGCACTGGGAAGGTTGTTATTATTATACTTTTGTTAACTGTCTCACTTTCCGCTGTGTGTGTGTGTGTGTGTGTAGATGGGAGTGGTGTGTGCACAGCAGCCGCTGGAAGGCGAGCTGCTCCAGAGGTGTCAGCAGCTGCAGTCCCGCCTCTCCACACTCAAGATCGAGAATGAGGAGGTCAGACATCCTCTAATATCATCAATTCATCTTTCGCCTCTTAGCAGCTGTCTTGTGCGTTAATCACAGCTTTTGCTTCATGACTCTTCTTCTCTTCCTCGCCGCCCATCAGGTGAAGAAAACCATGGAGGCCACTCTATCTACCATCCAGGACATGGTGACGGTGGAGGACTACGACGTCTCCGAATGCTTCCACCACAGCAACAGCATGGAGTCGGTCAAGTCCACTTTCAGCGAGTCCTATCTCAGTAAGCCCAGCCTGGCCAAACGACGGGCCAACCAGCAGGAGACGGAGCAGTTTTACTTCACGGTCAGTGCTACGTGTAGCTGCGCTCGGCGACGAGTCGTCAGGAGCATTAGTGCGGTTAAATACGAGCGTGATCTGCACACATTTTGTGACCCCCCCAAGTGTGTCGTTGTGTGTTGTAGAAGCTGAAGGAGTTCCTGGAAGGCAGGAACCTGATCACCAAGCTGGAGGCCAAGCATGACCTCATCGACAAGACCCTGGGAGAGAGTGAGTGGGACTGTCAGTGTGTCCTTCATACCATTTAGACACTGCCCTCGTTTCCGTCTGTCTGAGTGTGTGTGTGTGTGTGTGTGTGTGTGTGTGTGTGTACTGGGAGCTCCCCCAGTAGGAGGGAGCTGGATTCAGGGAAAGGCCTGGTGCCCTGAGGCGGGACGGGGAGATCAGAGACATGATGGTTTAATGGGACACATCAGGACACAAGCAGGGAAGCAGAGAGGGTTTAATATATCTAATAATCACAAGCTGTGTGTGTGTGTGTGTGTGTGTGTGTGTGAGAGTGTGAGTGAGTGGAGGGCTAGGTCACAGTGACAGTGACCATATGTGGATGCAGCTGTGTGTTTAAGTGTGACGGTGGGGTTGGGGGGTGGGGGGGTTCCTCAGGGCCGAATGTGTCTGCATTTCCACAACCTTACAGGAAAACCTCTCCTAATCTGTGTGTGTTTACAGCTTCCCAGTGGGGAAGTTTGTTTCTGTTCATCTGAAGGGGTTTGTGTCCTGCTTCTACTATAACTATCTCTCTCTCTCCCCTCCCCCCTCTTCCTGTTTCTCTCTCCTTTAGGTCAGAAGAGCGACTGTTGCCTTGCCAGGTAGGTGTGGTGAAGGAAGGAAATACGCTCACACACACTCACACACTCGCATATACCATAGCAGCTTGATTTCTTGGCAGCCCAGGGGTATGATTTTCCCCGTCAACCGTTTATAGATATTTTTCAACACACGTGCATATGTGTCTGTGTATACAAATAGAGCGTTACCAGAGTTGTGAGTATAAATAGACTTTCTCTGGAGACATAATGACAGAGCGCCGTTTCTTTCTCTCCCTCTGTGCAGTGGACGGAGAAACTCGGCGGTACGGAAGCAGGTAATTATCTGTCATGAGTGTGTGTGTGTCTTTGTTTCTGAGTGGCTGTCAGTGGCTGTTTTCTCACAGTATCCTCCGCCCAACAGGTCGACAGCACTTTGGTGTCTATCGCATAACTCAGATTAATATAATCTAATACATTTAGTTGAATCCGCACAGTCTGCTAATGCACTTTCATGCAATCTGAAACAACACATTAGTGATCAAAAGCAACTGCTCCGTTGGGGGAATCTCATGTTTGTGGCTCCCCCTTGTGGGTAGCTTGTGTTTTGCCCACCAGCTCACACTTTGCAGAGACATCAGTTTATTGTTTATTTCAAATGACAGTCAGGTTTTAAACACATTAAACCCACAGTGGGATTCACATAACAATGGGCACATATGTCGGCCAAAAATACCTTCCACGGCCTCACCTCCCAGAAATTTCTGGAAACCCCAAACAAACAAAGGGAAAAGGAAAGAGCGCCGTCTCCTAGCAACAGCTGAGAACCCAGCACACCCTCTCCCCCCATCCCACACACACACACACACGCATAAATGTGTGCACCGAAGCTTGTGCGTGTGCAGACTTGTGTGCGGAAATCCTCCTGACAAGATGTGCTTTATTTCCACACCGGTCTCCTGTCTTGTGTCCCTCCATCGGGAGTAATTCCTCTCCTTCTATTTCAGGAGACTGGCGAGGCCATTCCTCTGATGGTCGAGAGCTGCATCCGCTTCATCAGTCGCCATGGTGAGTGAAATTCTCCGGTGAAGTGATAGGCTTAGCGTCGGCTTTTCCTGTGCACTGATTGGTTGCATTGTCAAGTCAAAGTGTGATTGGTTCTGGATCAAATTAAACTGGGAATTTTACCAGAACGTCTCAGCTTGAAACTCCGGAACTATAAAAAAAAAGGGCTCTTGATTTAAACACGTGTGTGTTTATGTCTGTTTAGGTCTGCAGCATGAGGGCATCTTCAGAGTGTCAGGCTCTCAGGTGGAAGTCAACGACATCAAGAACGCCTTTGAGAGAGGTAAGGCTACACTATCATCCAGCAGGAAACCTCAGCATTTTAAACAAAGTGAGTATGTCAGGTGCTATATTATCTTTTCTCTCCCACTCACTCATGCTTTTATCCCTTCCCACCTGGATTACTGTACTTCCTTATTTTCTTGTTTTAGCAAGTCTGCAATTGCTTGACTTCAATTGGTTCAGAACGCGGCAGCCAGGCTTTTGACAAACACTAAACGAAAAGAGCATATTGTTATATTCTGGCCCACTTACATTGGCTTCCTGTACGCTTCAGAATTCAGTTCAAGATCCTCCTGATCACATTCAAAGCCCTCCATCTCCATGGCATTGCACTTATTTACTCTTCTTTCTGTCTCGCCGTCCGGATGTAGGTGAGGACCCGCTGGCAGGGGACCAGAATGACCACGACATGGACTCCATCGCTGGCGTCCTGAAGCTCTACTTCAGAGGACTGGACCACGCCCTCTTCCCTAAGGAAGTCTTCCATGACCTCATATCCTGTGTCTGTAAGTCTCTCATCTTTTTGTCTGTTTGTGTGTATTTATGTGCTTGATTGTGTGAGTAATCTCCTGGGTGTCGTGTTATTTTCCAGCGATGGAGAGCCTCCAGGAGCGGGCAGTCCACATTAAAAAAGTTCTAAAATCTCTGCCGAGCAAAACCCTCATCATCATGAGATACCTGTTCGCCTTCCTCAACCAGTGAGTAGCAGGACACACACACACACACACACACACACACACACACACACACACCAAGAAACTAAAGTAAACCAATTATAGGTTATAGGTAGTTTTTGGAATAAGACAGATTTTTATGCTAGGTTAGAAGTTATAATGTAAGTTATGTAATGTTATTTAAAAAACAAAGTTAGAGGCAAAGGCAACTGCACATTGTACACAGTAAAACCGGTGTGACAATCACCACTTCTTATGTTTGAGTTTCGGAGTATCCTCAGGCCTGAGGCGCTCAATTCAAAGAGGCCAAATGTTTGGTTGTTGTTGCAGTTTCAGAAATGATGGATGAAGCTCACAGACAAGACGAGATAGAAGTAACCTGGTAGCAGCTAAACATCAAGAGCTGCGTTCTCAAAAACAACCACTGAATTAAACCAACACCGCTGTTACACAGTCTCAGGAAACTTAAACGAAAGTAGATTATCGTTCACACTGAGAAGCTTGTGTCAATATTCTTCAAAAGTTATTATTTCATAGTTTACCTATAATGATGCTTTTCGCCTCAGGCTTCATCAGGTTTTTATCTCATACAATAAATACTCTCAACTGAGCACCCAACATACATCAGTCTCTATAATCTCTGTATACTGTAAGCATGTTATAGGGTGTAGGGTGAAAAAGACTGCAGCTACTACTCTGACCACTGAGAACAAAATGTATAATTAGAGATGAAGTCCCTACTCCTGGACCTTTTCAATTAATGCTAATATGTGTCACAAGATATCACCCTCAAAGTCGATCACTTACAAAAACCTCTTTCAGTATAGTAAACAATAAAATAAATTGTTTTCAATCACCATAAACCACAAAAAACGATCACTTCTATTGGTCTTATAAAAGAGTCTAAAGTGAAGAGAATCATGCACTACAAGAAACAGCTAAAGCTTGTGGCTACATTGAATCCAGTTTATCACAAATACACTTTGATGTAAACTTTTCAAAGCTGGTGTTTCTGGAAGCACTACCATTCTGAGACCATCCTAGATCAGTACTCAGTGATGCATAATTTGACATGAAGAACACAAAACCTGAAACTTGTACTTATTGAATACTTGAATTCCAAATTCAGAGCATAGAGCTATGATTAAGGGATTGTCTCCACAACACTCTCAACATGGAAACTTGCTGAGCCGGCGGCTAGCAGCTAACAGCGCTAACAGTGCAAACAATGGCAACAGTGCTGACAGAGCTAACAGTGTTCACCTGAGGGGGAACCGGAGGGTGGCAGTTACGCTTCCACGACGACACCATGGGTTCAGACGGCGTTATCGGCGGTAACGGCCGTATGAGAGCAGCGCAGAGCGGCGGCGATTAGCTATCCAGTGGGACACACACACAGAGGGACTCACATGCACTAACATACACGTGCATCCAGACCGGCTACGTAAACAAAGCGATGAGAAACTGGGATGACAACACACACAGAGGGAGAGCGGCTTCATTCTCTGCTCAGGTAGACATTACTCCTCTCTATCTTTACACAGCAAATAGTTATTTGATGCTATATTAGTGCTCTGAATTTCATATTTAGCACCTTTAAAGCTGGGGTCTGCGATCTTGGAAAACTAGCATAATTTGAAAGTCGCATCGCCTCAGGAGCTCCGTCTAAACCCCCCCCTCCCCTCGAAACTCCTTATAAGGCAACGCCCCCCACACACATGCACGAGCACCGCCGCATCTTAACTACTTCACATTTTTCGTAGCTATTTCATCACTAAATTCACTTCTGAAAAATGTTGAGGCGAGAAATCAACGGTGTAGATTTAGAATATTGACAGTTTTACGATGTTAGATGGCGAATCAAACATTTTCTCAACTGTTGTCGGAGTTTAGAAGCTCCACAAACTGCCGGCACAGCTAGCTAGCTCCTGCCGGGATCGCCACCTCTCCACCCGGGCATTCACTCACACAGACCCCGCTATGAGCTGGAGCTCTCTCAAGAGACCGGTCTCGTAGACGAGGGGCTTTTATTTCCTGGTTGACGGAGAGGGGAGGGGGGTGCAGCAGCTCGCTGGAGAGCCGGCCACAGAGCAGCAGAGAGGGGAGGGAAAGAGAGAGATACCTGCTGAGACAACACGACCCTTTTTAACATTACTCTAATATCTGGAGGGAGATCAGTCCACTCGTTTGTTTCTGTAACTGAAAAAGCAGTTTGAGTAACGTAAATTTTGTTCGGCAATGTTTTCTATCCGCCGTCTCCCCTCGTTGATAATCCTGTTTGTCTGACTTCACTTTGAGCTGTTAGAATAAATAGTTTAAATCTGCAGTATTTTATAAAGTAAACTAACAGAACATAAACAACTAAATCAAAGTTGTATTTTTCGATAATATGGTAATAGTGGTACGAGTTCGTTGTCGTTGTCCGGTGTTTTAAGAGCTGAGTTTTCTCTTCCACTCTCCAGTGAACGTGCGGCGGACACGCGCTTTGAGTTCACGCTGGTGCACGCTGAGGCTAGAGTACGAGCAGGGAGGCAGGGAGGCTTCTGATTGGTTCCTTACAACCGGGACCATTTTTACTGACTGGTAGACGTTTTTACAGGATTACAGCAGCTACAGATGACGGATCTTTTCCGGTCTTTTTTCAGTGCTCATAAGAAACGGATTGCTGTCGGGGTGTAAAGACCATTTCAACCAATATAACAAAAAGTGTATACTGGATAAATCGCAGACCCCAGCTTTAAGGAGCATCCTTGTGCTCTTCTGATCCTCTAACATTTCCCCATACACACTCAATAGCTTGATAAACAACACAATGAGGTTAAAGGCCTTCATTTGGCCTTCTCACACCAAACGTAAACATCCTCTAACCAGTACAGACCCTGATGAAAGTCCAGAATATTTCTGCCTCTTCATTACTCAAGGAACTGGAAGCTTCCCTCCTCGAGGAACGATTCAATTTTCCACTTTAAGTTTATTTGTATAACCCAATATCACATACAGAGTCTCAATTGGCTCACAACAGCCACAAACACAGGCTCTTTAAAAAGACGAGGACAGACTCCACCACATAGCGCTGGCTGATAAGAGAGAATGTGAAGAAGCTTAAGAAGAGGCCATTAAAATAAAGTGAGTTGTGGTTGTAATAGGAGCTACAGGAGGGTTTGTGTAATCGTAAGTAGTAGTTTACACCAAAAGTAATCTCACAAAACATTTTTTTCATGCACGTGTACTTTGTTTGGTGCAGTATTGGTTGACTATATTGACCCAATAAACAGAAGCCTTTGAGTAAAGGGAGATAGCAGAAGGGGAGTGAAAGACAAAAAGAAAAAGAGATGTGGGAGACCTGAAACGTGAGACTCCTGGGTAAACCAAGTGGAGACAGAAGGGGAGCTTCTTCTTTTCCTTTAGTGATTTACAGTCACATCGATGCTCCTGCTTCTTCTCACACACTGTAACATACACACACACACCCATCATCAGAGCCTCCATCACCACAGTGTACAAATGAAGTGATGTATTGACGCAGGATTGGGTCGTGTTTACAGTCCGACCTCGTGCAATCCGACACACACAGCTATTCACAAGTAGGTGGGGGGGGACGTATGCAATAGATGACATGTCATGGTTGTTTGTGTGCATAGTCAGTTTTGTATATATTATGTGTTTAAGAAATATGGATGAGGTAATGCCTTTCTCTTCCGCCCAGCCTGTCCCAGTACAGCGAGGAGAACATGATGGACCCCTACAACCTGGCCATCTGTTTCGGTCCCACCCTGATGTCTGTCCCCGAGGGCAACGACCAGGTCTCTTGCCAGGCCCACGTCAACGAGCTCATTAAAACTATCATCATCCACCATGACACCATCTTCCCCGGACTACAGGACCTGCAGGGCCCCATCTACGCCATCCCCGGAGCTGGAGACGACTTCTGGTGAGTTTGATGAGTCGCGCAGGGCAGGAGCTTGAATTTTCTGAGACTAGTGGGACAGCAGGGGATGTCTTGTCCAATTGTTATCTAACTAGAGGGGGGCTTGGAGGTGATGGGGCGGCCAGAAAGAGGGGGTTGATTTAGGGGCTGCCGTGGAGTGATGGGGGGGCTCAGCTTGTCTGCTCCGCTCAGGGCCAGGGGGCCACGAGGATCAGCTTACCCTCCATCACACAGGAGATTAAAGTACCGCCTGACCACATCAGCCTGGGAGAGCACAGCATGCACACACTCTCTCACACACACACACACACACACACACACACACACACACACACACACACACACACACACCACAATGCACACAAGGGTCAATTTTACTGTAATGACAAGCCTCGGCACCGGTTATTATGATTACTGCCAGTCAGTGCAGTTGTTTAGACTGTAAGAGTCTCGCTGGAGGAGCAGCTCTCGGTCTCTACTGTAGAAAGTGTAGACAGAATATATTATCACACTGACATGGCTGGGCTTTATTGCACCACAGCTACTGTAGCATTTAGGTCATGTGATCAATACTGTACTTCTTTTGGGAACTGGGGAGTTTTAGCAACTTGGGGGGAGACTACATTCAACAATTAAAGCGTACATATAGTTGGTATTTAATTGGTTGATTTCAGACAGAGAGATGTAGATTCATTATAGTAAAATGTGACAACTTTTCGCCAACAAGATAAGTTAATAAATTGCTAAAAGAAGCATTCAGCATTTCTCCACCAGAATTTTACACTTAATAAAATGTGAAAAAAACACATTTCATTATGTATATTGATAACTCAACGTATCCTCATACAACGGTTTGTATGACATCTCACGAAAGGTTATTCCTCATTTTTCATGCATTTTCCTACAAATGTCAAGCAACACGTTTCAATTCCCGCTCGTTACACGCATACAGTCTTTTCAAAATAAACTTCCGTCTTCACAGAAAACGAAATGGTTTAGGCAACGAAACTCCCTACGCGCCGTTTGTCGCTCTTTATACTTCCTGTTCACGATTACGTGAATTAACTAGGAATTGATTTTGTTGGATACCGTATATGCAAATTACAGTCCATACTTTTTTGTAGGTGTATGAGTACAGTCTGGATAACTCTACATTCCTGGCAGTGTAGAGGAATTTACAGAAAATATAATTGAACAGGTAAATAATAAAATCAAATTTAAAGACGTTCTTTCTGGTTTCTGGTCAGTTTTCTGAGGAGGGGCGGAGGGTGCCTTGGAGTGACTTGGACTCATGACTTCAGTAAAATCTCGGCTGCCTACGGCCCTGGATGCACCTAAACTCAGCTCTAGGTCTCTGCTTAGACTTACATTTTGAACAAAAATGATACTTCAAGGAGTGTAGAGGTTTGCAACATGGTTATAACACCAAGCAGTGGCGTGGTGCATACAGTATGAGCTTATGTGTTTTAAAAGAGGAATATGAGGTCAGTGTCTGTGAGTCAGCAACAGATGTTGTCAGTCTGAGACATTTGTCTGGTGTGTCCTCTAACCTCATCTGCTCTCTGTGTGTCCAACTCAGTGACAGTCCACACTGTGAGCCCCCCCTGGTGGAAGAGCCTGCGCCTGACACCGTCACTGTCCGCCACAACAGCGAAGATGGTGCATAAACACACACACACACACACACACACACATGCAGTACTTTACATACTGTACTTAATGAAGCCTCTTGCCACCAGTTTATGAAATCTCATCCTGTTTTTCTCACCAGTTACTTTTGCTCTAACCATTTAAACCAGCTCACATCCCTCTCCCAGTAACATGTTTATTACGCTGCTTTGTTACTGCTCAGCTATTTTAACATTTGTGCTGTCACCAAACACAGCAGCACTAACCTGCTATGCACTAATCTGGCTTCCCCTCTCTTCTCTCTCTCTCTCTCTCTCTCTCTCTCTCTCTCTCTCTCTCATTTGTTGCTGCCCTCCCGCTTCTCTGTCCACCTCCTGTGTCTGTCCACCATCTTCTGAATCTCAGGCTCCTTGGCTGTTTCAGAGTCCGACCCGTTCGAAGCCGTCGCTCGGTTCGACTACTCCGGCCGGACTTGTCGGGAGCTGTCGTTCAAGAAGGGCGCATCTCTGCTCCTGTACCAGCGAGCCTCTGAGGACTGGTGGGAGGGACGGCATAACGGAGTGGATGGATTGGTGCCGCACCAGTACATTGTGATCCAAGACATGTAAGATGTGTTCCAGTCGCTAGTCTTGATATCTGCATGAGGAACAGAATAACACGTGAAATTTTAATACTATTAAGGTGGAGGCTTCAAATAAGCCCAGTGGCATTTGTTTTGCCTCTTCCTGCACTGTATATTATTTCTTTTTTGTTATGTTTGTGTAGTCTTAATTTGTGCAAAATAAATAAATAAAATAAAAATGCAAACATTAATTAAAAAATTGCAGTATTTCTCATATTTTTAGTCTGTAGTTTTTTTTTCTGTACTTTTTAAGGGTGCTCAAGCACACCTAAATTGAATCTCAGCACCCCTAAAAAATAATCATCAAAACCTCTGAGACCGCTGACATTACTGACCTAAAGAGACTGTAGCAGATGCCGTCTTAACGCTTGAGTGAATATGAGTGAATATATTGATATCGTATGAAACTAGAAAACCTAAACAGTCTTGGAATTGCATAAATTGTGTATCACTGTAAAGCTCTTGAGACATGTGGATTCATTGAGCCATGAGACATTTCCATCATAACTTGATGCAGAAAAGTCAGAAATTGGTGCATAAAAATTCACCAGAATGCAGGAAATGAAGTTTTTTCCTGGGGGAGGGCCGCCAGACCCCCTACGTAATATGTGCCCCCCCCCACCAATGTTGAAACGAAACCTTCGCCCTTGACTGTACACGTCACATTCTCATTGTCTCATCTCTCATGTCATCACTCCCCCCTAAAGGTCTGATCCTAGAATCGCACCCGTCTGTTATAAATATTGATCATGATATATTTAATATAATATTTTACTCATCGCTTCTGTTTTTGGGAAATGCGAACTCTGGCCATCGGTGCAAACAGTAAAGAGCCTTCTACAAAACACATCAAGATAAATGACACTTCTTTAATCTGACCAACAGTAAACATGGAAAGTAGTCGACTGGAAATCCCCGTAGCTAAGGAAGTTGATCTGCTATGATACGTACTGAGCAAACAGCATATCATAGCAGATCAACTTCCTTGTTAACTTTCCGTGTTTAGTGGTTTGTTGACACAAGTGTGACGATTCTTTACACTTCAGTGGCTCTGGCTGCAGGGATTTAGAGGGGAATACTTTCTGTTACTCTGCATGAAAATAAGCAAAAACAAGACACTGAGTGTGTGAAACTCAGGCTTATTGTGCAAACTGTAAGTATTCTTATAAGAGTCCACCTTTCCCAAAACTCAGAGGTGTTGAGTAAAAAGTTATCTAGATCAGTAGTCAAGAGAATAATACCCAGAATACTGGATTTTCCCTTTAAATTGCCGTCACTTTTCTTTTGGGTAAAACATTTTGTAGTTTTAAAAAAAGTTTATTAGGATTAGTGATGGTAAGCTTTGTGTTTTAGATGTAATGTATCAGTGAGAGAGAGAGAGAGAGAGAGATCCTCCTCTGCTAGCTTGGTGCAAGATGGAGGCACGGCAATGATTTATAAACTGTCTACTGTTTGATTGTTTCAGGTCTGACGGGGGCAGGGGAAGTCCAAAGCCTGATGTGGACAGCAGGGACCTGCTGGAGGAGAGAGTGTCCACTAGAGGCAGCGCTGCCTCTCCAACTGGAGCTCATGTGGCTGACATCTACCTGGCCAACCTGAACAAGTGTGTCTCAGACTATTTACAGTATGCCATAGATTTTCATTTGCAGCTTTCAGTTGATATGAAATTAATCATGTGGGAATCAACTTGGGGCCAAAAAGTGAGGAACCATATACAGAAAATAGAACTTCTTCTTAGTTTCTTTTTTTTTTAATGATTTTTGTTGTTGTTGTTGTTGTTTTCAGACTTTTTTGCCCTGAGTTGACTGACCCCTGGAACTGAATTAGGGCTGGGCAATATATTGATATTGTGGTGTGAGACTAGATATCAAGTTAGATTTTGGATATCTTAATATCATAATATGGCATAAGTGTTGTCTTTTCCTGGTTTTAAAGGCTACATTACAGTAAAGTGATGTAATTTTCTGAACTTACCAGACTTGTTAGCTGATCTATTATTTGCCTTTACCCACCTTGCTGATGATTATTTATCAAAACTCTCATTGTGTAAATATTTTTGTGAAAGCACCAATAGTCAACCCTACAATATCGTTGCAATATCGATATCAAGGTATTTGGTCAAAAATATGGTGATATTTGATTTTCTCTATGTCGCCCAGCCCTAAACTGAATTACAACAACACAGTAAATAATGAAAAATACAACTGAAATATTTGTCTCATTCAGGTTGAGGAAACGTCCGGAGTCCGGGAGCATCCGAAGAGCGTTCCGGAGCTCCGAGAGCGACAGCACGAGTCCAGGAGCCAGCGGAGGGGGAGGAGGAGGAGGAGGAGGAGGAGGTGGAGGTGGAGGAGGAGGTGGAGGAGGAGGAGGGGGAGGAGGAGGAGCAGGGGTGAGAACTGCGTCTCTTCCTGTTGGTGGGCCTCTGGTGAAAGAAACTGGAGACAAACGACCCGTCAGCGCTCACAGCATCCTCAACTCAGTCACTCGCCACTCTTCTCTCAAGACCAAGGTACTGTAACATCTTACCTTCAACAAATTAATGTAGTGAATGAACCATTTTGATTAATTACGGCAACATTTATCCAAATCAGAATGAGAAATACTTAATTGATCCCCGGGGGGAAATTGGGACACTACAGTTGTTCTTATATAAAAGCACAGAAATGTAAGAAAATAGAAATAGAGGAGTATGCAACATGTAAATTATGTACATAATGCTACAATATATAACACAATATATATATAGAGAGAGATGTAAACAAATAATAAAATAACAATAAGAAATTACAAATATAAGAAATATGTACATATATGTGCATCAGACACATACAATAAATACCACAGTGTAAATAAGTAAATACAAAATGCTGAGAAGTGGGACCTATTAAGTGTGATAAATATAAGAATGCAAGACTGGTATAAATAAGAATTAAATAAGAATATTTCTTGAAATGTACAGTATAGGGCTGTCAAAGTTAACAGCGATCATTTAATAAATAATACCTAAGGAATCCATTGGTACCAACCGTGTCATACTAGCTTGTCGTGAAGGAGGTTAAATAACGCTCCAAACTTAAATACTTGACAAATCTCACTTTAAGGTACATTTTGAACAGATAAAAAAAACGTGTGATTAATTTGCGATTAATTTGCGATTAATCACGATTAACTATGGACAATCATGCAATTAATCGCAATTAAATATTTTAATGGATTGACAGCCCTAGTAAAGTATAAATGCAGTATTAATGGCGGATTGTTGCACAGTTAAATTATTGCACCACTATTATACAGTTTAATATGTATTGCACAGAATAATCATTTTAATTGAGGTTCTTATGAACATTTAGGTGGAGAGTCCACAGTTACGCAAGGCAACTACAGCAGGGCGATCTAAGAGCTTCAGCAACCACAGACCGCTGGACCCTGAGGTCATCGCCCAGGTGGAGCACAGCTCACAGGTCAGTTTCAGATCACTTACATCCCCATCTGCTACAGTACGTTGGGTATTTGTATTTACTTTTCTTTTCGTGTTGCAGGACATCGAGGCTGCGATGAGCTCTGCCCTGAGCGAGCTCACAAAGTTGGAGAGACAGAGCACTTCGAAACACACACACGCCCCCGACGTGGTCCTGGACACACTGGAGCAGCTGAAAGGCATGGGCGGTGGAGGAGGAGGAGGAGGAGGAGCCTCGGAGCCCTCCAGTCCGCTCCACTCCCGTCTGCTACGGGACAGCGAAGGTGGCTCCTCGCACGCCCACCCGCTTCAGCGCAGCGCCTCCTCCGCCAGCGACGTGCCCTCCTCCTTCCGCCCGGTCAAGAGCCAGCCGCGGAGCCCCCTGCCCTCCGCCACGTCCCCCTCTCTCTCCTCTTCCTCCCTCTCCTCATCTGTACCTTCCTTTAGGGAGCTGCGCCCCCCAGCGACGAGGCCCAAGCCGGTGGTGTTCCCAAAGACCGGAGGTGGCAGTCCGGCAATGGGTTCCCCGACCTCTACCGTGCCCCCGACCCCTCCTCCTCCGCTCACAGGCCACACACACTCTCTCCCTCACACGCCTCCTCCTCCACCTCCGCCCCAGTCTAACGACAAATCCTGCCCGGCTTAGGACTCCTAAATCTGACCCACGATAACTGATTCTTACGAACTCTTAGAGCTCTTCTACCAGGTGCAGAAAGCACTTCATTTGTTTCACACGACAAGACCTAATCCACTACTCATGTGTAGCACTCACTTCTCGGTGTCCAGGTGTCCAGGCGAGTTCGTAAGACGCCGCGTTCCCTTAAAGAGTGTTTTTTCAGCCCTCTCCTGGCAGCTCTGCGTACTACAGGTCAACTATCAGAGGGTTTAGATCCGTGAACACCCTCCAAAGACACTTTTTCTTTTTTGCCACCGCAGAGATCCCAGACATCACTGGATTTTACGTTTTATTTTTTTTTTAAAAAGGGAACAGGACTCAGGATGGACACCTTACAGACCTACATCTTGCATACACTAATTTGTGATGTTTGAAATTGTGTTTGAGTGGGCGTGCAGGAGTGTTACTTGCCTTTTACACACACAGATCTAAGTGAGGAACAAAAAGCACTGTTTGATTTTTGTATAGTAGACATGACAGCTTTTCTTTTCTTTTTAATGACCCATGGCTAGCGGACTGGGAGGGAGTGTTTGATTCCTGAGAATAGACTGTGAAATGCTGAGCTCTCACTAGAAATGAAACACACTGACTCGCTGCTTCAGAAGTGGAAGACTGGAGATAAAGGTGGACTTTTGGGGTGATGAAAGGAAAGAAAACTGGGCCAAATATCAGTGTAAGTCATGTGATCGAGGGCTTTATTTTATCTCTTCCTACAGTGTTTGATATGTTGGTGATTTTTTTTTTTTTTTTTTTTTTTTGATTACTGTACCACAACAGGAGCATAGCGGGAGTGGTGTTCTCCAAACATGGCCGACAGTAATTCTAAATACACATAAAGCAATACGGATAACGAAAGCTGGTAGTTTGAGGCATTATGCTGCGTCTCTCCTGCAGCTCTATTACGTGTGTAGGGGACCACTGAAACCCAGCATTTTTATAGGCAATGTTGGACTGTACACACACGCACACATTCTCTCCAAATGTGTGTGTTGGTTGTTTTGTGGCAGCTAAACGCCTTTCAGGTTTTCCTTGCATGCTGGGGCCATAGACAGCCGCCGCTATGGCGAGCTGGCTGATTGCATCGGTTTATATACCAGCCACAGGTCAAACAAAGTTACAGCTTGCTCCTTTAACTATATACTTCAGACTTAACAGTAAAAAAAAAAAAAGGGTTATATTATTATTCTAATGGTGTGTATGTATGTTTAATAATCATGATGATAACTGGAAGCATGGAGCTGAGGATCCTCTTGAGTGTGTTTTTAGATGGAAGCACAACCAACCACCTCATCCGATGCGTTTCTTAAGCAAAGTTTCTGCTATTTCGTTTTGTTCCCAGTTGTTGATTAATGATCTGTAATGGTAAAATGTTGAACTGTGTTGCTGTCTGGGTGTGTGCATGTGTGTGCGCGCCTGTGTGAGCATGCGTGGATGTAGAGTATGTATGCACCCCGCCCCCCCGCCCCCCACCCCCACCCTACCCCTTGCGATGCCCACCCAACATAAAGGGATGCCACCCAACAGCAACTGTCTGGAGTACCAGCGGCCTAAGTGCTGAATAAATATGCACTGTGTGTACATGTGTCCAGACAAACAGCCTGCAGGTAAAGACGCATGTTGTCTTCAGTCGCTGCTGTAACAACACCGGTGGTGGACCAGCTTTAAGTAGGAAGAGGACGAGAAAATCCGAGGACTTTAAACTTTTCTTTTTATTATATTATTTGCTAAAACGTACCTTTGCAAAATTAGATCTGATGGTGAATTAAAGAATATGTGTAGGGCTGACCTGAATGCTTCGAAGCTTCGACCGTTGCCATGGTAATCGACCTCCAAATCAGTATTCGAATGCTTCGTTTTGGGTTTGGTTTTTTTTATATAGGAGTATGTTATAATATTGTATAAATCCCCCAAATAGCCCATGAAATAAGGAATAATCCCACAAATCATATTCAACATTAATTATTGTTAGTTATTCTCAGACGGATATCGCTGTACCACGCTGCACCACACCGCGCCACGCCGCGAAGTGAAGCTTCGAATACATTCGAATATTACTCACCGACGCTTCGAAGCCCCAAAAAATGGTATTCAGGACAGCCCTTATTAAATATGTGAATCATTTTTGCAAACACTGACTTCAAAGGTGGACACATGCCGTTCAGGGTAATACCTTTTTGTTGTTGTCTTGAAACAGTATTGAACTAATTTTACCTTGGCCTCTATCACGCCGTTCCCCTTCTCCCAGAAATACAGCACATACTGCATTCCTGTATGCTCTCTACCAGGTAATGAATTATACTTGTTACGGTTTATTTTTTATCTCTGTATACTGTTCGTGTATTACCTGGTGTGTTTGTGTTGCTCTTACCTCATCATGACAACTGGAGGGACTGTGACTGTGTGTGTTTGAAATGAACTCAACTTATCCACACACACACATACAGACATGCATGTGGTTGGTTGGTGTGTTTTGTCCCGGCTATGCCGTTAAAGGGGAGCTGGGACCCTCTTCGATCTCGAATCAATCATCGTGCACTTGAACAACTTGGCTTGCGTGTGGACTAACTGTGTGGGGATGATTTGTCAGAATTGAATATTGTTAAATATGCATTTTTGTGTCCATTTGAAAACAGCAGAACTAAAAAAAAAAAGACTGTAATGTCAAATCTATTTATAGTTGTCTCTGTATTACTGGAGAATCCTGTGTTCAGATGTACTTTGTATATACAATGTTGTACATTACAGAGGTACACTCTTTTTTGGTACAATATTGTACAGTAATAGCAATAGTAGTTTAATCAAATAGGCCTTATATAATTCTATGTGTAGTTCTTGTAGTAGATCTGTTTTTTAATAAACATTGCTTGCTATAAAGTTTCTTGAATTCTTTGATGTTTGTAACAATAAAAAAAATATTTATTACACATTTAATTTCAGAAAATCATACCTGAAAATATTGATAAAAAAAATGATTGACTACATTGAAATCTGCGTCTGTCCCAAGTAAGCACAGTAATTATGAAGCGTGATGTAAGAGAGTAGTTATCAACCTGGGGGTCATAAGATATTTTCCGGGGGTCGCAAGATGGTTTTGGAGAAAAAAATTTAATAACATATAAAATGGATTCTATGGGTACCCACGAGTCTCCCCTTTACAGACATGCCCACTTTATGATAATCACATGCAATTTGGGGCAAGTCATAGTCAAGTCATCACACTGACACACTGACAGCTGTTGTTGCCTGTTGGGCTTCAGTTTGCCATGTTATGATTTGAGCATATTTTTTAGGCTTTTTTTGCAGTACCTGTGAGGGTTTCTGGACAATATTTGTCATTGTTTTTGCGTTGTTAATTGATTTCCAATAATAAATATATACACACATTTGCACAAAGGAGCTTATTTGCCCACTCCCATGTTGATAAGAGTATTAAATACTTGACAAATCTCCCTTTAAGGTACATTTTGTAAGAACAAATGTGCAATTAATCGTGACTAAATATTTTAATCGATTGACAGCCCTAGATTGTTGATATGCTGACTGTCCTTGCAAATACATGGGAATAGTAGAGTAGGGTGGACATTCTGCTGTAGTTTCCCCTTTAACATGGAGGTGCCCAACACGGGGTGTGGGGGCCCTCAGGGGCCCTGCATGCCGCTCTAGTTCCCCAGTCTCTTCTTTTATCCAGAGTCCTCAGGATGCCTCAGTATAATGTGATGTAGCACTGTGTGGTGTCCCATCAGAATCAGAATCAGAAATCAGAAATCAGAAACTGGTTTATTGCCAGGTGTATGAGGTTTACACTAGGAATTTGCTTTTGGCGGGTTGGTGCAATAAAACAGTAAAAATAACAGTAGGATAATTAAAGTGTTAGAATAAAATAAGAATAAAAAAAATTGAAATCTACAAACACACAATATACTATATACACAAGAATTAAACATAGTATAAAAGTATAAACAGATGTGCAAAATTAGTGCAAATTATTGTCTTGCTCAGTGTGCTCTCTCTGTTAAACACAGGCGGAAGTTCAGGCAGAGAATGAAACTGTCAAGTTTGCACATTATTTCCGCCATCATTTATGACTAACTTCAGACCAGAAAGCGCCCAGTGTTTGAAGCCCACACTTCCTAAATCAGTCACCGTAATGCAGAGCTGCCAGCTGCTGCCTTTCATGAAACTTATGAACTCTTTGGATCCCGGTAGGAGACTGTTATGATCCTCACCAGCAGCAGGATATCTCTGTTACCTGTTCACAAAGCAGCAGCTCTCTCTCACTACGGAAGAAGTTTCATGCGTAGGCGGATTCTTGTTTTCGAGCAAGTTGGATTCACCGTGAAGCTGCGGACCACTTTGAGCTCTATAATTGACAAGACTGGCGTTTATTTGGACGCCATATATCACAGGAAAACACTGTTGCTGTGACAACCCGGCGGCAGAACCGGCAGAGGCTGTCAGGGAGACGGTTGTTAAGTTACCGATTTAACGGCTAACCGCAGCAGCAGGTAAGATAACATCACAGCTAGCATGTCAGCTAGTCAAACAGACTTAATAGCGGCTTAATAGCTGCTTAATAGCTTACTAAGCCGGTTAGTTGTTAACTAGCATAAGTAGTTGCTAATAGAACTCAGTTATTAGCGAGTTGTTGTGTTATTAAAGTGCACAGTGAACGAGCTGTGTGTGTTAAATTAGCTGCTAACGTTAGCTAAAGCTAAATAAAAAGTTAACCAGCGCATGTAAGTTAAGTTAGCTAACAATGTAGGTTAACTGTTGATATCTCTATAACGTAAGGAATTCAGTGTGTCTGTTATAACTTTAGAGTTTGTGGTATACTGTATATGCATTGTTATACTACTCAACAGCTATTATGTAACTTTAGCTACTTTGTTCTGTATTTAATAATTCATTTTTAATGTTTGTATCTCTACAAAGAGGGCTTGTGTCTCTGTTAATAATAGTTATCTCTGTGTCTCTCCCCAGTCTCTCTTAATAGTTATCTCTGTGTCTCTTCCCAGTCTCTGTTAATAGTTATTTTCTCTGTGTCTCTTCCCTCCAGCATGTCAGGGATGACAGCCAGTACAGCCAACTATCTGTGGTCTTTGCAAGATGTCCTGGGTCAAGGGGCTACTGCCAATGTCTTCAAGGCACGAAACAAGGTAATTTAGTCACACTGTGGATGATTTTTTTTATCATCATAACACACTGTCAAGTTGTTGTTTTTTTCCACTGAGCAGCTGTATCACATCACTGCTGCCATTGTATCAGATGTTTCAGCCATATTTTTTTTTCTGAAAAGCAACACCAGGATGTGTGATAAGAAAAAGGTTGTGGTTGCAGTGATGTGGGCTGTCTTTGACGTTCATGCACGGTGCTGTGACGTGTTATGCTGATGTAAACATATATGTGTGTGTGTGTGTGTGTTTGTGTG
Organism: Sebastolobus alascanus; assembly: GCA_916701645.2. NCBI lineage: Eukaryota > Metazoa > Chordata > Actinopteri > Perciformes > Sebastidae > Sebastolobus > Sebastolobus alascanus. The sequence continues at coordinate 183,643 of CAKAOJ020000048.1, read as the reverse complement.
TGTGTTAGCAGAGGTTGGGAGAGCTGGTAGCTGTCAAGGTGTTTAACACGGTGAGCTACAACCGCCCCCATGAGGTCCAGATGAGAGAGTTTGAGATGCTAAGGAAGCTCAACCACAGCAATATTGTCAGGCTGTACGCCGTGGAAGAGGTAAGGCTACCACGAGAGGAGAGAAAGGACAAAAACAAGTACAAGGGACGGGATGAGATAATTATCACTTCGTGAAACAGGACTGCAGTTTTATTCCAGATTAATTTGGATCATGGAATAGTAGAGCATTTGCACAGTTGGTCCTACATTGTTAGACATTGGGATAAGATCGCTTTCTTTATTCTTTTATTCATTTATACATACATTCTCAGTCACTTCCCTCTCTAAAGCCCTATAGAGTGCTGCAGGCATGACGTATTTTATGTAGGCCAACCCGGAAGTTAGCGTCGCCCTGGTTCCCTCCACTAAAAGCCAATGGGATTTTTCCATTGGGTTTTGGATCATTGCAGAAAATAAACTCTGTGGCAAACAAATGTTTATGATACTTAAACGTTTTGTTCTGTAAAATAATCTCCACAAATGAACACCCCTTTTTACGATTTCGAAGTGTGAATGCAATTGGAATCAGAAGTAAAAAGCTAACGTTAGGCTATAAACAAACTACACCACGGTCGCATGAGTGCGAGTATACACAACAAGGCTGTAAAGGTGGACGTGTCGGCGTGATGACGTTTAGTAGTCTAATTTAGCCTCTTGTTAGCAACCGCCTTTTTTTAAGACACATAAAGGCTTCATAAGGTATACATAAATAGGCCTATATAATATGGTAATATTTACAATATTAAATATAAACATTATGTAGTATAATTTTTTTCAATATGAGCGGATGTTATGCAGAGCCTTGAAATCCTATCGGGGGGATAATGTCAATAAATTTCAGTAAAATACAGACTTATCTTATCCCGTGCCCTGGTAATACTAGTAATAGGGCTTAAGTTATATTAGCAGTTTTCTAGTATCTATGATGGAATTCTTGAGGCAGTGAGTTTTTTCCCTGATATATTTTCATAATTTTTATAGCGTTGAAGGAGTTGCAGCTCACCTCCTAATGCCTCTCTCTCTCTCTCTCTCTCTCTCTCTCTCTCTCTCTAGCTGCCCTCTAAACAGAAGGTGCTGGTGATGGAGTATTGTTCAGGAGGAAGTCTGCTCAGCCTGCTCGAGGAGCCAGCAAACGCCTTTGGCCTGCCTGAAACAGAGTTCCTCACAGTTTTGCAGTGTGTGGGTGGGTATGCAGTATATCCTGGTATTTCCCAATAATTGCACATACCTAAACTGATGCAATCCTCCCTTTCTTCTCTTCAGTGCAGGGGATGAACCACCTGAGAGACAATGGAGTGGTACACCGGGACATTAAACCAGGCAACATCATGCGGCAGGTTGGGGAGGACGGCAAGTCTGTTTATAAGCTGACTGACTTTGGAGCAGCAAGAGAGCTGGAAGATGATGAGAAGTTTGTGTCTATCTACGGAACTGAAGAGTATCTGGTAAGATGACAGTCCCGCCAATGAACTTAGTAAGCCTGCGTTTGTGCTATCAGGGAAATAGCTTTTTTGATGAAGTGACTTTAAGAAAGTGGATGAGCGCACGCCGTCGCTTCGGCTGCACAATCCTTTTAACGAAGATTAGTAGTGAAAAAGTTGTTGGTGCGTGAAAATCTTTGTAGGCAGAAATTGGCGGGCCTGTATGTGTCAGATCAAGAAATCCAGGAAAATAGAGAGTTTTTCCTTAACTTTTCACCAAATTCCATTGAATTTAGTCAAGTAGTTCTTGATATATCCTGATAATTAAACAAGAAACAGGTCTGAGAACATAACCCACTTGGTGAAGAGATGCCCAGTAGAAACACTGGTGGAAATGACATCTTCATAAACCATGATGCCTCAGCAGTTGTGTTATGGAGATTTGTCTCCACCATGTGGTGTGCACAGAGTTCTTTACATCATCTTTACCACAGGTTAACCTGCAGGTCTGTTGCATTCGTATTCCATTACTATCCTTAAAGAACATAAGGTGACATTATTAACAGAAAATCTTTTTACTGCCTCAGTGGAGGGGACATTGCTGAGAAAGTGCACCTAACGGCCTGGATGAATAAAGTAAAGACATCAAAGTCAAATAAAAGAATGTGATAAAATGATATTGCATAATAAAAAGTTTGCTCAATGCGCCCCATTGATAGACAGTTATAAGATTATTGAACATTTGTTAACCTACTATCAGTTCAGCTTCCCTCCAGGGAAAGCTCCCAGGGCTTGGTAGCAGAAACAGCATCGCCTTTCACTTTTGTAATAATAGCTAAGAATAGACGGAATATGTATGTGAGTAATACAGTTCTTTGCAGTATCCAATTTTACAGTCAAGGGTGCAATCAATATTATCTAGTTGTTTGCTTACAGTCTATAAGCGGCCTTTCTCCACCCTAGCTCATATTACCCATATTACCTTTACTGCTATAAAAGCCCCATTTCCCCATGAGGATATCTTACCCTCTAAACTGAATCTCTATGCGTTGCATGTGATTGGTGGTTTGTTACGAACTGACTGTGTAGAATAGAGGTGTAACAATATGTGTAATTGTGTTGAACCGTTTGGTATAGGACGTTCGGTTCGGTCTGAGACATCCTTTCGGTACTCCCTGCGAGCCAAACAGCTCTTTGTGTTTACTACTTGCACACATGGAACAGTTTTATCAGCTGTAGCAGCTCAATGAAGCTCAATGGACAAGGTTTTGTGTCAAACTCTATGACGACACTGTTGAACTGAAGTCGGGTATATCTGTAGATGCACTTCAAACATTTAATTTACGACGGCATCATCGTGAAACCAGTGAAACAAAAACAGACTGAACGGCGGGTCCTTCTCTCCACAGCCTCCCACTGCAGATTCACACCGTGCCAAAGTAACTAATGATAGTGTTTATCGCTGCATATGCGACCGCACTCGATCGTAAACAACACCGAATTTAAGCATATGGTCAAAGGGTGTTTTCCAGTCAGTCTGTTGTGCCTGCCATGTATAAAACAAGCTACAGTTCTTTTCAGGAATTATCAACAGGTCAGAGTGTTATGATAGAATCATAAATACTTTATTGACCCCGGGGGGAAACTGGGTTACATTTAGCCTACATTACATTACAGACATTTATGTCATTTATTTTTATTTATTTGTCGTTTATTGACAATATGCTAGTGTTTGAGTGCCTTACTGTAGCTGTTAAAGTAAGAATTATGGCCAATGAGCCACTGTAGAGTGTTACCATTTTCAAAATAAAAAAAAAAAAGTATTGTACATTTTCTTTGTTTTCCCTATTGTTCCAAAAATCTACCAAACCGTGACCCCAATACCAAGGTACATACCGAACCATGAATTTTGTGTACCTTTAACACTACTGGTGTTGAAATGACTTTGTTATTGGAGCCTCGATCTTGATACCTCAAAGCAGCTTGTATTATGAAGACTTTGTGTCCCTCTAGTGGACAAATGGGGTGTATGGCTGTTCATAAAAGCAACTACACATTTCACAGTTACATTTCTGCCTGCTACTAAGTTTAACACGATGTTCCCTGATAAAAGGAAAGAGACGGGGAGAGAATACATGTTAGAGCAAAACATTGCTGTCACTTGACACTTAGGTAATACTCGAGACTAGATGATAATCTTAACTGCTATCAACATATGAGGGTACGGCGACTGTATATTCACCTCTGCAGACCTGCTTGTGTCCTCTCTTCTTACTGTGCTTATGTTTGTTTGTTTGTGTGTTTAGCACCCGGACATGTATGAACGTGCTGTGCTGCGTAAGCCTCATCAGAAATCCTTCGGAGTGAGCGTAGACCTGTGGAGTATTGGTGTGACATTTTACCACGCTGCCACTGGGAGTCTTCCCTTCACACCGTATGGAGGACCGCGCAGGAACAAACCCACCATGTAAGTTAATACGTTAGGTGTGTGAAAGTAAATCACAGGCCACATATTTCTGACAGCAACATCGAGTTTCAAACTCCACTCCTTCAACCATAGCTAATGAAGTCATTATACCAGTTTCAATTATGTATTTTTTTAAATATATTTTTTAAATATTTATATGAAATTATGACATTGAGTTGGGTCTCAAATTACTAGTCTTAAGCTCCATCTCAACCAGCCAAGTTCCATATTGGAAAGCATACCACCGTGAAATCAGTAGATGGCATTTTTCAGTGTTAATGAAGACACCATCAACCATTTTACTTGTGCCAAATGCTTAGATTTTCCCTTAAGCCGGGTTTCCACCTAGAAGTTCCTGTTAATTTTAGCCCTGGACTACTTTTCATGGAAATAAAAGGTTCCTTCAGCCCATTGTTGTCTGCATTCCCATAGCGGTCTAAAGACCTGTGAAGATTAGGCAAATCAGTCCGCTGATGTAAGAAAGAGCAACATGACATGTGATGAGGGCTGCTGATGGTCACAGCGGTAAACACACTCTGCAGCCTTCAGTTCAGTGTGCCCGTCCGTTTCATCTAAAAAAAACCCTTAAAAAACAAAAGCTTAGGTTTTTTCTCACTGCGATGACATTTACTGCTGCATATATTTGCTGATGCACGTTACATTTATTGAATGAAATGTAGAGGAGGAAATGAAACTGAGTGTCTGTCTCCACAGTAAATCATCTGTTCAGTGTTTGACGGTTATTTGTTTGTGCTTTAGAACATAACAGCTGTGAAACAATCAGAAACTTCTACAGTCAGAATCACTTTTTGTTCTCTCATTCACAGCACCAACGCTCTGTTTGTCTCTTTTACCGCTCGCACTCTCAGCTGGCTCACGCAATCTCTCTTTCTTTTGAGTCGGGAAGCTGACAGCAAAGCTTAACTGTACTTTTTATTACCAAACAAAGAGAAATGCTCTCCGCTCTTCCTCAAATGGTCCTAAATCGATGCTAGATTACTTCCTTGTTTTATGAATGAAGCGGTACTTGAGTTGACGCAGCGGTGCTGTGTGTGTGTGTTTCACCAATCAGCGACAGTCATCCCTGCAAACTCCACCCCGAAAGTTCCTGTATTTCCAGAAAGTACTGCCCCCGACCAGGGCCTATTTGGGGGGTAAAATGTCTTCAGAAAATGTCCCTAGAACTTAATTTAGACCCTGGATCCTGCAATCGAAACTCAATGACTTCCTCAAAAGGTTCTTACTTCTGAGGGAAAGCTCCTGTGGTCGAAAAGTGTCTTTAGAGAAAGATTTTTTTCTGCATGTTGTTTCTTCAGGAATCCTGTTGTATCTGACAGAACATGAACATCCATCCATGATCATCAGACTGACTTGTGTGTTTTGTTGTGCAGGTACAAAATAACTACAGAGAAGCCTATGGGAGCAATAGCAGGAATCCAGCGGGTGGAGGATGGGCCTATAGAGTGGAGCTACCACCTACCTCACAGCTGCCAACTCTCACAGTATGTCACCTGATGAAGAGCATTCGAACATGCATCTCAGTGACTCTTTAATGAGAACATGTGATGCTAACCTTTCCTTGATTGTCTCTCTCTCTATTTCTCTCTCTGTCTGGAGGGGTCTGACGGTGCAGCTGGTTCCAGTACTAGCGGGTATAGTGGAGGCTGACCAGGAGAGGTGTTGGGGTTTTGACCAGTTCTTCACAGCCACCACAGACATACTGCAGCGGCAGCCAGTTCACCTCTTCTCTCTGCAACAGGCCATGGAGCATTGCGTCTACATACACCACTACAACACGTAAGTCTGCACAGGCGTGTCGTCACGCACATTATTCTGATCAAACACAAATAAAGCCGTCTACAGACTGCAGGACTGATTAAATGGTAGCAGACTAGATTTTGAGTCTGTCCTGCAGGTGTGACAGACTTCAAGAGTCGGTAAAACCTGAAGGGAAAAATGACGAGGATGCCACAACTTGCTCATGTCATGTTATTTTTTCAAAACTAGTGTTTCAAACTGCAGAATTTTTACCTATATTTGTCCCGACTTCTATTTTATAATGGCGGAGGTGTAATTGGTGCCACAACATGAGGGGAAATGGTTTATTTTCATGGCTGCACAAAGATTGTTGCATATTCTATGCAAGTTGTATTTTCCTGACCTTTTAAATGTGCTTTGCCTGATCCTGTTTTTGTACTCTTTACGGCATGGTACAAGAGTAGGTGGGCTTTTAGAACAAAGTGGATCCATGTAAATTAGGTAGTGCAAGGTGGGAAGTTGCTCTTTTGGTCAAAAGTTACGGTAGTTACTGACAACATGACTCATCAGTCGATGACTCCACCAACAAGCCAGAATTGTGAAATGTGATGTGATACTAAATGCTGCACGACATTCATCTTTTTTTGCTTTAATTTGATTGACCAGGATAATTTACATTTTATAGTTATTAACAAAATTGAATTACTTCAATGCAGTCAGGATGCAGAATCAGACCTGAAATTTAAAATGATGTCTAGCAGCCAAAAATGCTCTCTCTCCCTCCGTTCTCTCAGAGTGTCAGTATTCTTTGAGGAGGTGGCGTCTCAGACCGGTATAGGAGTTCAGCATCAACATCTGCTGTACCTGGGTCACGACCTCCCTCTGGAGGGCAACATGAAGGTGGTCAACCTCCCGCGTACTTCACCTGCCCAGCCCCTCATTCTGCTCAGCTACGGGCCTGAAGCAAATACCAGCCTGCCCTTCAGAGAACGTAAGACAATCAAAGACACGCACACCTTTGATATGTTTCTGTGAAGCCTTGAGCTTTCCTCTTCTTTATTCTTTGATATTCCCCTCAGGGAGATTTGAAAGAGTTTTGATACGAGGTGTATTCCAGCATCACACTTACTCCCACGGCCCATAAATATTATAATATTCTTTGTGAATAATGCATATTTTGTTTAGTATTATTTATGTGAATGCCAATCCCTGATATAGGGAAATGATATCAAAAGATGTTGAATGTTGGTTAAAACGGAAAGTAATCACATTTGAAATAACGTGTGCATATAATTATTACACTGCTTCCATAAGTATTTTTGGGGTGTGCTCCTCTGTAGCCGAGACTCAAGTCATCCCATCCAGGTTTGACGTTATGGCAGACTACAACTTCTCCAAGGTACTGCTGCTCCACTCATTTTCTTTGCCAGACTTGCCTAATGTTATGTTCATTTTTATTTTACGTATTTAAGCATCCAACCCATTATTTATTATCTCCTCTGCTCCCCCTCTTCTCTGTAGGTAATGGTGGGAGTGGTCCACCAGTATCTGAGGATAGTACAGTTGCTGCACACACACCGAGAGCTGCTGCTGCAAGGATACTACAGCTACATGTGAGACACACACATGCTAAAATAAGCATTATTTGTCTTACTGCACTAAGCGATGTACCTCTGAGGTTATGTACTGACTCTCGGTAATTTGACTCTTATCAAACATGTTTCCTCCTCTCTCACACTCTTATTGTTCCTAAGGATGAGGTTGCGCAGGGAGTGTGAAGAAGCAATGCACAGTATCGCGATGATCACCATCAGACTGCAGTCTTGCCTCAACGTAGAGCACAGGACTTACAAACTGTGAGTTTATCTACACACTTTTTGAGCTAAATATAGGAAATCTGTGATCTCACACTTGGGGTTGCATTATGATACACAGCAGTAAGGCAAATGGAGCCGTACTTGCTTTTTTTAGGTTGAATTTACCACCGTGAGTGTGATGTAGGTTTGGATTGCTCACTGTATGATCTTAACTGCTGTTAACGTACGTGGTGGATTCTGAGAGATGTAATTTGTTGACAAATGTTGACCAAACACATCTTTTATATTGAATCTACAACCTCTTCTTTTTTCCCCCTTTCTCCTCCCATATTTGTTGTATCTTTATTTTTCTTAGAGGCCATTATGATTCAGAAAACCATGGTTCAGCTGATAGCAGGCAAAAGCTGCATCTGGTGAGTTGCATCAGGAAGATGTTTCACAGCTTGACTCATGTGGCTGATGGAAATGGTGTTGGGAATGTACCTTTTTTTCTGTATTTTTATGCCATTATTCCTTCATTAATGAGTATATAGTGGAGAATTGCAGATCATAATGAAAAGAGTGACGAGAGAAGGGATGACATGCAGCAAAGGTGTTGCACACTTTTAACCTGTTTTGATTGATTGACTGATGATCGATTTACTTGTAGGGATAAATTACCTCACTATTGAAAGCAGTACTGATTTTTTTATATTCTAGTACCAATACTAAAAATGATACTTTTATGAATGCCTTACTTTGAGAAATATAAACATGTTTCGACTTAAGCCCTTTTTCCCAAACCAAGCCAAACTTGTAGAATGTGAATTGTTGAAACACAAGCAGGCATATATGAATCTTACCCATATAAAATAGTCTTTCTTTTTAAAGAATAACATTTAATGTCCGCTTTAAAAATGGACACATTTCGGTCAGCACTAAAAAGTGATGAGGTTTAGTCGTAATTATACACAAGATTCAAACCCACAACACTGCAAAACAACTGTATTCTAAGCCCTGGGATTTCTCTCTTTTTTTTAGTATTTTTACTTAATTAGACATTGCAATAGCACGAGTGAGTAGAAAGACTGAATAGACCAAAGGGCAACATGACTGGACTCAACACACATTTAATTTGAAAATGTAAACTAATCCAGGATTATGGACTGTGAACCATTCTTTTTGTGGTAGATTTGTTGATTCAGATATGAGAGCCTGTGGCTGCTGTCTCTACAGGTCCGTGAGCACTTGCCCATATACGCTGCGGGAATCCAGGAGTTTCAGAACCGACTGGACCATCTGCAGATAGAGCAGGCCAAGCTAGCAGAGACGCTGGCCAACGACAAGAGGTACTGCAGGCACGCAGGGATTCAAAGCTTCAGGTAGCCTCGTGAGTTTGTGGTGTTTGAACTCTGACCTCTTTTTCTCCCACAGCTGTCAGAAGATGGAGATGCTGCTGCCGAAGATAATGGCAATTCATCAGCATTATCGTAAAGACAGACAAACTGGCAGTATGTATGTTTTTATTGTTGGTGTATATACTGTGTTTTTATTACTCCTTTCTGACAATACCCTACTGTTTTCTTATTTTCACCCACAGAGTTGGCATATAACGACGAGCAGATCCACAAGTTTGAGAAGTGAGTATGTGACCTGCTCACTCAGCCTGTGAAGGATGTTATTCTGAGCTCTCCTGTTAATCTGCTTGTCACTCTTCCTTCCCAGAATCCACCTGTCGTCCCACATTAAGCGAGTGAAATCTCTCCTTAGAGAGGACTGCTTGCAGAGATACAAAGAGCTTTTGGCCTCAACGAGGACGTGGAGCAGGTCAGAGCAGGCTCTCGAGTCACGTTTTTTAAACTCCAAACACACAGCAGATTCCCTTCAGCTCATTATCCCAACCACTGTGTCTACTTTCGATAAGATAACTGTTTTTTTTTTGGTTTGACACGGTCATTCACACGGATGATGGAAGCTTATATGAAGAAGATTAACACAGGACAGTAGGACGTTGCTATTCAACAGTCCCTCACCAACAGATTAAATTGGTAGTCCGCATTATTAATCTTCACTTCACACTTGTTTATCAAGTCATATTGAGGTTATACATTGTATTACATTTTACTCTGTAATTCCTGAATTCCTTTTCAGATTTTAGATTTAAAATTAGATTTAGAATTTTAATTTTGCATAATGATGGGGTAGGCGTGACCTGATCTAATTCTGAAAAATGAAAGGGTACATCTGTTTGTTTTTCTGAAAATTCCAAATGTGTAGTAATTTATATTTATTCAGATGGTGTTAAGAAATATTTGTATTTGTAGAACTACTTAACTGATTTACATGACTATATATATATCCCCATTTCAAATCGTTTTTACTTTTTCACATCAACCACCGTAGTTCTCCTACACGCTTGGCACACTGGAGAAGTTTCAGTTGGTTGAAATCTGCAACCTCACCGCTAGATGTCGCCAGATCCTACGCACTGCTGCTTTAAAGCATGTAAACATGTTCCAGTAGAAAGCAAAAATAAAAGTATGAACCTAAAAAATGAGCATGATATGTCTCCTTAAAGAGAAAGGTTAAATAATAATAATTTAAAAAATCCCAAACTCTGTGTACTTGGCTAATTAATAATGTATTGTTTGTTAATAAATTATCCAGATTATTTGTCAACACATCTTTTGCTACTAAACTTCAACACTTAAACATTTTTCCCATTGGTTTTCTCTTCTGTTTTGGAATCCAGCAGGACATCGGCACATTATAAAGATGGTAGCTTTGACTTACTGAAGTGTGTCCTTTCTGTATTTGCAGTGTTTTACTGGAGATGCAGACCCGACTGCAGGACTTCAGCTCTTTCTCCACAGGCTTGTTGGCAGACCTGGAGATGAGTGAGCAGCGGCAAAATAAGGTCAACATTTCGCTTTCTCTGCAGATCAGATATTGTAACATAACCAAGACACTGATAAAAAAGTTATGTGATGTTCTTGTTAGATTTGGGATTTTTGTTTCAGCTGTCATCTCAGTGATGTGATGATGTAACGTCTCCTCTGTCCTCCTCAGGCTCTGGACAGAATCCTCTTCGCTCTGCAGTCCAAGCGAACAGGACAACAGCCCGAAATTGCCCCCAGGGACAAGGACCAGATGGTCTCTAGGTGTGTGTCTTTGTGTGTGTGCATGTGTGTGTGTGTGTGTGTGTGTGCGAGATAGAGACGGTTGCCCAGTTCCCCTGATAACACATCTTTCTTTGTTCTAGGATGCACCATCTGAAGGAGGAAATGGAGATTTTGGTTAGGGAACTTCAGTGCAACAACAGCATTATTGAGAGGTTAGTAGAGTGACCAACTTCCTGTCTCTGTTGAAACTCACACCCCCCATATACAGAGGGGGAGAACGTATGATGTTGATAGTTTGTATTTGTTTTGCCCCGTAGCCTGGGAGCAGTGAACCCTGCAGCAGCTCTGGAGCCGAGCTTGGCCAGACCTTCTACGCTGTGACAAATTGCAGCGTCTTCGCATCTTAACTCACTCTCTATCTCTCTGACAATCACATAGTTTTAACTGCCTCTGAATGAACAGTCATGGACAATGTACCGGATCTTCTTTCAAGGACCGGCTGCAGCCCCGAAAGAGGAAGCAGCCAAAGACAATCAATAAAATGTGAATCTCAATTTAGAGATAAGATGCACAGAATGGAGAAGGAGGAAATGCCACTGATGGACTTTTAGTCAGTGTGTGTTTGTGTTTGTGTGTGTGTGTGGCTGGCAGCTGAGTACAGCAGTTCAATACAAACCTCATTAATGCCTTTAGTGTTATTGTATTTCTAATAGGCTGCCACAGTGATGGACCATCAGGATAAAGCAAAATGAATGCTAAGTCAGCTGCTAGAGTATTTTTCTAAGGCTGAGTTTCTTCTTTGTCCCACAGAAGAAGCACTGCGGAACCTGGAGAACCTTAAATGATTAATTTAACCAGACCGAAACCATGTCTCTCCGTCTGTCTGTCTTATGTCTGTGTGTGTTTGTTGAAGGCTTGAGACGTCTACTGTCTTCTTCCTAATGGTTGATCATTCCTGTGATTTCATTTCTAGGTTTACTTCAAGCACATCACTATAAATTCAGTGAATGAATAGTGATTGATTACATCTTTGATTGTCAGCGTCTCCAAGCACACAGCACTGTAGCTTTTGATTGTGACATCTCTCTTCCTGTTGATGTTTAACTTGAATGATAAGTTATTTCTTTGTATGGTTTCACTGTAAAAGAGAAGAAACTAAATCAGGGAAACTCGGCACTCACCACAGCGTCTCCTTTTTAACAGAAGGTCCAGTGACATTACAGCAATTTAACAGGATGAAATGACATTAGCCAGTGCGGCTCACGCGGTGGGGAAATCCCAGGTTTTGTTATTTGTTTATAAAGGGCACACAGATAATACTCAAGGTTAGTGAAAATCAAAAAAATACTTAGAAACTATACTTAGAAACTTTTTGTTGCCGTATTTTCAAGCTCCCTTTCATTTTTGTCTTGAGAAATGATATTATCTGATGAAGTAATGCAGGCTGAAAAGTGAAAGTAAAACCATTTCATGTCCAATCTTGTAAGTTTAAAGTATCAACATACCTCATGTTCTGAAAAGTAAAGAAGGTCACGAATCACTGCGTGACAACAGTACACACTCATATTTAGTCTGTAGTCAAATCACTTTAACATTAAATTTGTTGTGGGAAGGTGTAACCGAGCTGGGACGCTGAAAGGTCTCAAACAAAACAGAAAACAAGCGAGTTGTTGTGACACTGCAGAGTACTGAGAATGAAAGTTCTCCACTCAGTCTGCGTAGGAGTGGTGTGGGTGTCCTCGGGGGCTTTCTCGATTTAGTTAGGGGGACGAGCTCAACTGCCTCTGTGGTTTTGTGCCGCTCATATGACGTGCTCTTGGCAATGTGGAACGTTTGATAACTTTCCTGTTACTAGCCCACACAAACAAGTCTGACATTGTGTTTTTATCACTAGACCGTTCTACATCATGGCAATATTCAAGACGTACTGTAGGCCCACTTATAAGTCTTGCTGTGCTGTCAGTCCTGTTTCACACATCAATTTAATTAGTGAATTGGTTGATCGTTGTGTAGTTTCAACAGTGAGACAACACTTCTACCCCAGCCCTCTTTAGCACGTACCATACCATACCATACCATAGCTGATTTTCCATTGTCAAAATCAGTTACTGTAGGTACTCGTCATTATTATTATGTTCTGTGTGTCATACTTCTTAATCCAGTAACTCTCCACATAGTCTTCATTTGAGATTGTGGTTTGTTTATGCCAGTCTATTTTCTGTAGTCTGTCTTTAAAGCTTTAGGCAGAATATTTTTGGCATCATTGGGCAAAAATGTCATAATATCCTTTCAGCATATTGTTATTAGGCAGCGCTGATCCAATATGAGTCAATATTCTGTTACTGTAATTTCTCGCCTCTAATGTTTTCAGAAACATCTTGTAGTGTACTGTTTAGCTGTAAAATAAGAAAGTTTGCTCCAACTGGTGGGCGTTGCTTGGTATTTCCTCAACTTGATCTCAACATGGCTGCCGGGTCATAAACGTTCTCATTTTACAGCTAAACAGTACACTACAAGATGTTTCTTAAAACATTTGAGGCGAGAAATAGGCATTACAGCAACAAAATATTGATTCATATTTGATCAGCACGGCCGAGTTTGACCATTTGATCGGAGTTTGCTGATTGACAGCTGCTCAGAGATGGCAGGCTCCAGCTGGCTCTGATTGGTTGTTTCCCTCCGGTCTGTGAAATCTCACAGGTGCCATTAGGAGCACCGGAGGACACTGAGGCACATGATTTTTTTTTCAGATTACCTGTCTCATGCACTACTGTCATGATAGAGTGACCGTTTTATAAAAATAACTTTTTAAAATCATATATGCTCCAATTCTACCCACTGCTGCTTTAATAGGCTACATAGTTATATGACTAAATTTAGCCTAAAGGCCTGGTAACAAATTACAATGAGTCATCAGGTAGTTAAGTGTTGTTATAAAGTGAATAAGTGGTTAATAAGTCATTAAGTAAACACCAAATCAAAGCTTCAGTACGAACCAGGGATTAGTGCGCGCTCCCGTCGCTTTAAAGTGAGCGCGCTCCCGGCATTTAAGGGCTGTCACATCCCCTTGCGTCACTACTACACGCTTGTCGCGGGCGTGAGTTGAGTTTACATTCAGGGCACGGAGTAAAAAACACTCACCGATACACACTCCAGAGAGCCAAACACACAAACACACGCATTTACAGGGGGAGCAGGATAATGGCGTCTGTGAGTGTGGTGGGTCAGCACCCGGGTCCGCACAGGCTGGACTCGGAACCGCTGCTCTTCAAGCTGGCCGGCGGCAGGAAGAAAACCACCCCGCCGAGGAGGAGATCTTCCTGGGAGAAGATGATGATGTCCAGGAGGAGCTCGGGGAGCGGCGGGGAATGCGGGTCGGTCTCTACCGAAGCAGGGCAGGCGGGAACCCATGCCTCGTCTTCTCCGGGACCAGCGGCGGGAGAAACGGCGGCGAGAGGAGGAGGAGGAGGAGGAGGAGTGATGCCCGGTGAAGGATGCGGAGCTCCCGCCGCCCCTGCTGCGCCACGTAGCCCGGCGGACTGCGACAGGCGCACCGCAGCAGCAGCAGCCAGCTCTCTAGAAAGTCAACCCGGGCGCATGAACAGCGACTGCTGCGACATCGAGCGTAACACCTCAGGTGGTCGGAGGGGGACTTCTCTCAAGAGGTCGGGCATCAATGTCGTGCCAAGCGGCGGAGCGGTTACGAATGGACACAAAGGAGCGCACCGGCACCGAGACGCGCCACACGGGAGACGGGACACCCGGAGCGGAGACAGCGGACATCAGCAGAGCATCTCCTCCTCCTCCACTGTGCCGGCACAAGCACACAGTCTTCTTCCCCTGGAGCGGCTCACACAGGGCAGGACTGGAGTCGTCAAGCTGGCCCGCACCGAGCCAGCCAGGAGGGAGGCCTGGTCCATCTTTCCCCGGGGGGTGGTGGACCCTCGGGTGAGGACGGAGAGGGGCGAAGGACACCGGTTCGAGTCCAAGCCCTGTACGCGGGACTGGTGTGACGCATGCAGCCGTCAGATCACTGCACAGACACTCAAGTGTCAAAGTAAGTAAAGTCCTCCAAATCATCATTTGTCTCTTTTTGTGCATGCAGTGGAAATAAGTGATATTAGATATGCATTGGTATACTGTTGCATATGTGGATCCAAAACATGCACTTTAATAGTTTCAGTTGTGTGATTAGTTTTATTTATTCTCCCTTATTAGATGATACACGTGTGGTGTATGCAGGAGGTTTGGACTTACTGGCCTGGTTCGTGTTTCCTGGTACAATTTTAGATGATTTTAGTGCTAAACTCTTCCATACTGGTGTCTGTGTGTTTGTACACAAAGAAAAGTAGGCTATGCATGTGCCTTTGTGGCTGAGCCAGTATGACAGAGGAGGACATTTCCAAGCATTTTTGCTCCATAGACGAAGCCAAAAACCTTCAATGGAAAGCCCATTATCTTGTCCTTCCAGCTTCGCCTCCCTCCCGGAGTTCTCACTCTGGGATTTGCAGTCAGAGCTCAAAGAGCTGAGGGGAAGATAGTAGAATTAACAGCTCACACTTAATTGGGAGTGTGTATGAACTCGTGTGTGTGTGTGAAAAAGTATTAGCTCCAGGAAGAAGCAGCGTCATTGTACATTTGAGTGCCTATTTAAAGGCCATTTAAAACTTTTTACGTTCCTTGTGCCTGATATCTGTGGAGTCACATACAGACTGTATTTACTGTACTACTGAGAGCTGCTCAGGCTCTGGTGACATCACTCCCACCTGTACAGCTCTGGGACGCAGACAGTTCGTTCCAAACCGATTTCACCTGGCAGATGTGTGTTTAATCTGGCTTGAGAATAGAACATGCACACCTTTTGTATGTGTGTGAGATGGCTTTTCCTTGCACATACTGTACACATGCATGCTGTGTGTGAGTGCATGCGGCTGCTGACTTGGCATTGTGTCAGCACTACTCTGTCACGGGGAGGCTGTGGCTGCAGCACAGTGTGAGATAAAGCAATTGAAGAAGAGAGAAGTGAAGGGAAGAAAGAGGACGGATAAAGAAAAGGGCTGAAACAGAGGAGCAAGAGCCAAGGGGAAATGGAACAAGAAAGGGGAAAGAATGACAAGTAGTTTGGAAACAGGGTGTCAGAGGAGAGGTGGAGGGAGGCATGGTGATAGGAATGAGGAGAGACGGGAGAGCTAGAACAAGAGCGATGGGGAGGAAGGAGGAGAGCCAACGCGAGTGAGTGAGGGATAGGGGGGGTGAAAGAGCGAGAGTTTTGTCCAGCACTGCAGAGCTGTCTGATTTAGTGTGCTATCAGCAAGAGCTCAGCGGAGCGAGAGCAGAGATTACTGGAGCACTATTCACACACACACATACCCAGAGAAACACACACTTTCTTTACAACCCAAGAACTTTTTTGTCTCCACTAGTCTGGATCAAGTTAATTAGCTCTATAGCTCTCTGCTGCCAGCTGCTGAACTCTAGATCAAACCCTTTTCTCGGAAAACATCAGAGGTGAGTGCGGTATACAGTCACGGGGATCACCAGGACATTTATGACAAGCGATACAAATTTAGGCATTTCAGGGTATTTTTGTGGCGAGAGACGCAACCAAAAGTGCCAAAATAGAACCGGCGCACACACACGCACACTCATGCACGCATGCATGCTCCTCTTTCAACTACACCCAGTAAATGACAGGGAGCGAGAGACGGAAGGCCTCGCAACCATAAACAACCATCATTCTGTCCCTTTGTCTCGTCGTGCGCCTCGCTCCCTCTTTCTGTCTTTGATTTATCGCCATCCCTGTATCTGCGACGGCTGGCTTTGTTGCATATGAAGCTTATAGAAACAGATATGCAGCTTCCCCCCCCCCCCCCCCCTGTTGGGACAGTGGAGCGCTTGCATGGCCTGTTGTGATGTGGCCTTGCCCTACAGTGGAATCTGTCAATCCAGCCAGAGCTCCCAGTCTCTCTGTTGTTGCATGATCCTCTGAATTCATTCCTACCGCTGGCTTTTGTCTGTGCTTTCTTTATTGCTTCTCAAGGGAGTTAGATGGGAGTTTGATTTGTGGTATTTCCATGCTATACAGCAACCCCCACATTATATATGCATAAATACACACATATAGATGAGAGCCATATGTGGCATCAGGCCGTAATGGGGCGTAAAATAATGAAGTCATGTCTCATACATGTCTGATTAGTGACAGTAGACATTATGAGCTCTATATGTCTGCTTTACTGACACTAATCTGGCCTATTTAGGGAACTAACTCCACTGTTACTCTCCTCTGATGTAGGGCTGGTCCATATGGAGAAAATCAAATATCATGATATTTTTGACCAAATACCTGTATCGATATTGTAACGTTATTGTTGGGTTGATTATTGGTGCTTTCACAAAATATTTACACAATGAGATTTTTGATAAATAATCATCAGTAATGTGGATATAATGACAAAGTGGGTAAAGGCAAATAATAGAACAGCTAGAACGGTTCAGAAAATGACACCACTTTACTGTAATGCAGCCTTTAAAACCAGGAAAAGACAACACTTATGTCATGTTATGATATCCAGAATCTAAGACGATATCTAGTCTCGTATCACGATATCAATATAATATTGATATACTGCCCAGCCCTAGTTTGATGTTCTCCCCTTTGTATCCAAAGGTCAAACACTTTTGTTATATGCACAGGAAAACACAGTATAATACACAGAAAGAATGATAAATACTATTATAAACTGTTTTTTTTTTTCTTCAAAAAAGTCCAGTGTGTACCAGTTACATAAATCAGTACAGAAGAGTGGGGTTGCATCCCGTGATTTGATTTGTCATCTCTCCGTCTTGTGATGTTGGTCAGCGCAGGCAGGAAGGAAGCAGGGAGTGAGGGAGGGAGTGAGTGAGTGAGGGGAATGGCAGCCTCCTTAATCCCAGCTCTGGGTGTCTCCTGCCTGGGATTAAGTCTCAGGGATGGAGAGGTTGGGATTACAGACTTGCAGACGGAGTCAGACGTCAGATTAACATTTAATTAAAGCTTTCAGGGAACCATGCTGTTGTGGCACCAGTGCTCTGACACTCTGGGGTTTGGTCCACTCCTCTCTCAAAGGGGTCCCTTGACCTCTGACCTCAAGACACATGAATGAAAATGGGTTCTATAGGTACCCACGAGTCTCCCCTTTACAGACATGCCCACTTTATGAAAATCACATGCAGTTTGGGGCGAGTCCTAGTCAAGTCAGCACACTGACACACTGACAGCTGTTGTTGCCTGTTGGGCTGCAGTTTGCCATGTTGTGATTTGAGCATGTTTTTTATGCTAAATGCAGTACCTGTGAGGGTTTCTGGACAATATCTGTCATTGTTTTGTGTTGTTAATTGATTTCTAATAATAAATATATACATACGTTTGCATAAAGCAAACATTTTTGCCCACTCCCAAGTTGATAAGACTATTAAATACTTGACAAATCTCCTTTTAAGGTTCATTTTGAAAATATAAAAAAGGTGCGATTCATTTGCGATCAATCACGATTAACTATAGGCAAGCATACGATTAATTGCAATAAAATATTTTTATTGATTGACAGCACTACTTGTAACATGATGTAAGGATTTGTTCATGTGCAATCAAATATTATATACGAATAGAGCTATGTTATACTGTGTTGTCAACTTTATAAGCAAGTTATGGATGCTTCATAGGAGTTATAATTGTTGACAAATGCATCATGAACACCTAGAAAATGTCCTTATATTTGCTTTCAACTACATTATTGTGTTGTAAACCAAAAAACATTGTTTACGGCTTATAAATGCTGAATAGGGATTGAAAATGAAGTGTTACCTAAAAGGGTAATCAAGACTTCAACTTCTTACACATGCACTTTGAATAAGGGCCGCGATAATGATTGTTTTCATTATTGAATAATCATTCTTTTTTTTTTGCAATTAATTGATTCATTAATAAGCTATTAGATGTCAAAGATTAGTAAAAAAGAATCACAATTTCCTGTAGCCCAACGTGGACTCCTCCTATTGTTTACTCTGTCTGACCAAAACCCCCACATTTGCATTTACAATGATACAAAAGAGAAGAAAGCAGCAAAGCCTCACATTTGAGAAGCTGGAATCGGAGAATATTTGGCATTTTGCTTAATGAATGATTCACGATTAATAAAGTAGCAAAATAGTTTAGTCTACTAATTTTCTGTCGCTCTACTAATCAATTAATCAACTAATTATTTAGTACTAAAGACATTTAATAACTAGGTACTCCAGAGATTGTTCAAAGTGGCCATTTCAGTGTGGATTTGTACCCTTCTCACCTCCACTGTGTACTTTAGCTTGTTATCTGTATGTCTCTGCTCCTTGTGTCAGAGCTCTGTACGAAGAGGTGAATGCTCCAGAGATCAGAGATCCAAACATGATTTCACAACTAGAAAAAGCTAGAAATATTTGCAAGCAGAGGGCTTGTGAGACAGGGAGGGATACTCGCTTTGACACATGGCTGCCAGGAAGCCCCACATTCACGCCCAAGCCAAAACACACACACACACACACACATTTGCCACAGACGTTCACAGTAACCCTGGCAGTTTATTCTTTATGCCCCATGGCATTCCTCTCTCTAGAGGATGCACCTTTCCCTTAAACTCCTTCTCTTCCTTATTTTACCTCCTCCCCCTGGTCCACACAATACAGACCTTGTCTCAGGAACCCTCTCAGCCGTTTCACATCGGCCCTCTCAAAGCTCCATTCACAGTTGAAGAAGAAAACATAGGAGGAAGGTTGTGTTAAATGGCTCATAACCCTCTTGTCCCCGGCATACCACTGCTGCTGCTGCTCTGACCTGCGATGGATGTAGTTTTAACTAGACTTCGGCCAAAACATTCCTTCAGACCTCACATGTCTTCGGCTGAAAACAAACAGAATCTGAACACGAGGCTGCATTGAATGTTGAAGAAAGCTACTGAACACATGTTCATCACACTTCTGTTATACTGCATTTGTCTTTAGCTCCATGGAAAGAATTCGCCCACTGCTTAACATAATTTGACCTTGATAAAAAAAAGGGGTTCTGTTTTTGCAGAAAGACCTGCATGGTGTTTTGTGCTCTCCTCACCGTTGCACCGCTGCTCAGCTGTATGTATGGCAGAACAGTGGGGATTTTCATCCAGGCTATATTTAGGTCGCCCTTGGTGAATAGTGATAGGAGGACTGCAGAGGAAGAGGTGCTTAGGGCAGAAAAGACAGGACATTCTTAAGCACATGTTTGTTGAGAGCGATTTGGGATGTACAAAAACTAGGGATGTCAATCGATTAAAATAGTTAATGATGATTAATCACACCTTTTTTATCCATTCAAAATGTACCTTAAAGGGAGATTTGTCAAGTATTTGATACTCTTATCAACATGGGAGTGGACAAATATGCTTGCTTTATGCAAATGTATGTTTATATGTATTATTGGAAATCAATTAACAACACAAAGCATTTAGCATAAAAAATATACTCAGATCATAACATGGCAAACTCAAGCCCAACAGGCAACAACAGCTGTCAGTGTGTCAGTGTGCTGACTTGACTATGACTTGCCCCAAAACTGCATGTGATTATCATAAAGTGGGTATTTCTGTAAAGGGGAGACTCGTGGGTACCCATAGAACCCATTTTCATTCACATGTCTTGAGGTCAGAGGTCAAGGTACCCCTTTGAAAATGGCCATGCCAGTTTTTCCTCGCCAAAATTTAGCGTAAGTTTGGAGCGTTATTTAGCCTCCTTCGCGACAAGCTAGCATGACACGGTTGGTACCAATGGACTCCTTAGGTTTTCTAGTTTCATATGATGCCAGTATCTTCAGTCAAGCTACAACCCCCGAATGATCGATTCCATTAATGCGTTAAAGAAATTATTGGCGTTAAAACGAATTTTGCGTTAGCGCGTTATTATCGCGTTAAACTTGACAGCCCTAAAAAAACAACACACAACCTCATTCTCGGTTCTGCAGTGGAAAAACAGTGACATCAGAGCATAACCTTCTCATGCCATTGCTTGTGATTATGTCATATGCTTGTGAGTGAAACTGAGGAGCACATCCTGTTCCTCCAAACTCTTCAATTTTAAAAGTAGGGCAGAAGAACTCCCAGTAGCTCTCCCTCTCTCTCTCTTTTCTCTTTCACAGTGCATATTAATAACCGACGGACTGCGCATCACCTCAACCCACACATGCGAGCACCCGTGCACACTCGCTTGAGGTGATGCTTGTCCTTCTCGCAGACAAGATATGTCGCTGTCGTGGGGTTAGACAGGATGGCTGACTCACCGCTGTAGGGTTTCACACCGAGGAGACAGAAAAGGGGGAGAAGAGAGTGAGGCGGTGTCGGTAACTACCTCTGCAGTGGTCTGTGACGTTTCTGCTCTGTCGTATGGAGATGCCACCCTGTTCTCTACTACTGAATGAAGTGTGTACAGTCAACCGCCGAGGGAACGGAGAAGAGAAAGGCTCCTGTTGCTGGAAAAGAGAGGAGAGAGGGGAATAGAGGGACCAGGGTTGCGAGGGGGTCTCTGTCTCTTTAAGCTGGCTGGGTTGTTGCTGCAGAGTGTGTGGGTGCTGCAGTAGAGAGAGAGAGAGGATGAGGGAGCATTGATAACAGAGAGACGTTAGAGAGGAACAAGTAGCACGGCAGCAGATCCAGGGCTCATGTCACGCTGAAGTGTGAAGAAGCCTCGGCAGGTGCGTACCAGAGGAGGAAAGTGCGAGGCAAGTAGAGAGCGTTAGGGAGCGCGTGAGGAGTACAGGTGGAGGGGTGGCAGAGCGAGAGGAGAGGGGGCTGTTTATTCGGAGCGTGGCACCGGTGGCAGAGTGGCTGCGCTGGGATGGCAGAGGGGGGAACTGGGGGGGCTGGCGCTGGGGCAGCCCTCAGAAGGACAGGGGCAGCCGGGCGCAGGACGAGAGGACCAGCGAGGGTTACGTGCACAAGACGGTGCCGGCCGGATGGTGCCACCATGCTCCTCCGTCCATGGCACAGATAACACCTCTCGTCCCGGGGCTGGAGGAGGACGCGAAGGGGGAGGAGGAGGAGGAGGTAGGGGTGGGGTTTGGGTCAGGGGGAGCTGAAGGCGTCAGGGTGGGCAGAGCGTTTCTCGGCCAGGTGTCGCTGCACCTGGACGAGGTCAGGGGCGATTCGGAAGGGGAGGGCGGCAGCGCCTGCTTCGGACAGGTTTCCCGCCGGCTGGGGCGGCTGCTGAAGAGGCTGCCCAAGTCTCGCTCCTGGAGCGACAGCCTGCGGATCCTCCGACGATCGTCCTCTAACGGATCTCTGCTCACCACCACCTCAGGTACGGAGAGGAGAGTGAAGTGGTAACAACTGGGAATTGAAACTTAGAAGTTGTACGTGGAATTGGTGGTGATAGGGGTCAGTATTTTGGAAAAAAAAAAAGAAAAAGGGAAAGGTGATGAGTAGACAGGTTGAGCCGGGTTGGCCTCAAAGACGGGCTGTGGGCCAAAATATTTGGGTATTGTGTGCATCAGTCTGTCTATCTGTGAACTGCAAAGCCCTGTTACTCTTTGTCTGTACCCCCCCCCCCCCCCCCATCCTCCTCCTCTCTATCGGCTGATCTCGCTTTTGTGTAAGAGCACATAATGTCCATGTGTGTCATGTGTTAACAGTGAGGACACAGGCTGCAGACTGGTTGTAAACGGCAGAATAGTCCAGTAAACAGGTCAGACGAAAGCAGTTTATTCTTGCTCCAGACACACACGACCACAGAAAACCTACACAATTTCAATCTGTCAAGAAAACTCTACGTAAATGGATTAAAATATTGACTTTCATATTTGTAGCAGGAATTTGAGATAAGGGGGGAGCCTGCTGGAGGCTGCAGGGTATCGATTTTTCCCATGTTTTCTCCTAATACTGGACTGGCTAATGCAGTTTTTTTTTGGTGGGGGGGGTGATGAATATATAATGTAACATTAGCAGAAAGTGTGGCTGTGGGGTAAAAAGTGGCAGAGAGCAAAATGGCTGGGTGCTGCAGAATTATTGATTCATTCACAGCAAGAGACTGACAGCTGAGCTGAGTGGAAAAAAGATGTTACTTCAGCTCTTTTGTGTTTGTGTGTGTGTGTGTGTGTGTGTGTGTGTGTGTGTGTGTGTGTGTGCTCGCCTGTGTAAGCCTGATAAGATCCTGACCAAACATGACTCAGGGAGCTGCTCATCAAGAGATCACCAGTCCACCTGAGTGACGTCATGCTGCAGCCTCAAAAGCTTCAGAAACGGCATCAACAGCTACCGCAGACAGATGTGGATATTTTTAGATGGTGTTCCCTGTGAGGAAACCTACTTAATCCTTAACTGGCCCAAACCGGATTCCTCAGTTCCTCTTCTGTTGCTTCTTCTATCTATTATTATCGTCTAAGTCATAATTTTTGATGATGATGATGCTGTCTGGCATTTCTCAAATTCTCCAAACTGCAAAAAATACAGTAACCAGGGGACTGTAGTTTTAGGTGTTTTAGGGGAGTTTTGTTCAGGGGTTGGATGTGTTCAGGGTCAAGGTTAAACTGTTGTTATATACACTACTGCATCTTTCTTTTAGATGATGTTTTTGACAGTTATTGCCACTATGGCTGGACAATATTTCAGTATTACTGTATATAAAGTGTTGGGGAATTGTATTGTGATTATATGATTTTACACATAATTGTCAGTTTACTCATCATGAAGAGTACTCAGCCTGTGAAAACAGTTGTATAGTGTTGTCTGTGGCTCTGGGGGAGCTTTCTAAAGTCTGAGGAAATAACCCTGATGATGTAATTATGTCGGCTTGGGCTTGGAGGCTAAAAGCTTTTTACAAAGTCTGTGTTACAAACTTGGGTCATGGAGTTTGAAAGACGTGAACATTTATCAAGCATGGAGGGACAAACGAAATGATGCTATGAAATTGAATTATGAGAAATGTAGGATCCAGTGTTTTTTTGGAGCTTGACTCATACTAGAGACTAAAAAAACTGTCTGATGTGAATCACCCAATTTCATTGAAGTGGAATACTAGATTTCTTAAGTACCATTTTAAACCTGCAGTAGGCAGAATATTTTTGGCATCATTGGGCAAAAGTTCCCTAATAACCTAATAAAAAATCTAGCCTGTGACGGGAGACTTTGGCCAATCACAGGTCATTTCAGAGAGAGAGAGCGTTCCTAATGGCTGTTCATTCAACGGAGGCAGCTGTCAATCACTCGCGAATTCCGATCAAACAGTCAAACTAGGCAACGCTGATCAAATATGAGTCAATATTCTGTTACTGTAATGCCTATTTCTCACCTCAAATGTTTTCACAACATCTGGTAGTGTACTGTTTAGCTGTAAAATGAGAGAGTTCGCTCCGGCTGGTGGGCGGTGCTTGGTATGTCCTTAACTTGATCTCAGCATGGCTGCCGGGTCACAAACTTTCTGATTTTGAGTCTCTGATGAAGACGCAGTTGGCGTCGAAACGTTAGTCTTTAATCAAGTTTACTGCCTTAAATCCGTATGCTCCAGTGTGCATTGGACCTGCTCTCTGAAGTCTCTCCCCTTACAAGAATATTGATTCATATTTGATCAGCGCTGCCTAGTTTGACCGTTTGATCGGAGTTAGCGAGTGATTGACAGCTGCTCAGAGATGGCAGGCTCCAGCTCGGCTCTGTTTTGTCATCATGTGACCTAAGTATGGAACTGGTTTGACCTATCTCAATGACAACTGATTCCAACAAATTCCATCCACTGATGAAGGCTACTAAATGTGCCTGAAAGCTCTGGAAGAAATCTAGTGAATGGCCTTGGAGTTAAGACGGTTTGTTAAATTAATTAATTCACAATTTTTTTATGTAATTTTGCCTACATTTGCAATATCATTATACGTGTATATCAATATCAGAAGACTGCTCTAGGTAGTTACATGACCCATATTGCTGTTCTTGGGTGAAATGTTTTCACTTGTTTTTATCATTCATTCTTGATTATCTAATTGATCCTGAAAAGTTTTCATAAGCCTGATTCTCTGAGCCATCAGAGTAGCATTTAACTGGAATTCTAACATACAAACAACAAAACACACTAGCTCCGTAATGATGTGGTATTCAGCCACAGAAACATTCTCAAGAAGCAAAAAATACCCCTTTAAGCATTGGTTTGGCTGCATCCATTTGCAACTCACTGTACAGAATAAGCCTTTAAAAAAAACAAAAAACAACAGCACTGAAGCCTGGTTCTCCTCTTGTTTGTTTGGTTAATTCTGGAGCATCTGTAGCTTGACAGATGGAGGAATTGAATGAGGGGAAGACAGAGATGCTGCGTTGATGAAGATAAAGAATGTCAGTATCAAATATGAAATTATTTGTGCACATACTGTATATACACAGATGTCAAGGGGAAGTGGGGCAGCAGATTATATTTAGGTTGGGAGAGATTTGTTTGCTCATGTCTGGTGGGTCAGCATATGGAGTGTGCATCCTCGAAGCTCAATGTGTTTGAGTGAGAATGTGAGAGAACAAAAGCATGATATTTAGATTTATAATGATGAACAGTACGAGTAGTATGGTGTGTGAGCTATAGGCCTGTCACAATAATTACTATATCTATATCATAACTATGACCTCAGTTATTTCTACGTTATCGACTTATCGTACGATATATGGACATGACCTCAGTTATTTTTACGTTATCGACTTATCGTGCGATATATGGACATGACCTCAGTTATTTTTACGTTATCGACTTATCGTACGATATATGGACATGACCTCAGTTATTTTTACGTTATCGACTTATCGTGCGATATATGGACATGACCTCAATCATTTTTACGTTATCGACTTATCATACGATATATGGATATGACGTCAGTTATTTTTACGTTATCGACTTATCGTACGATATATGGACATGACGTCAGTTATTTTTACGTTATCGACTTATCGTACGATATATGGACATGACCTCAGTTATTTTTACGTTATCGACGTAGCATACGATATATGAACGTCATATGATATATGGACCTCAGTTATTTTTACATTATCAACTTAACGTGATATATGGACATGACCTCAGTTATTTTGCAAGCGTCGATATTGCTCGATGTGTTTACATTTGTTTGTTAACATAAGAACGTCACCAACATTTTAGTCAACATGATGCCAGAATAAACAGCAGAGTTTTCCCTACCATTATATATAATTTTTTATAAGACTTGGGAAGACATTGCACATTTTTTTTTGTTTTGGTTGTGTGGTTTTATTTTATTTATGTTTTTTTAACCCTAAAATAAATTATTTCTGGGACAATATATCGTCCGACAATATTAGTTACCGTGACAGGCCTAGTGTGAGCCGCACAGTAGGAGAACATGGATAACCGCTCCAAATGAGCTATGATGGGATAAGACTGGCTAAAGACCCCCAAATCTGCTCTTAATTCCTTCATAAGACCTGCAGAGCCCCCTTTAGGTTCATTAGTGACCGTGTTAATATCCTCACCCCTACGTTATAGCTAACTTACCCCTATTTTTCCCCTCCCTCCTCACGCAGACAAGGAGCAATCTGCTATCTGGTGCCGTACAGACATCCTCCATGACCTGAGAAACACTGCTAATCTGTGTCTTTACCCTCCCCTGTCTGTCCCACACCCACTGCCTCCCAGAAAAAACAACCTCCCACATCCCCTATCTTCCAAAAAGGGTACGGGCAATGATGCAGAAATGAGAACGAACGATGGGAGTGGAAAGACAACAGAAGACAGATTTTAGGCGACAGAAAAGAGAAGAGATTTTTCACTCAGCAGCCTCCTCCACCAAGACAATCTGAATGTCCTCCTTTTACGACAGGATTGTAAATTAACACGCTGCAATCGAAGCTCCTCCTTTCCTGTCTCCACTCGCAGTTATCGACCCGAGTGCAGCAGTGGAAGTTAACACAGCCGCCACGTATAGATCTTACACGCTGCACTTCTAAGCTCCCTCATCTCTTTCCACTGAGAGCACTTCCTCTCTTTCTCCTTCTCCATCTATCTGTATCATCGTCCAGCTTTATCTGGAGGCATTTTAAAAGCAGTCAGACTGGAATAATGGCAAAGAGGGAGTCTGTGCACGGCACGCATCTCCTGCCGGGAGGAGCAACCGAGGCCAGTCTACCATGGCGACACATAACACCACAGCCTCTTCCTCTTGTTGAGACAACACGCACAGACTCTAGACTCCACGGCTCTGTGCAGGAGGAATGATGCTACTGATGAGTGTTTATGGCTTAGCTTCATTACAGTCATCTCTTGGTTGTCCTGTCCCCGCATGCAGTTGTGCGTGTACGTCCATAGGTGTTCACTGTCATCAAAGTATCTAGATTGTATAATAGCTCTATTTAACCAGGAAATGCCTCGCTGAGATTAAGTACAGGAGCGTCCTCGCAAAGACATCAGCTGCACGTAGAACGTACAAAACATATAATTCAGACCTGATGATAATAAAACAATCAACAGAATCATAGCTCTGCAGTTTACGTGGCAAAATATCTTAAAAGCCACTTAAATAAAATGGGGTTTCAACACCGACAGCTAGCTCGCCTTCAAATCCTAAATACTTTTAAAAGAGTCCGTTGAGACAGACGTTTTGTATGTGACTTCAGCACGGACTTTTAAGAATCAAAGCAAATATAGAAAAGTAAAAGGTAGTTTCCTGCCGGAGTAATAAACATGGAAGTAAGAAGAGCTGTCTGTGCATGTGCAGAATCCAGTGACTCTTCTAACGAAACCTGTTGTGGCATTCCCATAAGTGGACAACTTCTCCTAAATATCCAGCAGAGGGGAATGGGCCTCGCTGTCTTTAAGTTAAAGCAACTTCCCCATTTGATCGTCTGTGTCACCATGTACTTTCCACAGAAGAGCAAAAAGGGAAACCCCTACGAGTCCTAACACGGAGTCCAGCGGGGAGTTTGGTCCCACCCATTCAATCGACACACGCAAGAAAAATTGTCCTTTTTGCTGACTCCCCCATCTCTTGCTTTCGCTTTCATTCTTCTCCCTCACTATTCTCTGTGATTATGTCGGTGTCAGCAGCACGTCTACATAACCTTCAGAGCCCCTCTGGGTCACTGGATCGCTGCTGCAGTTTCTCAACCAGCTCATTAGCACTCACACATGCATGGTACAGCATCTAAAGGAGGTACAGCTAGTTCAATACCAGGCCTGCGCACACATCCACACGCCTAGTATGCGTACATGCAAGAAAAAGTCTGACTCACTTGAGTTTCACATTTAGTCCAGCACCTTGTAGTTTTACTGTAACACCTGTTCTAAATGAAACCTAATCCTATAACTTTAATTTAACTAGTCCAAACTCTGGGGTTTGTTTATGGTATGAAACACGTTTTCACAAGGATGTCAGCAAAAATACACGCTGGCCTTGTGGTCACAAAATCGTCAACACAATTTTTTGTTTACGTCTGTGCTGACTTCCTTGTGTGTAAATACAGTAGCTACTCTATGTGTGTGTGAGTGAGAGGCAGAGACAGAGTGTCTTATCAGTGTGGGAATAAACTGGATCGTTGGTGAACCGTGACTTGCTGACGGTGGTGTATCTCACTGTAGGTGTGGAACAGGGGAAAATCTCTGAGCGTTCCTCCCATTTTCCTTGCAGTTCGTCCAGCTGTAATTCCTGTCTCCTAAATTAATTATCAGGAGAAAGACTAAGGGCAGGGTCTTCTCTAAGTAACTTACACCCAACACAAACATTGATTTCTGTCTGGAAAATGACAACAGAGGAAGTTTAAAGACACCCTGTGGAGTTTTTGACCACTAGTAGCGCTGTGGAGCACTGTTTTTAAAAGTAGATAATATCATTGTTTGTATCATGCGTGCGCACTTGCTTAGGTTTAGGCAACAAACCCACTTAGTTAAGGTTAGGAAAAAAGATCATGGTTGGGCTAAAAATGACTACTTTTGTAATGTGAAAATGAAACGCACGGGACACGAACAGCGGCCTCTTGGATGAAAGCCCTGTGTTGTTGGACCCATCCACCTCCCCTACCAGCCGCCCTGTATGTGTTTGTTTTTTTATCGCTCTTTAAACTACGTCATCACACACACGTCTCACAACCTTTCTCTCAGCGTTTAATATTGCCACGAATGGGTTTCCATTGTAGTTGCTTGAAAGCCTGGTGTATCTCATACAGGCACTAAAGGGTGCTTTGTACGGTCGTGAGAAAGCGTCAGTATTTGACGCCCTGGGAATGAAAACAGACTGGGCTATCTTAGCTTAGCACTGAGACTGGAAACAGCTAGCCTGGGTCTGTCCAAAGGCAACAAAATCAACCTATCGGTTTCTACCGGGGTTTTGTAGGTGGATTGGATAAAGCTAACCAAGCTACCTCTTTCCCACTGTTTCCAGTCTTTGTGCTAAGCTAAGTTAGCCAGCTGTGGGTGGGAGCTTCATATATACTCTACAAAGATGACAGTGGTATCGATCTTCTCATCTAAGTCTCGGTAAGATATTGAAGGAGCATATATCCCCAAAATATTGAATATTTCTGTTAGTGTGAGTATGGTCGAATATAGAGGTAGAGGCAGAGTCCGTAATCCAGAGTGAGGGTGGATGGAATAAATGAAGGAAAGCAGGACAGGAAAGGAGTTTCTCTCGTCCTTCCCCCTGTGTGCTTCCTTTCTTTCTCTCTTTCTGCAATGACCTCTAAACTGTCCTGAGCAGAGGATCCCTTATCTGAGCTCTGCTCTTTCCTCAACACATCCCTCCTGTCAGCGAGCCACTGCAGCCCTTCCCTCTTTCTCTCTCTCTCTGCCAACCTGTCTCTGTCACATACTTGTGTCTATCTCCCTCTCTTAATGCACTGGCCTCTAAACTGTCACGAGCAAAGTATCCTCTATCTGAACTTTTCCTCTTTGTTAGACATATCCCTCCTGTCAGTAAACCCTGTCCTGCCTCCCTTTACTCTCTCCTCCTTGGTCCCTGCTTCAATAATCAGATCTACCATTTTCCATGCCGGCGCAAAACACATGAAGCATTTCATCCCCAAACGAGATATTCTGAAAATAACAGCAGTTACAGGCATGAAAGTGAAAGTCATCTGTGATTGATCTGAGCTTTATAGCTAATTAATAACAAACACGTGGCCTTCTGCCGGTGACCTTATGTAAGTAGAGTTCTTCTCCTTCTACAGTGGTCATCGGGAAGCTTGTTGCCATGGTTACGGTGCTGATGCTGAGTGTGAGAGACGCAGTGGTGTCCCTCTCTTAGCAGGATACAGACAGAGCCACTAATATCAGTAGACAGAAAAACAACCAGGCTGAGCTCAGCTGCAGCGACAGAGAGGTGCACCAGAAGACAATGTGTTGTTTCGAAGTAAATATCGGCTCCTAAACAGAACGTTGTGTTGAAATAGTTTTTTATTCATTCTGGCTCATGGCGTGTAGACTACTGTAGAGTGTTTTTATTTAAAAACCACAAAAAAAAGATCTGACTCAGAGTTTCCCCCCAAACGGCAGTCCTCTCTCTGCTCCTGCGGTTTTTTAAATCTCTCTTTTCTTTAGCGTGGATTATTTCGCCAACAGAGGAGGCTATGTGAGGCTATGCGTCTCAGAGGAAAAGCCTCTTGCCACAATAAAGTCTACGAGACATAAACAAGCCAAAGGCTGTCATATGTGGGACCAACTAAAAATCAAAGAACGGTGGACTATTTTGGGAGGTTTTGGGGGAAGAACCTAAATCTATTCCTTTCTTGCTGAGCAGTGAGATGGGAGTTGACCATACATGGGCTCATATACTGGTACAGTTAATGTGTAAACGGAGTCTGTCCATAACATTGTTACGATACAGTATGTCTCTATTACGTTATCTATTTATTTCCCCCAATGTTCTTTACTGGACCTTGTACATTATGTCCTTTATGAATTATGTAATGTGTGTGCATTAGAAGACTTAGCAAAGTATTTCCTGCCATCTGATGGTAAATGAGACGTATAGAAGTGGATCTTTAAGGTGCAATTAGTAGAGTAAGTTGTGAGATTTCAACAGGCTATCGCTGGGCTAATTTGACATGTTATGACATTACAGTTTTTCTCATTCACTTTGGCTCAATCTTGAATGAGAATATTTTGATTTCAAAACAATATTTTCAAATCTCTAAACAATAAGTTCGTTGTTCACAACAGATTAGAATTTCTCATTCATTCAAACAAATTACACGTGTTTTGGCACGTGTGTGCGAAAGAGTCAGTACAATTGTCTACAATAACCACTTGCACATGTCTGGCTGATCAAAACCGATGAGTTGATTCTCAGTGAAGTTGCCACACTGTTCACAACGTCTACGCATTCTTTCATCGTTTGAGCCGTCACACGCAAAATGATTCATTCAGTTATCAAAATCGGTCAGACATACATATATTTTCCATAAATATCTATGACGAGGAGGCAGATTTTGATGATTTTGAACTGAACTATCACAGGTTTTTTTTCATTGTTGCATGCTCGTTGTTGTTTTTTGGCAAAGATGTCATCTTGTGGCAAATTTTCTGTTCACTGTAAATGACTTTACATGAAAGTACGTGGAAAGTGAATTTTCTGTTTATAATACATGTAACACATTGCTACACGAATACATTTATTATATACATACAAATGTGCATATCCTGTTTCTGTGTAACTTCTACAGTATTGTAGAGTATTTGACCTACTGTTGAATTGGGAATCTAAAAAGCTCCGTGTGATACACAACAGCACTCATCTAGACAGAACTTACATTCTGGTAAAGCACAGAAAGCAGTCAGTGTCAAGAAACAAGTAGAACAAAACAGAGATTTGTATATAAGAAACATTTCCAGGGTTGACTGCCATGGTGAAAAAACAGCTAAACATTTTGACTAGTACGGCTCACACGATGACAAAACAACTTTTCATTTTGGTGGCATTGACCAGTGTACTGACACAATAACTAGGTTTTGAAGCATGAATGAAGTGTTTTGAGTGAGTTACTACCTTTTGCAAACATGCAATATAGTTGTGATGCCCAATGAAACAGTTGTGACATTTGCACTTACAGTTTATAATGATACTAATAATAATCTTTATTTATATAGCACATTTCAAAACACAGTTACAAAGTGCTTTACAATAATAACAGAACACATTTAAAACACAGGGAAAACAAAAGGTACTAAAAGCCAACAACTAAACACATAAAAACCTAAAGAGTAAAACAACTAAAATGTCATATAACATAAATAAAATCACAGAAAAGCAATTCTAAAAAAGTGAGTTTTAAAAAGTGATTTAAAAGACCCGACAGTTTAGAGAAAGTTAAGACTGTTTCAAAAAATGGGTCGAGCAATTGAGGAAAAACTGTAAATGGATAGTTGTATCTTATAATTACCATTTAATCTACACAAAAACGAGTATGTCAGGTATGTTTTGTTGATGAGTACTCTCGCTGCAGTCTGGTGCCTTGTAGGTGTGTGTCTGGCATTAACCACTAGATGGAGCAAATTCTCTGTAAAGGGAGCGTTTGTATGACTGTACCTGTTTGATTAAATCTTCATTTCAAACTCACACACTTACAGGTGACTAATCACACTCTCTGACATGAAATACCACAGTTCAAGTTCAAGTTGTACATTCAAATGCAATGAAATACATCTGCCCATATGGCTCTCTGGTCCCTTAAAAACTATATATAATAAGAATAATAAGAGACAACAACAATATTAAGAAATCCTACAGTAACAAATATATCACTGCGGGTTATTAAAGTGCTTGTGCGTTGAAGTGCTTGCTGTCCAGTAGTTTAACCGCCTGGTAAGGCAGGGTGATATGGAGAAAATCAAATATCACAATATTTTCGACCACCTTGATATCGATATTCTAGGGTTGTCTATTGGTGCTTTCAAAAAATTACACACACAATGAGATTTTTCATAAATAATCATTAGTAATGTGTATAAAATGACAACGTGGGTAAAGGTAAAGAATAGAACAGTCTGGAAAGTTCAGAAAATGATACCACTTTACTGTAATGCAGCCTGTAAAACCAGGAAAAGACAACACTTATGCCATATTACGATATACAAAATCTATGACAATATCTAGTCTCATATCACGATATTGATATAATATCGATATATTGCCCAGCCCTACCACACGGGGGGGTAAAAACTGTCTTTGAGGCGACTTGTCTGGGCTTATAGGCTCATAGTTCACAGTGTGAGGTCAATGTTTGATGGCGTTTTCTTCACTGCTTCTACTGTGTGTGTTCTTGTCTCTGATTGGTCTGTTTTTGTGCTCATCAGACTGTAGCTACACCTGTCACCTGGAGTGTGAGAGCCAGGTCCAGCTGGACTGCAACCGGAAGGACAGAGAGCCCAAAGAAACTCCATCTCCCAGAAGACGCTGCTCCTCCGCAGCCCCTCTGCACAAGGTGAGCATTTCAAATACAAACAATGTGTGTGTACGGTGCAGACGTGTACATGAGTCACAGTTGGGTAATGGCAGGGTTCATTCTGCAGCATCTCTCCAAGCCTACACCTCTTACATAACCATCCCCCTCTTTCACAACATGCTGTTCCTCCTCCTCCTCCTCCTCCTCCTCCTCCTCCTCCTCCTCCTCCTCATCCTCCTCTTCCTCCTTGGTTGTCTGCTCATGTATTTATATATGCTCTCATTTGCTTTTTTTGGTCACAGAATGTTCCCAGGACAGAATATGCTTCATCACATAAGCATCTGACTTGCCTCCCTCCCTCTCTCCTTCACCTGCTCTGTTGCTCTCATGGCCTCCCTCCTCCTCCTCCTCCTCCTCCTCCTCCTCCTCCTCCTCCTCCTCCTCCTCCTCCTCCTCCTGGATTCTCTCTTTTCATCTCTCCTATCCTCTAGTAATGGTGTCTTTTATTCAATCAGTGGCGGACCCTGATGTCCTCACTGTCCTCAGCTTCTCTTATATGAATGCAGACTAATTAGGTTAATCACCGCTCTCTGTAGTGACCTCCGTTATGGCGTAGCTGGGTTAGCTCAACCTTTGTGGAATATATTTAGTCATCCACTTTTTTCAAAAGTTAAACTCAAAATCAAAAATAATCTCAGCTTTCATACCCCGATACTATACGAGCCACAGGATACAGTAATTATGTATAATAATTATGTAAAATTCCCCCTGAAAATAGTGCTTCGCCCACTCTTTGTGTAAGCACATGTGAGTGTGCATGCTGCTCTTGGCATCACATCCTCGGTCACCCACGCAATGCGGTCCGAACACACACACTCACACACATATACAGTAACATGCACGAGAGAAAGCTGGATAACCGCACATGCCTGCAGCAGAGCGTTGGCAGATAACGCAAAATTAGACCCCTGGTGGTGTGCCAGGTAGGACTGCGCTTCCACAGAGCGTGACACACAATCATTCTACCCCGAAACACGTTGATGGGAACTGCGAGAATTGGAGCGAGCGAGGAGCGGGATAAATTGAGTACCAAATGTCTTTTACCAGCAGCATCTGCTCAAACTACAGTTCAGGCTGTTTAAAAAACGCTTGTTTCTTTCAATATTCAACATCTACTGCAACAACAAAATGATGGCATCATTTTTCTGTGGAGTCATTTTTAGCTTAACCACTGCTGCTTCTTCTTTCTGAGTGTAATGACCGTGTAGTTAAAGATAATGAGCTGAAAGTCATCATTAAGTGAGCGTTGATGATGTCTGTCCTGGAGGTATGTGAACTCTGTGACTAAGGCCTGTCTCTCACCTCGCTCCTGTTGTATTAGTGCACCAGTACCGCAGACAAGAGGAGATATGACAGTTCATTTCCTGCAGTCCTCTTTCTCCCCTTTTGCTCTGCTTTATAGCTGCAGCTGTGTGTGTGTGTGTGTGTGTGTGTGTGTGTGTGTGTGTGTGTGGCTGTGTTTGTTCCTCCTCCATCTTTACAGGCCCTTTGTTGTGTGTGCATCAGCAGAAATTGATCCCCCTTTTTACCCCCTATAAGCACATACGTGCAGCACATTGGCCAGGCTTCATCGACTTGAAGCCAGCAGGAGTGTCGTTTAGTATGCATATGTGTGTGTGTGTGTGTGTGTTTGTGTTTGTAGCATCCCACCCCCTGCGCGCCGCCTTCTCCCTCAGTGATTACACTGATGGGAGCGAGGAGCAGAGCCGCAGGTCATCAGTCTTCAAACCTGACAGAAAGACACCCGATGAAAGGACGACACACCGTCCCTGCACACTGCATTCCCTCCACTACCATATAGGTTTACCTACAATGTCTGAGTAGATTTTAAAATCTGTCAGCATGTGCAGACAGATGCACATCAATCTCAGCAGTGACGGGGGCATTAGCTGCTTTGTGACAAGGGGGGGGGGGGGTTCACTGCCAGAGTCAGAGGGCAGATTGCAGGGTCAGCGTGAGGTTAGAGGTTGCCGTAATCTCTATCCTGAGGGTCAATCATTCATTATTTCCTTAATCTCACTTCAATAAGCACTGTGAGCGGTAAGGTAGACGGTATCTGTCGCCTGATTGGTTTGGGTGTCAAACCAAAAGCCCTAATTAATCATGGCAACATAAAAGAGACATTTTTACAGCGGTTGTCATGGCTTCTTTGCATCCTGCTGCAGAATCTCACCAGAAAAGCAGCCATCTTCCTGCTTCCTCCTGTCACTGCTGCTCTTTACGTGTGTAAAACAGGAGCTGTGAGGCTTCATATCTCTCACCCATCAGCATTTCTCTTTCTACTTACCCGTGCCTCTCTCTCTCTCTCTCTCTCTCTCTCTCTCTCTCTCTCTCTCTCTCTCTCTCTCTCTCTCTCTCTCTCTCTCTCTCTCTCTCTCTCTCTCTCTCTCTCTCTCTCTCTGTAAGAGGAAGTGGCCATGCTCTGCAGGGTGCAGTCGCTTGCAGGAAGAGAGCGAGAGTGGAGAGAGAAGGGGGAGGGTGCTTGCAGGCTGATAATACTCTCAACCACAGATGGTTAAGCAAGGTTGCAAGAGAGTGAGGGAGCAAAGACAGACAGACAGAGGGTAAGGAGAGGAGAGGAAGGAAGAGAGGAAGGGAGAGAGAGAGAGGCTGAGTGGGAGGCTTCTCTGGTAGTATTGCCAAAGCAACGGTGAGAAGAGGAGAGAGGAGGTAGTACGGGGTCTGTGAGCGTCTTGTTGCTGCAGCCAAGAGATCTTTACTCTACGTCGTTGTTTACTCTGGACTCCGGGGACGGATGGATGCTCGCACGCACACATAAATGCCGGACTTGAATTGAACCGTTGTTTGTTTTCTTCGCAGTGGCTCCTCGCAGAGACACAGACAGAGACACAGGAAAGCAGGATGTGGTTTTGCATGCATGCCTTTATGAGCGTTGGTTTGCGGGTATAACTGGGGCTCTCAGGTGAGCTGGGTTAATTTGAAACCGACCTGTAAACTGACTCCCATGACACCAGCGCGTGCCTATGTGTGTGAGTTACATACTGTGTATGAGTGTGCACGTGTGCGTACGTTTAGCTGCGAGTGACCAGGTGCATACACTGTATGGTGCTTTTTGTGACACCGGCGTCAGAGCACACACACACGCGTCAGGAGGAAGTGACACGTCTGCGCTCGCTCTCGGATTTCCTGGTCCCCTCTCCGGTGGCACGCAAAGCGCCGAATCTGAGCCGAGTTCACCTGTCTCGCCCCTCACAGGCGGGACTTAAACTCTTCTGGATGCATCAGCAGAGGAGCGCTGACTTTTTCTGGATGAGTAAAGGACAGTTAGAAGCGTGTGGACTCTGATTGTGGTCTGAGCGTCACATCAGCCCTGCGAGATAAACCAGCACTTCCTCAACCTGCTGCTGCTGCTCTGGTGCTGCGCCGGTGCCGGGGGCCGTCTCTGGACCTCTCCATGACTGTCAATGCGGTGCCGACCCCCTCCATGACCAGCAGTAACAGCATGAGCAGCGGGTACTGCAGCCTGGACGACGAGAGCGAGGACTTCACTTTCTTCACGGCCAAGACCTCGTTCTTCCGCAAGCCCAAACATGCAGCTAAGGTACAGAATCAGGGCCGCCCTGATAGCGGAAACTGTAAGAGTGAGACACTAACTCAGATGGGTTAGATGGTGGGTGTTTCAGTTAGGCTGGGAACCAGACTGCCATTTAGGTCAAAAACACGCTAGCAGAAAGCAGAAGTGTGGAGAGGAAGTGGTGGTGTTTGTGCACTCTTAAGTAGGCCTGTAGGTGTGTGAGAGTGTAGGAAGGGGTTACTGTCATACATCTGTTGTGTCACATTGATCTGTCGGCCTTGTTCATCAACCTCGATGCCTTCTGGCAGCTCATTTGTCATGTGAGTGGCTAGCATAGATTTAGCATCGTAGTATGAAAACACTGTTTGGTAGCGCTAAAACGATTTATCGATTAGTTGTCAACTGTTAAATTAATCGGCAACTATTTCGATTATCGATTTGAGTAATTTTTTAAAGAAAAAAAGTGGAGCTGTCAATCGATTAAAATATTTAATCCCGATTAATCGCACAATTGTCCATGATTAATCACGATTAATCACGATTAATTGCACATTTTTTATCTGTTCAAAATGTACCTTAACGGGAGATTTGTAGAAGTATTTAATACACTTATCAACAGGGGAGTGGGAGCATAGAAATATGCTGCTTTATGCAAATGTATGTATATATTTTTTATTGGAAATCAATTAACAACACAAAACAATGACAAATATTGTCCAGAAACCCTCACAGGTACTGCATTTAGCATAAAAAATATGCTCAAATCATAACATGCAGGCAACAAAAGCTGTCAGTGTCAGTGTGCTGACTTGACTATGACTTGCCCCAAACTGCATGCGATGATCATAAAGTGGGCATGTCTGTAAAGAGGAGACTCGTGGGTACCCATAGAACCCATTTTCATTCACATATCTTGAGGTCAGAGGTCAAGGTACCCCTTTGAAAATGGCCATGCCAGTTTTTCCTCGCGAAAGTGTAGCCTAAGTTTGGAGCGTTATTTAACCTCCTTCCCGACAAGCTAGTAAGACATGCTATGACAATAGATTCTTTAGGGTTTTATAGTTTCATATTATGCCACTATCTTCACTCTAACTTTAAAACTGAGCCCGCTACAACCTAAAAATCGCAAGTTGCATTAATGTGTTAATGTTGCGTTGAATTTGCGCTAACACATTATTATCATGTTATTATCGCGTTATTATGGCGTTAACTTTGGCAGCCCTAAAAAAAAGTCTTAATTCTTTGATTCCAGCTTCTTAAATGTGAATATTTTCTGGTTTCTTTACTCCTCTATGACAGTAAACTGAATATCTTTGAGTTGTGCACAAAACAAGACATTTGAGGACGTCGTCTTGGGCTTTGGGAAACACTGATCGACATTTTTCACTATTTTCTGACATTTTTTTGTCTATAAAATGTCAGAAAAATGTCGATCAGTGTTTCCTAAAGACCAAGATGACGTCATCAAATGTCTTGTTTTGTCCATAACTCAAAGATATTCAGTTTATTGTCATAGAGGAGTAAAGAAACCAGAAAATATTCACATTTAAGAAGCTGAAATCAGAGAATTAAGCCTTTTTTTTCTTAAAAAATTACTCAAACCGATTAATCGATTATCAAAATAGTGTGCGGTTAGTTTGGTAGTTGACAACAAATCGATTAATCGTTGCAGCTCTGATGTGTTTGCTGTGTTTCAGCAAAGAAACGAGTTAATGATGCTAACCTACAAATTCCATAGAGGCTTCTTCTCTACAGTGCGTGGGAGAGGTTTCCGTAGAAACATAGCTGATACAGCTAGAACAAGAGTGTGTGTGTGCGTGTGTGTGTGTGTGTGTGTGTGTGTGTGTGTGTGTGTGTATGTGTGTGTGTGTGTGTGCAACTACTTGACTGTAGCAAACCATTTTCCTAGTTACCATAGCAACTCTTGTTTGCTCACACTTCCTGAGATTTGCTCTACTGTACTCCATTACTTCACACATAATTGTGTCAGATACTATAGCTCCAGTGTGTACACTATTACTCGCTCTGCAGGGTGCTGGGTGCTGCTTGTGTGTTGTTGGGGCTCGTCCCAAGATGCACCGCAGGTGACTGAATGTTTTTTTACAGGAGAAGTGTGACATAGAAAAGAAGAAGTGTTTCTGGAGATGAAATTCTTGAAACCACACAGACATTTGCATTCATGTAAAACACTCTTCAAATGTCCTCTCGCTGCCCTTGTCCTTGCTGTGCCTTTGGTGTCTGACTTGGAGAAGGTATAATCTCTGAATAATTGACCAGCTGTGTTGTCAGCGTGTGGAGTTAGGGTTGCTGTCGTGCTGAGACAGAAGGGTATTGGGGTTAGCTTGTCTGGGCTGCCGGCGCAGAAGCTGCCAGCTGATGGTGCCGCCAAAGAAAAATTGATTAACGTATAGTAAAGCAGCACAGTCGGCTGTAGAGCGTACCGTAGGAGGGGAGCGTCCTCTGGTAGAGCATTAAAATGAGCCATGTAGTGAAAGGGCCCTGTTTGTTTTCCCTGTGTTTGAATATGAAAAGAAGATAATGCAAAGATCTGCGTGGCATCCTTTGAATAGAGACATTATCATGTAAAGATTTGAAAATGTGTCACTGTGACACACACCGGGAGATACTCACATTCATCAAAACAGTGGAAGGGGAGTTCAGATCCTCTTTTCTTTATGAATTATTTCCAGAGCTGAGCCTTTTGCTCCAGATTAGCCAACCAGCTTTAATGTATTTTGAGTGCGTGCGTGTGTATGTGCGTGTGTGCGTGCCAGTGTGATGAGCAGGGGGTATGTTCAGTTTGTCCTGGTCGGCTTTTTGATGCAGCGAAAATGAATGAGTTGCTGTTGTATAAAAATACATTTTCACATATTAGAGCTGCAACAATTATTTGAGTAATCGAAGCAGAAGAAAAAAAGTCTTAATTCTCTGATTCCAGCTTGTTAAATGTGAATATTTTTTGGTTTCTTTACTCCTCTGTGACAGTAAGCTGAAAATATTTGAGTTGTGGACAAAACAAGACATATGAGGACGTCATCTTGGGCTTTGGGAAACACTGATCGACATTTTTCACCATTTTCTGACATTTTATAGATCAAACAACTGATCGATTGATCGAGAAAATAATCGTCAGATTAATCGACAATGAAAATAATCATAAGTTGCAGCCCTATCACAGACACATTTACAGAATAAATCTGTGAGGTATCTCATACGCTTCACACATCAAACAACATTGTGTGTAGAGGTGGACTTCATACAGCACTTATTATAGAACTGTACTGTATTAAAGGTACTATATGTAACATTTAGAAAGTCCCTGTTATTAATGACACCGGAGGCCGTTAAGTGAAATGCAGTCAGCATCCTGTTGCTCGTGCACGCACTCCATAGGCGCGAGCGATCATCCTGGGCATCGGGCAAAACAGTGACGTGACATTACATTACAATCATATATCACCATTACTATCTGTAATGTCCAATCTCCATGATACTAACTAGTTTGCCATTTGCAAATTACTTCAGCAGCTAACATTACGAAGCAAAACCGTCCCGAGTCCTTTACATAGAAATCAGTCGACAGGCTGCTATAGGCAACCGAGAAAATCGGGGAAGGTCTCAGTTTTTAAGTTACATTACAATCTGTTCACACAATGGCAATACAAAGCGATTAATACATATAAATGGTTAAATATAGTACCTTTAAGTACAGTTTTGAAGTACTGGTACTTGATGAGTAATTCTTCTCCTATTACTACACCTACACTCGACTACATTTCATTTCATGTGTTTTATGTTTTTACTCCATTGCAATTCATTTGAGGGAGTAGTTAGTTATGTCATAGATAAAGACTGTACGTACAAAACATAATATACACTTTAAAATATGAGGCATAGCTTTACATTACAGTACAACACTATAAAAAGTAGTTAGATTAGCACCACTGGGACCGCATACAACAGCAAAATACTTTACTTGTACACTAATCTTGTATTTATACGTTGTGGTCAGAGCATTTTCACCATTTTGTGTGTGCGTGTGTGCGTGTGCGTGTGTGTGTGTGTGTGTGTGTGTGTGTGTGTGTGTGGCCTGTGAGCTGTGAAATAGAGTCAGCGCGTGTGTTCTCCTCGAGCGTCTCCTCCTCGACACTTGACCCAGTAAAGGCGTTTTGCTCACACACGCTGTTGTCAGCATGTGCGCATGTGTGTGCGTGTTCACCAGTTATCGTTGAAATCCTTTTTTTGCTCTGTATTATTTGAGTTTTGTTGGCTGAGTTCTGACGCCGCTCGCCATGCATGTCCTCAATCTTGGCCCGTTGTAATAGATCCTTGAGTCTAACGTTACCTGAAGATCATGATGTCAATCACGCTTACACACACACACACACACACACACACACACACACACACACACACTTGCAGGTTTGACTGACAAAGTCAAGAGTGAGTTCAAGTTAACAGAAAGGTGGTCAGGTTTAGACACACAACCAGGTTTGGCACATGGTTTAGTACTGACTAGTTTCAAACAGTCATACGACCTCTCTTGTCTGATCTCATCAGAGTGAGAGCATCAACACTTGTCTTCACTTCATGTCACCCTGAGGGGTCTGTGTGTGTGTGTGCGTGTGTGTGTGTGTGTGTGTGTGTGTGTATCTGCATGGCATGTGTACATATCTGTGTGACCCTTATGTAACAGTCTTGGATATCTTAGACTCTTAAGCTGCTTATCATCTATCATTAAACTGGATTAACTGGACCTGTCACCTGTAATATTATTATTAGCAGACAGTGACCAATCATTCAGTGGGTACTTTTGCATTTTTTTCAGTAAAGAGAACATATTTGATCACTTGTGTCATAGCGTGCTACAGAGATGACTTATTTTTGTATGCCATCCAGGAAGTTAGCATCGCCCTGGGTTCCACAAACGTTTGTGATACCTACACGTTTTGTTCAGCGAGATAAGCTCCACAAATGAACACCACTTTTATGATTTTTGAAGTGTGAATGCAATTGGCAGAAGTAAAAAGCTAACGTTAGGCTTAACATTTTTTATCTCGACGCTCCACGCGTAGCACTGTGTATGTTGAGTGAAAAAAAAAGAACTTCTAAAAGCGCTAAATGCAGCAAAACCTGATAGTATTGGTGTATGAGATTGGAACAGTTTAAACATAAAATAATATAAATAAGTATCACTCATTATATACTAACCAGTTTGAATAGAGCTCTGGAACCAAAGATGTACTGTAAATGATTTTTGTGTCATATTTTTCATCAAGTTGACCTCTAAATGTAGGTGTTTTCCTGTAACCACAGTGCAGACTGCGCAGGTCTTTTCACTGTTCACATCTCTCTCTGTTTCTGTGTCCTGCCGGTCATTCGCTCCCTTGTGACCCGGTCCAGGCAGGGCAGTGTCCCAGGACTTTGAGGAACTCTCAGGGGCGGAAACTGCTCTATTGTCCTGTTTTATTGTTCCCTGACCACTCTCACTGGTATGCTGAAAGGGAGGGC
Organism: Sebastolobus alascanus; assembly: GCA_916701645.2. Classification (NCBI taxonomy): domain Eukaryota; kingdom Metazoa; phylum Chordata; class Actinopteri; order Perciformes; family Sebastidae; genus Sebastolobus; species Sebastolobus alascanus. The sequence goes on along the minus strand of CAKAOJ020000048.1, from coordinate 141,469 downwards.
AGGGCACTGCCTCTGATACATTTAGAAACTCGCATACAAACGCAGGAATTCCTGCGAGATTCTTTTCACTTTGTTGCCTTTTAGACGGGAAGGAATTTTGCATCTCCTCCGTATCCCTCAGATTCTTTTCTTAACCCTGGATTTTGCCATATTTATCCACCAGAGTTTTAAGAAATGTGTGCGTTTTTTATTTTATTCTTTTGTGAATGTGATTAGATTAGTGCACTTAGTGATTCTTCATGAGTCTGTGGAGATACAGAACCAGGGCTGTAAGCACTTAATGGACCAATATGTAATATTTTTACTGTAATAAATCATAAAATGACCATGATATGTCATCAGAGATTAAGGAAACATGCTGAATTGAAATACTTCTCCGACAACAATGCTACAGCCAGTATGTTCTCCTTTCAAATTTCCATTCCGTTCCGGGACGTCTGTTTTTGTTTTGGCCGGTGTGATCCCGTCCACTGCCCATTGGACACCCCGTTGCCACATATGAAACAATTTGGCACAAAAACACAGCTTTCTGAAGCCATGGAAGCTTGCAAACGAACAGGATCATCAGAGATGACGTTAACGTTAGATTCTACCCGACCTGAAAAGCCGTGGCACATCTCTCTGTGGTCCGTGTGCAGCTGGGTTATCAAGGCAGCGAGTATTTGAGACACACAGCCGGGGAAGGGATTCTGACTACTGCTGCTGGCCAGAGGCTAACATGGTTGTGTCTAGAAGGTAACCCTCAAATTGTGAAAATTCACGCAAACTACTATCAGTCACACCAGAGGAGCAGACTAGCTGTCAGTGCTACATATTATTCCTTTAATATTTAAATGTGTTTGTGTCCTAATTTAAAAGGGATTTCTATCATTGTATTTGTCACACGCCGTGACCATAATAGCATCTGCTGCTATCACTGCTGTTTCACTGTAACATGGAAACAAGTACTACGATAGGAGGACCATAATTGCACGACTAGGAGTGGCTGAGATGTGTGAAGGAGATAAAAGCAGCAACAAACAGAGTGAGCGATGTGGGAGGCAAAATCAAAAAATCACCCCCTGTTCTCGCTGTTCCCATTCACAAACATGAAACCAGTTCTGTCCTGGCATATATCTCCAAACGTCAGCCTTGAAATGTTACCATGTTCTCACCTCTTTTTGCTGAGCTACACTTGTGCTAGGTTTGTTATTTATTACCACAAGGTGCCTCAGTCTATGAGACACACTCATGCATTGCACTCTGTGTTGAATGAAACAGTGACTTCATCACACAACCCGAGGACTCCCCTACAGAAACCATTCCTGCCCTGCACTCTCTCTCTTTCTCTCTCTTTCTCTGCCCCAGAAAATGCAAATGAACAAGAGAAGGAAAAAAATGCTATTGTGAGATAGAGAGGATGCATCCCACTGTACTATAAATAACCCAGTCAAACTGTGTGTTGCTAAGGCTGGCTCAGCAGCCGCTCTTTCATCATTCCTCACCCCTTACTCGCCTCTTTCACTGCCTCCCCATCTTCGCCTCCTTCCTTTCATTGCTTCTTCCCTCTCTCTCTCTCTCTCTCTCTCTCTCTCTCTCTCTCTCTCTCTCTCTCTCTCTCTCTCTCTCTCTCTCTCTCTCTCTTTTTCATTCCTAGTCACAGAGGGAAATGAGTAATAGTGAGAGGGAGGCAGCGCTGTCAATATCCTCGTGCTGTGAATGCGTGATTTGCTCCATTCACAACATTTCCTGTCCCCATGTAGAGCTGCGGAGTTGTGTAACCACGCTGAGGAGAGAAGAGATAGTATAGAGTCTCTAAGAAAACCCCGTCAGCTTCAGTAAAGATGGAGGATAGGAGAGGGAGGTGTTGTCACAAGTAGTGCAGGAACCAGCCTAGATCATGTTGAGTCCTGTTTTCAACCAAATGTGACACCTGATATGCCTGCATGTCAGTCAGTCCACTTTTTCTTTTTTTTTTAAAGGTTTGCAGGGCGGAAGGGTTTCTCTATATTCTGATGTATTCAGATATCTATTCATAAACTTGAGCAAAGCAAGATAGAGCATTTGATTTTTACAGGACGTGCAGAGGAAGCAGCACCATCTGTTGGTTAAAATAAAACACTGATACTACCAGATACTGTATGTGAATACTCCTCTCTTTGCCTCACAACAGAGGGAAGCAAAGGAGGAAGATGAGAGAGGAACAAAGGACCTGTCAGAGGAAGCGTTGCGGACAAGGATAGAAGAGTATAACGCTGAAGTCTCTGAAAATGGCATGAAACTGGTGAGTTGTGAACACTTGTTGTAGCTGTACTGTTTAATGTCAAACTAACAATGAAACTAGATTTAGAGCTTCCTCACTTTCATTTGATGAATAGAAACAGGAAATTCAGCTGGGTCATAATGTTAAAAAAATGATACAGAAGTAATCACAAGTAGGTTATCAGAGTGAAAGAGATAAGAGGAGAGTGGTATTGATTAGAATTGTTTTCCCCACTAAATGATGTCACCATGAATGATTGCATGGTTTCATTAAAATAAAGTAACTTTGATATACACGAGAAGAAAATACATTTTTGTTGTATTTAACTAATTAATATTAGGGCTGTCAATCGCTTAAAATATTTAAGCGCGATTAATCGCATGACTGTCAATAGTTAAAGGTACTGTTTGTAAGTCCTAACACGTATGAATCATTGCGGGTCAGTGTCCCATGCGCGCTCGCGTGTGGCTACGCTGTTCAGATTCAGACTGCAACACAAACTACACGGAAGCACCAAAACCACAAAGTTATATCTAGTGAAGCCCGCGTGGTCAGAAGACACAGGGGAGACCGTAGCTTTGGTCTCCAGGGCCGGAGTCTCTGCACCTCTGCCTGCCTGCTTGCCTTCACTCACACTCACTCACTCACTCGCTCTCTCTCACATATCTTGAGGTCAGAGGTCAAGGGACCCCTTATAAAATGGCCATGCCAGTTTTTTGGAAACAACTAGTCAGGCTCTGTCCGAAGATAACAAAATCCTTCTACCAGCGCCTCTAAAGCTCACTAATTAACATCATATATCTTGTTTGATTAATTTCTTACCTTTGGATGGAGTCAAGCTAGCTTTCCCCCCCGTGTCTAGTCTTTATGCTAAGCTAGCTAACCGGCAGTAGCTTCTTTTATTTATATTTTCCGCACAGGCATTAGATTGGTATCAACCTTCTCATCTAACTCTTGGCAAACAAGCAAACTCAAAAATCAACGATGTTTCCCAAAATATTAAACTTTAAAGAACCACATACTGTACTTCTACTACTACTTTCTATATCAACACTGAAATGTGCCTCCACTCTCTTATTGTCTTACTCTCTCTGTGCGTTCTAGGCTTTAAACGGATCCTTCACCGGCTTCATTAAGGTCCACCTGAGGCTCAGTCGACCAGTCACGGTCCCCGCTGTGGAGGCGGCGAAATCAGAGGTAGCGTCTAGGCACACGAGCGACCTCACTCAAGCACCGTCAGAGCGCCAGGAAGGGACGACGGACTGTGGGCCGGGCGAAAAGAGAACATCCTTCTATCTGCCATGCGACTGTGTGAAGCAGCTCCACATCAGCTCTCTGACCACCACCAGAGAGGTCATCCAGGGCCTTCTGAAGAAGTTCACGGTGTTGGACAATCCCCGCAAGTTTGCACTTTACAGGCAGATGCACCGCGATGGGCAGGGTGAGGAAATGACACCTGGTTACTATTGTAGCTCATTTGCAGAAAACATGTTTAATAGACGGCACTGAATTATATTTGTGCTTTTTCTCCCTCCAGATCTGTTCCAGAAGCTTCCTCTGTGTGAGCGTCCTCTTCTGCTGAGGTTGATAGCGGGGCCTGACCCCGAGCTGCTCAGCTTTGTCCTCAAGGAAAATGAGACTGGAGAGGTCGAGGTGAGAAAACACACACACACACACACACACACACACACACACACACACACACACACACACACACACACACACACACACACACACACACACACACACACACACACTCACACACACACACACACACTTTATGTATCTTTGGTAGGGGTGTCGCGATATAGCGTTATAGACGATAACTGCTATATTTAAAAATGAAATATTGATATCATGTTAATAATACACATATGATAATATTGTTTAACAAATCCAGCGAATCTTAAATCATTTTATATATACAGTTATGGCTACAGACTCTCTCTCCACCTCCCTGCACTCATATTTTGAGTGTAAATCATTTGCCAAAAAAGAGACAAAGCACACAATAAGTAAGGGATAATGTACAGCGAGCCGGTCATTGTTGTGACATAAAGCCCGTCACGTGGGGGTCCACATTGCCCTAAAGGGGTTTATTTCACAACAATGACCCGCTAGCTGTACAGTATCCCGCTTATTACACGGCTACTTACTTAAGAAATCAATAATTTGACACAAAAACGGTCTGCCAGAGTCCGACATCAGAACTGCGCCCATAGCAACGGTCTGTTACACATAGCAACGGTCTGCTATAAAGAAATAACAGACCGTAGAACGATGTGATTGACCAATCAGAATCGAGTATTCAACAAAGCCGTGTAATAAACAAAGTTAACCCTTTGAGAAATGGTGTGCCAATGCCTACATTGGTATGTTTTCTTATTGTGATGTCATTTATCGGGGCATCTTCAAATGCTTCATATCCATTAAATCTGTACAACCTAAGCTAACATGCTATGTAAGTCAATGAACTATAATAATTGATAAAGTATTTATATTGTGTCATACATTTTTTAAAAAATGCAAAAATCTGATGTGTTTTTTCATAAAATGTTAATAAACACACAAAGCATATTGATCCAAAAGATTTCTAAATGTAGAAACATGAACAAAATATTTCTCTGGCAATATTCCCTTTTGATAGGCATTCATAAATGGCTAGTAGTAGAGCTGCAACGATTAATTGATTAGTTGTCAACTATTAAATTAATCGCCAACTATTTTGATAGTCGTTTAATCGGTTTGAGTAATTTTTTCAAAAAAAAAGTCAAAATTCTCTGATTCCAGCTTCTTAAATGTGAATATTTTCTGGTTTCTTTACTCCTCTATGACAGTAAACTGAATATCTTTGAGTTGTGGACAAAACAAGACATTTGAGGACGTCATCTTGGGCTTTGGGAAACACTGATTGACATTTTTCACCATTTTCTGACATTTTATTGACCCAACAACTAATTGATTAATCGAGGAAATAATCTACAGATTAATTAACAATGAAAATAATCATTAGTTGTAGCCCCAGCTAGTAGCAAAAAACTAACTTTCTGCAGTAGTATAATAATCTTTTCCTCTCATTCCCTGACAGTGGCATGCGTTCTCTGTCCCTGAGCTACAAAACTTCCTGGTATTCCTGGAGAAAGAGGAGAAGGAGCGCGTCCGGACAGTGTCGCAAAAATACGCCGTGTACCGACAGAAACTACAAAAAGCCCTACAACAACATGACCCCTGACCCCTTCACCTGTTACCTTACGACCTCAGCCCAGGGAGAGACTGACCCTTTGAACCCGTGATCTATTCAGAGACTGGAGCCGGAGCTGAACTTGTCTCAACCCTCCACACACACACCCAAACATACAGTACATCCACACACAGATGCATACCCTTTCTCAGGACGCATACAAGCCCCCCCCCCCACCATCCACACATCCACTCCCCGAGGGGTTGAAAGCGACATGAAAGGCTACAGTTTGTGTGGTCTGATGGCTGATTGGACAAGCACTGTTGCCAAGGACACACACAGCAACACAAGATCTGAAACACGTGAGATCTCGTAGGGACTGAAATGAATCATTAGCGTTTTTAAAGATCCCCTCTTCTTCTGATACTTCTGCTGCTGCTACTGCAAGTGTTACTTATGCATGAGTCTCTCTCAACTCATCCCCCTGCACATAGAAGTCAAACAGTAGGCATGATGATGCATTTTTGATGGGAGGACAATCATTGTGTGTTTTTAATTTCTTTTCTCTGTATTGGTGTATAGGGTTATCACCAGATGTATTATTTTTATGCTGGAATATAAAACGTGTGGATTAGTGAGAGATGTGTTTGGGGTCAGAAGCTTTGGATGCTGGAACAAGAAGGAATGGAAAGGTTAAGAAAGCGAGATCCATTCTCTGATTTTTCTCAGGGAGCATGCGTTGAGCAAAGAGAAAACCTACAGGAGGAAAGAAACCGAATCCCACCCTACAACACCCCATTATAGCCCACTTTGTCCACAGCCTTGTTCCTATCATTTTATTTTCCTACTTTAAAGGTTTCTATTGATAACATTGATAACATTCGGCCACTAGATGTCGCACTCTCCTTCCCTCGTTCCATTGCATTCACTTCACAACATGTGGTTGCCAGTTCGTCGCACAATCTGCATATTTTATGGTTGAATGGAGTGAGACTCAGACAGACAGTCATGCCAAGTGATGAATTGCAACATCAGCTATAGTTTTTTCCACACTAAGGGCGTTTTCATATTAGGTACGATTGATTCGTACCGCGCCCGAGTGCGATTGCCCACCCCTCCTCACTCCTCCGCCGCTCAGCTTTCACATTAGTAAAGTTGGTCCGTACCCGAGTTCACTTGCGTCATCATCCATGTGTATTTGTTTATGTTGAGATCAGCTGTTCTAGTGGCAGAGCATTGTAAAACACTTCATTCAAACTTGACAGAAACAAAATAAAACTCACCAAAATCGTCGTTGTTAGTCTTTCCAGCAATCACCAACTCTGGTTGTTTTTTCGAAATAAACTCTTATTTTATTCTCTCTCTCTCTCTCTGCCCGCTGAGCAGCTGAGCGGCTCTCGTTCTTCGGAGGCAGACCATTAAATTAGCTAAATAAAATAACAAACATCGCCCAACCCCATCACCTACTATTGTCTAAATTTTAAGGATCCTCTTGCCTGCCTTCCTGCTTTATGGCGCATGCTGCGCGCATATACAGATTTCGGAGGAGACCGACGGCGCTGAAAAAAGCCTGCCCTTTCACAACTACTCGCTGACTGCTAACGTTACTCGCGTTAACTAGCGGCCCACTTCCGTGTTTCGGTACGGTTGGCTTTCACACCTGATGCAAACCATACCCGAGTACACATGAACCGTACTCCAGACCACCTTTTCAAGTGGACTCGAGTACGGATCGACGAACCGTGCCCGAGTACGGTACGGAGCGTTCACACTAATCAAACGAACTGGACTTTGGGGTCAAGTGCTCTCGGATCCGGGCCCGGGTCCCTGATGTGAAAGCATCCTAACTGGCAACTTGATCGCTGACGACACAAAGATACCACGTGATACCAACGTCGTTTTACTATTGGCTCACAAGCCTTGTTCGAAGTGGGAACCAAACGTCAGATATCCTCTACAGAGATAAACAAAATATTCATTTTTTAAATGATTAATTCACAATCATAATATTTTTTTTAAGAAAAGCCCTACTTTTTTTCGGCACCTGTCTAAAAGCTCTGTGGATTTTTTTTTTTTTTTTAAAGTGTTGGTCTACATAAAAATGTTATCAATAAGACCTTAACGCCATGTGAGAAGATGCTGTCTTAAATCCGACCCACTTACCAATCCCCTACCCCCCCACCCACGCACATTCATCTAAACTCTTCTCAGATGATAACTGTGATTTCATTTCCCCTCCCAACATTGCATGAACTGCTGAGCGAGGCAATCCGCATACCTTTACAGATTTTACACTTTATTGTAAAAGTGATTTTACACTCATATTACGTGGGTTGCATTTGAATGTGAGAGGATTTTTTTTTACACCAAAGCTTAGAGGGGCAGATCTATTGAGAGGATTTTAAAGGGATGAGAGACATTTTGGAAGTTTATCAAATTAAAGGTGGTGTATGTAAAAAGAAATTAAACCAGCTTCTGTTTTTGCACATATAGATGCAGGTCACTGAGTAGCCCACAGCTCTGCTGGGGCTGAGCTTGAACTTCTGCTTCTCTTTTCTTTTTATCTCCCCACCTTCCACCTACAAAAAGAAACAAAAAATATATACAGTTCATGATAATGGCTATGATGTACCAATGACGTGTTTGCAATGCATATGTATTATGTAGACACTGGAAAAAGAGTGACAAGGTTGTTGTTATTACGATGAATATTAATATTCTTTTGGTATCATTCCTACTGGCTAGTGTGTGCGTGTGCGTGTGCGTGTGCGTGTGTGTGTGTGTGTGTGTGTTTGCCCATCTAGGGCAGGGAGGATAATGTGAATTGTGTTTTATAATGAGTGTCTGTTCAGCGCTCTCTCATTGGGCCTCACTTATCAAGTATTACAACAGTGCACATGTTATATTAACACATTACAGCTGGTTGTTTTGGAAAAGATATTTGACGTGCATGTATCATAAAATGAATGCATTTAAACCAAAGCATTTACTGTGAACATTTCCCACACACCCTTATTTTTTCATCTTTTTATTTAATACAATAGAAATACTGATAAATGAGGCCCTTCGTCCATAAGCACATGCTTCTCAGTAAACCCTAACCTGTGCTCTTTTTTGTTGTTAACGCCACCACCCAAAGCCCAAGCTGTTCCTGCTGGCAGTGCCTTTTGTTTCATGTGCCCCCTGTGGATCTAATGTAAGGTGTGTTTCAGCACACAGGTGCCTGAGTGGATGTGTGGGTGCTTTTTGCATGTGTGCAAATCTGTGTTTCTTGGGTGGTGTTGTCATTTTTCTTTCTTTCCTCTATCCCTTAACACATTCGTCTTTCCAACAAACCCTCTGTGTGTGTGTGTGTGTGGGTGGGTGTGCGTGCGTGCGCGTGGTGCGTGTTATTTATTTCATGGTCCACCTCATCCACATGATATCATGTCAAGGATGTTGAGACTTAATGCTTTTATTCTGCAATTTATTTTGTTTCATTTGAAGAAGTGTGTATAAATATAGCAGTAGAACTGTACAGAATATCACAATGAAATAAAAAGGTCATCCCTTTATCGAAATGTTCTCATATCCTCGTGTGTCTGGCTTTAACGTGGTTTCACTGAAGGCCATACAGCAGTATAAAACATTACTCTTCTGCATTTTAAGTTTGTCGGTACGTTCAGTCTGTCTCTAAGTCATGAGGGGCAAAATGGTTCCCTATGTATGGGTCTTCAACCAGCAGAAAATGACATCATGTAGACCTCTATCATGTTACATTAAATATTTTAGAAAGTTATAAACCATGGAGCTTATCCTAGAAGAAATCCCAAAGGGATGCCTCTCAGTTACCTTGACTGAAAAGGCTTTTTTCTTCAATTCATCAATTCAACTTTATTTGTATAGCACCTTTCATACAGGTTAGTGCATTTCAAAGTGCTTCACAGATGACTGACAAGCCGAAAGTAGGACAGAACAATTGTGAACCGTGAAAACAACAGAAAAAACAAAAACAATTCAACCAACAATAAAATAGAATATAACTATACAAATTAAATACAATAAAATAAGTGATTAATAAAATAACAAAAATATAATGAAACTATAAAAATTATATACAATAACATAAGTGATAAACAAAATAACAAAAAATATAATGAAACTACACAAATTAAATGCAATAAAATAGGTTATTATTAAAATAACAATGAAATAGAATACAATTATACAAATTGAATACAATAAAATAGGTAATTAATAAAATAACAAAAATATAATGAAACTATATAAATTAAATACAATAAATAGGTGATTGATAAGATAAAAAATATAATGAGATTATACAGATTAAATGCAATAAAATAAGTGATTAATAAAATAACAAAAATATAATTAAACTGAAAATTAAATATAGTAGAATAAATGATTAATAAAATAACAAAATTATAATGAAATTATACAAATTAAATACAATAAAATGGGTGATTATTAAAGTAACAATAAAATAGAATAAAATTATACAAATTAAATACAATAAAATAAGTGAATAAAATAAAACAAATATTAACCAGTATTAATCAAAAGCCTGGCTGAATAGGAAGGCTTTACGTTTACTTTTAAACATTTCAGGCTGTTACAACGGTATAATAGCTAAAAGCTGCCTCAGCAAAGGTTTTAGTCCTGCACTTTGGAACAACTAACAGACTCGTGCCAGAGGACCTGAGGGGCCGTACTGATTCATACACTATAAACATAGAAGATATATATGCCGGTGCAAGATTTATTAGTTCTTGACAAAAAAAAGACGTGAGAATAGCTGCACAGGAATCAATAATTTGTTGTTACCGTTATTATGTGCACATCACCTCCTAAATTTCATTCGGGATCAATAAAGTATCTATCTATCTATCTATCTATCTATCTATCTATCTATCTATCACCATCTATCACCATCATCATCATATTATTGTACAGCAAATTGAAGATTTTAGTCCCTGCGGATTAGATTTAGTTATTTATTCATATCTCTCTAAATGCATCATTTAGTGGCTCAATGATTTGAGCCCAATGTGTCATCCAGACATGCCCCAAGTAGAAAGTGCTGAGCTTTTTATCTCATGTTTTCTTCACCAGAAACCAGCTTGTATTGTTTTCAAATCACCAGCAGGTGGCAGTAGCTCATATAAACTGCAGGTGCTATCTGAACATGCAGAATATTAGCTGTGTGTGTGGGTAGATGCACGAGTGTAATTTTGTTTTTATATGTGTAATTTTGTTTTTATATGTTCTGATATGATAAAACATTTAGGTTTCGTCACTGTTTTACACAATACTTTCCCTGACATGCTCTGTTGTCAAAGGGCATTCAAACTGAGGTGTTAGACCAATAAACCCCCACAGGTGTCAGTGTCTGTCACAGGCTCTGAGACCAAATACAGCCAGAACCCACATCCCCCACGAGGACCTATAGGTAGCTTTGCACCTGGTCCCATCTCCTGCTGGGGTTGTAAATTCGCTGGCTGCGATTAGAGCACCTCTTCGTCCACACACACTTTTACACCTTGGACCCTTTAGAGAGGAAAGTGCAATAAGCAGATGAATTTATAGGCATACTCTCTCTATACGCCACCATCTAAGAATAATCAGCATGGCCAAGCTGGCCTTAAGGGCTGGCTGCTGCCCAGAGGGCCACCTAAAACTGTGTCAGTATGCTTATTTATGGCAGCAAATATAGACAGACCCCTCTTCTCACCTCTGAGAAAGAGCTAAGATTAGCATCACCCTCTGCCCAGCATGTACTGTATCACTGTCTGAATTTAGCCCGCTCCCCTCCTCATGCCTGCCCGGTCTCACTCCGTCTGTCCTCTGCCCTGCCCCTAACTATATCTAGCCCTGTATAGATCTCCATACCCTCTCCAGTTTCAGGCCACGGTTCAGCTTTCCTGTCAGGGTATGCAAAGGGAATGGCCAACAGCGGCGTGTGGGCCTGAGGAAAGGTCTTCTTAGCTCTTTGTCTGCAACTAGTGGTTAGTTTCATTATCAGTTCTTCTGTTCATTATTTATCAATATGTTGTTTGGTCTATAAAAAGTAAAAAAAAAAATTAAGATTAAAATAGTGAAAAATGCCTATCACAATCTCCCAAAGAACCACCAACTACTTCCAAGAAGTCAGAGCCACTTTTGCTCAAAAAGGACTTACTTTTCTGTTGATCAACTAATTGATAAATACAGTAATTGTTTCAACTCCACTTTACCCCTTAGCTACGTCTCAAACATGCAAAAATAATTGGCACATTATTATTTATTATTTATAAGTTGATATATATTTTGTGTTAAAAATTTAAATCTGCAACGTAAATAGTTACTAATATTATCAAATAAATGTAGTGGAGCAAAAAGTACAATATTTCTCTGAGATGAGTACTTGAGTAAATGTACTTCATTAAATTCCACCACTGCTATTTAGAATCAATTTGTCTTTTTTAGCCTTTTGATTAATCTGGAAGGCACCATTGCATTGTTTGACCTCTGAACTTTTGGAAAAGTGATGAAGAGCTTCACTTAAAGCTGCAGTAGGTAGAAGTGGAGCAAATATGATTTTAAAAAGTTATTTTTATAAAACAGTCACTATATCCTGACAGTATTGCATGAGACAGGTAATCTGAAAAAAATCATGTGTCCTCCGGTGTCCTCCGGTGCTCCTAATGGCATCTGCAAGATTTCACAGACTGGAGGAAAACAACCAGTCAGAGCTGATCTGGAGCCTTGCCGTCTCTGAGCAGCTGTCAATCACTCACGAACTCTGATCAAACGGTCAAACTAGGCAGCGCTGATCAAATATAAATCAATATTCTGTTACTGTAATGCCTATTTCTCGCCTCAAATGTTTTCAGAAAGATCTTGTAGTGTACTGTTTAGCTGAAAAATTAGAAAGTTTGTGACCCGGCAGCCATGTTGAGATCAGTCGAGGAAATACCAAGCACCGCCCACCAGCCGTAGCACAGCCAATAGGAACGCTCAATAGGAACACACTCTCTCTCTGTGAAATGACCTGTGATTGGCCAAAGTCTCCCGAAAACAGAGCCATGAGGAGGTGCAGAAGTCTAGTTTTCTCTCAGAACACTTGAATAACAACATGCTGAAAGGTTATTATGGAATGTTTTGCCCAATGATGCCAAAAACATTCTGCCTACTGCAGCTTTAATGACTTGATTTAAAGGTCCCATATTGTGCTCATTTTCAGGTTCCTACTTGTATTTTATGTTTCTACTAGAACATGTTTACATGCTGTAATGTTAAAAAAACCCTTTATTTTCCTCATACTGTCTGCCTGAATATACCTGTATTTACTCTCTGTCTGAAACGCTCCGTTTTAGTGCATTTCAACGGAATTGCGTTGCTAGGCAACAGCTTGGGTCCATGTTTACTTCCTGTCAGCTGATGTCGTTCACATACACTGCAGCAGGAAATAAACTGGGACACATTTAGAATGCTTACGTTTAAAACTGTGAAATGGTCTAAATGTTGTAGATTTGTGACATCACAAATGGACAAAAATCCTGACAGCTTGTTTCAAAAGCACAGTTTCTGAATACAGGCTGTGGGTATTTCTCTGATGATTGAGCGTTTTGATACTTTCATAGTATTTATACAGCACTTAAACCTACTTTATGATATAAAAGACATGAAAATCTCACTTTTTACAATATGGGACCTTTAAATGACTCAATAGCCATAAAACCTGATATGTATAATTCTTTATACTGGCAGTTTTATATAATACATGTAGAGCAAATGTACAGCATATATATATATATTGCTGTAGCACACACTCCCATGCAGAGCTCCAGGTGGCCGCTGCGGGGCGCCCTGCTGCTGCTGGCTGTCTGTCTGGCTGCCCGCTAAGCCCCGCCCCCCACTAAGCCCCGCCCCCTGCTCCCTTCTCCGTCTGCCTGCTGACTCTGGTCTCCCTGATAACGCCCTTAGCAACAACACACACAGCTGCGTCGAATAAGATACTCCGACCGCACACAGAAGACGGATTAAACACTATTGCACCGAGTACAGGTGAAGGTTTTTCCTGCGAGGGCGATGCTCCGGTTGTTTTCTTCGGTTAGTATGGGGCTTGAACGCAGCTAGCCGCCGTCGTCTCCCCAGAAGAAGACGAGCGAAGCTGTCCCGAAGGAGGAACACAAATCGTGGGGTGTTCGCCGAGTGGTTAGCATCGCAGCTCGCTAACTACAAAGTCAGCTAACCCGGGAATAAAGCACGGGAATGGTGCTCTGGGTCGACTCACTGTACCGACAGAGAAAGGCGAGGGGCAACCGGGTCAGAAGCTGTAACATTTGGACTCAAACTATTTTTAACAGAAGGGAGCGGCTCCGGGTGTTTCTGTGACTGTGCGAGCTAGCTGGCTAAGCGAGCTAGCTTGAGGGAGAGACGACCCCCAACAACCAACCACCTACCGCCTGCTCAGGTTTATCTATCTGCTGCCAGGGCTAATGTTAGCCTGAACACACAACTCTGTGGGTTTCAATAAAAAAACAAGGATAAATTACAGCTAAAGCCAACAACAACAAGGAGAGAATACACTTGAGTTAGTTAAAGCACAACTCAAAGGGACTTATTAGCTACCGATGTTAGTGAAGTTTGCTACGTGACTCTAGTTTTTTCATTTTTTTTTTTTTACACGGGATTTTTTTCTTCGTCGCTTCGGATGCTGGCATCACATTTTAATTGCAATCATGATGATAATAAGCAGAAAACCAGAGGGCCCAATAGCAACAGGTAACCACAACATGGTGTTGTCATCACCCCTTTTGTTTCCTAAATGTTGTTTAAATGCAGATTAAAGTTAGTTTTAAACCTCGAGCAGCTTTTGTTGGCATTTACAGAAATGCATTGTGACTAAAAATGGCTTTTGATTGACGTTTTTTTGGATGTAACTGCCGTGGACATTTCACGAGACGCCTGGTTGTAAACATGTTTTCTTTTGTTTTGCAACTCCTTATCAATCACGAGACTTGTGTCTGGGGATGTTGTGGAGAAAAGTCCAGGAAGCTCTGCTGTTGTTTTCAGGTCATTTATTATCTTGTAATCGTTTCGTAAGCCTTGGATGTTTATCTCGCCTACTTATAACAAGACTGTCATCGTTGTTATTGTTTTATATGTATATATAACTAGGCACTTAACTCCTCTTTGTGTTGTGTGTTTAGGGTGGTAGCCATGTTTGAATTTGTATTCTAGAAAATGTTAGAAAACTTGCCCTCTGTCAGATGGTGCACATATTTTCTGCACACTTTGTCCAGGATACCAGGAAGAGGAGGACAAAAAGGCTGTGACTTTACCCCACCACCACCACCACCACGTTTTATGACACATTATCTGCTGCATGTCTGTGAGCTCGAACCTTGTTCTCCAGTCTTTCCTGAGCACTGAGGGGGGATTTTCACAGTGTGGAGGAGAGCTGCACGCCAGCTGGACGTGTAGTAGGCTGGGATGTTTGGTTACATAGAAGTTTGGGCTCTGAAAAAGTTTGCTTGGACAACAAAGTTGAGCCCCCCGCTGAGTGATAATTAGGGGTTTGCAGAGGGCTAATGAGGCCTTGCCTGATATTGTGTGTGGAGCCCTAATGCCTCTGTTTGCTGTGCTGTGCAGGTGTAATGCATCTGTATCCAGGCAGCAGGTCTAATCTGTCCCGGAGCTGACGAGCCAACGCGAGGGACACGGGCTCTGACGCACCTGCGAATGGTTACGACACTCTCAAGGGCTAGTCAGAGACAAGCCGCCACAGTTTGGGGCTATTGCTAATGAGCTAACCCGACACAATAGCTCTATAAATGGCTTACGCCAACAGGCTGCTCGGCCTCACTTCAAGCCATCAGAGATTAATACTTTTATTGAAGTGGCAACTTGTGAGACGAACAGCCGTCCGATGGAGGTTTGTCATTTGAGTATCTGGCTTCCTCCTACGGTCCCAAATGCTCCCCTCATCCATCTACTCCGTGTCATCTCACATTCTGTGTTTTGGCTCGATGCCACAGAGGTGAGCGCAAGCACACGGTACACTATTGAATGACCAGCACCCGCATCCGTCCATATGGGCTCTATTTCTGAGCACACCTGGTGTGTGTGCACTACATGACTCGGCCTGAACAGACAGATGGGCAGACGGAAAGATGCTGTCGTCACAGAGGCATCTGTTACCCCCATTAGGCCAATAATACCACTTGCAGCGCTAGCGATCTGGGACCCTAAGCCCTATCTAAGCTGGTCAGGTCGGCGCTCTGGCCTTGGATACAATGTATGGGACACAATAGATACAATGGATGTATCTGCTAATAATGGCCTTTTCACAGTAAATGTGGGTTAGGATGTTGTGGCAAACAATGTGCATCCCCACCGGTCTGCAGAGAGCGGCGTTGCGGGGCCGTCCTGCTGAGGTTGGCCGTCGGGATTTGTCGGGGCCGTACCGAATCGTTTGTTTTAGTCTCAACTCAAGGTTCGAACTGGTAGGTTGATTGATGAAATAATCAATGGGACTTTGCCTGGTTTGAACAAACAGATTGTCTGCCTCTGTGGAGATTAGATTGCGTTCTGTGCACGTGTCGCCTCTGAACGTCATCCTCAGCCTTTATCCCCAAGTGCGTCTGTGTTGCAGATCTGATGATGATCCACATTATCACACTGATTTGTTCGTCTCTGTTCCCTCAGCACGCCACGGCGATGGTCTGTATGACTCGTACATGAGGACAGACCACATCCTCAAAGACGAAGCGGATACAAACAGTCCGTCTGGGCTGCCCCCTATGCCCAAACACACAGTGAGTACACACACACACACACACACACACACACACACACACACACACACACACAAAAACACACACACCCAACAAAGCCCTGTTTCCTGTGCTGGAGCACGCTCTGTCTCCAGACATCCTGTTCCTCAGAGAGATATTCCCATTCTTCCCATGTACACCCCTCCTTCTTTCCTAAGGTCTTGATTTGCAGGCTTATCTCTTATCTCATCTCTTATCTCCAACCTGTGTAGTTCAGTCAAGTGTTTATACTCTTCACTGAGAATAACATGTGATCATGTGAGTGATATTGATTGACTGCCTGAGGGGAGAAAACAGACTGTGCGTTGCAGAGGGGCAATTCTCCATGACCGCGTCAGATTAGCTGAAGTCAAGTAGCCATTTTGTGTCTCCTCCAGCCAAAGTAAACGCAGAGATCAAACAGCAGCTACTAGCCTTGTGGACTTTTGTAGTTTGAATGTGCAAAACACCACAGTCCACAGGATGCAAATTTAGAGCACAGTATATTGACATACTGTATGCCTGAAATAAGGTCTGTGGTTAACACAGCTTAAAAAAACATTTTGTTCTACGATATAAAATTATGTGTATTAAAAAAGGCGGTTGCTAACAAGCGGCTAAATGAGTCTACAATATGTCATCACGCCGACTTGTCCGCCTTTACAGCCTCGTTGTGTTTACTCGCGCTCATATGGCCGTGATGTAGTTTGTTTACAGCCTAACGTTAGCTTTTTACTTCTGCCGATTGCATTCATGCTTCAAAAATCATAAAAGTGGTGTTCAATTGTGGAGATTATCTTGCTTAACAAAACGTGTAAGTATCATAAACGTTTGTTTGCCACAGAGCTTATTTTCTGCAATAATCTAAAACCCAATGGAAAAATCTCATTGGGTTTTTGTCGAGGGAACCAGGGCGATGCTAACTTCCTGGTTGGCCTACAAAAACACGTCATCCCTGGAGCATGCTATGACTTCACGGAAGACCCAATCCCGAATAATTTTTCATCTGCATTGTAGTCATGCATATTTATGGAGATTTACGTAGACCATTAACTCTCATTAATATGATGCCGTTCATTAGATTATAAATTCGGTTCATTATAAGTTGCTTTTTGCTGATCAGTAAATATTGTTTTTTTTGGGTTGTTTTTCTTTTTTAGTTTCATATCTTTAAAAAACCACGTGGACTGTGGTCAGAGGAGATAAGCTTATTTAGGACATCGCTTTGAGATCTGGTAACAACTTGTGATGGCCGTTTGTCTATTTTAAAATGTTTTACATAAGTACATGTTAGAGTTGCAACGATTAATCGATTAGTTGTCAACTATTAAATTAATCGCCAACTACTTTGATAATCGGGTTGAGTGATTTTTTTTTTTAAGAAAAAAAAAGTAAACTTCTTTTTTCCTCTGCTGGTGTGGGAGGTGATGGAGTATCATTGTCTATATGTGGGCATTTTTGCCAAAGGGGCTTTTCAGAGAGGCAAACATAGCGGAAAGGTACCCCGCTAGGACTTTTTTTAAGTCTTGATTAATGTATTAGGGCTGCAACTAACGATTATTTTCATTGTTGATTAATCTGTTGATTATTTTCTCAATTAATTGAATAGTTGTTTGGTCTATAAAATGGTGAAAAATGATTGCTCAGTGTATGTGCGTCTTTGTAAGCATCTTAAAACTAATATAGTAAAATGTCCTAGTGGGGGTACCTTTCCGCTATGTTTGCCTCTCTGAAAAAAACCCTTTGGCAGAAAATGCACACACATAGACAATGATACTCCATCGCCTCCCACACCAGCAGAGGAAAAAAGGCGGGTTTGATATGTTGTTGAGATTTATTGGGCTTGAAAATGTGACCCACAAACAAAATCACCAATCAACATTCTCCCCGCCCCCCCCCACTTCCTCCCGTGCTCCATCTCATGTAATCCGCCCATCAGTGTTGCTTGCACAGGGGTTAGGCCTAGTTTTCTATTCTCGCCTTGTCCTTCTTCCTTTATATTTTTCTGTCACGCTCACAGAGGTAATATCCTCTGTTGGATGTGACTTCCGGTGGTTCGCCCCAGTTCAGTGTGTTCTAACAGTGAGTGCTCAGAGTCGCTCTATTAAAGTAATACACTCATGTCGTCCCTGTTCTTTGTTAGAGGAGGGGGCAAACTGACAAAAAAAATTGTCGTAGCACTTAGCTCCGAGTTTGAATACAACATTAATGAGACACCAGTTTTATTTATGTCTGTAGGACTTGCTGATGAGTGTGTGCTTGAGAGAAGGAGAATACTTAGGTGTTTCTCTGACAGCAGAGAGATTAGCTCTTCTCTCCATCTGTTGCACCATGCAGATTTGCGCACAGAGGACTCGTCACCCTACTCGGGGGTAAAAAAAAAAGATTCGCGCTCTCACAGTGGTTTTCATTTCCATCACTGGTCACTTTTCTTTATTTTTTCCATAATAATTTCTTGGGAGTAACAACAGTTGTACAGAAACATACAAATAGAGCACAAATGTAAATGACTGTCCCTCCATATTTTGGTATTTTTCCCCCAAAGCCCCCTCCCACCCAACCCTAAACATTGCTGATGCAAAAAGGGTAAAGAACAAAAAAAACAGTTATATTAAATAAAAAAAAATTAAATTAAAATTTAAAATTAAATAAAAATAAATAGTAAAAAATAAAGTACACATTGACATTAATGATAATCATAGGATAAATCCAAAAAGACAGCTAAAATAGGCTGATAAACGTTACCATGTACAAATGGACAATTTAACTGTTAGTGGTCATTTCTGTTGAAATAAATCAAACTTTCTGATGTACCGATCACTTTTCAAAATATTTTTTTCTAATATCGCCCCCCCCTGCCCGGTCGATCAATAATCCATCACAGCTGGTGCTCCACATGCAGGAAGTTTGATTTTTTTTTTTAAGGCCAGCGTTTGTGTGTCTGTGTGAAGGGGCTCAATCGATGACATTCACGGTGTTTGTAGTGCAGCTTTGGCACAACAGCTGCGTGGGACCCTGGGTCAGCAGCAGGGCTGTTGTGATAAGTTAAGACTATATGGTTACATGTATGGAAAACCCATCCTGCATTCCAGCTCTATTTCAGGACTCAAACATACAACACAAACACACTCGGAGCCGAGTCCTCGCTCAGTGGAACTTGTCAACACCTACTTTTAATGTACGTTTCCTTGTTGTCTTTATCAGCTGACATGTTTTCAGCCGTAGACATGCTCAGCCGTGTGAACAAGCCCGAAGCCAGGAGCTCCACGGGGCGGCATAGCAGTCTAATGGGAGAAAAGAAAACATTAAAATCTCCCGTCCCTGCCATTAAAATAAGGAGTGTTCCTGTGAAAGAGAGGCTAAATATGCCTCTTTCTCTGTGTCTGCATATAGGAAGGCCGTGCTGAGTTTATGTCGGCGTGTCTTATTAACAGCCACACTGCTTCTACAGTTTTAAGAGTATAATCTAACTTTAATGACTGTCATTTCCCTCGAGCTCCATAATCTTGTGGAGGGTTCTTTCCGCTGGTAAGAGAGAGACGAGAGGGAGAGACGGAGAGAGAGAGAGAGAGAGAGGAGGAATGAATTCCTGGGGTTGCTGAAACGCAGTCGCTTTCTGGCAGGCAGGCGAGAGCAAGACTTTAGAGCTTTCCTGAAACTCTTCTAACCTTTAAGGTCATCACCAAGCGAAGGTGGATCTGTCACCTTTAAAAGTTTGTCTGCAAATATGTTCAAAAAGGGCTACAAAATGTACAGTGGTTGTTTAGTCCAGCTGTAAATGCAACCCCTGCCGCTCTAATTGCTTTTGTCTTGTGCACTGTGTAGTCATATTGAACCTCATATCGAAATATTCAAATCCTTTTTAAGATATTAAAAGCGGGACCTTACAAATTAAAATTTTTTTTTTGCAATGCTGAGGCAAAGATTGCCTATGCCTTGATGCTAACAGCTAGCAATCAAAATGGGTGGGCGTGTGGGTCATTTTGCGTGAGTTATTGTCGGGGGTGGGCCTGTTATTTTGAATTTCCTGCCAGACTGGATCGAAATCCAGTTGTGCTGGTTCACCTGCTGCTTTCCCGCATCTCTGCTGATGGCTCACTGCCTGCTTAGCTGTTGATATTTAGGCCAGTATCAAACAAAAGCTGCCCTAGATCTGCTAACTAGCACGTTCTGCTTTTGTTTTTCTGTCGTCACTCTTTTTTGCTTTACAAAACGAGCCCGAAAGCCTCATTAACTCTATCTTTATATTATTATATATGAAATATTGACATGATTCAGGCCGGAAAAGGAATATTTTGTGCGTGAATGTTCAGTTTGCCTCTCAGTTGAGGTCTCGCAGGCTACAAGTAGCCCCCTGTTGTGCACAATGTGTCTCTACTCTGTAGATGGACAAAAGCAGAGAGGTCCTCTCTTCACTCTATTGAATACATTCATACAACACAATACAACTACATGTCTTTTACACAATGAAGAAGAACAATGTGAACGCCCTGTTCATAGAATGAATGAATGAATAAGCTCCAGCGGAGTGTTACCAAATGGATTTTCTAATAGCGTTTCTTTTTGTCCATTGTCTCCTTTCTTCCTCTAATAGGTCGTCAGTAACAAGACTGTTATGAGGGATCAGGTAACTGTGCGAGGTGGCCAGCTGAAGGTCAAGTACCTGTATGAAGACTCCACCAACAACCGGAAGATCAACGCCATAACCACAGCAACCACTCAGAACAGCGGGACCACAGGTCAGACGCCCAGTAAAGCCACCCCGGTCTCCAGCCTGTCCAAGGATCACAGTGTAGAGAGGTGAGAACGATCTTTCAAAGCATGTTAAGTGGCCAAAAACGTCACAAATTTACAAGCAGGGGGAACGCCGCTTCGGTCGTTTAACGCCACATTTCTGTCATGCTTGTTTGCCGCAGCACTGAATCCAGTAAGGGCTCCGGTGACTCCTCCGGCCCTCACGGCGTTGGGAATGGAGGGAACAGCGGGAAGCTGTGCGGCCCGCTCACTCCCGACCAGGCTCTGAGACTGTACCGATCTCAGCTGACCACCTTGGAGCAGACGGAGATCCACTCCTACCCAGACATCTACTTCGTGGGACCCAACGCCAAGAAGAGGCCGGCCGTCGCCGGCGGCAACAACAACTGTGGCTACGATGATGAGCAGGGTGGATACATTCATGTCGCCCATGACCACCTGGCTTACCGCTACGAGTTCCTCAAGGTCTGACACGCGCACATTGCGATTGTAGGCCATCACAATCACAGTTGAGCGTAAAACTAAAAATGTCCTCTCTGATGTTAAGCTAACCCAGCTTTTTATTTCCCTCTTCAGATCATCGGTAAAGGTAGCTTCGGCCAGGTGGCTAAGGTGTACGACCACAAACTGCAGCAGCACCTGGCTCTGAAAATGGTTCGCAACGAGAAGCGTTTCCACCGGCAGGCGCAGGAGGAGATCCGCATCCTGGAGCACCTGCGCAAGCAGGATCGCAACGGCACGATGAACGTCGTGCACATGCTCGAAAACTTCACCTTCCGCAACCACATCTGCATGACCTTCGAGCTGCTGAGCATGAACTTGTACGAGCTCATCAAGCGCAACAAGTTCCAGGGCTTCAGCCTGCCGCTGGTCAGGAAGTTTGCACACTCCATTCTGCAGTGCATGGAGGCCCTGAGCCGGCATCGGATCATCCACTGTGACCTGAAGCCAGAGAACATCCTGCTCAAACAGCAGGGACGGAGCGGCATCAAGGTGAGACTCGCTGAACAGTCATTGGTGGCCTGTGTGTGAAGACCTACAACAGATTTCCTACATTGATTCTTTCCTCTCTTGTCTCTGCCAGGTGATCGACTTCGGCTCCAGCTGTTTTGAGCACCAGCGGGTGTACACCTACATCCAGTCCCGTTTCTATCGAGCTCCAGAGGTGATCCTCGGTTCACGTTACGGCCTTCCCATCGACATGTGGAGCTTCGGCTGCATACTGGCCGAGCTGCTGACGGGCTACCCGCTGTTCCCCGGCGAGGACGAGGGCGACCAGCTGGCCTGCGTCATGGAGCTGCTGGGCATGCCTCCGCAGAAGGTGCTGGAGCAGGCCAAGCGGGCAAAGAACTTCATCAACTCCAAGGGCCACCCTCGCTACTGCGGAGCCAACACCCTGCCCACGGGGGCCACCGTGCTCACGGGAACTCGCTCTCGCCGCGGCAAGATGAGAGGTCCCCCGGGCAGCAAGGAGTGGAGCGCGGCGCTCAAGGGCTGCGAGGACCCCACCTTTACTGACTTCATAAAGAAGTGCTTGGACTGGGACCCCTCGTCTCGTCTCACCCCCAGCCAGGCCCTCAGACACCCTTGGCTGTATCGGCGCCTACCCAAGCCCCTACCCGGGACCGAGAAGAGCCAAGGGGCCACGGTGAAACGGCTCCCCGAGCACCACAGCACCTCCTTCCCCTCGATCCTGGCCAAAGGGGGGGCTGGCTTAGGCACCACAGCTGTCCACAACAAACTGAGGAGCAACATGATGGGAGACTCAGGGGAGGCCATACCTCTTCGCACGGTCCTACCCAAACTTGTCTCATAGAGAGAGAGCGAGTCCTGTAATCTCCTCTCTTCTTCCACTTCTTCCTCCTCTGCACTCCTCAGGAGGAGTCAGAGAACAGGAGGAAGCGGGGACTAGGTTTTAAAACTCGTTTGGTTGTTCTTTTATTTGTTTTCTACTGAGAGGTGTCGACACCCCCAGTTCCTGGTTTTTAATATTAGCTGAACACAGAGAGAGAAGGACAATAAAAGAAACACTCTAAAAAAAAAAAAAGAAAAGTTTTTATACAGAGGATTTCCTTGAGCGGCTGTGGAGTTTCTGTATGCAGCCAAGTGATGAGGTTTGATTTTTAGATAATGCTTTTTAAAAACTTCCTCGTATGAGTGGACGGCTTCGTAAATGAGCAAATGTTTTTAAACCTGCGTGTGTTCTCACGTGAGTGGTGTGTTTTTTTTTTTTTAGTAAAAAACACACTCAAGCACACCTGCACTGTCACTTGCCTCACTTCACTCTTTCTTAACACTCAGAGGACGCCGCCCCCTTTCATGGGAAGTGTTTATACGAGTGAAACTTGAAAAGGGCTACAGAGATTACTCTTATCACATTAGCAAAGATTTGTTCAGCCATCATGATTTAGTAGAGGAAAATACGAATCATGCGCTAAGTGTTTTGGCCCAGCACACACTGACACAGATCTCCCTCGCAACATAAATGCCTTCACACAGGTAATAATGAGGGATCGGCATTATGTAACATTTTTTAGCAATAAGTCTTCACTTCTTTGTCTTTTCTAATTGCGATCTTTTTCTACCTTTCCTGATCCCTGGTGCTTGCATGTCAGCTCGATATGTGACGTTGGTATGCGTGTGTGCTTTAGCTTCGTGGTGCTACTGCGGGAGACGTATCGAGAGGGCGTCGGACAACCTATTTACAGCCCCCTCCTCCTCCCGAACTCCCCCATTTTTGAGTAGGGGGGAGGGAGGACAGTAGCTCCACTCGAACTGTCACAAAGGTGTCACCGTCACACAGTCGGTACTTCACAAACTGAGCCTGCCGTGTGAGGCTGGCTCACATAAATCGATATATATATATATATATATATATAGAGAGAAGGAGAGCTGCAAGTCATTGCACATACACACCTAAGGGGTGGAAAGTTGGCTGTGGGAAGTTAAAAAAGTTTGTATGAATGTCACCTGCCCTCCTAATTGGCTGCTGTGATTGTTGGCAGTGGTGCATTCATTAATCCTAATGGAACAATAGTGCGAGGTGAGATGGATCATGGGATGAAATGGTATGTTTAATATGAGCCAAGATGTTTTTTTTTTTTTTTATTATTTCAGGGGAAGATGTTTGAAGAGTTGACAGGACGGGCCAGTGACAAAGGAGGGTTTTTTATGGTACTGAAGAAAAGTTTCTCAGGGAGACATACTTGATACATCCCTTAATCTTATATTAACTGTGTTCCACTTAACAGTCCCGAATCTGGATGAACACGCATGCAGTTCTGTCCACCGAGAGCGAGAGAATGCGTATACGAGTGTGTCTGCGAAAAGGGGGTCTGCATGCTCCACAATCTGACCTAGATATTCCCTCTCCCCCCCCCCCCCCCCTCCACCATCGCTTTCTCTCTCTCGTTTTCTCTCACTCTTGTCTCATGTAGGGCAGCAGGGAACCTCTTAAACTCACACATACATAGTGAATTATGGTGCTGTCCAAAACACACACAGACACACACGTCAGGTGCACGTTGTATGGACCACACCGCTCAAAGAGTTCTTGCTCTCGTCCCTCGAAGTGAATCTGTCAGGGATTTCTACTCTGTCTCTGTTTTTTTTTTTTTTTATATAGAAGTGATTTCTATTTGCTATTCAGTCCAGAATATCAGAGGATGTAAAAAAAACGGTAAAAGCGGAAAAAAGAGAAAGCAGTATACTGTCATGTTGTACCTAGTGGTGTGTGCGTTAGTAGGAGGGTGTTTGGTGTTCCAGCATGAAATCACAACCTGTTATCAGACTGAGTGACTATGAGAAGAGAAACTGTACAGTAACCAAATGAAGTTGTGATAGTTTCTTTTTCTAAAGAAAATAAAAATGATTATTAACTGAAACGTGCTGCTCTGGGGTGATTTCTGGTTTGAGAAACATATTTTTATATTGATCAAACTGCCTCGGTAAAGATTATTTTAAATCTTATTTTAAGATCAGTTCTGGGGAAAGCTTTTTCTTGTGGAGATTTCCAGAGATAATGAGACAATAGATCAACAGAAAACTCTTTTCCTCATTTGTCGCCTAACCTGAAGCTCTGACGTAACCAACGGTTACCGTGTTGTTTTTGCTATGTGACACCTGGGGCCTGTGTTATGAAACAAAAGTGTGTCTCCAGACGGCCCCCGGCTCTGTCGCTACAGTGAATCACTATAAAGTGAGTTGGATTTCAGTCTGTGATTAGGTTACAGATTCAGTGAACACTGGGACACTGATGAGTCAGTGGCCTGTGACACAACTTAGAGGCAGCATGTGATACTGACACTAACTTGTTATAATGCAATATACCATGAAAGTCACGAAGAACACAGAAAGCGTGTTAAATACGTGTGAAGATTTCCAGTCATTATATATATATATAGCTGGAAGTCAAAGGCCACATTTGCTTTTTACTGAAACAAAATAATAATAATCATAAATAATGATAATAAGACTTCAATATGCGTCTGATGGGAGGTGTCACAGCTGCAGCTGATAAAATGAATGATAGGTGTTTATAGTGAGCTGATGAGCAAGCGTTGACAATAATTGGTGGTATTGTTGATTTATAGGTGCAGCTTTCCTGTGACACCTGAAACGGGTCTGTTGGGTGTGTCACGATGTCCCTTCCACTCAATAACTGAGCTCAGGTGCTCAGCATTGACATTTTAGGAAATATTGAGAGAGCTGGACATCTATTGTTCAATTCAATTTATTTTTTATATAATGTCAAATAACAAAAGTTATCTCGAGACGCTTTTCATATAGAGCAGGTCTCTACAATTGTCACAATATATTGGGACAATTCTGGCACTTGTTGACTCCCTTTGCAGTTCACCAACTCTTAAACTTAAGGACTTAGGGACCAAGTTAGGTGGATAATTGTCTAAATCTTTGAGTCCACCTCTACATTCAGCAGGGACTCCTTGCAGTCAAATCACTAGTGGTCTGCCCCTGCACTAGCCATATTTATCTTTTCAAAGATATCTATCTGCAAATCTTCATAATGTGCCTCTCCTTTGCTCCTGCCCTTCATACCTCACAGTTTTCCTGTGTCCCGGCTAACAGAACAGATGTACAGATCTGTGGGAACATCACCAGAAATACTCCCGTGACGAAAACAGTGGGACGAGATTGATGATGACTCTCCGGGTAATCGTGACGGTAGACTGATCATATCCTGTATCGCTGATGATTCACTGGTTGTTTACACTGCAGGCTGGTGCCCCGAGGGAGGAAAAAGTCAGGTATACACGCAACAGGAGGAGGAGGAAGAGGAGGAGGAACCGGTTGAGCAGCATCGCCTTCCGAAGAAGACGCGAGCAGCAAGGTGGAGGTGTTTGGTGAGTGGCTGGTTGGGTATGTGTGGGGGAATTTGTCCCAGGTGTTTAATGCCAGCTAATCTTGAAAGGATGTTTTGTGGTAAAAGTGACGCCATTTCTCATCAGCCTGCGTGTTACTCACTCTTTCGATCAACAGCAAGATGTTTAAATGATGATGAGGTCAAACAAACAAACAAGTAGACAATGTACGAGACAGAGATGACTCTTTCCTTTTCTTATATATTTTTATGACTTCCTGTCAGACTCTAACTACATTACAGTAAGTTGTTTTTGAAATCTAAATGACGCTGTCTGTCTTTGTCTCTCCTCTGTCTATTAATGTAAAAGCAGATTAGATCAATCCCATTAGACACCAATCCAGTCACCTTCTGACCATATGGTCTGAAGCTCATACGTCCCTACATCCCCTCGGCACACTGACTTCTATTCTCTGAACCACACACGGTTAGACGGTGTATCCCTGCCCCCCTCTCCCCTCCTCTCCTCTTCTCTTCTCTCCTCTCTCCTGTATATGTTGAGAACGAGTCTAAGCTTTCAGACCATATGGAGCCACAGCAGGATCTCTGGTGGTGAGCGTGGACGAGGCGGGGCGGAGTGGTGACAGCTCTCTGATTACCAGGAGGTTAAGAAATCTTGACCTGTTTGTTGCTCCATGTCTTGCTCAAAGTGTAAACATCTCTCTGTTTCCCTTTATGTTCTTGTTGAGGTTGTCGTGTGGATACCCGTGATCAGATGTGATCAGTTATATACTGTTATATACTATATAGCTGTCGTCAAGACGCTTTGTTTGAGACGAATCATGGGCTAAAAAGGGTCAATTCACATGCTTGTAGTGCTAACCGTGACGATAGTTTTTGTTTTATCCATCCAGTTTTTGAAAGATGATGTATGTCTCTGGGATTTCTGCCTCCACCCCATTAAATGGGGGGATTGGGGGCCTCTGTAAATAATGTTATTAAGACTAGTCTAGACCTGCTCTATATGAAAAGTGCCCTGAGATAAGTTCTGTTATGATTTGGCGCTATATAAATAAAATTGAATTGGATCAAAGAGGACCTATTATGCTTATTTTCAGATGCATACTTATAATTATAATAATTTATTATATTTTATTTTATATTTTGTATTTTGGGTTTCTACTAGAACATGTTTACATACTTTAATGTTCATAAAACGCTTTATTTTTCTCATACCGGCTGTGCTGTAGCACCTCTTTTCACCCTCTGTCTGAAACGCTCTGTTTGAGCTCCAGCCCCGCCCTCCCGAAAATCCCAGTCTGCTCTGATTGGTCAACGAGCCAAACGCTTCGGTTTCGGCTCAAGCTCCGCTCTAATTAGCTTTGTTTGAGGGCGTGCCAAACTAGCCCCTAGCCAGGTATTGTGCAATTGTGTTACTTGGTGACATCACCACATTACTGAAGGAAAGGCAGGACTTCAGTCAAGGTGTTTCTGTGGGGGGGGGGGGGAGGTAACTCCCTTTGGCGTGGACTTTGGGCTTTGTAACTTTGCAGACTTTTCACATGCACAAAAAATTACATAACACACTAAAGGAAAGGGAAAAAGCAGAAAAGCATAATAGGTCCTCTTTAAAATGTAGGTGAATAGAATCAAGCAAGGTAAATGAGAAAATATGTTTTTGGTAATTTAGACGAACCAACCCTTTAATTTGATGTTTTTACGTGTTTACCTAAACTACTGGCTGTGAGTTTTGGTATTTTTGGCTTTGTTTGGGAGCTTAACTAGAACCAAAGTGGCCAAAATTTGGAACAGATTGGAACCAAAACAACTGCAAAACTAATTGATTCTTTTTTCATCTTAAAGGTGCAGTGTGTAAGATTTGGCGACATAAAGGCCTAGTGGTGAGGTTGCAAATTGCAACCAACTGAGTACCCCTCCGCTCACTCCGCAAAACCGTGGTAACGCTGTTCGCCTCGCTCAGAGGCCATCCTTACCATAATAACATTACTTTAGGAGCAACAGAAGTCAGACGGCTGGTGGTACCGCGGTTTAGCACTCTGCAGCTCACGTTACCGCCATTTCACAAGCGTGTTGGAAAACTATGGTGGCCTTCAGGTTACGTTTGTCTGTTCTGGGCTACTGTAGAAACATGGCGGAGCAACATGGCGGACTCCGTGAAGAGGACCCGCTCCCTATGTAGATATGAAGGACTCATTCTAAACTAACGAAAACACAGTGATTCTTAATTTCAGCTGATTATACACTAACGAAAACATAGTTATGAATATTATATTTAATTGCTGTATATAGACCCCCCAAAATGTAACACGCTGTCCCTTTAACAGCCTATACTAGTTCGTTGCCATTGTGTAAGCTTCTTTTCTGGACGATGGAGCCAAAAATGCAGTTTAATGACATAAATCTGCATGATTGTTACTTACATTGTTTTAAATACGTTAAGGTGTATTTTGCTTCGACCATAAAGGCTTCAAAAGTGTCAGAAATATGCTAACTTGAACTTTGTGCTTGTTCTTCTTGTAAATCTCCTGTGACAGCAGACTTACTCAACCTGTGTTTACAGATGTGACAGAGTGCCCGATACTTGAAGGATTGCCCCGAGGGGCTGACAGCGCCTACATAATGCTGTGTTTGTTCACATATTTGCATGCTATATGATATTCTTTATGTGGTTTGTTTGATGTCAATGTGAGCTCTGTCGTGATTCACCAGAGGATCCACTGCTGTCTGGACCTAAACTGCGACCAGTACCGTGACTCACGACTCCACAGTGCTGTCGATCCTCTGTACTTCACTCCTCCATTTACACAAGCCTTTTTTTTTTTGCTTGATATTGGAACGGACACACACAGAACTATAAACACACACAGTCCTGGGTCACAGAGTGCAGACACACTCCAGAGCTATGTGTGTCGTCTGGCTTCGGTCCACTGGGACAGCTGAGGTACGAACCAGGCGATGGGAGCAGCAGGAGAATGCCACTTTAGCCCCCCACACCCCCACACCCCACCACCACCCCATTGCACCACAGAAAGAGAGACAACACATGTCCCCACATGCACAAAAGCAGACTCCAGCCTACTGTTCCTTACCTCATGTATGCACAATGACACACTCACAGCTGAGCGCACACTAGTCACACACACACCAATGCACAGCTGAGCACATGTCCACACAGGCTGAACAGATGCAGATCGTTGCGAGAGGTGGGGTTGTGCTGCTCCAGGAACATTTGCCCACCCAACCCACCAATCTACATTCCACACAGACTGCAGGGTTGAGGAGCTGTGCAGTTGTGCATGCTGTGGGATTTTTGTTTTTTTTGCAAGAGGTATTTTGTTGAGACCTTTAACTTCATCTTACTGGTTGAAACCGTAGCTGCCCAGTTACCGTATTCTCCGCCTGCATATGCAGCCCCCATATTTAGGTTTTCAGTTTTCATGTCTTGTTTACATGACCCGGCTGGGTCACAGTTAGGACCGGAATAGAAGATTACTCATCCCCCCCTGTCTACAGAGATGAGTCTGACTGTCTGTCTGTTTCTCTATATGTGTGTATTTATGTGTGTGTAAGTTTGTGTTTTTATGGTTTTGTCTTTCCAGTGCTCTTATAGCCTCAAGGTAGCAGGTCTGCATAGCAACACTCTGGGAAGAAGCTCCAAGGGCACATGAAAGCTATCATTGTGCAATATCTGTGAAGCCACCTACTCAAAAATCTCTGCCGAGGTTATTTTCCTCAGTCTGCTCTTCTTCTACTGTAGAAATGAAGAGGCGGATGAATATATTTATCATAAATCATGCAGTTCAGAGTTATTCTTGTGATTGATTGCTTCATGACTATACCCGGCATTTTTGCACATATTAATATCCCACTATACTGTACAAAAACAATCCAGCTATCTGCACCTTATTATTACTTTCTGAGCCATAAGAAAACAAACAATCTCTCTTTCTACGCCCTTTTATTTGTCTTCTATTAACTGCAAAGGCAAGATTATTTGTAAAGCACCTTTCAACAACTCAATGTGCTTTGCAGAAGACAGAAATGCATTAAAGGTGCTCTATTCGATATCCAGAGCATTAATATAGCAGCAAACAACTATTAGCTATATAAAGATATCGAGGAGTAATGTCTACCTGAGCAGAGAGTGAAGTCACTCTCCCTCTGTGTGTTGTAATCCGAGTGCTCCGTGCTTTGTTGACATAGACGGGCCGTGCGTGCTTTTAGTGCATGTTTGTGTGAGCATGAGCCTACATGAGCCCGCATTTAGCACCTTTAAGACAAGATATGAAAGAAACATAAGATACACATATATAACTAGCATTTTAAGAGTAAAATGAAAAGAAAATTGTATAAAACTGATTAAATAGGTGAAGAAAAATCGCAGTGTGCTGCAAGAGATGAGTCCCGAATTTCTGTAATAATTATAGGAATCTATCTAGTGCTATTTGTGTTGGGTTTCTATGCCAGTACTCATGTTCGTAGCCCAACCTCTGTGATAAAAGGGAGGCGGAGATAGAGTGTATGTCCTTATGAGATTTATTACGACGGCTTTACACACCATTGCTCTTTGTATGCTCGTGTAGGACGCCCGTAGACTGAACCACTGGCGTATTCTTATTTATAAGGCTATTCTTGGTCTGCTTTCATCTTACGGATCTACATCCTTCAAAACAGTACGGGAAGTTACTGTCTTCGCTCCCAGGACTTAATCCTATTAACTGTCCCCAAAGTCTGTACTGAGCTGGGAAAAAGGACATTCAAGTATGCTGCTCCCTCTTCTTGGAATCAGTTACAAAATGACCTGAATCTTCGAGAGCTGGCCTCACTGAATGTCTTTAAAGTGCTTGTAAAAGACTTGGAAGCAAGCACATCTGGCTGTAGATGTTTTGAATGCTGTTGAATGTTTTTTTCGATACCTTATGATTCTGTAATTTGCTTTTTGTAGTGCCCAACTACTGTCCTTCATAAAACACAGTTCACTATATATTACTATCTGTTCTATATATTACTATTCCCTTCACACACACATATGTCCCCTCACACACTACCACTGGCTGGTGTCTCATTCCACATGATGGACCTGGACCTCCGTCCTCCAGGACATTTAGCCTCTCTATCAATTTAATTCAGTCCAAATGGGCTTACTGGCATGGGAAACATACGTTTACATTACCAAGCAACCGTGACCTAAAAACAAAAATCTGGTCCTCTCTCTAGGTTCCATGGTGGAGAGGAGGTTATGTTGCTCTGGCTCTATTAGGCGTGGAGAGGATGTTGTGTTGCTCTTGCTCTATTAGGCGTGGAGAGGAGTTCGTGTTGCTCTGGCTCTATTAGGCGTGGAGAGGAAGTTGTGTTGCTCTGGCTCTATCTGTTAGGCGTGGAGAGGAGGTCGTGTTGCTCTGGCTCTATCTGTTAGGCGTGGAGAGGAGGTTGTGTTGCTCTAGATCTATCTGTTAGGCATGGAGAGAAGATTGTGTTGCTCTGGCTTTATCCGTTAGGCGTGGAGAGGAGGTCATGTTGCTCTGGCTCTCTGTCCATCCTGGAAGGGGATCCCTCTTCTGTTGCTCTTCCTGAGGTTTCTTCCATTTTTTCTTTTTTCCCTGTTAAAGGTTTTTTTTGGTGGGGAGTTTTTCCTTATCCGATGAGAGGGTTGCACTGTAAAGGACAGAGGGTGTCGTATCCTGTACAGATTGTAAAGCCCCCTGAGGCAAATTTGTGATTTGTGATTTTGGGCTATACAAATAAAATTGACATGACTTGACTTGACAAGAGATGTTTTGATGAGCAGGGTGACCCAAGGCTGTCCACTTTAAACACATCACTGTGATGCTTTGCCACTGCGATGCTGCATTATGTTCTGGATGTGTAGCAGCCACTAACAGAATGAGACTGTGTGTTATCTGTGGTGAAGCTGTGGGCTCCTCTTGTCCGGTAAAGGGACCTACCGTCTGGACGCTGTTGTCACAACCTTTCTGTTGCTGGGTAAATGGGATATTTATGGTTAGTTTCAGGTTTCACGGAGAAGACAGGAGGACAACCTTTAGCGGGGAATTTTTGGAGTTTGGGTCAGTCATCTGCTGGTATCAACTTTGGTCCTTGTTAGTTTATCTCTCCTTCTTTTGAACTTGCTGACCTTCAGGTAACTCCACATTATATGATAGTTTCGGGGCATTTGTAAACCAGGGGAGTTGCGTCTGTACAGCAAAAAAGCAAATACCAAAAAGAACATGCAAATGTTTGTACTTGCCCGTCCGTCTGAGTTTGTGGGTGTATGTGTGTATGTAAACGACACAAGCTCATGTCCTGTGTCAGCAAACACAGACTCAGTTTCTGTCACATGCTTCGTCTTGTTTGTACTTGCACTGAAACCGCTTTCCAAGTACAAAATTCAATATATGTTTTGTAAGCAGAACAAAGACTTAACTGAAATTGACTTTTTGTGCTACTGTCGGTCAACGAGAACAACAATTTAGTGTGTTCCATGTCAGGTCATCTGTAATTTGAATGCTCTCATAAGAGCCAGTACTCCTCCAGCAGCGGGGACAGTAAATCTAATTTGAAGATGACACACAAGGGGACAAAAGCTCCACTGAAATGTTCCCTGAAAGTATTAAACAGTATGTTATATGGCGATGTTTACAGGACAGGACCAGGCACCAGTAGCCAGTGTACACAGCAGATATCTATATATATGTTTATATGTTAGTGTGTGCGGGGGGGTAAGCCCCATTGGCCTCATTCTCGCCAATGTCCTCTTTCTCTCATCCGTCTCTCTCTCTCCTTTGTAGCAGCTGCTGGGTGAATTGTTGTCCTAAGAGCTTTTTCCATGGCAGTGTGGAGAGCCAGTTTCCGTCTGCTTCTGACAGGAAACGTGTTGACCTGCTGAGGAGAGGAGAGGAGAGGAGAGGAGAGGAGAGGAGAGGAGAGGAGAGGAGAGGAAAGGAGAGGAGAGGAGAGGAGAGGAGAGGAGAGGAGAGGTTTCCTTTGGCAGACAAATCACACTTCGCACGGTGGATTCTCCTTTTCCTTTATCTCTCCGTCTGTCTTTCTGTCTTGCACTCACACCCCCTCACATACTCC
Source organism: Sebastolobus alascanus (assembly GCA_916701645.2). Classification (NCBI taxonomy): domain Eukaryota; kingdom Metazoa; phylum Chordata; class Actinopteri; order Perciformes; family Sebastidae; genus Sebastolobus; species Sebastolobus alascanus. The sequence continues at coordinate 108,071 of CAKAOJ020000048.1, read as the reverse complement.
GAGGAAATGTTTGAACACAGCCCATCAGCTGGGCATCAATAATTCAGTCATTCTGCACTGCGTTAATGTTTATGTGTCACTGGTGGCTGAACACAGAAACTCTGTGCTATATTAAGACCTGGAGCGGAAAACTGGCTGCTTTGTAAAACATCACAGAATTACTGAGAATAACACAATGACTTTTTTTTGTCTGTTTCTACTCACAGGCCTCCAGTGTTCAAGGAGAAGTTTGACAATTTGGGAAATACCCTTATTTAGATGAGAAGATTGATACTCTCTATTCATTACAAGGATACAGCCAGCTACAAAGACTGATGTACAGAGTGGAAATAGCTAGCCTGGCTCTTACCAACGGTAACAAAATCCACCAAATGTTTAGTCCGTATAATAAACAAAGTGTAAAAACGACAATTAGACATTTTACGGGGGATTATGTGCCGGACTATTAGCTATTATTATTACTATTATTATTTGCAAAGCAATGTACTGCTGTGGACGGGGCCAGCAGCAAAACCTATTTTAACCACCTAAAAGAAAGGCTGACCTCAAAAAAATCAATATCAGTTTAAGTGTACGCTATATTAAGAATATTTTTACCGCTTTACCTTGTATCAGACAGCCCTTTCTGCTGGGGAACTGAAGCCGTTGTATGCATCTATGCTCTCGCCAAAGCCACCAGACTCCATTGAAAAAAACTGTAATTTTACCTCACAGAACACGGGGGATCGGTTAGTTTGTTTGTGTTATTGTGTGACTGTAGTTCGGATTCACCAAAGCCACACAACAGCACAAACAAACTAACTCCCGTGTTCTACGAGGTAAAATTATAGTTTTTTTCAATGGAGTGTGGTTACTTTGGCGAGAGCATAGATAACGGCTTTAGTTCCCAAACATAGACTATTTAGCTGTCTGACGGCAAGGTAAACCGGCGAAAATATTCTGGATATTGCGTACAATATTGTTTTTTTTAGGTGGGCCTTTCTTTTAGTTTGCTAAAATATGATTTGCCGCCGGCCCCGTCCACAGCAGTACATTGTATTGCTCCCGTGCGGTAACTCCTGTCTGCTTCTCCAAACTGGGGGCGTGCCGACCGTCATTTCCTGTAGGTAATACACTGACTATGCATAAGTACCTCATACAACCCCACTTCAAAACACTCAAACTATCCCTCCAAGACCCAGCAGAAGGGTGAAACTTTGCTCATGGTGGTTACAAGGTCAGAGTCAAGTCAAGGCTTAGACACAAACAGATGAATAGAAAACAAAACAATGTGAGGCCTGCTGGAATGAACAGTGGTAGTCCATCCTCTATGTTCTCTGAGTGCATTAAGTCCCGAGTTCAAGAGTTGAGGGCTTAATGTTACTAATCCAGTCAGTTGAGAAATGCACACTGGAAACGTGAGGCAGCCAGTGCAGCGTTATGCATATACTGTATAGACTGAGGGTCCATAATGACGTCTATTTATGTCGTGTATGTCAAAATGGCACGGGTTCACGTCTCTATAGATAAACAGGTGTGCATGTGTGTGTGCTGCATATCCACGTGGACATTCTGTATATGTATGTCAGGAGGAGGACAGCTAGTTGGCATGAGGTGTGACAGGACATGATATTGGCGGAGGGGAATATTTGTTTGAGGAGGGAGCTCCAGGAATGGAAATCCACACCAGTGGGGCATGCTGGTCTGTTGGTCATACAACCGTACAAGGGCATAGGAGAGGTAGCGGACCATCATACCAGCCCTGCACATGCACACACATCTATGTGGGTGTGTGTGTGTGTGGGGGGGGGGTGTGACAGGGTGGTAGTGCCAGCTGGGCAGCTTAAAAATAGTGCAGAGTATGGAGCATTGCAACTGCACGGGACTCTAGGAACACATGACCGCCAGTCTGATAGTAATTCACAGCGGATTTCTCTCAGCTTTGTGATGACTGACGAGACAAGAGAAGACGATGATTAAACTGAGTGACCTGTGTGGTTTTAATCACGGGAGACTGGTAGAACCTAAGTGAGTGTGTTCTTAGGGGCAGTATGTCAGGTAGGGCTGTGTTACAGGTGTCACAGCAGGACCGGTAAGCCGAGGAGTATATAGATGGAGTCCGTGGTGAAGCGAGCCGGGTAGACGTGCAAGGGCAGTGGGGCAGTAGGCTGAGTGTAAGAGGTGAAACGTGATGGGGATCAGACTGGCAGGATTAAAGAGCACAGGACTGACCTCTGCCGATGCACAGAACAGAGGGAAGGGGATGAAGAACTGAGGGGGAGGATGCAGGAACAGCTGCTCATTAAAGAAGGACCGGCACACGTCGCCCTCCTCCCCCCACAATACATATACATGCAGATATATTAATACATGTGCACACATATGCAAAAATGTGCTAGTGTGCACACATACAACATACGCTTTAAATTGGAGGATAATCTCTTGCACAAAGTGGCTCTTTCACCTCACGTAATCTCAGTTTGGATTAAGATGGATTATTGGATTACAAGGGCCTCCCAACGGGGGGGAGACAGACAGACAGATAGAGACAAGAGAAGATGGAAAACTGAAGCTTGGAGAATATAGGAAGAATGTATTATATTTTAGTATTGTATTATGATATTACCTTTACCTTTTATTTCATCCCCCTGTTGTACAGCATGCTTATTAATATATATCGGATAGATTTTTCCAGCCATTTTGTGACGTCTGCTGTGCAAACTCTGTGCAAACATTTACCCTCAATTTCTTCTATTTCTAGGGTACTGCTCGTATCTCCCTTTAAAGGAGCATGTTGAGGTTGCAGATTGCAGCCTACTGAAGCCTCTCCCGTGTGCCAAGCGTGTAGAAGAACTACGGTGGCCGATGCGAAAATGTGAATGATTTTAGAGCCAGTTGTTGTAAGAGTAGCGTAGGTCATTTGGCGCAGAGGTGGGAAGTGAGTGGTGAAGCAAGACAGAGAGAGAGCGGCGGCGACGGGAGCGAGTAATGTTATCGACTCCGGCCCAAGCAGGAAAAGTTAACAGAGTTTTGTTTGTCCGTTCTGGGCTACTGTAGAAACATGGCGGAGCAACATGGCGGACTCCGTGGACAGGACCCGCTCCCTAAGTAGATATACCCAGCTCATTCTGGTAACAAAAACACGATTCTTATTTTCAGGTGAGAATACACTACCGAAAACATATTTATTTATATTATATTCCATTTCTGCCAGTAGAACCACCTAATTGTTACACACTGGTCCTTTCATGGAATAGTTCGGCTTTTTGAGAAAGGAAGTTGAGTTGAACTGAATACATAAGCATATACCTCCAGATAAGAAACTCATATTCACAGTATAACGATTCACTACATACATATCCATGACAAGCACCGTATAAGCTCCATCATATTCTAGGCCATCATAGCGGCCCTCAGATGGGACTTATGTGTTTGTGTCAGCCCTCAGTGCCTGAACAGACACATTCAAGTGCCTGTATGAGTGAGCGTGACTTTGTATCTTCTCTGTGAGACTGGGTTAGTGGCCTGGAGTGAATCACGGAGAGAAAAAGCAGCGTGACAGTGTTGTGTCTGTGAGGAAGTCAGTGTTGTGCCAAAGCACCAATAACTGCAGAGACACTCTCTCTGTGCGGGGAATGGAGCATCTTGCCGCCCGATGTCACTCAGTGGGTCAGCAGAATCAGACCTGTGTGCAAATGTGAGAAAGAAACAAGAGACAGAGAGTATGAAGGTGAAAAAGAGAAGTGTGGGTGAGTGTGTACAGTATGTGTGTGGCTGTTTGTTAGCGGGGTGGAGGTGAAATTGGGGCATTCTTTACAGCTGAGTAGGTCAGAAGATGAGCTGACAACAGTAGTAGGCTAAATAATCGTCCCCTGTCATCAAACGGTCTCTTGTTTATTGGGGGCCAAGGGGGGAACAGGAATGTCCATGTGACTAAAACGTGAGCGCAACTGCTCACAGCTAACAAGTTGCTGTCCCATTAACCTCGAAAGAAAGAAAGAATGAACTTGCAGCGTGTCACTTTCTCTTTCAGTCAGCCAAAACTTTCTCCTCTCTCCTCAGCTCCACAGCAGACCTGTGGTCAGTTTGAAAAGGCCAGCAGCGCACGCGAACACTGAGGGCCCTCATTCCTCTGCAGGGACCTATGCTGTTCAGGCTCTGTTCATAGATGAAAGGGGGATTCCAGCGGCGGTCACATGCTCCCTGCAGGGCTATAGAGGCGGCCGTCCATTTCATGGATGACGAGCCATACATGGTTCCCTTTGTGTGGTTGCAAGTGCAAATTTCTATGGCATTGTGCAGCTCTTCTGTTACAGGCAACCTGTGCACGACGTATGCCTTTTCACGTGTGGTGCAGGTATTTATGTGTGTGTGTGTGTCTGAGAGAGAAAACGAAAAGATAAATAAATGTTTGTTCTTGGTCCTCAAGGCTGTTAAACCTGCAATAGGCAGGAAGTTTTTGCCATCGTGGGCAAAAATTCCATAATAACCTTTCAACTTATTGTAATTGTAAAAGTGTTCTGAGAGAAAACTAGACTTCTGCACCTCCTCATGGCTCTGTTTTCAGGCTTTAAAAAATCTAGCCAGTGACGGGAGACTTTGGCCAATCACAGGTCATTTCAGAGAGAGAGCGTTCCTATTGGCTGTTCATTCAACGGAGGCAGCAGTCAATCACTCGCAAAGTCTGATCAAACGGTCAAACTAGGCAGCGCTGATCAAATATGAATCAATATTCTGTTACTGTAATGCCTATTTCTCACCTCAAATGTTTTCAGAAACATCTTGTAGTGTACTGTTTAGCTGTAAGATGAGAACGTTTGCACGTTGGTGGGCGGTGCTTGGTATTTCCTCAACTGATCTCAACATGGCTGCCGGGTCACAAACTCTCTCATTTCACAGCTAAACAGTACACTACAAGATGTTTCTGGAAATATTTGAGGTGAGAAATAGGCATTACAGTAACAGAATATTGATTCATATTTGATCAGCGCTGCCTAGTTTGACCGTTTGATCGGACTTTGCGAGTGATTGACTGCTGCCTCCGTTGAATGAACAGCCAATAGGAACGCTCTCTCTCTGAAATGACCTGTGATTGGCCAAAGTCTCCCGTTTGCGAGTGATTGCTCAGAGACGGCAGGCTCCATCTCGGCTCTGATTGGTTGTTTTCCTCCAGTCTGTGAAAGCTTGCAGATGCCATTAGGAGCACCGAAGGACACCGAAGGACACAGAGGCACATGATCTTTTTTCAGATTACCTGTCTCATGCACTACTGTCAGGATATAGTGACCGTTTTATAAAAATACATTTTTAAAATCATATTTGCTCCATTTCTACCCACTGCTGCTTTAAGTGGAATGCACTAGCAGGCAAACGTGTTCCATGAGAATAATATGAATGAAGTTATACTTAAATATATATGAGCTATATGAATAAATTATAATCACCCACACAGAAAGCATCATGTCCTGCAGGCCGTGGTCCACTTCCACCTCCAGAGGCCTGAGCTGCAGAGCTGATTTGCACACTCTGTATCGTTCTGTCACAAGACTGGTTTGCCTTGGAGCTGATAACGCCCGTTGACCCGTTTGTGGGATTTTTTACGACCTTGTGTATGTGTGCGAAAATGAGAAAGAGAAGGAGAGTGCGAGAGAGGAGAAGGGAGGATGTAGGGGAAGACGGGGCTTAGTCAGCCGCTGCCCTTCAGAGCTTTATGGTCTCTGAGGAACCGTACATCCGTCTCCAACGCAACCAGAACAGGGAAACCACCTCTCCTGTCCTCAGAGAGTTTTATCATGCTTCACTGAGGTGAAGTAGGCCGGGAGCGAATCACGACACAAATAGGCCGACGAGTAAACAGGCTGACAGACAAAGTTTCTAGTTCTGCAGAGTTTCAGTTCAGACAGGCCCTGTGTGAACACATGCACTGCAGTGGTTGAAGGATGCAGCTAAAGCAGGGTTAAAATGAGATCATGTGTAAATGTGGCTTCTTGGTGCTCTACATAGCAATTAGAGAGAGATGGAGAGACAAAGTGATAAGAGGGAGAGCTCATACAGGGGGATCATGAGGGTGTGTGTGTATGTGTGTCTGCGTGCATCAGAGGGGTGAGCAGGTTCAACAGGTCCCATGTTGGGAGGCTCGCGAGTGTTCAGGTGCTAGAATCCTATATCGGAGCCAGTGCTGACCGTGGGTCTATATCAAGAGCCGGCTAGGGTTTCAGCCCCAGGCGGCGATGGAGGATTATTCTGACAAAGACGGGTTCTGGCCAGCCTGAAATAACTGATCCAAAGTTGCCCTGACTTTTCGCGCACTAATGAAGAACAGAGGAGAGGAGAGGGAACGGCGAAGGGAGATGCACCTCCTGCCCCTGAGATTTCCTTCCCGTCAGGAAGTTAAAAGAAGTGCTGTGAAACAGGAGAGTGTGTCAGGGGAGCGTTCTGGGAAGCAGTGGAGAAAAGGAAAATGTCAGCACGCCAGATCCTGCAGCTCCGTGCGCAGGCCTCGCATTCCTGATCCTTGTACGCCAGGGCCAACTTTGGGACACTAAAGCGTAACCCATCATTATGGACAGAAACCTTCTATGTACAGCGAGCATTCTGGTCCCTTTGATAATGAATAAAGAGAATAATGGTTGGAGCCATGACGCCTTCCCCAGGGAGAACCCTGTAATGAACAGGCCGTCCCGGGTGTCTGGGGAGCAGCTATAAGTGAACCTGCAGCTATGCAAAGTAACTGTAACTCTGTAGCTTGTGTTAATTCATCAGCACAAAGCTGTCAAAGCTGCAGGCAACAGTTTCCAATTTCAGACTCCTCTCTCACATAGTCTCTGTGTGTGTGTGTGTGTGTGTGTGTGTGTGTCAGGTGCATATTATGTGTACACATGTGTGTCTGCACATGTGCCTATAGGTGTTTTAAAAGGTGTGCCCTGAGTGTTTATATGGGATCCATTTCATGAGGACATGATGTGCTTGTCTTACATAACTCATAATAATGACAGTGAAATGTATCCAAGTGGAGACGACGCAAAAGCACAATGTCAATGTTGGGAAGTTGGGTAATTTTATAAAATATCCTTATAGGACATTATTTTATTTATTTTCCTTAAAATTACATGCAGGTACCCTTAAGTCATTCATTGAAAAATTGGGGATTATAGGTGTAACAATATGTTTGTTGAAGATTGTAACAGCATATTTCAAATTTATAGGACGCTATGTCTACATAACTGATATTGTTTGCATAGAAGAAGCTCTACAAGGACAGGCTGTATCAAAGACATTTTGTTCAGACCACATTATTATTCTTTCTAGCTGCCAAGCAACATGTCGTATTTCAGGAATACTCTTTGATTCTCTCAGACTCTTTCTGGCAAAGTATGTAAAGGACACAAGTGCAGTTTTGGATCTAAACAATTCCTGAAATTTCACTCAGTAATCATACATAACATTTTTGAAGTGAAACGTTATGAAAGGGACACTCCAGCGATTTCACACATCAAGATCAGTTTACTCGTGATGGGTAGTCATCTGGTGAAAACAGTTGCAGCTTTCTAACGTCTGATAAAACTGATGATATCATCGGGGTTATCAGGGCTTGGGTTTACTGACGAGTTGCATTGTGGGAATTTTAGGATGTTTTTGGACTTTACCCACTCTTGTGACTAAAAGTCAGAATATCTCTCCCTTTGCTGCATTAATTTCGACCATTTTTATTTTAAATATGCCGCATGTGAGTCTGAACTTTATGAAGTGCAGTGTTAAATCGTTGGAGTTCCCCTTCAAAAATGAAACAACGTCATCATTTTTACATTTTACTTCTATACATATACATCGGCCTCTCCTCATTTGGCAGAAAACATCTGTCATTATCAAATGTCCCTGGTCTCATTAGCCACTTTGGTAGTAAATGTTACATGGATGCCAGATAAGACAAATATTATTAGGGCTGCAACTAAAGATTGTTTTCATCGATTTTCATTGATTAATCAATTAGTTGTTTGGTCTATAAAATGTTGATCAGTGTTTCCCAAAGCCTAAGATGATGTCCTCAAATGTCTTGTTTTGTCAACAACTCAAAGATATTCAGTTTACTGTCATAGAGGAGTAAAGAAACCAGCAAATATTCACCTTTATGAAGCTTGAATCAGAGAATTTTTTTCTTAAAAAACTCGAACTGATTAATTGATTATCAAAATAGTTGGTGATTAATTGAATAGTTGACAACTAATCGATTAATCCACTTATTTTGAGTGAAGACGCAGGCTCCCTGTCTCTTTCTCACTTTGACGGTGGTGTGGATTTCCAATTACATTACATTATTAACAATTTGACACAATATAAACATATAAAAACATAAATCTTAGATTCATTAGACTTATTTCAGTAATATTCCTTCTTGTTTGATGGCATTTAAAGAAAAGCATTTGAAGATTAAATTTAACCAGATCAAGAAGAAGTACTGGGAGTGGAGTGGAGTGTGTTTCCATAGGTGGAAGTGGAGTTGAGGAGCTGGGTCTTGGCCCCTCCATCCTATTTATACATTGCATTACACAAGACTAGACTATCTTTATTCTGTTTATTCTGTTTATTCTATGAATTCTATTCTTGTCCTCTTAATGGTGTCATTTGTTATAAGCTGATCTGAAGTCCTTTGAGAAAAGCTAATGTGATTAAGGACAACCGAATACACATAAACAGGGGTTAGCTGAGTGCATCGCTTAGCTCACAGCAAAACAAACCAAAGATGCATTGTTGAGAAATGTTCCACGTTTTTCAGATACAGCTGGGCCTACAGTACACAGCCGTGTTATTACCCTACATACATACTGAGGCATTTCAACAATGGATTCTTTAAACCATCGAGGCAGTGAAGTCTGATCAACACGTGTCCCTCAGGGCAGGGAGTATTTTCACATTAGTGTCTCCATTTTGATTGAGATTGAGGTGTTTGGAGTGTTTTCCAGGAGGACAATACAATTCTAAATTAGTGTCAGACAAATGGTCAATTATAATACAGTACCGTACTTTTAAACACATTTAAAATAATATGTGATTATGTGACTCCAACTGTATTGTCTTGTGTGGCAAACCCTATTCATCTGCTTCATGCAGGTTTGAAAACACTGAGCTGTGCTCTCGTTCAAGGCAAGTATAAAACCTTTGGTTGGTCTGCCATCTAGTGGTTACGTGAAGGGCTGCATTTAAAACCAACGAGTCCAAGAAATAGGCTACACTTAGAAGCAGAGAAAGTATGATTTAAGAGTAAACAACGCAGGATATCAGATGTGTGGGCATATTAATGTGAGATAACATAAGATTAAAATGTAAGTAAAACAGTATGATTTTTATGGTTACAATGATAGCCTACACGGTATAATTTAACTCCGATAGCCCTCCTGCAAAGGGTAATTCAAAGATGAACATAGAAAATAAGGTACTCTGATATTTTAGGAGTATTTATTCACTGTCAACTTTCATTCAAATCTCGAGGAATCATTGCCCTCATTTTCAAGAAGTTGATACAATAAAAACACACAAGAGCATATTAACAAATTACCAAGAAGCAATCAGCCAGACAACAATAGAACAATGTTAAAAACAGTTACATTCACGAGCGGAGTAGTTTGTAATCATGGATTTAAAATCACCTATAGGTACAATTGTGTTTAGTTCTAATGTGTTTTGTAAACTGTTCCATGTTTTTGCAGCTTCCCCAAACTCACTTCATTTGAACATTTTAATTTTTATGTTAGATGCATAAATTAATCGCTTGATTTAATGCACATATTGACTTTAAAAAAGACACAACATTCAGATTCACAATATATGACCAAACATGTGAATTAAGCTGAATGTTGTTTCCCATTAAACTTTTGGCAAAGTGAACTGCTAAATGAAAATGTTTGATTCATACAATCTGATGTCCGGTCCATTAAATTTACAGCCAGTTGAAAGGTTTGGCTTCTTCACCGTATTAAAAATCCAACTATAACCAAGCATGCATCATAGACACTACCATAACAATTACTTTTTTGTTTCACTAGATATCTTGTTTATTAATATTTGCCAACAGACATTTCATTTCAATGCTGACTTGAATAAAGAATGATGGTATAAGCTTAAATGCTCAATGACAGTGCTTAGAGTGCTCTGATAATGGGAACATGTTGAAGTCGTTTAAGATTTCTATCAGAGGCAGCAGTTTGTGTGTAAATGTACCATTATCTAATCAATACATTTACTAAAGGTCAGGGCCTACTCATTTCATGTCTTTGTTGTTTTCCTGCTAATCTGGATGGTTTTACCAACCTAGGGGAAGTTTACATTTTAAAATGTGCTCATGGTGGGTGTTGTATGGGCTAATGTCAGTATTTTGTTAGGCCAACAAATAAATATACAAGGGATTCAGGGATTTTATTTGTGGCCGTGTGGGAAGGGAAACAGCCCTTTCCACATTACCACAAGTGGTGGAAAATGTACCCAGATCTCAGTCTAAACATACACCATTACAAGTAAAAGTCCTGAATTCAGAATGTTACTTAACTAAAAGTACAGAAGTTTGTCAGCAAAATACTTTAAAAGTAAAAGTAACATAAAAGTTAAAATTTTTACATAAAAGTTTTTTTATGTAAAAAGTAACTAGTGGCTTAAGCGTCGAATAAATGTAGCGGAGTAAAAAGTACAATATTTTCCTCTGAGATGTAGCGGAGTAGAAGTATAAAGTAACAGAAAATGGAAATACTCAAGTAAAGTACAAGTACATCAAAATTGTACTTAAGTACAGTAGGCTACTTGAGTAAATGTACTTAGTTAAATTCCACCGCTGACTGCCACAGACCTTCATGTTGTAGAGTAAAGGTTACAGAACATATAACTAGCTAAACAGTTAAGTTAACAAATTAAATACAAATAATAATACAAATAATAATAATACAAATAATACAAATAATAATAAAACATATATACATATGTTTTGAGGCCAATATTTGTGGTTCACTTGACCTGTGGAGAGTCTTACCTTCTGGGCTGTGAGCAATAAAGCCACAGAACTGAAGAAAAAGTGTAAAACAAATCAAAATTAGGCATAAATAAGTTAATTCTGTTTTAATGACGAAAAACAGGCTGGCAAACACCATATCTCTCTAACCTTGAGGTAACCTATAGGACTTCGGTCAGAGATTACGGGTCTATTTTTGTCCTTCTTTCTTTTACTATCAAAACATCGTCAAGTGGGTCTCTTCAGAAGAAAAGAAGTAATCTGTTAACTGACGGTGACCCCTGTGGGAAATTGAATTCCCCTTAAGGAACTTAAAGCTGCAGTGGGTAGAATTGGAGCAAATATGATATTACAAAAAAATATTATAATAATAATCTGAAAAAAACATGTTCCTCTGTGTCCTCCGGTGCTCCTAATGGCATCTGCAAGATTTCACAGACCGGGGAAAACAACCATTCAGAGCCGAGCTGGAGCCTGCCGTCTCTGAGCAGCTGTCAATCACTCACAAACTCCGATCAAACGGTCAAACTAGGCAACGCTGATCAAATATGAATCAATATTCTGTTACTGTAATGCCTATTTCTCACCTCTCGACCCAGCAGCCATGCTGAGATCAGTTGAGGAAATACCAAGCACCGCCCACCAGCCAGAGCAAACTTTCTCATTTTACAGAACACTACAAGATGTTTCTGAAAACATTTGAGGTGAGAAATAGGCATTACAGTAACAGAATATTGATTCATATTTGATCAGCACTGCCTAGTTTGACCGTTTGATCGGAGTTTGCGAGTGATTGACAGCTGCCCCCGTTGAATGAACAGCCAATAGGAACGCTCTCTCTCTCTGAAATGACCTGTGATTGGCCAAAGTCTCCCATCATGGGCTAGATTTTTTAAAGCCTGAAAACAGAGCCATGAGGAGGTGCAGAAGTCTAGTTATCTCTCGGAACACTTGAAGGTAACACTTCATTTTACAAGTCCGCAAATTTCATGCAAATAACTGCCAATTTAACCCAATATTTACCTCAAAATGTATTGAAAATTACTTTATTATAAACATTATTTAATAAATACATTCCAATATTTCCCAGTAGCTGGTAATTTCTTTAATTCATTTCCAGGAAAGGAATACTGGAAAAGAGTAACAGGAAAAGATATACTGATAATTGATATGCTTTATTTCCATGTCTGCTGGTAAATAGATAATAATTAGCAAATAACTTCTTTGAAATTTCTTTAAAGACCTCCCTGAATCATTACATTAGCCACCAGGTTACATTTATGTAGATAATAAGTCACACAATGGTGAGATTAGTGCCTGATCAGAAGTGTCTTCTATTAGTTTTGGTTTTCCACCTCCGATGAAGAGCAGCGCACAGCCGCTACTTAAGCCTAAGGGCCCTATTTTAACAATTATATGCTATTTTACCATATAATTATCAAATCATGTTTAAAATAAAGTAATATTTGATAAATTTTGAGGTAAATATTGGGATAATTTGGGAGTAATTCCAAAGAAATTTAAAATAGGTTACTTGCTAATTATCACCTAATCACCATGAAACTTGCGGACCTGTAAAATCAAGTGTTGCCCACTCTAATTACAATATGCTGAAAGGTTATTATGGAATTTTTGCCCAATGATGCCAAAAATATTCTGCCTACTGCCACTTTAATCTACTAACTGACGGTGAACCGTGTGGGAAATTTAATTCCCCTTAAAGGGGACATATCATGCTCATTTTCAGGTTCATACTTGTATTTTGTGTTTCTACTAGAACATGTTTACATACTTTAATGTTAAAAAAACCCTTTATTTTCCTCATGCTGTCTGATGTGTATATTTCTCTGTGGATTAAGCGTTTCGATACTTTCACACTATTTATATAGAACTTAAACCTGCTTTACAGTATAAAAGCAATGAAAATGTCACTTTTTACAATATGGGACTTTTAAGGAACTTAAACACCCGAGATATGGAAAAGGAAAAATGTGTAGGTTACTTTTGGCTGCATTGCGGTAATCAAGCCATAACTTTTTTAATATTTAACCAGCTCTGTGACAGTCCTCGGTGTGAGCTGAGTCTGTCTGTTATATAAACGCTCGCTTCCTCTAGTCGTACTTCTCCTTTAAGCGCCGAAAAAAAAAAAAAAAAACCCGGCCCATGACGTCAGCAGTAAATCCTGCTCCGGCTGTGTGTCTGTCTGTCCGTCCGTCTGAAAGTGAAGTGTGTGTGTTCGGCGTGCTACTGCTGTCGGGAGTTTTCCCCCCCTCCTCTGTTGTCTTGTCTTTCCTTCACTGTTATTCTCGTTTTTTTAACTTCACTCGCGACCTTTTTACGTTACTATAGAGACACCCGGGTCCCTGTAGCCGATTTATGGGGTGTTTTAGAAAAGTTCCCGAAGTGCTCTTTGAGGAACCGGTGGACGGCGGGCACCACCGGAGATGGATAAGCTAACCGATAGCTGAGCTGTTAGCCTGAGAATCACAGGGTCAAGAATAGGATCGAGCTAGCATGCTAACGGCTAGCCTAGTTTAGCATTTTATCGGCTAACCCGAGTGACTTTGTTTTAACCTGTAACGTCTGAACAACACCGGTTTTTTTTTCTTTCTCTCGGGCCTTGAACAGTTTCCTCAGAGGGCCAGCTAACCCAGGAAGAAGAAGACTCGGTCTGTGTTTAAAAAAAGACAGAAGTGTTTGTTGTTGAGAGGTGGCTGTTTGTTCCGAGAGCATGCTGTCCAACGCACAGAACCAGCCACTGTTTCCCAACCCGTCCGGGCAGCAGAACCCGACGGGCCAGATCTTCCCCTTCCACGCCAGACCCTCCTTACAGATCAAGAAGAGTGCCATCACGGATGACTACAAGGTGACCAGCCAGGTGCTGGGGCTGGGAATCAATGGCAAGGTGCTGGAGATCTTCCAGAAGAAGACTGGAGACAAGTATGCGCTGAAGGTAGGTTATATCTGGGGAGAGAAACTGTTAAAATCAGTGTAGAAACTGTCCCTGGGAGAAACCAAGGCCCCCCTTGTTTTTTTAAATAGAGTAATGCTACTGGAAGTTTTGTGTCCAACTGTGGGTTTAATCCAAACTATCCCAACTCAGGCTACACATCTTTTGAGCTTCACACTAATATTAATGGGAATCAATGGCAAGGTGCTCGAGATCTTCCAGAAGAAGACTGGAGACAAGTATGCGCTAAAGGTACGTTATATCTGGGAGAAAAAACTGTTAAAATCAGTGTAGAACTGTATCTGGAAGAAACCAACCTTGTTTTTAAATAGAGTAATGCTACTGGAAGTTTTGTGTCCAACTGTGGGTTTAATCCAAACTATCCCAACTCAGGCTACACATCTTTTGAGCTTCACACTAATATTAATGGGAATCAATGGCAAGGTGCTCGAGATCTTCCAGAAGAAGACTGGAGACAAGTATGCGCTGAAGGTACGTTATATCTGGGGAGAGAAAACTGTTAAAATCAGTGTAGAACTGTCCCTGGGAGAAAACCAAGGCCCCCCTTGTGTTTTTAAATAGAGTAATGCTACTGAAAGTTTTGTGTGTCCAACTGTGGGTTTAATCCAAACTATCCCAACTCAGGCTACACATCTTTTGAGCTTCACACTAATATTAATGAAATTAAAAGACCTGGAAATATTTTATATATTTATAACTAAATAATCAGCAACAATAAAATAATCAGAGGGTACAGAAGCTTTACTGGGGTACAAAAACTACAAACTGATTAATGCCATAGGGTGTGTTTTTATGCTTTTATTACCTGTATTGTATTTTTGTGTACACTTTAATGTCTTCTGTTTGCTGGTGGTTGAGGGGTCTAACTTTGTAGAGTCCAAGTCAAATTTCCACAGTTGGACAGTAAAGTATCTATCTATCTATCTGTCTTTTGGCATATGTGTTGCTTTGTAGAGTCCAAGTCAAATTTCCGCATGGACAATAAACAATTTATCTATCTATTTATCTAGACTGACTGACGGACTAATAGATTAACGAAGAAAATAATTTACAGATAGTTTCTCTGTAATGATATGTTGCATTGTGAAGGTTGTGATAGTATTGTTCTACCCACCTTTTTAGTTTTTATCATCATGATTACTAATCAACCAGATGTTCGCTGATCAGTTATTAACAGGTGATATGTGATTTACACACCTCATATAGAATAAAGGGATTTCTCATATTTCAAGTTGAGACAAAGATACTGGAGTATTTTATATGCGAACAATGGATTAATTTATAAGAGGTACATTATACCACCATCTCAGCTGTGATGTGCTGCCCCTTATCACGTGTTCAGTGTTGTGAACAGTGGAGTCCAGAGCACGTTGCTGGACAGGCTATGTGATGTTGACACTGTTTCTCAACCCGCTCAATTGTTATTTTTTTGCCTATCATCCACCATTTATTGTGATGAGATAACACTGTGACAAGCAAATATTTGTTGGTAGTTTCAGCCCTCTGTGTGTTCTCTGGATTTTAATTTAGGTACTCCCCTGTGTCCTGCAAATTAGAAAAAAGCTTAAGGCGGGCTGTAAAGTGACTCTGCAGTGTCAGGAACTACATCTAGAGATCACTTTCGTTATCGGTCAATGATTGATAAAGAACAAACGCCACAACAGCTATCCACACATGGCTGACCGAAACACGACCCAGTGAAGCCATTTATTACCGTATGGGTCGGCCAGTTCAGTTATTTCTTTATTATTACAGAAGGGATCGTAGTGTTAAGCTTGTTAAAATAGGTATTGCACAAAATCTTCCCCAAATGAATCACAGCCTGGGAACATCCTGTGTGGTGGTTCAAACTGAAATTAAGTCTAAATAATCGGGTCATGGCGTTCACTCGACCGTGTGTATATTAAACACAAACACGCACGCTCTTGCTCAAACCTGTTTAATGTCATGTCGTGATGTGTTTGTATGTTGGTGAGCCATGTATAATTATTATTAAGTATAGGAAGTCACGTTACACTCTATATCAAATCGTTGTACCTTGTCAAGTGTCTTTTCACAAGGCTTTTGCTATTCTTCAAATTTTATTAGACAGCAGGGCTGGGACGATACACCTATCTCCCGATTCGATACCATCACGATACTTGGGTGCCGATTCAATATGTATTGCGATTTCTAAGTATTGCGGTTCTACAAGTATTGCGATTCGATATTATGATTTATTGCGATTTTGGTTAACTTTTTTAACACTAGACCATTGGAAAAAGTTGAATAATACACTTCTAGGGACTTTTAATTTGAAAAATATCTAAATTAATATATTAAAATGTTTGATTTTTAGCATGTATGTAGTCAGAGATGTCCTGAAGTCAAATATATCAGTCATTATCAGGCATTATTTATTATCTTTTTCCAGCAACCCAAAAATCAAAGAATAAAGACATTTCTCTCACAAATTAGTGATATTTTCTATTTAATTTATAAGGGACATGTAATGTTTTATACTTCTGGTTAATATAATCCGTCAATCTTTTTACCATATATGTATTTTGTATATACAGTTCCCTTTGTTAACACCTTATTTTGAAAACCGGATGTAGTCACACGTGTATACTTCCGCTTACTTCGCCAAGTCCGCCGCTAGCTTTACCCGTCAGCTCTGTTCTTTTTAAACATCCATGGTCAGCTCCGTTTAACTGTATTTACCATAAATGTCAGTTTATAGGTGCTCTACAGTTGTAGCGTTGGCCAATTTGACCAAGGAGATGAGAGTGACGGCTGGTTTGACCGCACATTAACTGCAATACGATAACGTTTCCTGTCCATGACAGAATTAGCGTGCAGCTTTAGCCATGATTTCTAGCTCTGCCTTTCCTGTCAATATGTGAAAACCCAAAGTGTTTCCATACTTTACTGGATGTGTAGTGTCTACCACGTTTTAATTAATATGTGAGGTTTCAAAAAAAAAAAAAAAATTGCGACACATAGGTGAATAGATTTTTTTCCCCCCACCCCTGTAGAAAGTTACAGTTGGTGACTATGTTGACACCAAGTGTGACATCATGTTATAATTTCAGATAGACATGATTGCACCTGAAGAGAGCTTTTGTCATTACACTCCAACCACAGCTTGGTACATCTCACTGAATTGTAAGCTATTGTAAGTGCGTAAAAATGTAATGACTCAACATTTTGACCCTCAGGGTCATCCTCAGGCAAGCAATTAATCATCCAAACAGCCCAGCTCAAACGTCAGCACTGTTCAAGGCCACATTAGAACAAATAGTAAAACATTTAAAATCTTTTTCCCAATCATCCACCAGTTTCCTAATTATATTTACAGTGAGCCATCACTGTAAGCACACTTACAAAATAGTTGTCGTGTTCAGTCTGATAACTTAACATGATCAAACCCTCGTCAGGGGCTTATCTGAATGGGTCAACGCAGGCATGATCCTCCTCTCAACCTGGATTGGACATGGGTTTGATGCGACCTGGCTACAGTGATACGTGAAGAGAGAGAAATTAATATAGATATAGAGAGTGTGCACATTTGGGTAGGGGTGTCATGATTTCGATTCTAAATTGGAAATCGATCGAAATCAAAAGCAGGATCAATGATCAATCAATGAAGAATTTTGAAGTGTAAATTACAGTTGTCAGGGCATAAGGAATCAAGACTCTATAGTCTAACAATGACATGTTTAAATCGAAAAAACAAATCGAATTGTGGATTTGGGGAATCGTGACACTCCTACATGTGGTCGATGTAAAGATTTCATGGTAGAAATATCTTGGCTAAATCATCACAGTACACTATAACATTTAGAATTATTAAATCAAAAAATTGAAGTTAAAACATATATGTACTCAACTGAATCAGCAGTGGGTTTACACCTCAAACAGATGTTGCTCAGCCAAACTTTGTTTAACCACATGTTGCACAAAACATCTGGAAAATGTGTTACAACTGAGAAGCAGTTTCCAAACAGGCTGTATTTAGTCCCTTTTTTATATTTTGCAGAAAGAAAGGGTGAAAACAACTAAGCTGTGATTTCAAAATACAGCTCAGTTTTTCTTTATAACAATATAAGGTGGTACTGGTTGATTAATCGATTAGTTGTCAACTATTATAGTATACTATACTACTACAACTATTTTGATAATCGATTAATCGCTTTGAGTAATTTTTTAAGGAAAAAAAGAGACAAAATTCTCTGATTCCAGCTTCTTAAATGTGAATATTTTCTGGTTTCTTTACTCCTCTATGAAAGTAAACTGAATATCTTTGAGTTGTGGACAAAACAAGACATTTTAGGACGTCGTCTTGGGATTTGGGAAAAACTGATCAACATTTTTTGACATATTTTTTAGACCAAACAACTAATCGATTAATCGAGATAATAACAGATTAATCAACAATGAAAATAATCGTTAGTTGCAGCCCTAGTACTGGTACAAAAATAGAAATATATATTCTTGAATTAAATTATTGTCACTTTTGTAGAGCAAAGCTTTGTGTACAAAGCTATGTTCATAGTATTTGTGCAGCTGAATATGTAGTCTGACAATCGGAATGCTGCTTGATGAACTTTGATTTCGATTCAGAACGATCGGAGTTCAGGAATTTAGGGATAGGCCTACTTACGTAAAGGGCGAAAGTTGTATTAATTTAATTTGCAGTTAGGAGTGCTTTTAATATTTGATCTGCATTTCTCTCATTTTTGTAAATGCCTGTATGGTTTGGATTTTGAGGGCCATGACAGTCCCTTTGTGCATAATATGAACTTATTTATAGGTATAAGCCAGAATTAGATATTAACAATGATGTTGAGTTTAACCACAGTATTACGAGTTGACATTGCAGGGGCAAAATAGATTTTAATTTCTACTCAGGGGAGTGCAGTGCTTCTCAACTGCTGTTCTCAGTAATTCTTCATTCATTTTTATCATGAATAAAAGCTGATTAGAAATTGCAGAAAAAGCCAAAATTTCATTAAAGATGTACGCTTAGCTGAGGTGGAAAAGAGATAAAGATACAATAAAAACTGACTGAGACAGATCTTTCCAGAAAACAATGACTACTGGACCTGCTTTTGCTTTGTCTGTAGACACAGCGCCAACCTATTGTTGCCAGTCATTGCTACCGCCTCTGCTCTTAGAGAAACCCCCCAAAATTGAAGAATAGAAAAGTGACTCCATGTGGGTGGACAGAGGAGACATCAATTAATTTAAAATAACACAAATCCCATTTTGGGAGGGAAGCAGCAGGGATATGCCATGATGTATCAGAGCAACAGGAGAGTTGCTGGAAATTTTTACTGAAAATTTGTGCACTATTTGGGTAACAATATGACATCACATAAGACGGTTGTCGGTTGGGGTAGATATTTCAGCGTTTGAGCTTCTGGACAGATGCCATCTGTGAGCTCTCTCTCTCTCATGTCAGAGCTGGAAATAGTCTCTATATGTCAGATAACTGCATATGTATAAATACACACACACACTTGATTTAAAGACCACTAAGTCATGTGATTGTAAAAGGCTCCTATATACTTCCTCGAACCCCCTCCAGTTACTCTTATAGCTCTTAAAACTTGTTGCACTTCGGAGCGTGTAATGTGTTAGCGTCACTGATATCTTCACATGCTGTTGTAAGACGGACTGTAACCAAATAGATTGATGCCTCCACTGAATGAACTAATGTTCTTGTAGTTCCCTTCACTGACGTCCGCTGAGTCAGCCCCATCTCTTCCATTGTATTCATTAGGTACGCAGTAGACGCCAGAACCAGGAATCAGCCAGACTGGCTCAAGGTGACATCACCTTGTGAAACTTTTACCTGTCTCTTGAACCAAGTTTTGTGCTAACGGTGCAGCTGAATAATTTTGTAACTGTGAGTGTATGTGTTTGAAGGAGAGAGACTTTGGCAGAGAAATGGAGACCCTAAAGTCTTGAAAGTCCAAAAATTGCATATTTTATCTTTAATGTATTATATAAGCTGTCGCAGAGAATCAATACGTTTTTGACTTTGTTGCTTTTGTCAGAGACAAAGCAATGTGCCCTTCTGTGTTGATTGGTCTGTGACCTGCCACACGCTCACTCTATAACGGTGTGAGGCATCTGCAGGTATCGTCTTACAGTGACTACATTTATAAGCACACAAGAAAGCAGGATATTGAGAGCAATCAGGTTAAGGCCACATTCTGACCAGAAATAGCAACGTGTTTAAAAAAAAACACACACAAAGGGGTGTGTTGGTGTGGCCTTGAGGCTAAAGCATATTGGTAAGAAAATGATGTTCTTTCACAGAGTTCAACTTTGGAACACCATGTGGATATTTGGCAATAATTTTGTGGTAAACAGTAGAATTATGCAGTTTGCATTATAAGGCATTCTACCTTGAATCTGCACTTGAACGCAACACGCTGTTACTGGATAATGTTGCATTGTTTTGTGGCAAAAGTTGAGCAGTGTGTGTGGTCAAATCCTTTGCCAGACAGTGCTGCATTTTTTTGTGCGACCTGGATCTGGACCTCCCGCTATGCCAACGCAGTGCAATAAATGAGGAGGTTGTAATTTTTAGTGCAAAACAATTGTTGGTTTGAGGAAGTTGAAGAATACTTTGGGCCGTTTAGCTATGTACAGTTTTGGGCTCAGGGCAGGTTCATTTCTTATTATGTATTATAACATTATCTGTCTCTCTCGTGCTTTCTCTCTTTCTTAAAGCATAGCACATGCCTGGCGTTGCCCTGCAAAAGTATCGGTTAAAGAGGCTATATGTAAGAATCAGAAATTGCTTGTTCACAGCGACACCTGTGGCCGCAATGTCAACGAAAGTCAGCGTCCCGTTGCTCGCGCTCGCGCATGTGCTCGCGCTACATTGACATGAGCGAGCACCGGTCTAAACAGTGAGGCGACACACGTCAGCTAACACACAATATCACTCTATATTTCACCTGCTTGGCAGTAATGTTAGCTGACCAGACGAAGGTCTCTCCATGAATCACTGCTGATCCTAGTGTTGGCTTTTCCTCCCGATCCGGAGGGGGGGGGAGGGGGGGGAGAGACGGGGGGAGAGACAGGGGGGGGGGGGGCGGGAGACATATAACGTAACGCGGGGGACGATAACGTAACTCGCTGCGGAGCCCCGTCACTTCACAAGACACGGGAAACCTCTGTTGGTCTGGAGGAGCTGCAGCAGTTATTTCTGCAAAAACGTCCACTGCAAATTCACCAGATATTCTCAGAGCTAAACTAACTCTTCTGCAGTGTGTAGTGTGCGCGCGTTCACGTGGAGGTGGAGCGAGGGAGAACGAGCGCGGTGTGCAAACAGGCAGGAGCAGACAGCAGGAGCAGAGCTGCTGCGCGCTCGCGTACCCACACGCGAGCGCGCATGGGATACCGACCCGTTAAGATTTATGCGCGTGATAAGTTACAAATAGTCCCTTTAAGTAAAGAAGAAATAACTTGCTAAAGGTAAACTTCTCAAAATCCACAGTGATTTCAGCAAGGCTTGCAGCAATGTGATGACCTGACCTGTATTTTAAGACTGTTCCCAGATTGTTTTTCTTTTGAGTGAGAAAGCCTGGCTGTTTCAAATGCAAGCACATCTTTTAAAAAAAGAACAACTGCCATAAGGACTATTTTTCTATCTCTGAGTATAATGACTTCTGGGATTCAGGTCTCCTTTTCATGTTTTGTAGAACTCTACCCTGTAGTGAGTGAGAGCACACCGTTTTCTTTACTCCAGATGTGTCTGATTTATATGAACAGTTCTACTGTTAAGCTTTATAAACTCTTAGCTTGTCTTGTACTGTATGTTTCAGTTTAGTTGGACTTTGAATTTAATTAATTTGGATTTAATTAATCAAATATATCTTAATCCCACCCTCACCTCAATTTGTGAAAGTTTTCTTGTTTACATGATATGGAAGTTATCTGGTTACTGCAAAAAGCTGACGATAACCAGTTTACTGTACATTTAACCCAGTGAGACCCGCGATCCCGACCGACTTTACTGTCTTTCAGAGGCTGTAGCAGGTTCAGTTTTAGAGCTAGAGTGAAGCTACTGATATCATATGAAAATAGAAGAACTAAGGAATCCACTACCATGAATTCCTACTACCAACCATGTCATGTTAACTTGTCGGGAGGCTCAGTAACGCTCCAAAGTTATGCTAAATTTTGGCAAGGAAAAACTGGCATGGCCATTTTCACAAGTGTCCCTTGACCTCTGACCTCAAGATATGTGAATGAAAATGGGTAGTATGGGTACCCAAGAGTGTCCCCTTTACAGACATGCCCTCTTTATGATAATCACATGCAGTTCGGGGCAAAAACAATGGAGTTTTATGCATGCATTATAAATGTGTTATTTTCACCTATTCTAAAATAGTGTATTTGAATATTTCTGTATACTGGGGTCCATAAACAGTCTTGGACTTGCATAAATTGGGTTATTACTGTAAAGCTGAGACTTGTGGATCTAATGAGCCCAATTGTATTCATGTGTGATGATGTCAGTCCTCATAGTAGCGATTTCATTGTGGTGAGACCATTTTTTTTTTTTTAAAAACTTGATCTCTGTAAAATGAGCTGTTGTGACCTCTAGGATAATCACAACTGAAACTTTACAACCACAAACTAGAGACCTAGGGCATTCAGAGGATGTATGGCTTTTCTAGGTAGATTGTCTTAATGCGGTATATTTGAGGGATTATTGATAATTTTTTATCAATTCTCGAGTGGTAAAAAAAAGTTTAAATTTAGCACCAAATTGGTGTAACAAACGGTATCAATCCAAAAATTGCTGCAATTACTTATGAGACATAATAGAGCATTGTAATGGCCATCATATACTTCTACCATAATGTTCTAAGCCCTTATACACTTTCACAATTTATTTTAATTACCGGTAATTTATTCATTCATGTTTATTTCTGATTTATGAATAGAAAACGTGACAAACAGTGCTGAGCTGCATCTCAAATTAATCTTCAGGTTCCCAGCTTTCAGATGATATACACCACTTCTATGTGTCATCTACTGTTGACCTGATATCTTCCCCCAAAGACCCCCTGTACCCCCCTAAAAAAGACAAAAATGGGTCTATTGCGGGTCTCAGAGGGTTAAAGACATTCAGCAGACCAAGAGGTTGCAACAAGCACATATTGAAGGGATGGCCAAGAAAAGGTTTTGAAAAACAAATTCTGGTCTTCAAGCCTAGTTCTGCCTCGTCTGGAAAGGAACTCAGTGAAATGTGTGCCGTTGAAGTGATGTAATCACGGACAGAATGACTAAATGTTTTGGCCACATTTTGTGAGTCGTTGAAGTTGCTCTTCCTGAAATTTGGGAAGATGTGGAAGTCGTGTGGTGAAGTAAACACACCTGTCAAGAGTTGGCTAAGAAAAGAGGAACTGGAAACATTGGCCCTACTTTTTCTTGTTTATGGGGTTTGGATTTCTGAAATCTCCTCTTGGACTACTCTTGAACAGAAGACTTTGTTTAAATTGTGTGCTGAAAAAAACGTGTCTTTCTAGTAACACCCGCCATCCACACAACATAAATCCTTCTGAATGTAGCATTGACACTGTCAGCATGTCTGATTAAAGGTTAACCCGGAGAGGAAGAGCCGGGCCCGTGCTTCAGTCATGAGATGTTGAGAGAAAGGAAGGAAAAGGAGGGAGGGAGAGAGGAAGGAAGAGGTCCTTTGGTGGCCGCCTCTGAGTTATTTCTCTACCCTTTCTGTCTGTACCCTCGTGAGAGTGGCATCTCTAAGATGTCTTTTATTCTTTGCTGGAAGAGTACCAGCTCATGATTCCATTATACCACTGATTAACTGCTTGAGCAAGAGTAAAAAAATCCCAGCTTTCAGCATACTGTTTTCATTTATCACAATTTTTTTCCCTGTCGTGGAAAATTAGTTTTTGCCTCAGCAATGTGACATATTTTTTCCCTGGTCATCTCCCCTATTCTCGTAATTACTCTCACAAGAAATGTTGACGATGAGAAAATGTTCTTGGTATTTTATTACACAATGCCCTTAACTCATTTTTGTGTGTTGTACAGTCGGATGTAAAAGCTGTTGGTTGGTGGGGGTGATGTTTTCAGCTTGCCAAAGGATGAAAATTGACATGACAATATTGGCAATAACAGTGGCAGCTGAATGAAGAACCCTTCTTTAAGGTTTAGGGTATAAATACAGCGGCAAGCTTTGGGACGAACTTCCCTCTCTCTGACGGAAACTGTAATAACATTTTGTAACCATGGTTTCGTATCAAGCGGAGGGGATGTGCAAAGGTTCACAGTATTAAGAATAAAAAGAATATGCAATATATAGAGAATATGCAATATACAGAGAAACTATGGTGGCTTTTCTTTTCTTTTTTGTAAACGTCTTCTCGTTTTTAAATCTGATGTTTATGTTATGTTTATGAGCTGCTTGGTTTTTGCAACAGTCCCTGTAAATATACAACACGTCAAATGAACACGTCTACCACTTTCTAGACTAGACGAGGGTAGATTTGATCCTTAATACAATGTAACCTTAAGTTGTTAATGTCTGTATGACAATATTAAATGTCTATCTTAGTTTGAACGGTTTACGTTTGTACGGGTAGTTGCATGGAACTACATTTGTGCGGACCGTGTTCAACGACAAACGCAAAACGCCGTTGCACGAGACCAGTAAGTCGGCATCGATGCAGGCTCACTGTTTAAAGGTCATGTAACTCACTTCCACTCTCTGATAATTGTTTTTTGGGACAATTATCCTACTCTGAAGCAAAATACTTTAATGCTTCAGTATCTCAAAGCATAAAAAGGTATTTCCACACCTATTTCCCATACATTGTGGAGATGGGTCGCCATATGATGATTTAATACTTTTGTTTGTCATGTATGATATTAAACTGAAAAGCTTTGGATTTTGGACTGTGGTCTGCTGAGGGAATTTAAAATGTTTCGCTATTTTCTGATATCTTACAGACGATAAAGCGATAAATCAAGAAAATGGTCGATTAATTACTCAATAATTAAAATAATCATTAGCTACAGTCCGATAAACATTATTTTTTGGATTCTATGGTAGTATGGATTAGCATTGTTCCTTGCCACAGATATCCAATCCTGTGCCGAGCAAGAGTCTTAAAGTTCGTATTTTTGATTTTTTTTTAATGTTTTTGTTTCAAACTCAAAATCAAATCTACAGAATTAGATTTTACAAACTGGCACATAGTGATCAACTGGAACTGCAACTTGGATGTAGTGTAAAGTAAGAAAATCATGTCTGAGTAACAGTCCTTTAAGACTCTCACTCTGATTGGCATTTGTCAATGTTTGGACTATAGGAGAGCCAAATTGATTGGTTAGGTGTTACACAACCCTGTGTGTGTGTGTGTGTGTGTGTGTGTGTGCTTATAGAGGAATGTGTACTGTATCTTCAGGGAGAGTAGACTTTTTATTTGGCCATACAAACTAAGGGGCTGAGACAAACTAGCCTGTTTATTGACTGTTATAAATGTAAACTTTGTTCTTCTCTGTATTTGTTTTCCCTTGTCCAGTGAAGTGCTTTTGGTTAGTAACATACTGGACTGGTTATAACTGGATCTGTATTGCAGCCTGGGGTGTTTAAGTCTGTATTGTTTGACATTGTTATGGCAAAACTATGACCGATCACTTAATGCCATAAGATCTTATTTCTCCCATCAGATTATTGTGAAAATATTTGTTTGCCATTTGTCACAAACAAACAGATTAGCCAAAGTAAAAGCTCTTTTGGTAAACATTTATCTTGGTGTTGTAAGCTCCTTTGACATAATATGATTTACTGGATTGCAATTCATACCGTCTGTGATTGGGTGTAGTATCCACCAACCCCCACACATTGACCTTGTCTTTCTCAGTTTCTCTCCCTCCCTTTCTGTAGGGGGAAGTGTATTTGGAAGGATGTGGTATTATAGTTGTGATAGATGGACCCAGAACTCGGTAACCAACTGTATCTGAGTTATTTCCAAGCCGATGCAGCACTCTGTAATACTGAAACGACACTTATTTATGAATGGTTGTGGATACTTCCTTAATGGTGTAACTTTCTTTTCATCATTTTATTGATGTTGGACTCATTCTCCACCAACTGTTCTTTTGTGTGTGTGTTTGTGTGTGTGTATATTTTGTCCTGCTTGGGTCTTATGATCAGTTCCTAATAAGGAAGTGGTTGAATCGTGCTGAATGGTGTTAACGGTAAAGGGAAGTGAATGTTTTGCTCTCTTCCAGAGTTCATTCATTCAACGTGCTACACAGGTACTCTGTTATGGAGGACGGAACCTGCCAAAATAAATAGATAAATAAATAAATGACACAATGAATAAATAAATAAAAATGTCATTAAATGTAGCAAAAATAATATAAAAAATATGTAGTCATTAATTAATTGATAAAATGTGACATCAATTTATATTTCTGTTTTAATTTGCTTCTTTATTTATTTATCTTTGTATTAATTCTCTTGTTAATTTACACTTGTTTAATTTTCCCTTTTATTTATTTATGTAATTATTCTTATTAATTTTTAAATGTATTTATTTATTTTTGCATTTAGTTTTTATTTATTTACTTTTGCATTTATTTATTTTTTTTATTTTATATTTAAATGCATGTATTTATTTATGCATTTATTTATTTAAAAATAAATTAAAAAATAAATAAATTGATAAATGTATAAAAATAAATACATAATTAAAAGGGAAAATTAAACAAAAGAATAAATAAATAACGCAGAATTAATACAAAGATAACTAAATAAATAAAGAAGCAAATTAAAGAAGCAATAGCAATTTATGTCACATTTTTACAATGAATTAATGGCTAAATTTATTTTTAATATTATGTTTTGCTACATTTAATGATATTTATTATTTATCGAGTCATTTATTTATTTTTGATTTTCTCCATACTCTGTTGCTCTTGTATTAATATTAGCCAAAAGACTTAAATACACTAATTTCAAGCCACATTTGGTTTTGGAGCATAGAGGAGCTTTTTAATGAACAAGTTGATTATTAAAATTGTCATTAATTAATTTTATGTCGATCACCTAATTGATTTAGTTGGCTGTTTGTTTAAATAGGGGGGTCTTTAGAGTCTAACATGGTGGAAAAGACAATGGGACACGTTTTTACAATAAAGGAAAAGGGAAATAAACTATGCTTGCTTTTTTGGTGAGAGTTGGATGAGAAGATGGATATCCCTCTCATGTCGGTATAGTAAATGTTTAGTTGAGCCAGCTGCTGATTAGCTTAGCATAAAGGCAGGAGGAAACAGGTAGTCTGTGAAAAGGTAACAAACTCTTCCTATCAGCACCTCTAAAGCTCACTAATTAACAACTTTATATCTTTTGTTTATCAGTTGAAAAACTGAAGTCCAGTTTTAGTTTTATGGGGGGTTATGTGCCAGACTATTTCTTGGCCGGGACTAGTAACTTCCTGAAGTCTTCACTGGTTGCCAGTGAAAACATACTCTATGTACACACGAACGACTTATCAAAGAGCCAAATTACCAGCTCTCAGTGTGAATCCCCTGTCATTTTTAATCACATGATAACACACCGGTCTATGTGAATTTATGCAGTGAAGCCACAAGTATCATCTGTTTCATCAGGCACAGCGGTAGGGGATTCACAACATGAGTCATAAGGTGTCAAAAGGGAGGAGTTAGTGAAGCCAGCTCAAAGGGACGGGTAGAGGTAGAGGCTGTCGAAAGATATGCCAAATTCCTTTAGTCTCTAGTTAAGTTATTTAGTCACACTGATCTGTTCATTATCCGTCTTTGTCGCTCACAACCCTGCTGTTCCTCTTAAAAGACTCAACTCCATTTCCTTTGTTTCCATGCAGATCTTCCAGCCTGTATCAGGAAGTGAGACAGCTGTTTCTGTGTGTCGTGCAGATGTCACACTCTCTCACTTCCTCCCCCTCGTCATTTATTACGAATGTGTGTTGTGTACTAGGACACCTGTTGGCTAAAGCTACTCACCTGCAAGCCAGCAATCTGTCTTGAGGGCTATGATGTCATCATTACTCACAGAACTGGTAGAGCATTATTCTGATAGATGTCTGATAGATATCTTCAAAACATGTAGCAGTCCTTTAGAATAGGACGATTTTGCCTTTCAAAGGTGTGTCAGACTGATTGTGAAACAAGTTTTCACCTGTGGTAGAGGCATGATTGACAGCTGGAGTGTTTTTTCACTCCGGTGTTTAGTCACCCCAAACAGCCTGCTGGAATACTAGGAACTTGTTCATTAAAAGCTGTTGCACCAACTAGGGCTGCAACTTACAATTATTTTCATTGTCGATTAATCTTATTTTCTTGATTAATCGATTAGTTGTTTGGTCTATAAAATGGTTTATGGGTTTTATTACATAATGCCCTTAACTCATTTTCGTGTGTTGTGCAGTCGAATGTAAAAGCTGTTGGTTGGTGGGGGTGATGTTCTCAGCTTGCCAAGGCATGAAAATTGACATGACAATATTGGCAATAACAGTGGCAGCTGAATGAAGCACCCTTCTCTAAGGTGTATGGTATAAATACAGCGCCAAGCTTTGGGACGGACTTCACTCTCTCTGACGGAAGCTGTAGTAACATTTTGTAACCATGGTTTCGTATCAAGCGGAGGAACTGTGCAAAGGTTCACAGTATTAAGAATAAAAAGAATATGAACAGCCAGCTGGAATACTAGGAACTTGGAATGTGTGCACCAACTAGGGCTGCAACTTACAATTATCTTCCTTGTTGATTAGTCTGTTGATTATTTTCTCGATTAAACGATTAGTTGTTTGGTCTATAAAATGGTGAAACATGTTGATCAGTGTTTCCCAAAGCCCAAGATGACGTCCTCAAATGTCTTGTTTTGACCACAACTCGAAGATATTCAGTTTACTGTCATAGAGGAGTAAAGAAACCAGAAAATATTCACATTTAAGAAGCTGGAATCAGAGAATTTTGACTCTTTTTTTTCTTAAAAAATTACTCAAACGGATCAATCGATTATCAAAATTGTTGGCGATTAATATAATACTTGACAATCGATTAATCGTTGCAGCTGTAGCACCAACTGTGTGTGGAGAGTATGTTTATGTGTCAGCTGAGTCTGATTGATCTCAGGAGTTATCAGGAACTCAATTACTTTATTTTCCTGCAGTCTCTTGAAGTGGAGTCCTATAACCTTTTATACATCACAATTTTTTTTATAAAATTTAAATATTTTCAAATTGTGCGAATGCGTCTTCCCCTACTTTGTGCTGCCCTGGGTAAAGTCATGCCTATTTTTGTCCACTTGTGTCTTTGCATTGTCTTCATGTTAGTGTTGGCACAATACTGGAATTTCTAACTTCGATACAATATTTTGAAAAATATCGACTTTCGATTCAATTCAGGCCTGTTTTTTGTCCCCTCACATTGTCTTTATATGCAATCACACCCAGTCTAGTGGTTTGTCTAGACAGTAGCACGCTGTTTACAATGTAACATTTACTTCACTTTCAGTCTGACACACCTCTATGCCATTGCACTGACTAACATAAAATAGTTCCCTTTTGTAGCCACATAGACACTGCAGTTGTTTATATGCATTACATACAAACTATCAATACATGATTAATACCAGTGTATACACACGCACGTACGCACGCACGCACGCACGCACACACACACACACACACACACACACACACACACGGATATCTGATGGCCCTGTTAGGTCTAGCAGATGTCTTTAATCAGATCATGTCCTATGGATACACAAACATGTTTGCTGCTTCACTGAGCGCACAATGAACAAGTCACACACACACACACACACACACACACACACACACACACACACACACACACACACACACACACACACACACACACACACACACACACAGAGAGACACCTCTTCTGGTATATTGTTGTTTAACCCTTTTTGTCAGGTTAAGAGGCTTTTCTGATTGAGCCCAGCTTAACCTGTCACCCCTCAAGAATCTCTCCCCTCCACAGAATTTCACTGCCCCGTCACCCTCGGTGTGATATTTTTTTCTGGTTTCACCATATCAACTCTGGACTTTTCCTCAGCTCACGAGTGGCAGGTGGAGGATGGGTGCTCCTTCAGCTTACCCCACCTCCCACTGTCCTGCCCCGGGTTTCGTAAGCTTTTGTGTTGGCTAGGGGAAGTGTATTGTGTGCCCATCTGCCCCCCCTCATCTCCCTCTTTCTCCAGAAGCTTCGCTGTTTACCCTCAAAGGGCCAACAGCAGATGGGGGGCTATGCAGTCACACAAGCACCAGCAGAAAGGTGACGGGGGTGTGTTCTCGGGGGTGTGTGTACGATGTGTGAAGTCTTTTGTTTGTGGAGGGAAGTCTGCTATATTTAGATGTGCCAATGTTAGTTTCCGCACATGATTCTTGTTTCCAGTGCATGCCTATATCTATCTTTTTAGTTCCTCTCCACAGTTGGGCATCGGAGCTCAAAACTGGGCATAATCCAAAAGTGACACATTTGTACATTACTTACTATTATTTATTAGTTAGTGATGTAGACAGCATTGCAGTTGGTGCAAAGACCTATAGGCTATTAGCTATGTTGTCATTGAAAGCCTATTTGAATCAGACGATACTTACTGTAAGTGTGTTGATTTGAGGCCTTAAAGGTATAATATGTAACTGTTGTCGGTAGGCATTTGACCACCTGAACGGGCTGCACATCCTGCACGCTGTTATTGGCTGGGGGTTGCAGACATCCAGAAGCGTCCCGAGTAAATCAAAATAATAAGAAAAGAGAAAATACAGGCAGGGGGCTGCAGGGTCTCTGCAGAAACAGACACCAACACACTTCTAGTGGGTCATGAGTGATGATTGAGAGCATTTAGGTGCAGTGGTCTGCTGTAAACCTTGTGATTATAGGGTGACCTGAGTCACAGTCGCCACTTCCAACCTTTTATGTCAGTTTTGGCAATCAAACCATTTTGGACCGTGCACGGTTCAGTTTCTGTGACGTTAACAAGTTGCACATTAATGATAAAACAAGCGTAATGAACTTAATGTCATAAAGTGCTTTAGATTTTTAGCATGATTGGCAAGATACATTTTCTTTCTCTACATTGTTATGGCCCCGCTGTAGTGGCCACACCAAGAGAATTTTTAATATATTATTATTAGGGCTGTCCTGAATACCATTTTTTGGGCTTCGGTGAGAAGTATTTGAAGGTATTCAAAGCTTTGCGGTGTGGCGCAGAAGGCAGACATGTTCTTCTGTCTGTCTGTTTCCATCTCCCCTGTTTCAGTGCCTGAGACAGTGCCGCTATCGCACTACTGTACACACACACACACACACACCTCTACACACAAACAAACAACGATGTCCGTCTGACAATAACTAATAATAATTAATGTTTAATATTAATAATGAACAATGTTGTGGCTATTTGGGGATTTAAACATTATTACATACGTAAATCTAAAAAAATAAATTACATAAATAAAAAATGAAGCATTCAAAAAGTGATTTGGAGGTTGAATACCATGGCAACGGTCAAGGTTCGAAGCATCCAAGCATTCGGGTCAGCCCTAATTATTATGCAGGAAATGCTGTTGTTGCAGTTTAAACTTTCATAAATCCAATTTTTTTCTGTCATATCTATAGTGGAAGTAGATGCCTCCCAGTAGTAAAACAATTTTGTCTGCCTTTAAACGTATTTTTACATTTACCACCTGGTTTTGTGGCACAGTTTCATTGTCAAAATCATTGTAAATGTTACTTTTTTTAAATGCACACAACCTTTTTGGCTCTTGACATTATGTTAATACATTATAGAGGGTGTGAAATGTCACAGTTTCACAGTGCATCAATTCTGTCCAACGCTTAAGTGTTTGTGTCTAAAGGGTCATGTTTCTTTTTGGGCGTTTTTTGCACTCTGTTGTGACGCAGAAAGTACGACCCACCCTTGTTTGTTCTGTCCCAAAGGGTGGTTGAACTTTGCTGCTGTGTGTTCACTGTTGAGATAAAGCAGAGAGTAATACACCACTACGCCATACCAACTCTTCCTGGTAACAAAGAAACTCATTTTTTTATTGGTCAGTCACTCAGCCGTCACACCCTCGCCTCCCACCTGAACCATTCATCTATTTTGTAATTATGAAAGTAAAAATCTGCATGTTATCTCTCGTCTGTTCACCCGTATCTTTCTTGGGTAGTTTCCCTTTTTGGTAATTTCCTGTCTTATTTATTTATTTTTCTCAGAAGGGACATTTTATATGTTGCAGTTATTCATTTCCGTCCCTTATCAACATCTTTATAAAAAAAGTCACATGCAGAAGATGGGCACAATATCAGTTTCACTTTTCAGTGTTGTCACAAACCAACATGGATATTATCAAATGGACCGTATGAATTTGATGGCTTTTTTTCAATGAAAAGACTGCTGTTCATCAGCGGACTTAGTAGCTTTCAGCTCATATAACACTTAAACATACTGCAGCACATCAAGAAAGTCCGCTCCAATCACAGAGCGACCTTATGTGAACTCTTTAAACTAAATGTAGTCAAAGTGATAAAGTAAAACCTGGTATACAAGAGTGACACAGAAACAATGAATCAACCCTTTTGGCTAGAATTGACATGCTCCTGACCTCCACGCTGCAGTGAGACGGGCCTTGTGCTGCGGTTTGAGGCTAGAAAATTGAGGCGAGGGTCTTTGAACTAAAAAAACAATGCCAGATTTAAATATGCTCTCTGCATTATTAAAAGAAATCAAGAGTATTGAGAGATCTGGTTCACTTGTAAAGGAATAATTGTAATGACACTTTGGAATTGGGTCAAAACAACAGAAAAAAAACCCCTCACCATCTAATATTAATGTAGTGGAAAATAGTTAGTTTATGGCAAAAGCATCAAAATTGTCTAAAATATTTATTTAGAATTTTACTGTTGATCCTGCTGGCTTCATTTAGGGCACAAAAGGGTCTGCTGAAATGTCTGAAGCTATAAGACACCTGTTGTGAAGATTTTAACAGACACGACCTTTTCAATAATTTATGTTCTAGTTTAATTTAAACCCATTTAGAAACATAACAGCCTTATTGGCTTGTTTTGTATTGAAACGGATGCATGAACACACAAATGAGAACAGAGGCGCGGGTGAGGGTTTCTTATTGCCCGCACCCGTTACGAGAGCCAATCCACACCGCCCGACCTGTGATAATAGACACTGCTTTCTGATTTTGAGTTATTCGGTTCTCTCACAGTGGCTTTAATCACTATTAGTCATATTAAGGAAGCAATGCTTCCAAAAATAAGGAGGTAGAGGGAAATGTTATTGATATTACTGATTTGCAGCTTTCCAGTAACCAGTTTTACCACAGTGTATGCAAATGCATTGCTTACCTGTTCTTTTCTGAGTAACCTGGTTTCTTATGTGCATGTAAAGTGACAGTTTGCCAGAGAGCAGACTGGATACTCTGGCTCTCCCAGCACTCTTTGCCCGCTGGAACGGAGCCCACTGTTGTGTTGTGACTGTGGGCAGGGTTGGAATGTAATACAACACAAGATAGACAGACGATGGCTCATTGTCAAAGCTACAAGGCTGAATTCCTTCCATTGACTGACAAGGATATTTTAGGGTTTGACTTGTGGCATTGTATTGTATATTGTATAATGAAATCTATAAACAAACACTAGCGCTTATTTAACGTTAAATTGTCACCACTTCAGTCACAACCTATACTTTGAGCGGCTGTACTGAAAAGTTGTTAAAATCTACTATGAGTCCGTTTCTTCATACCAATATTATTGAATTATTTGGGTTTTGATATCTTCTTTAGCAAAGGAAAACTGAAGTGTGCCCTCTACTTTCTGCTTGCCAAGCAAATAACAAAAAAGGGAAGATAGTAATCGCAAAAAATATAGAAAATTGCATGCAAAATTCTAAATTACATTTGCATTTTTGTGAAAGTGTCTAAATTCAAACAAATTCTCATAACAGTCTGTTTTTAAGGTGTAGCCGTGTAGTCGATACTGTCTCCTGGTCGATGAACTTAAAGGTGATAATCATGTATTTACTCTTTGAGACAGGTTGGAGCTCATAGTTCAGAAGTTCAGGCCTATATTTGATGGTGCAACTCTTTTTACTACTGTAAAGGAGACAGCTAGTTTCCTGTGACGATCTCTGCGGTATTTGCTGTTATTTACCACTGACAAGGTCATAATATGTGACCCTGTCCAGAGTCAGTTCTTCTGTTTACTGAACAGGGGTACCCAATGTTAAACATTCACACTTTGTAACTCACTGACTGCTTTCTCTTAAGACTGGCTCACACTAAAATGTTTTTCAAATCTTAACAGATGTTGAAAATGTGAGCGACCCCACACGTTGTGGTAAATTTAACAGTTTTGTTCCTATAGTGTGTGGCGAGCTACCACTCACTAACAGATTCCATTCATGAACAACAAGAGTCCCGACTCTCAAAACTGCAAATCTCGCAAAAGCTCTCGCGATCAAATGTGATTTTAGTGTAAATAAACATGGCGGACGACGGGCAGGAAGAATTACCGATGTTAAGTTTTTGCATTATTTTGTACAGAAAATTGAGGTAGAAAAAAAGAACAAATATGGATGAAGTCATGGAGACACATTAAATAAACACTTGTGTTGTTGCCACAAATCAACAACAAGATGATCCTCCATTTCTGAGGTCTAACTTACTACTACTTTACGCTCCGCGTTTGCATTTGCCGCGGCTGTTGCCCTTCCTTCTTCAGTCAGCTTGGTTCTCAATTGGCTATCGTTCTCTCCCACGTAACTGCGTCATCGGCTGTCCTCGGTGTTCCCCACGCACAACAGGAGATCCGATCGTAAATATTGAACATGTTTAATATTTGCAATTTGAAATTGGTGTGGCCAGGATGGACTTCCGAGCAGATCGGGGATGTAAAAACACTCTTAACATACCTCACATCGCAGGAATATCTGCCAAGATAATCTTTAGAACCATCAAAAAAATCAGGGCTTTGCTGACCATCGGGAGGAGGGAATCGGGCCCCAAATCGACTTGATTCTAGTGTAGCATTAGCATAGCAGCATTACTTGCATGAGCATTATTGGGTATCCTAGTTTTGCTATACATTTTCAAAAAGGATGCCTTGGCTGTCATATTTCTTGAAGTGAAAGCTTGTTGTTATGTGATTTGTGAAATAAAAGGGAACATTTGTAGGCAGCGTTTTAACAAAAAGTGAAGCTCAGTGCTTCACCAACAAAGCAAAACAAAACAAAAAAACTCACAAAGGACAACAAACAACACATTTTTAAACAAAATTTCAATAAAATGTATCATACCTCTTACTTAGAGTACAGAAATGAACTTGTGTTTTTGCTGAAATCATATTTAACAGAAACGACAACTGTGTAAATTAATGTCCTCAAATGACCAAGCCTTTCGTTATTTGCTTGCTCTCCACCATGGTGATGAACATAATAACGTTGGGTTCCAGGGGGGAAAGAACACTATACCCAGACAAAATTGAGAGCAGTGCAATACTGAATTTAATTACACCTGGTCATAAGGCCTGAGTCATGCCAGGTACCATAAGGCCAGGTTTTCCTGAGTGTGTTTGAGCAGCATGCTGAACTTTTTAACCCTTTCTCTGCAACTGCCCCTCAGGTTTGTAGTAGCATTTTACTGTTGGGGATTAATAATGTAGCAGCAATGAATAGATAAAAAATACATCTTATGACACAAAATCTTTTGTTGAATGGTGCATTGACCTCTTGACGCACAAAGAGGGTGCTACATTCACACAAGACTGGATTGGAAAATCTCTACACCATCTTTTCAACTTTCTGCCAGCTGATGGCAGCACTGCACTTCTGTCTTTTATGCTTACTATTGATGTGAAGTAGTTGTGGCATTTGCAATTGGTTTCATGTTACCTAGTACAATACAACATTTATGTCACTCCTCATTAATCTCACCACGAGACGGATGATTATTCGGGATCCAGTTCTCTCTCATTGCCCAGTAATTTTTATGTGAAGAAAATGGGTAATCAAACGGTAGTGATAACTTGTAGTATATTTTGTAATTTAAAGGCAGGGTTGACGATGTTATCCAGTATACACTATTTGTTATATTGGTTGAAATGGTCTTTACACCCCGACAGCGATCCATTACGCTCTGAAAAAGGACCGGAAAAGAGCCGTCATCTGTAGCTGCTGTAATCCTGTAAAAACGTCTATCAATCACTGCCTCGCAGTCCGCTTGGAAAGAACCAATCGGATGCATCCCTGCCTCCCTGCTCGTTCTCTACCCTTGGCGTGCATCAGCATGAACTCAAAGCGCATCGCCGCCGCCCTACGTTTCCTGGAGAATGGAAGAGAAAACTCAGCCACAAGTAGCACCGCCGCGGTTACTTGTCATGAGGTAGCGTTGTTGAGGTGAGGTCCTCTCTCCTCTCAGTGTCTGTGAAGTAGTTACGATGCGGCGGTGCACGTGCATGTGTGTGGGGGGCGTTGCCTTGGAAGGAGCCCCGAGGGGAGGGGGTGGGCTTAGACGTAGCTACTTTCAAATTATGCTAGCTATCCAACATCGCCGACCCTATCTTTAACTGTTATGTTTATATTTAATGTTAATCAGCCTCACCTTCCTTCTCTCTGTCCTTCTGTCCAGATGCTGCAGGATTGTGCCAAGGCCCGTAGAGAAGTGGAGCTCCACTGGAGGGCGTCACCTTGTGCCAACATTGTGCGCATCGTTGATGTGTATGAGAACCTCTATCAGGGCAGGAAGTGTCTGCTTATTGTCATGGAGTGGTGAGTGCAAAGTCTCAGTGACACACATACACTAAAATACCTATCAGTAGTGGTGAATAAAATGTTCGTAAGTGAATGCAGCTCATTATCCTCCTGTCAAAAACTGTTGAGCGCATTTTCAGCAGATGTGTTTTGGTTGGTCACAGTCGCAGATGATCCCTCTGACAGATAGATACCCGATTTAAATGTGGAACGTAATATCCACCCAGCAAGATATCAGCAGCACACTGCAGGCACACACATGGCTTTGGTGGTCCATCCTTGGAGGGTCTTTTGACAGCATGCTGCTCAAAATGCAAACGTGAGGATTTGATGGAGATGCTTAAAGTGACATTGTTTTAATAGAGCAGAGGCTTGAGGGTATAGCTTTTCCTTTTCCTCCCAGAAAGTTATTGTTGGAGCATCTGATCTGTGGTTTTGGTGATTTGCATGTGAAAGGTACTTAGTCGTCTATTTAAAGTAGACAAAATGTTGTTTAATTACATTTAATACTGTAGTTTTGATATGGTATATCAAAGTATATCACAGCACTGTTTTACAAGTGAGATGCCCCCGCAGCAATGATGGCTTGTTTACATACACCTTCAACGTGGATTAGTCTATATATTTCCCACAGGATTTTCTGAGACCGTGGTGGGTGGACTTCGGACTCTCTAGGGTGGGTCCAGGAGCGTGCTCCCTCAGAAGAAATTTTGTAAATTTTAAAGTTAAATGCATTAATCAGGTGCACTTTGAGAGCAAAATTAAGAGGCTAGATCTATGAAGAACGATGTGTTCTTGTAAACAATTCTGTGCTGTAGAAGTGTTGTAATGTAACTACGTACATTTACTCAAGTACTGTACTTAAGTACAATTTTAAAGGGACTATTTGTAACTTATCACGCGCATAAATCATAACGGGTCGGAATCCGATGCGCGCTCGCGTGTGGGTACGCGCTGCTCCTGCTGCCTGCTGCTTGCTTGCACACCGCGCTCGTTCTCACCCGCTCGGCTCGCTCCAACAACACGTGCACGCGCGCACACTGCAGAAGAGTTAGTTTAGCTCTGAGAATATCTAGTGAATGTGCAGTGGACGTTTTTGCAGAAATAAATGCTGCAGCTCCTCCAGACCAACAGAGGTTTCCCGTGTCTTGTGAAGTGACGGAGCTCCGCAACGAGTTACGTTATCGTCCCGACCGGGTGTCGGTGTCTCCCCCCCCCCCTCCCCCCGACCGGGTGTCAGTGTCTCCGCCCGCCCCCCTTCCCTCCGCGGTCGGCAGGCTGAGAAAAGGAAAAGCCAGCACTAGATTCAGCATTGATCCATGGAGAGACCTTCGTCTGGTCAGCTAACATTACTGCCAAGCAGGTGAAATATAGAGTGATATTGTGTGTTAGCTGACTTGTGTCGCCTCACTGTTTAGACCGGTGCTCGTTCATGTCAATGTAGCGCGAGCACAAGCGCGAGCGCGAGCAACAGGACGCTGACTTTCGTTGACATTGCGGCCACAGGTGTCGCTGTGAACAAGCAATTTCTGATTCTTACATATAGCCCCTTTAAGGTACTTGTACTTTACTTAAGTATTTCCATTTTATGTAACTTTATACTTCATTACATCTCAGAGGGAAATATTGTATTTTCAACTTCAATACATTTACTTGACAATATTAGTTACTAGCTACTTTGTAGATTCAGATTCTTAATACAAAATATATATCAACTGATAAACTATGATGTATTATTAGGTAGTATATTATTATTAAGAATATAAAGTAGTTAAATTGAGCTCCTGCTGCAACATTAAAGTGATGAAAACATTAATGCATCAATTATTATAATCCAGTGATCTATACATATATTATTCTGAAATACCAGCCCACCCATTGAGAAGTGTAAAAATATTTTCGGTTCATTATGAAACTGGTGGGACAAAATAGACGATGGTGGGCTGCCACATTCTAGGTAACTAATAGGGCTGGGCGATTTACTTTGGAAAATATCTAAATTGATAGAGTAAAAATGTTTGATTTTCAGCATGTACGTAGTCAGAGATGTCCTGAAGTCAAATATATCAGTCATTGTCAGGCATTATTTATAATTTTTTTTCCAGTAACCCAAAAATCAAAAGACATTTCCCTCACAAATAAGTGGTATTTTCTAGTTAATTCATAAGGGACAAATAATGTTTTATACTTCTGGTGAATATAATCCAGTCAATCTTATTTCC
The DNA here is from genome assembly GCA_916701645.2 of Sebastolobus alascanus. Taxonomy (NCBI): domain Eukaryota; kingdom Metazoa; phylum Chordata; class Actinopteri; order Perciformes; family Sebastidae; genus Sebastolobus; species Sebastolobus alascanus. Next base: position 69,087 of record CAKAOJ020000048.1, on the reverse strand, counting down.
ATATATGTATTTTGTATATACAGTTCCCTTTGTTAACAACCGGACGTAGTCACACGTGTATACTTCTGCTAACATCGCCAAGTCCGTCGCTACCTCTTACTGTCAGCTCCGTTCTTTTTATACATCCATGGTCATTGACGTGTGAATGCATTTAACATAAATGTCATTATATAGGTGCTCTACAGTTGTAGCGTCAGTTGATTTGACCACAGAGATGAGAGTGACGGCTAACGTTTCCTGTCCATGACAGAGTTAGCATGCAGCTTTACGCGTGATGTCTAGCTCTGCTTTTCCTGGCAATGTGTGAAGCCCAAAGTGTTTACATACTTTACTGTATGTGTAGTGTTTACCACGTTAGATTTAATATGTGAGGGTGTAGGTCGTATCCAGGCAGACGCTCCGCCGTTTTCTACTTTCTGTGGTTTGTTTTGGTATACAATAAAAGCGATAATTTCCTTCAACCTCCGCATAGACTCAAATGAAGCAGTTATATTGACTCTGGCATTAAAGGATTGATTTCAAAATCGTAAAAAAAAAAATTGCGATACATAGGTGAATTTTTTTTTTTCCCACCCCTAGTAATTTATGGGAAACACTGATAGTTTAAATGAACCAATATATTCCAAAAAGCTTTTACAAAACTGTACATTCAATCAAATATTCTGAGTATTGGTTGAATTTCTTTGTATAATTGCAGTCTGCAGTTTCCAGACTTGGGAAGGCAGGTATGAGAAAACCTTGATTACCCCGAGCAAAGGTGAAGTGATAAGCATCTTGCCTTCTCAGTTGTTCTACACACATTTCAACCAGGTTAATTATTGTAAATCTGTAGTGTATGACCTTGGTAGAAAATGACCCATTTCTTCTAAATGAGCGTTGTATCTTTTCCTCGCTTTTGTATTTCCATCTTGCAGCACTTTAAAACCACCAAACCCCCGTCGACTTATCACACGTGCAATCATGTGTTTGTGGTTACTCTCCTTTGCTGAGGTAGTGGTCTGCCTATACACTCACATGTAGCTGATGACTAATTTCCCTGAGAAAATGCTAAGCATGAATTGCCAATAAAGAAAAGTAGTTCTTCTGATGAAGCTAAATAATTTCCTCGAATCTCACACACAAGAGCCTTGTGAGATCAAGGTATTCAGTCTGCTTGCCTTCTGACTCCGAAATTGAGTCAGTCTGATGACCTATATTCTGCTGTTCAAGTATTCTCCCATGTTGTGTAAAGGGTCACTATGTCACTATGTCAAATCGCCGTGATAATTTTGGACATTCGGTGATGGTCCTTCAGTATGATGAATTTTTATTTAATTTAATTGTCAATCCCATATACACCATCCTTGGAGACTCAAATACTCAATAGCACACCACATTTGTAGCAGAAAATAGTCCCCAACAAGAACACCAGGTATGTTTGCTACAAACTACAGTGCCCAGCTGTTTTAGGAAATTATTTAGCCTTTTTTTGAAAATGAAAGTATATTTTTGTGACCTGTTTTCAAAGAGTTATGTGTACCAATGTGCTTGGGGCTGAGAGCCACAGACAGGCATGGGAAGTCAAAGTATTAAGAGAAGGAGTAACACATGGGTGTTTTTTTTTTTTTTCCGTCTCCCTAGCCTTATCCTTTACAATAGTCCAAAGAGTCTGCATAACCCATTCCAACAATCCTTCAATAAATCCTACCAATATGACGGTTATCATTCAGTTTTGGTTGAGACTACCAGAGAGGTCAGAAGTGACTCAGCTCTGTACTTATTTTGGAGGTTCTATGGTATTGATGTGTATTACATAATACTGTCACATCTTTGAGTTGCCCAATTCCTTATACACTGCAGTCCGTGTCATTGCAAACTGTACTATTTGGAAAGGGCTGCAGACAGCCATGTGCTACCTCTGTGACTCTTGATGTTGCCATCTGCTTTATTTATACCTCCACGCTGGCGACAACCGTGGCTGGAGGTATTATGTTTTCTGGTTGTCTGTCCATCCATCCGGTTCCTGTGAACAAGAACAAGAATTCATATGTTAATTATGACAATTTCACACACGTGTAACAGGATAAAATGATGTTGTGGTGACATTTTGGACAGACTTGGATGTAAACTGCAACTTGACTTGTCGGCGGAGGCATACAACCACAAGGCGGTAATTCTAGCTTTCACCTGTCAGCAAATAACTTCACCAGGAGGGCTTAACACCAGGTCTCTGCAGTGGTGGCTTTACCCCAGTGCCACCAGCTGTTTCCATTGTCCACCAGCAGAATAAATAGCTTACGCACTCCAAAGGACCTTGCTCGGTCAGAATGTCAATGAGGGGAGACAAATGTGAAATGGCAAAAAAAATAAAAAAAAAAATAAGAGTTAGTATTAGAGTTGTCGGATGGCTGTGTGTCTGACCTCTCCGGTCGAGCTTTCGCCGCAGAGCCGCAGGGATCCACCTGGCGCCGCGCACATCGGCTGTAAACGCTCCGTCCTCCGCATGGCGATTGCCTCATTAACGTCATGGCTCCCCTATAGCATTGGGTTTAAATCAGAAATACTGCAAAATAGGCGCTTTTGCTTTTCTCTTTGACACCAAATCCTCCGCCATCTTCTTGTCTGTCAACTCTCTCTCTCGTGCCGTGTGAGTGAAAGTGTCCGCTCCGACACTTTCAGTTTGTAGCGTCCGTCGTCCGACTATGTATTGATAACACGGCTCTGATATGCGAAAATGAACTAAATGGGTTTTATTCTTATAAAAAAAAAAAAAGCAAAACGACGGTGGGGATGGTGGGCAAGTAATGTAATCGATATGTGCCCGAACACCGTGTAACACTGGTAACACCAACTACCGTGGCAAGCCTAACTCCACATGCAGCAACCACAGTGCTCATCTAATGCTAACTTTATGGCCTGGTCTTAAGGAGAGCCATGCTGTATAGGCCTAGTCATTAAACCTCAGTTAACATTACATATGAAAGGTAGTTCTGGCATTGACTCTGTAACACATTGAAGAATCCACAAGCTGCCAGGTGCGCGCTACGAGCTACAGTATAAGCAGCAGTTAATATTGCACCTTTTCATAGAATTGAGTATATAAAAAATAGAGTATATAAAACTATAAAATAGAGTAAACAAACTTTTATTCAGTATGTAAAAGGTCCATTTAATTAAATCATAAAATATCTCCAAACTAAACGATTTTTCGATTCTGTTTTGGAAAAAAAAAACAGCTAATGTGTATCGGGTTTTTTTTTGTAAATGGTTATGATATCTCCAGCGAGCACATCTTATCATCCCTGCTGGCCTGGCTTCTCCATACAGTTCACGAGATGTGAAAGAATGTAGACTGAAACTGCGTAAGGGTGTGACAAGGTTTCTTCTCCGATTGTGTAAGACGTGTGTGCACTCTTACACAGTAAGTATCTATTCTGCTGAGAATTCACACTACACCTCTAGACATTTTCAGAAACACAGGGTGGGGTCAAGAGACCTCAAGTTCGTCTCTACCTTTGACCACATGAGAGAAATGGCAGATCCGTGTGAAAAACGTTTGCCTCACTGCTGGAGGTTTTTGTCACATTGCAATTTGATATCAAAATGCAATGGATGGAGCTACGGTCCGTTTGTCGGTATGCAAAACGTGAATGTGAGTGATTGATTTTGAGAAGTTAAAAGTGTGCTGTGGTTTTAGCAGGGCTGTCCCACAGCTCTAAGTCTGCAGGTCCTGCTCTCCCGTTACGACATGCACGCCTGAAGAATCCGTCGCATACATACACAAAATTGGCATTGATGATTGGACCTGAAACTCACACAGTCATACTGAGCAAAAAGATTAAATGAAACCTATCATCAAGTGCATTGAGTAAGATTTTCTCATACTCCTTCTCAGGCATATTGAATTCAGGTTAACAACCATTAGCTTTGTATTTGACAGCACCAGTAACGTTTTCTCTAATTCTTAGTCTTAAATGTGTCTGTGCTACCTTTGTGTCTGTGCTACCTTACTAAATACATATGCTGTTTTACAAATGTTCTTTATCTTTTAGTGAATTAGGGAATACTAAGTAATAATCCTAGTATTATAGTAATGATGCTGTTGTCGGTATTCTATGAAATTTTGTAATGTTTTTTTGAGACAGTAGGCTTTCTTAAACAACCTTATAACAATGCAACCTGCTCAGCACTGTGGAGACGATTGCTGTGCTCCCAGTTATTCATATTTCCTCCCAGCAAAGGTCAGACCCTCATAATGTCTAAATTGCGTCCTATAGCCTACTTTTAAGTCTATATAATAAAATCAACATCGTGTATTTCCATTAGGGCAGCTCCCTGAAAGTCGACAAGGCGAATCATCCGTCGGTGACACCTCAGTCGTTTTTTTGGTCAGTCAGTGTGCTTTACATTATATGTTTTTATATTGTAGCACGGCAAGCACGCTTGCTAAAAAAAATACGCGAACAGTGTTGCCCACGAGTGGTTGTAGGCTATAGGGGATGGGAACTGCGCAGCATTCTTGGGCGCTGCGGCTATTTTTGTAGGGTAGCGTACGGAGCTATGGTAGACTGTCATCATCTGTCATCTGTCAATTGTTCATCATCAGAAATGTATGAAGTATGTGCGAAAGACAAATACCCATATAAAGAGAAGCTGACAGAGGCAAACCGGCGATATATTACAAAACTGAAGTAAGTTAATGATATCGATCCTTACGAATTAGGAGGATCTTGACAGATTGCCACCCATCATGGTCACTGATATGTTTTGGCGTTAGTGAACACTAGGGGCCCTATGAAATCTGTTTTATTTTTTTCTAGATTCCGTTTTATTTAGTGTGAATTACGCTTGTCGTCTGAGAGGGCTTCTTCGACATGAATGTGTGTGTGCATGTATGTACAGTATGTGTGTGAGGAGCAGCTGAGCTCGCTCTCAGTGAAACACAGACACAGAGCAGAGAAGCGAGGCAGGGTGCACGTAAATGAAACCAAAACATAGCGGCATAGTTTTTTCTTTGCCTCTTTTAAAAAAAGTGTAAACAGACCTTTGAGCAGCCCCATTTTCACTTTATTTTTACATTTTTTTTCTACTTCCTTCCCTAGTGAGATAAATGGGCCTGTGACTGGTAGCGGACAGTAGTTTGAATCTTGGCTTGAATGGAGTTTGTGATCCTGGAACCGTACTTGGTTTTAATAATGTTCATAGCAGAGAAAACTGACTCACAGCTGTAAGTTGATGGTCAAGGTGTGTTGTGCTACTTTGGTTAGACCAGGGAAACGTCTGTAGCCAGACAGTAGCAGGTCAGTTGCTTCATGCTTCATGCTGTTATCTCTCTCACATATTTCTCTTTACGCTGTTCTCTTTAGCAAACTGTCTTTGCACGGTAAACAATCGATTTGATTGCCTCAATTGAGTGAAGCTATTGCCGTAGTAACTGGATTAGCTGCGACCGTTGGGGGGGAAAAAAAAACAATGCTCCGTGAAGATTATTCCTTCTGCTCATTAATTTATCAGAAATTGGTCACAGGTCCGGATAGAACCGCCACTTGGTGATGACTGTACTAGAAGGTTAAAATCAGACGACAGGAGATAAGGGCTCTGCACACGCTTTATTTCTTATCTTCTTTTTTTTCCCCTTAGTAAATACTTACATTGAACACCTAAACTTGGAAAGCCTTTCTGTGTCTTCATTTCCAGCTCAGCAAAGTCAAATTTGTGTAATTGAGCTGAGCAACATGGCTACAAGCCATGACGTCAGTATTTCAAGTCCTTTGACGATATAGATATTTACGGAAATTACTTTTCAAAGGATTTTTCTTATCGAAACAATAATTTAGACTAACCAGTCCTTAATAAATGTCATTAGTCTTGAACAGTCCATTACACCAGACTGGTACAAAGGAACTTTTATCAAACCTTAACTGTTTTAAGATAAGATAACATATCGTGACAAGTCCTGAAAGTAGCATCTCACATCTAATTTCCTGTGTTAGAAAAACAGCATGTAAGGATCTGTCATTACATGCTTCATGTAATGACAGATCATCACATTTATCATCATTTGTCATCATTTCTTTTTTAGTTCCAACATGTTTTCGGATGCAAAATTGCCAAATAAAGACGTGATGTGTCTCTGCCTCCAATGAAACCGTGAAATGGTGAACTCGTGTGCAACAGTTTAGTAAGTCACCGGTTGATTGTAATGCCGTACTGGTCATACACAGAGTAAAGATGTGTACTGGACTATTAAAAAAACGTTAAAATAGGTGTGATTTTGATAGTAATGGCGCCTTTGTAGCTCCTGTGTATCAGGGCACAATTGGGATAAATCTTACATCATGCTATGTAGTTATTTTGGCTTAGTACGGTATTTGGCCTTAAAATTGAATTATACAGTGGTTTCAAATGTAGCAGTATGTTTTATTACCCAGAGCCTTTCTCTGCTAATTTAAGTTCACTACTCAGGGCTCAACAAAAAGGATTGCCCGCTTGCAGGTAAAATGCTACGTAGTAAATCTAGCAACTCACAAACAAGGAATTAAACACATTGTTTTTTCAGGAGCTGATGATGAAAATAGCTAAGGAGTGAGCCATCTCGCTTCCTTCTCATCTCTGTTGAGAGTTGCACATGCGCACTAACGATCGGGCACTTGCGAGCAAATGACGGCGGGTAAAGACAGAGTTTGAGTTGAAGCGCAAGCGAACATTTCAATTATCCTGGAAACAGGAGTTTAGTTGGGTGGCGTTGGAGGATGTGGGCGAAACTCAAGATTCATTTACTTAAATAAAGATTAAACATTGACAATTAACTTTAACTTTGTTGTTATTAGATAACCGCTAATAAATACAAAAATTTGTATGGAAACAAGTCAAAATTGACGTAAGGCAAGTAGATTTCTGAGCCACTTGCCCGACCAAGCAAGTTTAAAAAAAAACAAACGTTGTCGTTGAACCCTGATACTCAGAAATAATGCTGCTGAGGTTAGTTTCCTCTCTGTGTGTCCTTTCCTGTCAATGCAACACACCACCACGAGTGTGTCTGACACATGATGACCTCTCATGTAGTTCCGGCATGATTCAGTGACCTGTTGATGCAAAGATGTGCTTGTTGGCTGTCGTCGATCCATGTTTTAACTTTTGAGGCCTATTAAACTTTTGGGTTACATGTGCTCCGAAGTTTCAAAATCAAAAAGAGGTAAGAGCCAAGGTTGAGGTTGGTAATGAGTACAGAAGTACTCCAGTACAGAAGTGTATCTGCTTATTAAAGCCAGATCCTGACTTTTTTTTTTTTTTTTTTTCTTGCAGCATGGATGGTGGTGAGCTTTTTAGTCGAATCCAGGACAGAGGAGACCAGGCCTTCACAGAGAGAGGTAATAAAAATCTTTTGTTGACTTACAACAATCCCAGCATTTTTTGAGGGCTGTCAATCAATATTATTTAATCGCGATTAATTGCACGATTGTCCATGATTAATCATTATTAATCGCAAATTAATCACACATTTTTAATCTGTTCAAAATGTACCTTAAAGGGAGATTTGTCAGATATTTAATACTCTTCTCAACATGGGAGTGGGCAAATATGCTTGCTTTATGCAAATGTATATATATATCCATACATATCCAGAAACCCTCACAGGTACTGCATTTAGCAGAAAAAATATGCTCAAATCATAAAAATGGCAAACTCAAGCCCAACAGGCAACAACAGCTGTCAGTGTGTCAGTGTGCTGACTTGACAATGACTTGCCCCAAACTGCATGTGATTATCATAAAGAGGGCATGTCTGTAAAGGGGAGACTCGTGGGTACCCATAGAACCCATTTTCATTCACATATCTTGAGGTCAGACGTCAAGGGACCCCTTTGAAAATGGCCATGAGAGTTTTTCCTCGTCAAAATTTAGCACAGGTTTCTTCACTCTCTTCACTTCAGCTTAAAAACTGAGCCCGCTACAACCTCCGAAAGATCAATTGTGTTAATGCGTTAAATGAAATAAGTGGCATTAAAACAAAATTTCGCTAACACGTCATTATCGCTTTGACAGCCCTTCATTCCTTACAATACCGCTGTATTTTATTACATGATTACATAGCACACTGGTTCACATATGCTACTGTATCTATACAAGTGGCACATACTGACACCTGCTAAAGTTCATTTTTATGATCCACAACATAATGCAACTTTTATTGGTGTCTTGTACATTTGCTGCTGCTGGCACAGTGTTGAGATGTATATGACCAGTACGTCAGCTAGTTAATGCAACACTTGTAACCTCTGTTAAAAGAGCTGTTTGTTTCTTTACTTTAGAGGCATCCGACATCATGAAGAGCATAGGAGAGGCCATTCAGTTCCTGCATGCAATCAACATTGCACACCGAGACGTCAAGGTTTGTATCATAGCTTTATATTATCACACTCCTTAATAAGGAATTTCCTTGCCGCTTTCTGAGAAATGAAAGCAATCTGAGTTCAGTAACTTAAGGTCATAACTCCTGTTTTTCTTCTGCTTGGTTTCCCGAATCCTCCCTGCAGCCAGAGAATTTACTGTATTCCACGAAGAGGCCCAATGCCCTGCTCAAACTCACAGATTTTGGCTTTGCCAAGGAGACCACTTCACACAACTCTTTAGCTACTCCCTGCTACACACCCTACTATGTTGGTAAGAATCTGTTTCTTTGTGTACTCTCATATCCGCTCCACTCGTTGCTCATTAATAAACGGTTAAAAATTATATATATATAACACATTTCTCTGGCCTTCTCTTCCCTTTCTTTCCCCTTTATTCCTTCCTTCCTTTCTGTCTGCAGCTCCAGAGGTTCTGGGCCCAGAGAAATATGACAAGTCATGTGACATGTGGTCGTTGGGTGTCATTATGTATATCCTGTAAGTCAGTTCAGATTGCAATATCTCCGAACCCTTCATCACATAAGATTATGTACTTGGTGCTATAACTAACAATTTCCTTTTAAACCATCACCAGGTTGTGTGGATACCCTCCCTTTTATTCTAACCATGGTCTAGCCATCTCTCCTGGGATGAAGAAGAGGATCAGGATGGGCCAATATGAGTTTCCCAACCCTGAATGGTCTGACGTATCAGAGGAAGGTCAGGCAACATACATACCTACACTTTGTTTATGCATATAGGCACTGGACGTATTGGGTTTAAATGTGGTGAACTGTTGAGACTTCTTCCTAAAACTGATCGAAAACCTTATAATGTGAAGGATTGTTTTGTTTATAAAGAATGAAGAATGTGTCTCTCATTAAAAGTAATATGTGGAGAGTCAGTTATTGGGTTGACACACAGAGGAGCACCTGCTATATTGGTCTTAACTGTCTGATCAAGAAATTGAAACTGATGCAGGTGTTTCACCTCCTATTTGCAACCATCAGTCACATTCACTACAATTGAAAGTGATGTCTTATTTCCTGAGTAATTGCTAAGCTTTTAGAAAGAAAAGAGAAGCTAACATGATGATTTGCCATATACCGACTCGATATCTTCCTCTAACGGAGGGGTGTATGAGCAACTATTTTTGTATTGCATCATAATTGGATAGTGTGCTCATTCACTTGTAGTGTGTGACAGTTATATTTGTCTGCTTGTATTGTTTGTGTTTATTATTTTAACATTGTTTATTGATATATAGATAGATAGATATACGATATGCCAGTCAATCCAAATATAACAAAAGTATATAGCAATAGTCTCATTTGGCACCATCATGCAAGTGAAAGGGCCTCTACCTGTTTGTTAGTTTATCTGTCAGCTTGTAATTGTATTCACTGTTTTGTAAGGGTGCTCCGATCAGGATTTTTGGGGCCGATCACCGATCGCCGGAAGCAGTATCGGCCGATACCGATCACGGGGTCTATTTGAAGCCTTCTAATTATCATGTAGCATTATTTATTTATTTGACTATTCTTAACAACATTGTATATTAATTATTCAAATTAAGAGATTACAAAGTATCATGGATTGTTTATTTATTGGCAGGCAACATATTCTCTCTCTTAGAGACACTCTATCTCATAAAAAGACTCCTCATTACACCCGCTTTGCTTTTTTACACTGGACCAAACAAAGCCGGCATAGTTCTGCCCCGGTTGTGATTGTGTGTAGTCCAGCCATGCCGGCCGTCCATTTTACACAGACGTCGATTCGGCGTAGAGAAATTGTCACGTCTTTTGCGTCATCTTATTTGCCTTTTTTAGAGACCACTGATCAAACTATTTAAAACGAATATCGTCCGTTAACAATCGGTGGCCAATCAATCGGAGCACCCTTACCGTTTTGTTAATTGTCAGTGTTACACATACTTGACCCTTTTGGATATGACTTTTCCTTTTTATTGACGTGAAAAATAATTGTGTTTGCAGCTAAACAACTGATTAGGACCCTTCTTAAGACTGAGCCGACGCAAAGGATGACCATCACAGAGTTCATGAATCATCCATGGATTAATGTAAGCACATGTTCTGTCATGCATTTTTATAGCTGACTTTCTTGCCATCTTTTCAACTTCATTGCTCTGGCTGACATCCCTCCAGTGAAGTAAGATTTGGATGTGTCTCTGTGTGTCTTCCCAAAGCAATCGATGGAGGTTCCCCAGACTCCACTTCACACCAGCCGGGTGCTAAAGGAGGAGAAGGACGCATGGGAGGATGTCAAGGTTAGATGTCTGTTTCTCTTTGTATCAGTTTAGCTCTCTCTCAAAAAAATGGAAAGGACAGCTCTGACTCTCCACCATAACTCCACCATAAAACTCTGATTAGCCTACTGCACGCATTTCAATGACCAGCCAACAGGCTTGATAAACAACAGCAGCCAGCAAATTTATAGTGCACAATATAACCAGAAGCGCCTTATATTACATTATGCTCTTTGGCTATGGGCGGTTTTGAGGCCCTTCTCTCCCTTCACATTATGCCACGGCAACATTCTTCAGCACCCCCTGTCAATGGACAGCGACAAACAGTAAACGTATTGCCCTCCATATCGGTAAACAGAATATGAAACTCATCAATATGAGACAATTCAAGGTCTGTACCGAATAAATTCACAACTATCTAACAAAATATTCTGCTTCAGTGCATATGTGTTGGCGTTTAGCCTTACAAAAACAACATTTTCACTGCCAGCCCCGTTCATAAAGACGCCGTTGTGCGTAGGGTTGTTTCCGACTTGTGTGATCCAAACACTTCCAATAACTCCAGAACATCCAAAAGTACATCAGTCACTGGCTTTCAAATGTATTTGCATCTAACGGTTTAAAAAAATGCATCTCAAGCATATTATTAACTTAAAAAAAGAATCCAATGACAGGATCTGCTGTTGTCACAATTTTATTTGTAAGGTAGAATTTAAAAAACAACAACATACAAACAACATCATAAAAAAAAATGTAAGCACAGTGCGTACATGATTTCGGCTGCCACCGTCTCTTTTGCTATCGACAATTTCCCTGAAGAAGTATCGGAGGATATTGCTTATACCATAGAAAGTAGCGTCACACTGGACAGACGTCCTCTGCTTCGCCAGCTGGAAAGCAGTGGTGTCTATACAAAAAAACGCAGACTCTGGTTGGGCAAAGCAAGTAGCCTGATGAGCTTCTTCGTCGTTTTTCAGGAGGAAATGACCAGTGCCTTGGCAACAATGAGGGTCGACTACGAGCAAATCAAGATCAAGACCATTGAGGACTCGACCAATCCACTGCTAACGAAACGGAGGAAGAAAGCCGGTAACCCCATGACGGACCCCTAGTCTGCGGCCCACTGAAAGATGCACGCATGCATGCACATACAGACACAGGTTGTAAAAAGGAAGCAATAATTTGTCGACACGTGAGTCGCGTTGCATGAATTTTCTCAGTGTTTTATTTTTCATGGCAAATTCTAATGTTTTGTAGGAGTGTTTGTTTTTATTACTCTACCATTTTAACAAACCCACCGCTCTGCTCCGGCAGAGAGGACGTTGATCTGTGTTTTTACACCAGTGAAGAGATTATGAATTATAGAAAAGGAGAGGAGAGGGGAATCGGTGAGATCTCTCTCCTCTCCTTTCCCAAATATCAGGTTTGTACTCAGAGGGGCTTGAATGTTGGAATCGGACATGAAGCCTTAGCATTAGCAGTAGTTCTCTTTCACCCCGCAGCCCTGTTCTAGCTCTAGCCCCAAACCTGTGAATGTTAAATCAAAAGGCTAAATCCCAAAAATAAAAGCAAGGGAAGGTTTCTTTTACGTTCATGCAAAGTAAGCAGATGTATTTTGAACTGACAAGTGGAATGTAAGGACTCTGTCCCTGACTGTTGGAGTTAGCTGGAAATAGTCACCCATTTCTGGGACTTTGAAGTGGGAGTGCCTGTCAGGTTCAGCTTGTCTTTGTGAATGTCGAACAGAGGCCTATGCACTCACAAAGGCCATGTGCCATTCTGACAGAGCACCTCACTCGTGGCCCCTCTCTCCTACCTTAATCTACGCTTGTTTTTCAGGTACATAGTTTATAGGGCAGAGAAGGACGCCACGTTTAAGAACAGAAACTGGCTCAACCTCTCTCCCGCATGTAGCTCGTAGGAGAGTAGGAGCCAACCGATACTGTATTTTTTCATGGATTTTATGAACATATTAGCATAGGCCTTACTGAGTGTTGCTAAAGCAGCAAATGACTTTTAACACCCGACCTACCATTTGGTTCAGGCTTTTACCAATGTTATGCTTCCCAGTTTATAACATTGCCAGATTATATTTCAGGTTAATGCTATGCAGATGTGTTTGTCAGCTTGAAGTACTGCGAGGACCTTTTTCCTTAGTGTTGATTTCTGTTTGTGTTGGAGAGATGTCGAGCAACAATTGGGAGCGTTTGTGTGTGTGTTTATGTTAGCAGTAGCATACCCTCGAGGGAATACGTGGTTCAGACAGACTGGGCAAGCTCCGGAGGTCTCAAAAAGATCTCTCAGAGTTACTGTTGGTTGCACCAGCTCAGCTGTCAGGAGGCTCAGTGGGACTAATCTGGTGCAGTGCCAGTGTTCGCCGTCACTTCTCCTCCACACTTCCTGGAAGATTGATAGGACGTAGAAAGTACTAAAGAGCTGCTCCTCATCCCAGAGCAGAATCTCTGACAATACCACCAGCAAGCTATCGTCACATTCAGACGTGGTGTGATGGCCGGTTTCTCTTCAATGTTCTTGTTAACGCAACAGGACGCTTACGGCTCACTTGGGATCATGGGAAACGATTGTGTTAATTTTGTCAGTTTGGTTCACTTCACTTTGTAAAATCACATCCACATTACCTGTCACATCGCACCTACAAATCTCTCACTGTAAAAATGTTCTTTGAATGTTTGTGGCAATGTTCCTCCTGTTTTGTTTTTTTTGTTGTTGTTTTTTTTTCATCCATCTCAACACCTTTTTTTGTAGTGGAAGCACAGAAATGTCGTTGTTTTCCTGTCATTCAGCTCCACCTGCCGTACTTTTGTCTGCTTCAGCTTTGGATTAAAAAACACATAAAATACAAACCTGCTCTCTTATCTCCATTTCTGCATATGAAATAACTTTGACCGTGTAAAATGGATGGATAAGATGGACGACGACTCTTAAGGTCTTTTTATATAAAATAGACTGAAAAAATGTTGTAGAAATTATTACAATTTATAATATTTCAAGCATTTAGTAGCGTTGTTTCCTTGATTACATTTTTTTTTCTCCAAAGCAGTCAAATTATGTTATTTCAATAGATAAAACCAAGGTTATACAACATTTCTAGTTTTAAAGGGAGTGTATGTAAGTTTTTACACATATAAAAGTTTATTAATCGTTTCTTATTGCCAATGTGTGAACAGGTTGTAACCTACCCTAAAAAAATGAGACCTTCCGCGACTTTCTGGGTTTCCTCTATCAGCATGTAGACTGCTGTTAATGTGAAGAATCCGGGCCTCCAGAGTGCCTTTATTTTCAGCTCCGCTTCAGGGCTAACAGTGGATAACGGGGGAACTAGGATCAACATCAGCCGGGCCTTTGATTCATGGAGGGAGATTCGTTCGGTTTTTGATATCAAAACGGACTTGGAGCTGGCAATTGGACTGGTAAGCTTTTTACATTACTGCCAAGCATGTGAAATATACTGTATAGTGATATTGTGGTTTTAGCTATCAATCACGTTCAGTCTCGTAGTGCGTCACGTCACTGTTTGGACCGATGCTTGCTCGCGTCCACGTAGTGCGAGCAACAGGACGCTGACTGTCGTTGACTTAACGGCCACAGATGTCACTGTTAACAATTTCTGATTCTTACATGGAGCCCCTTTAACTCTTTATGCAAATACTTGCTTATGCTGTACTTGTTACTCTGTTATGTGCGTTCCCTGTTCTGAGTTGTTTGTCCAGTTGTTAATTAATTGAATATCTATCAAATCTTAATATTTTGTTCATATTTGACCTTTGCCTCAACATTTAGGGCATTTTTCTGCTCATTCACGTCTCCGGCTATGACTCAGGTTGTCGGGTCGTCTTGGGATTTGTGGTTTTGACACGGAGTGCACAGACTCAACTCGTGACATGCTCGCTAGCGTGAGTGACTCCTGGAATATACGCATTTGCGTAGCAAAACAGTGTGGTGGCATTGACTCAACAGACATTTGCCAACACTGGGTTGTTTAGAGCAGCTTCCCGCTAACGCACAAGCTTATTTCTCCTCAGGTACGAGACGGCCGTAGGCACCCAGCTTCCAGCTTTGAGTGTGACGAAACCTACAGTCATCTCTCTCTCTCTCTCTCTCGCTCAGGTAAGTGAGAAAAGGGGCACATGGGGATTCAGGGGAGTTCCTCATGATAGATAGTAGTCCTGTGGAGGTTCTACCCCCCTTTACCCCGCCTACTACAAACCTCATGACACCCACCCACCCAGCACACTTCACAAGAAGAGGGAGGGCACCCTTCACCATTTTGTTTTCTCACTGGTGGGAAATAAATCATGGAAGGTTAGAGGTAAATACTGTCTAACGTAGCTTCTGACGTAATCACTACGTCACCTTCTCAACATCATCAGAGTATTTCCATCATCGAAGGAAAATCGGATAAGACATTCATTTGTTCACAAATGTGAAAACAGGCGATACATAATACACAAACTGCAACGTGTCAGCGTGTTACCCCCGGTATGTCATTACCGTGTACACCCTTTTAAAAGCGTGGGGAAATATGAAGGGTGACGACTTCTCAGCTGAGGTGGTGAGACTGAAGTGGCGTGCCATCCCGATTCTCTCACACACAAACACACTTCCTCTCAGACATGACGGCGCTGACTTACCTGACCCAGACAAGGTAGCAGTAGTGAGACACATCACCTCTCAGACATGATCAAATGGAAAGCCGTTTCGTTGTCAGTTTTGCATGTACATCAAAATGCTAATCTTTCACCTGTGCTGGAAAACAGAATGTTTTTACTGTCAAGTGCAGCTCTGGGTACATGTTGTGGTTACTGTGGTTGCTTTGATTTTCTCTGTTTTTTCTTTCTCTCTCTTCTGTTGTTTTTTTGCTGATTATTTAAAAAACATGCCTTTTCTTTTGGAACACATTCTTCATTGTCCTCTAAGCATATGCATATATATATAATCAAATCTTGACTCATGAGGTGTGAGCACAAAAACAAACCTAAAACATTACATCCGTTCTGATTCATTATTATACCTTAATAATGAATCGGAACGGATGTCTTTGACAACTTTTGCGATGTTATCTTCCTTTTCTTCTCGTGGGTGTTTTTAATGTCACATGCATCTTGACTATTTCAAAAGAGACTTCTCTAAATCATATACGCCCGCATCTGTTTGAATAAACACAACTTTCAAGTCACCAACTCTAGCAAAAAGAGACACATCTTTTAAAAAAGTTTGAACTATTTTCATGCTCACACAAATTTAAAAGCACATATCATCATACTAGGGGAGTGTATGAAAATGATTGGGGGAGGGGGCTCTGTAGAGGGAGTATTAAAGGGTAACTTCGGTATTTTATGACCCCATTTTCTCATTTTATTGTGTCAAAGTGACTAACAGGGACAACAATTTTTGAAATTGGTCCAGTATTGAGGGAGAGCGCTGTAACCAGCAGCAGCGTAACGAGCTGTGAGGGCAAGTGAGCAACGTCAATGTAAAGTTGCATCATCTAAAAGTTCTCGTTTTTGCCACTAACAGGCTCAGATTGTTATTATAAGTGTCTGACAGCATTATGGAAAGAACCCTATAGAGAAAAAAGGTTTTCCTAACCTTTCACTTGATCCGGTCTGTTTATTATTGTGTCCCGCTCAAGGACGAGCCTCATTGTGAAATCTGAATATCCGTATACTCTGGCTCAAATAACAACACGTTCTCATCCCAACTAGTCACTGACGCTTTGTCAGACCCCTCGGCATCACTTTTCGGTCGCAGTGAACACGTGCTTAATGTTGTGATTTAAACAAAAAGACTTGCTTAGGTTTAGGCAACAAAACCACTTAGGTTTAGGAAAAAAAACAACATGGTTGGGCTTAAAATTACTATGTTTTTACAGTAAAAATGTGACTTGACGTTGTGAATATGAGACACGAACAAGCAGTTGATTGTAACGCCCTGTGTTGTTGGTTAGTACTGTATGATGATATGTGCTTCTAAATTTCTTTAAACGTGTTTACATGAAAAATAGTTCGAACTGTTTTCATAGATGTGTCTCTTTTCCAACAGTTGTGGGCACATATGATTTAGAAAAGTCTATTTGGAAATAGTCAAGATGCATGTGACATTAAAAACATCCACAAGAAGAAAAGGAGACATCGCAAAACTTGTCAAAGACATCCGTTCTGATTCTTTATTTTGAATTCTTGGACGGTCGAATAGCTTCGGAAACCTCCTCGCCCCCTTAAACCTTTCCTACGTCGGATCAGAGAGGAGCTGCATCCGAAAAAAATTCTTTAATTTTCCGACATTCACACCCACTTCATGACGTGGCTGGTCAGCTTTTGTTTGTTTGTTTATTTAGATCCCCATTAGCTTTTGCATAGCAGCAGCTATTCTTCCTGGGGTCCACTGTGCGGTGGAGAGACAGGAACCAGGGTTTGAACATCTCTCTCTACGTTAGCTCTCTTTATTTCAATTCTGACAAAACATTTTCTGTCACTTTTTATGTGAACAACCAAGTTCAACATTATGAATGTCTTCTAGGAGAGACTGTATGAAAATGTGCTGCCTTATCCTCTTATGGAAACGTTATTGCGTCTCCCCCATTTCCATGACGGACGGCTCAAGGGGAAGGAAATCTATACGTGTTGGGAGGGCAGGTGAAGCTTTTTCCACTTTTTCTCTTTCCAGAATAGTGTTTTGCCATACTGTTATGTTTGCCATAAATATATTATTTTGAGATATTGGGTATTGGAAGTGCATCGAGTCGGGGGAGGGCCGAAAGAAAATATTAAGAACGATGTGAAAGGCCTTGCTTTTTTTTTTAAAATTAAATTTGAAGATTTAGCCCCCCTCCCCAGTATTATGGTACAGTCCCTAACAATGATTTGCATTTGGAGTCTTTTGAAGTAGGCCAAACAGTTTAATACTGTAAGGCAATGGGGTTTGAACTCACACTCTTATTCCGAAGTAGTTAACTTTACTAGAAAATTGCGTGGAAACCCGTTGCCTTAAACCATTTAAGTTTTTACACAAGCTGAAACTAAACGGGTCAAGTTGTATCAACATAGAACCTTAAATGGATGCAGTAGACATATTGAAGTTTATATTAGTAGTCTTTACTCAATATGATTAGTTCACATAAATTATTTATTTTTGTATAAAATAACTATTTTAAGTTAAACATACATAAACATATATATTATTCATCATTACTTAAAATCATTTGTTAATATAAGTAATGTCTTTTCTTCTAATTAATTGTACTATTTTGAGATTATATTAAATACATTGCTTCACAAAAAACTGAAAAGAAATTAAACAATACATTTAAATGTTCGAATGTATTTTATTGTTGACAAAACATTGCATGGTAACACTTCAAATGTTTCATTGCGGAAATAAAAAATACCTTGTTAACCAAAAGATAAGTAAAAACAGGCATTAAAACTGTAACTTTTCCAACTTGTTTGCAGAAGGAACATGAATGCACAGCATTTAACAATATCTGATATATCCTTGTGAACAGCTGGACACATACAGACAGTAGTTAAGGTGCAGTTTGTACAGTCCCAACAGAGGGCTAATATGGACTTTCATGTTGTGGGGAAATGGGATATCTTAACTGTTGAGGGGAAAGTGGTGGATCCATATTTTAGATATTAAAAGTAACCATTTTTGACCATTAATCATGATCATTGAAAACAATGATTCTGCATTTTGCATCAAAGTCCCTACACTAGTGTGGAAGAGCCCATAACTAACTTTTCTCACATTGCCCTGAAACCATTGCTCTCTGTACAGACACATCCAGTCATTACACAACAGCCAGACATGATCTTAACCAACACGTTAACAGGAGGGCGATTCAAAACGTTAACGCCGGTTTACGGGAGACAGAAGTCTCAATCAACACTTTAAGAACGTTTAAAGGAGTGAACACAACACTGATTAACGCGATTCATCGGATATTAGCACTGGTCAAAGTAAAGTAGTCATGCTCTATTAGACAGATGTTATGAATGATATCTTTGCATAAGGCACTGTCATTGCTGGAATGATACTATTCAGATCGTCCCACGTTGACTAAGCAAGTGACGGATGAAATGTCTTAAGAGTAGTTTCAGTGCCGAGGCCTGAGTCAAGTCAGGAATGTTGTGCGACTTCGCAGTCAGACTAATGCATGTACGTACATTCAAATGTTATTACAGGGGCATGTTTTCGTGCCCTTAAAAAATATTTTATTGCTCAGGTATAAATGTATAGCTGATGAATTAAGACCCTGGAGTTAACCTCTGTCTGTGAAGACATATATAGCACATAAAATCAGCAACATTTTTTAATGCAGGACTGTTAACCCTAACCTTATTTCCCCCTGTGTGTTACTTCTGTTTTATGATATGTGTCTGTGTGTGACTGATTGCTTTGGGCTTGCACGTGTGTGTGTGTGTGTGTGTGTGTGTGTGTGTGTGTGTGTGTGTGTGTGTGTGTGTGTGTGTGTGTGTGTGTGAATGTGTGTTGCAACTGTGGATATGCCATGAGGGTGAGATTGGCTAGTTACAGTTACGGTAAGTTAAGATACAGCAGGGCTGTTGCTGGTAAGTGATGTATATGGGTCACGTTTGAGGTTAGTGCATCAGCCTGTTGAGTTTACACTCTAGTGTTTCCCCACGTATAGACTGCAGAGCTGCAGGATGTGATGTTTTCAGCGCTCTACCAGTTACCCATTCCTAATAAATGGAACAATAACACCTGTATCGTACTGTGAAATAAAATCAAAAGAGATTCATTCATTATCAATAAGTCATTTATTCATCTGTAGCAATACAATATTAGTCATCATAAATACAAAAATACATATTATATATGATAAAAAAAATAAATATCACAGCTTCACAAGTGACAGTTTTGGTCGTAGCTTCATGTGTGTGGGACTCAATATGGTCTTAAAATGATAACTTGTCCTCAGGACAAAAACAGAAGTCTCAGAATAACAAATACATCAGTTCAGCAGGCTACAACAACAACTGGCAACACTCATACCACTGAAAATAACGGATTGGATGCAAAAGAGTGCAAGAGTCAGATGAACAAGGTCACATTTTCATTAGGGTCAGCAGGTCTTCAAACTGTAGCCACAACGTGTTTGTGCTTTTTGGAAGCCAGATATGTCTCAATGTAGTTAAACAGCAGATCCAGCTCCCCCATGGCCTTATATAGACCTTTACTCTCCAACTGTGGACAAACACACGGTTTTGTTTAGTACAATTATCTGTCAAAATACAGGCATGCACACATGTAAATCGAAAAAACACAAAATTTCACAATTAAAGATTAAATATCGACACTCACCTTAGTGTAAGTAGAGTTCAGGTTTTCGATGTCAAACTGTTTCTTGCAGGAGAAGTAATGTCTCTATAAGAGGAACAATAGAAAGATGATGTTACCACACAGGGGCTACCAACTCTCATTAGACAGTCATGCTCTGAATTCCACCCTCCACCCTCCACCCAAAAGACGCACAGAAAAAGGCTAACAGCATGTCATCCCTTTAGTTCCCCTTTTTGCATGAACTGGATGATGCACAGTTATGCACGCTGCTGCAGCAGTTGAGGACTCGCTGATTAATGCATTATTATGACCTGTCCTGTGAACCACTCTTCCTCTTTCTGCAGCCTTTCTGTCATAGTCAGCCATTTGCCTCATGTCAAAAAGTGCAGGGAATATTTTGACAGTTTTTGGATGTAGTCCAAGGTGGTTTTGACGGTTTGTGGCAGACACAGACTGAGTGACAGCTAATCACATGTATCACTGTATATAAATGAAAACAGAAACTTATACGTGCGCTTTAGAGTAAACGTGTCCAGATGTTCAGTACAGTGCAATAGTTGAAGGGGATTTTTAGCCTAACTTCTACCAGGAACCTGTATGTTACATTTCTATTGTTGAGACTTCATACTTTAAAGTCGGAGATCCATTATATGTCTATCAAGTACTTGTATCCTACAAACATACAGCCGCGCATTGCGCACTGACTGCTGTAGCCAACTATATCGGAGCTTTCGGCAGCGCGCACTCGGCGCGTATTATTGACATCTTTACTCCCCTGTAGGAGTAACACGTGTCTCAGCTACTCACACATGTGGTGACATCACTCTTGAGCTGGTCGAAGATGAGCTTTATGGACTCCATGTGAGGCTTTAGGTCTCTGGTGACCTCCGTCACTCCGGCAATGGCTGTCGGCAGCACCGTGTTCAGATAAAACTCCAGGATGCTGTCCATGGCGTGGCAGGCAAAGGGGCTCTGAAGGAGGGAGGAAAGCGCCAGCTTGGTTATGTGATGTCGTTTAACTCTTTACTGGCGTGCACGATGCTCGTCTTGTCGGTGATTTTAGCCTTTGAGCCGCATTTTTAACCACAATGAATGAACTTGCTGGAGAGTTAAACTTACATTAAAGGAGTCCTCGACGCTCTGGTCTAGCAGCGCTGTGTCCAAGTCATTGTTTGCTTCCTGTAAACAGAAAAAGGTTCGTGCTCAGTGACGGTGATCAGCAGCAGCCGCAGAGGCAGACCGAGAAAGTGGTGAAGAAAGTGCAGCATCACCTGGAGACCTGCAGGACTACATGGTCCATCCAAACGATGCTGCACTTACTGTCAAGGTATACTGAAACCAGAGTAAACGTTGTGCTTTTACTCACATAGAAGTCTCTGATCTGTGAATAGTCCTCTCTGAGCTTCTTTAGCCTGACAGGGAAGCCCTCCACGAACCTACAGCACTGGTTGTTGCACAGGGGATTGCAGCAGGCAGTGCTGAAGAAAGAGAAGAGGACCAGGACGGACAGGAGGAGACACCGAGGAGTCATGCTGCTGGTGGACAAGCTGATGGATCTTCTGGAGGTAGAGAAGAGAAGAGTGAAGATGCTGCTGGCTCAGTGGACGTAGATGTTTTCTGACCTCTGAGAGGTGAAATCTTCTTGGTATGATCTGAAGAGCTCAGAAGGATGCATATTTGGGTCTCAACTCTCTGAATTTATAGTCCATTGGGCCAGATAGAGGGAGGAGACTGACTGGAAGACAAACGGTTAAACATGCTTCATACATTGCACGCCTCCTCCCATGAGATAGGTTGGTACTATTGATAGATCTCAAGATGCTGAACTCTCAAGGAAAAAATCTGACACAGCATTTGTGGAATTTTGATATGACATAATTTTCTTTCATCATCATCATCATGATGATGATGATGAAAGAAATATATGTCATATGTATATGTATATATATGTATATATATATATATATATATATATATATGTATATATGTATATATATATATATATATATATATATATATATATATATATATATGTATATGTATATATATATATATATATATATATATATATATATGTATATGTATATATATATATATATATATATATATATATATATATATATATATATATGTATATATGTGTATATATATATATATATATATATATATATATGTATATATGTATATATGTATATATATATATATATATATATGTATATATGTATATATATATATATATATATATATGTATATATGTATATATGTATATATATATATATATATATATGTATATATGTATATATGTATATATATATATATATATATATATATATATATATATATATATATATATATAATCTCCCTCTCACCCTCGTGAGGTGGTATCTGTGTCTTCTTCAAGCTCGGGTCCTCTACCAGAGGCCTGGGAGTTTGAGGGTTCTGCGCAGTATTTTAGCAGTTCCTAGGACTGCGCTCTTCTGGACTGAGGCTTCAGATGTCGTTCCTGGAATCTGCTGGAGCCGCTCTCCCAGTTTGGGGGTCACAGCCCCGAGTGCTCCTACTACCACGGGGACCACGTCGGCTTTGACCTTCCACATTTGTTCCAGCTGATCTTTCAACCCTTGATACTTCTCAACCTTTTCATGTTCCTTCTTCCTGATGTTGCTGTCAGCTGGTATCGCCACATCTATCACCACTGCCCTCTTCTGCTGTTTGTCAACCACCACTATGTCCGGTTGGTTAGCCAGCAACTGCTTGTCAGTCTGGAATCTGAAGTCCCACAGGACCTTAGCCCTGTTATGTCCCACTGGGATTTGGGTACTTCTAGTCCATACTGGGTACAGATGTTCCTGTACACTATCCCAGCCACTTGGTTGTGCCTTTCCATGTACGCTGATCCAGCTTGCATCATACGCCCTGCTACTATGTGCTGGACCGTCTCAGGGGCATCTTTGCACAGCCTGCACCTTGGGTCTGATCTACTATGGTAGATCCTGGCCTCTATGACCCTTGTGCTTAGGGCCTGTTCTTGTGCTGCCATGATTAATGCTTCTGTGCTGTCTGCCAGTCCAGCGTTTTCCAGCCATTGGTAGGTCTTCTTCAGCTCACTTCCTCTATCTATCCTGTCCAGGTTTCTGCTGTCTGAGGTATTCACTTAGCAGCTCACCATTTGGGGCCATCTTCGTGATTTCTTCTTGATTTGATCTTTCCGCTTAGTGTATAGCCTTTGGGTGCTGGACTAGGGATGAAACCCTCCATGCATGGTAAGGAGCTTTCTTGTCTTGATATCTGTGGCTTCTATCTCCTCCTTTGGCCAGCTTAATATCCCAGCTGGGTATCTGATGATATTTTTTTCTTTTTTATTATCATGTTTGTTATTTTACTCTTATTAGTGTAGTATCACTAGTGCTAGTATGACAATATCAATCCCATTAAATTTATCAATCCAAATCTTAATAAATACTTAGGTGCAAAAAATAATGTTTAGAATTGCATCAAATGTAAATCACATTATTATCATTCAGATCAATGGAGGAAATAGTGCCAGATAGATTGAACTGATATTAGTTGTGGTTTCAGTTTGATGACGCTGTGGATTCTCCGTATGTCAGACGTGTGTAATAAGACTGACGAAGAGTGTAGACAGGTGAAATCTACTCATCTAGAAAAGATGCTTTTTACTGCAAGTATGTGATAGAGATCATGGTATTCTTTCCGTTTGGTGAGGTTTGCATATATGTATATATATATTTATTTTAAAAGAAGAAACCACATAGAGAAGTGTTTCGGGACTCTTAGCGGTGGCAGCGTATAAGGGTATTTTCCATCCGTACTTTTTCTGTTGTATCCACAACGTCTGTCCACTTTACACTTTGTCTGAGCCCATTTATGTTGGGCAACACTGGTATTTTGAAAACATTTGTAGAAAAAATCATTCACAATCTGTGCTAACACCCTTCCGGATGGTCACGGTTCAAGTTAAAGTAAATTCACCGGAAGAAGCTTGTGTCACGCTCTTTGTGTGATTCATTTTTATTTAGGCGTTTTAAATCTTCCATAATCTGGTGCATGTGTCACCTAGAGACTAACAGATATCATAAGGTGCAAAAATTTTAGTCAACACGCACGTGAAATAGTCTTTTGTCAACTCTGAATTTCAAAAGCTGGGACAGTTTAGTGAGTGTTGAAGAAATATTCCACCAGAAATATTGTTTTGATGTAGTTTTTCTGATTAGTTTTTCAAGAAACAAAAAGCAGTCAAAACATATGGAATACAAAGAAGTCAGCTGAACAGAAATGAGTTTACATCCAGTACAATTTATATTTTCTTTTCCTTTATTTAACAGGTAAAGTCTCATTTAGACTAAAATCTCTTTTTCTAGAGAGACCTAGTCAAGAGGACAGCATTAATATTTCTGCCAACATCATTAATACCTCCGCCACCATCGGTGTATGAATGTGAATGTGAGGCAAATTGTAAAGTGCTTTGTTCGAAGAAGTTTTCCAATTAATTTCCAGAGAATTCTGTAAATTGCGAAACCGGACGAATCAAAGTGCAGCAATATGCAGAAAATGAGGTTATTGAACTGCACGTACAAATTACAAAACAGAATATGCTGGTGTGTATTCTACTGGATTAATATGAAGATGTTATTCTGTAAATTGCTCAAAATGTAAGAATTTTATTAAAACAACTTTTTATAGATTCATATTAACATAGAAATGCAATATTTTTTTTTCTTGAGTCTTTCAAGCAGCAAATATACCTCATATATTTACATATATGTACATATTTTATAGATGCATTATGTGAAATTAAGATGAGTCAGCAGTAAGCAGTTTATGGGAACCCCTCTGAATGTGTGTGTGTGTGTGTGTGTGTGTGTGTGTGTGTGTGTGTGTGTGTGTGTGTGTGTGTGTTTAGCTGTGTGATTTCATGACTTTGTGCGGTTACAAATGCATTTGAGATGCGTCTCCCCAGTCTTCTGGGATTTCAGTTGTGGCATTGTTTATGTGCATGTGAGAGCGATTTTGAGTCTGCTATTAAGTCATATAGTTTTTCAAAAAGTAACTAATTTTTAGTTGTTAGTCAGAGCGCCTCTTCCCTGCACAACTCATAATTAAACCCACCATACCAGATATGATCGTTGCAACTGCAACATCACGCACGATCACTGAGGTAGACAGCTGTTTACAGAATTGGGGTGTCGTGAAAGTATGACTGTTTCATGATGATGTGTGAAGTATTAGCAATCCTGTCCGATCAGGAGATATTTATCTGTGACATGTTGTTTCCTGGTTTCAGAAAAGTCTGAAGCACCAAAAAAAGCAAACCACATTAATTAAGCTAAGTTTCTCTAGCTCTATTTGCATTTCTTTCTTGTTTCACCACAATGGTGAAAAAAACTGACAAATGAATGAGTTTCACTGAATGGTACTGCAGCTTTGCAAAGTGTAGGATTCAGAGAGTATGAGAATAAAGTGGGTGTGCGATTTTTCTAATTTTGCTCTGCTTTCTGATGTGGCAATATTACGGAAACTAATATGATCAAATTTTTAGGTCATAATAAAGCAAGTTGTGAGTCAGCGGTATTTCTTGCACTAGTTATTCTGATCAAACGGTTTCCTCTGTGTCCCGATCGCATCTGCCTCCTCGAGCTGAATCAGTCAAATCTTATCTTTACATGTAGCAATCTGTCGATCACTGAGTGACAGTCAGCAGAGCGTTGTCTGCTCTGGAGAGGATCAGGTGATGTGTTGAGGGTGTAGCTTTGTTCTCTCTGGTCATGCCCCCTTACTACCAGATTAGTTTCTGATGTCGTCACTAACCGGTGATCAGAATCTGCAGTCAGCATTACCTGAAACATGACTGCTGATATCACATCCAGTTGATTCAGTCCTCTGTTGGAATATGAATCACAGTGGAAAATCAGATTACATCAAATTGAAATGATAAATTGACAAAAATGTGATGCTGGTTTCGGTGCCCTAGGCGAAATCTCCTCTAAAATAACCTCTCCGCCGTCGCTGCCACTCTAGGGTTATAGAGTTAGGGATCAATCCCCCAGAACCATGTAAACCGCAACACACATCAGACATCAACAATGGTTTTAAGACAAAAATTAAGATTTTTATTTTCATAAATAACTATTTATTATAATATAAATAAACAATTAGTCCCTGATATTGTTGGCTTAAAAGTGTTTAGTCAGTTTCACCGGCATTGTTTATAACAAATAATTATTTTTTGTTTTTTAGGGGGCGACCAGTGCCCCCCAGAAGGTGGCACCCTACAGTAGGTGACCGCCTATATGGCCTTAAACCGGCCCTGCTGGTAGCTGTTTGCACAATCATCTTGACTGCGATTCCTTGCGTTTTGCAGACCAGATGAGCTCCACCATGTTCTGTAGTTTGTTGTTTTTACATTTTCTCTTACCTTATGCGTCACATTTGCTTTATTTGTGTTTGCATATTGGGCGCCTGAACTTGCGCCTTTAGAGGAAATCCATCTCTTTACGAATAGATTCACCACATTCCTCTTTCACTTTCACACCGGTCGTCTATTTGACTGCGTATGTGTGCTTTTGTGTGTGTGTGTGTGTGTGTGTGTGTGTGGCATTGAATCCTTCAGAGGTCTGTCTCTGTTATTGTTTATTTCAAGCGGTTATATGTATATAGTATATATGCTAGTGTTTTAGAGTTTTCTCAATAAGGCTACAAAGAAAAGAGGAAACTATGAGAAATGTATATGAGGTGACCAGGGCGTCCTGTCCATCCACTCTCACATCCACATTCATGAATGGGTGTTGTATGACAGCTTGTATGAGGGAGGGCAGATGCCCATTATGAGGATTGCGCAGAACAGAAACGGCAACTTGGAATTTCATCTGTGTTTCCTGTGAGTGACCTATCGAGACCCTGGGTCTGCGTTTCAGATGAATTCTTGAGTCGCTTCCTCTCAGTTCACCCGTCATGGCGCGCTCGTAAGCTGCCGTTTGGCTGGTTGGATCTGAACAACTGATAGATATTTAAATGTAACTGTGATGAAAACTGACAAATTAAGTATGCAAATGTGAACTTAAATACCTACTAAAGAAGATAACCACAGACTTCCTCAGAAACCTTTTCATTTCCACAGTGCTGAGCAAGCAACATTAGATGAATGTATTGCTGTAACCTGAAACTAAAGTAGTCCTGTCTTTCGGCTGAGAAAGCATCTTTTTGGGAGGCAATGAAATTTCAAAATTCCCACTGTACACAATGTTCAGTTTGTACCGGACATTATCAGTGATGTACGATTAAATTAGCTTTCCAGTTCAACCGGTGATTGATATGTTCCAGTGTGATGCTTCCAAACGTATGACACCTGATTCTCCATACTGTATTTATGCACGTTAGGGTGGAAGTGCGTAAGCACATGCGTGCATATGGCCATTTGCATCTGTACCCGTTAGGGTGTTAACCGCACTTATGTAAGCACTGCTTATTGTGACAGCTCATATTTTCCCATGGTTCAAACATCTGAGTGCTGAATTAGTGAAAGTAGAAAATAAGACTGTTTCTCAATTCAATTTGAATGATGATTCACAGTTTCATTGATTTCTATTCACGTTCATTTGGATCTTAGTCTGACGATGCTCAGATGTGAAACAAGATAGAACCTGGTGGGTGTGAAGAGGTGCAAAGAGGAGATATAACCCTCGTGGTCAATCATCATGCTGATGATGATGATGTTGGCTGTGTTACATCTGCTCACCTGTATTGGATAAAACACTGTGTTTTCACTGAGAACCACTAGAGGGTAATAATGCAGAGCTGTCCTCACTTGTGCTGCACTTTTTTATACTGTTGATTATAATAATGTCTGGTAGAGTTCAGACTGTTGCTGCTGATGGTTTCAAATCCCATGTTGTTAAATGTGTCTCACAAGGATCAATTGCCAAGATATAAAGGTGCTCTATACAATATCCAGAGCATTAATATAGCAGCAAACAACTATTTGCTATGTAAAGATATAGAGGTGTAATGTCTACCTGAGCAGAGAATGAAGTCGCTATCTCCCTCTGTGTTTGTGTTGTAATCTGAGCTTCTCTGTGATTTGTTTACATAGGCGGGTCGGCCACTCTACACTGCGCTCATACGGCGGTTACAGCTGATAACACCGTCCCAACTGATGGCGCCGTTGCGGAAGCGTAGCGCCCACCCTCCGGTTCCCCCCCAGGTAAATACTGTTAGCTCTGTCAGCACTGTTGCCTTTGTTTTCACTGTTAGAGGCTGGGACACGGGTCTTGGGGTATGGAGTGTTACACATGCACAGTGTAACTGGAGCTGCGGTCGTGCGTTGCGATTGTCTCAATTTCGGCGAGTGCTGACTGACCAGATTTTACTGCGCATTTGTTGTACCCCAAAGATATGATGCGTTAATGACGTGTTACATCTCCTCTTTTCACCCTCCTTGCCGTTAGCTGCGAGCCCCCGGCTCAGCCGTCGCCATGTTGAGAACTATGCGGAGGCAATAGAAATGCTCCCAATCTCTCATTTAGCACCTATAACATCCTTCGTTGAAGTCCCTCATATCAACTCTGGACAGGAGACAGAAGACTGGTTTCCAACTAACTAACTAACTAACTAACTAACTAACTAACTAACCAACCAACCAACCAACCAACCAACCAACCAACCAACCAACCAACTAACTGTACCTACTTAAAGGTGATATGAAACAAAATATATAATGTAAAAAAATATATATTTTTATTGCTGTTAAACAGTGTAAGCTCAGTACATCTTGCTATGTTTAATACATAATATTAAATATACAAACACTGAAGTTGTGTTAATATATGAATATGAATAATAAATATTAATAAATCAATACATATTTCATACAGTAAGAGAATTGCACAGTGGCACAGGTTATAGCTTATGTCTGATTCATTAACTATCAACTAACCGTTGCTGACTTTCTGTCTGATCATGTGCGTTTATGATAAATACAGTACTGTAGTATTTGATTCAGCATTACAAGTCATTTTAGAAATGGATTACAAAATACTCCATCAAAAATAGCAACATATTATTGGATGAAAATATGGCTTCTTCTCAAATAAATAATGACGTCCAGAAAACAGTTTTCTTGGAAAATAGATTAAAAAAAAAACTAAATATTCACATAATCTATGAGAAGTATAATAATAAATAAATACAATCCTAACAGATGGTGGTTGTGTTTGTGCAGGTCTTTTGAGAGTCTCACTCCTTAGCACCCTCTGCAGTCCACTGTGAGGATGTTTGTGTACAATATACTACACACCTTGATTGTTCTGTGTCTCCTCTCCAGAGTGAAAGTGCTACACAGGGCTCAGTACATTTATTAATTAAAGCACATTTTATTATTAAATAACACATGTTTGGATATCATTGCTGGATTAACCTGTTAGGGGGCCTCCGGGCAAATATTTGGTATCGAACCCCATTGACCCCCCCACCTACCGCCCGCTATGCAATGACCATGGGGGACTTTTGTGACGTTTTTCCCGGTTTTTAAATTCTATTTATTTATTTGACCTCAAAAGACCATTGAGGAGGTATCCTCATTTACAATGGCGTTGAGATGTAAAACAATGCTTGCAAACAAAAAAGATAACTATAAGTAAAAAGCCACAATGTATGATAGCTAAAAGTTAAAATACATGATAATAAACATGATATGCAGTAGATAATAAAATAGAAGAGATAAATACAGTGAAGTATAAAAATAGAATGGAATAGATAAATAAACCAGGTAAAATCACAGTTAAAAGCATTTACAATGAATTAAAAACATTATTGCCTTTGAACAGCGAGAGTGGCAGCAAAAAGTCCAAGTTTAAGGCTTTCTGCAGATAATTCCTTGTATAAGGTGCACTGTAAGAGTCGCCCCGTCGATATTTAAGCCATTGCTCAGTTGATAATCCATCCTTGTTGTATATCCTGTTTATGCCGACAAAAGTGTTGCCGTTGCTGCCGCGGCTGAGAAGAGGCTTAGTTGCTGAACACTTTCTCAACATAGAAACAAAGCATAAGGAAACAAGACGAGACAACTCTTGTCTGAATTTATAGCCCAAAATTGGGACGGATACCAGAGGGAGGAGACTCATTACAATGGGCTACTCCTACCATGAGATAGATTGGTACTATTGATCGATCTCAAGTACGCACTTATGGAATTTTTATATGATTTTCTACATTTATCATTATTTATGTTTTTAATACTAATATGTATTAAATGTAAATCAAATTACAATATTCCATGCGTTCATAGTAACAGAGCAAATAATACCACTTAAATGGAAATGAGTGGTTTGAGTTTGACGCTGTGGATTCCCTCTGTATGTCAGACATGCGTAATAAGACTGACAAGAGTGAAGTGAGGTGACATCTACTCATCTTTGCTATAAGTATGTGATTGAGGACAAGGTATTCTTTCTCTTTGGTGAGGTTTTTATATATATATAATTTGCACTACACCTCAAAGCAATATGAATATCAAAATATGTCTTATAAAACTAGAGCCTAGACACTTTTAAATACAAAGTTGTGTTTTTCTGAAGGGTTTATGAATTAAAATATATTGTTACGTCAACCTCATAATGAAAGACGGAGCATCATGCTTGAAAATGCAACTCAAAAACTTTATTTATGTTCCATTGATGTTGCAGCTGGACTGGTGTTTTCACTGTCCGTGGGAACTATGAGTCTTCAGGTTTGTCCAAATCCTGGAAATCTTTGTAATTTATTGATGAACATTATGCAATTCTCCACTTTCCAGTGTTAATGCCAACTATATAACTAGAAATTCTATAAAAGTGTATTATTGCGGTATGGTATTTACTTTAACTGTCAGTTGTGTTGCATGTTAAGACAAGTGTTTTATTTGTCACACACTTTTAGATATGCAGCCTCAATGGATGACATCTGGGAAGAAGAGGAACGTTATACTGTACATACCAACTGAGAGATCATATTCTCTATGCTGAAGCTCTGAGGTAGGATATTTTTTTCTCATTACCAGCTGCGTTGTATTTAATGTTGAATATTGAAAGCATACAACATATTTTAAATTCATTGGCCTCTTCAGCTTCGATTTGAAATTATAGGATATGGTCTGTAATAGACATGGACATTCAGACATCATTCAGTGCGATTTACACTTCCGGAGAGTACCATTATCTCTGATGTCCAGAACTTCAGAGTACCCGAAGCTGACATTACAGCCCATTTAAGGAATCATCTCTCTCTCTCATTTCTCTTCTTTGTTGGTTCTCAGAGAAAAAAATACGAGGTGTTGGAGGAGGAGCAGCAGACTGGATTGAGACAAAGACATCAAGGTGACGAGAGGTCATAGTATAGTATCTCGAAAAAATTCACGAAAAGAAGTCATAGTATAGTATGTCGAAGAATTTAACTGAAAAAATCATAGTATAGTATGTCGAAAATGTAATGGAAAACAGTCATAGCATAATTTGTCGAAAAATTTCATGAAAAAAAGTCATTGTATAGTATGTCAAAAATTTTCATGGAGAAAAGTCATAGTATAGTATGTCGAAAATTTTCATGAAAAAAGTCAGAGTATAGTATGTCGAATTATTTCATGGAAAAACGTCATAGTATAGTCTGTCGAATAATTTCATGGAAAAAAGTCATAGTATAGTATGTCAAAAAATTTCATGGAGAAAAGTCATAGTATAGTATGTCAAAAATGTTTATGGAGAAAAGTCATAGTATAGTATGTCGAAAATTTTCATGAAAAAAGTCATAGTATAGTATGTCGAATAATTTCATTGAAAAACATCATAGTATAGTATGTCAAAACATTTCATTAAAGAAGACATATTATAATATGTCGAAGAATTTCATGGAAAAAAAGTCATAGTACAGGATGTCAAAACTTTCATGAAAAAGACATAGTATAGTATGTCGAAAAATGTATTGAAAAAAAAAGTCATAATATAGTATGTCAAAAAATTTCATGGAGAAAAGTCATTGTATAATATGTCGAAAAGTTTCATGAAAAAAAGTCATAGTATAGTCTGTCCAACAATTTCATGGAAAAAAGTCATATTACTAAATATGACATTTTGACTGGTTAAATATGACTTTAATATTACATATTCATTTTTTTACATTAAATGTTTTGACATACTATACAATGACTTTTTTTTTCCAAGAAAATTTTGGACATGCTATAGTATTTTTTTTTTTAAATGAAGTTTTGCATCATACTATGACTTTTCCCCAGGAAAATTTTCGACATACTATACTATGACTTTTGTTTCCACGAAAATTCTTGACATACTATAGTATGACTTTTTTTTCCGTGAAATTTTTCGACATACTATACTATGACTTTTTTTCATGTAAAATTTTCAACATATTATACTATGACATTTTTTCATGAAAATTTCCGACATACTATACTATGACTTCTTTTCGTGAAAATTTTCGACATACTATACTATTACTTTTTTTTCATGAAAATTTCCGCATTACTATAGTATGACATTTTTTCATGAAAATTCTCGAAATACTATCTAGTATGTCGAAACTTTCGTCAAAAAAAAGTCATAGTATTGTATGTAAAAAAATTCACGGAAAAAAAGTCAGTGTAGTATGTCGAAAATTTCACCAAAAAAAGTCATAGTTTAGTATTTCGATTTTTTTTTTGAAAAAAGTCATACTATAGTATTTTGAAAATTTCACGAAAAAAAAGTCATAGTATAGTATTTTGAAAATTTCACGAAAAAAAAGTCATAGTATAGTATGTCAAAAATTTCACGAAAAAAGTCATAGTATAGTATGTCGAAATTTTTAAGAAAAAAAGTCATAGTATAGTATGTTAAAAATTTCATGAAAAAGCGCCAAAGTATAGTGTGTCGAAAATTTGGTGAAAAAAAAAAAGTAATTGTATATTCTGTGGAAAATTCCGCAGGAAAAAAGTCGTCGTATAGTAAGTCGAAATTTTCGTGAAAAAAAAGTCATAGTATACTATGTCGAAAATGTCACGAAAAAAAGTCATAGTATAGTATGGCGAAAATTTCACAAAAAAGGCATAGTATACTATGCTGAACATTTCACGAAAAAAACGTCATAATATGACTTTATTTTCACTAATTTTTCGACAAACTATACTATGACTTTTTTTTGTGAAATTTTCGACACACTATACTGTGACTTTTTTTCCGTGAAATTTTTGACATACTATACTATGACTTTTTTTCGTGAAATTTTCGACATACTATTCTATGACTTTTTTTCGGGAAATTTTCGACATACTATACTATGACTTTTTTTTTCCGTGAAATTTTCGACATACTATACTATGACTTTTTTTCGTGAAATTTTCAACACACTATACTATTACTTTTTTGTAGTGAAATTTTCGACATACTATACCTTGACTTTTTTTCGGGAAATTTTCGACATACTATGCTATGACTTTTTTTCGGTAAATTTTCGATATACTATACTGTGACGTTTTTTTTGTGAAATTTTCGACATACTACGCTGTGACTTTTTTTTCGTGAAATGTTCGACATGCTATACTATGACTTTTTTTCATGGAAATTTTCGACAGTATTCTATGACTTTTTTAAATGAAAATTTTCGACATGCTATACAATGACTTTTTTTCATGAAAATTTTCAACATACTATACTATGACATTTTTTCATGGAAATTTTCGACATAGTATTCTATGACTTTTTTAAATGAAAATGTTCGACATGCTATACTATGACTTTTTCTCATGAACATTTTCGACATACTATACTATGATATTTTTTCATGGAAATTTTCGACATAGTATTCTATGACTTTTTTAAATGAAAATGTTCGACTTGCTATACTATGACTTTTTTTCATGAACATTTTCGACATGCAATACTATGACTTTTTTGTCGTGAAATTGTCGACATACTATAATATGACTTTTTTTAATGAAAATTTTCGACATACAATACTGTGACGTTTTTCCATAAAAAAATTTCGACATACTATACTATGACTTTTTACATGAAAATTCTCGAGATACTATACTATGACATTTTTTCATGGAAATTTTCGACATGCTATACTATGACTTTTTTTCATGAACATTTTCGACATACTATAGTATGACTTTTTTCATGAAAATTCTCGAAATACAATACTATGACTTTTTTCATGTAAATTTTCGACATACTATTCAATGACTTTTTTTCGGGAAATGTTCGACATACTATAATATGACTTTTTTTCGGGAAAATTTCGAAATACTACAGTATGACTTTTTTTTCGTGAAATTGTCGACATACTATAAAATGACTTTTTTTTCTTGGAATTTTTCGACATACCATGCCATGACTTTTTTCATGAAATTTTAGACATACTATACTGAGACATTTTTTCATGAAAATTTTCTGAATACTAAACTATGACTTTTTCTCAAGAAAATTTTCGACATACTATACTATGACGTTTTTTCATAAAAAAATGTCGACATACTATACTATGACATTTTTTCGTGAAAATTTTCGTCATACTATACTATGACTTTTTTTTCATGAAAATTTTCGACATACAATACTATGATTTTTTTTTCGTGAAAATCTTCGACATACTATACTATGACTTTTTTTTCATGAACATTTTCTACTTACTATACTATGACATTTTTCATGAAAATTTTCGAAATAATATACTATGACTTTTTCTCAAGAAAATTTTCGAAATACTATACTATGACTTTTTTTCACGAAATTTACGACATACTATACTATGACTTTTTTTTCACAACATTTTCGACATACCATACTATGAATTTTTTTTAATAAAAATTTAGGCATACTATACTATGACATTTTTTCATGAAAATTTTCGAAATGCTATACTATGACTTTTTCTCAAGAAAATTTTCGACATACAATTCTATGACGTTTTTTCATAAAAAAATGTCGACATACTGTACTATGACATTTTTCCGTGAAAATTTTCGTCATACTATACTATGACTTTTTTTTCATGAAAATTTTCGACATACTATACTATGACTTTTTGTTCGTGAAAATCTCCATGAATATTTTCGAAATAATATACTATGACTTTTTCTCAAGAAAATTTTCGACATACAATACTATGACTTTTTTTCATGAAAATTTTCGACATGCCATACTATGACATTTTTTCATGAAAATTCTCGAAATACAATACTATGACTTTTTTCATGTAAATTTTCGACATACTATACTATGACTTTTTTTGGGGAAATTTTCGACATACTATAATATGACTTTTTTTCGGGAAATTTTCGACATACTACAGTATGACTTTTTTTCGTGAAATTGTTGACATACTATACAATGACTTTTTTTTCTTGGAATTTTTCGACATACCATGCAATGACTTTTTTTTCATGAAAACTTTAGACATACTATTCTATGACATTTTTTCATGAAAATTTTCGAAATACTATACTATGACTTTCTCAAGAAAATTTTCGACGTACTATACAATGACGTTTTTTCATAAAAAAATTTCGACATACTGTACTATGACATTTTTTCGTGAAAATTTTCGTCATACCATCCTATGACTTTTTTTTCATGAAAATCTTCGACATACTATACTATGACTTTTTTCACAAAATTTTCGACATACTATACTATTACTTTTTTTCACGAAATTTTCGACATAAATTACTATGACTTTTTTCGTGAAAATCTTCGACATACTATACTATGACATTTTTCGTGAAAATTTTCGAAATAATATACTATGACTTTTTCTCTAGAAAATTTTCGACATACAATACTATGACTTTTTTTCATGAAAATATTCGACAGACTATAGCAGGGGTGCCCAATACGTCGATCGCGATCTACCGGTCGATCGCGAAGGTAGTGTGGGTAGATCGCATGGCATTAAAAAAAAAAAAAAAAAAAAAAAAAAAATTAAAAAAATAAATAGACGTCAGCCTATCATCCATCCTCACTATGAAATTTGTCACTTGATTGACATACACAGAGCAGATTGAGAACTGTCTGTCAGAGTTTGACAGACGCTTTCAAGACTTTGTTTTACTGGAGCCAGTCGCTACATTCATGTGCTACCCTTTTCGGGAAGATGCTGAGGTTGATTCACTCGCATCAAAAATTGCAACACTGTTTCACCTGAACTCATCTGGAGTGGAGGATGAGATTTTGACACTACAAACTGACATTCAGCTTAAGTCCAGGGCTCATGGACAGTTCTGGAACTTACTCACAGAGGAAAAGTACCCCAACATGAGGAAATGTGCTACCTCCATGACTGCATTATTCGGCTCCACTTATTTATGCGAGTCAGCCTTTTCCCACATGAAGATTATTAAGTCCAAATACCGTTCCACCTTGACTGATGATCATTTGGAAGTGTGCTTGAGGCTGGCTATCAGCAGCTACTGTCCGGACTATGCATCCCTAGCTGATTCCATTCAGTGCAAGTCATCAGAGTAAGGTAATGACAAAAAATGTACAGAGTTATATTGTACAATATGGGTTCATGCAGTTATGCAAGGTACACCAACATATATTGTACATATTAAGAATACTCAATATATTTATAAATAAATATATGTTTTGCATTTTTATAGTAGGTAGATCATTTTGACTTGGTCATTTTATAAGTAGCTCGCATGCTGAAAAAGTGTGGGCACCCCTGGACTATAGTATGACATTTTTTCATGAAAATTTTCGAAATACAATACTATGACTTTTTTTCATGAAAATCTTCGACATACTATACTATGACTTTTTTTTCACGAAATTTACGACATACTATACTGACTTTTTTTTTCACATTTTCGACATACCATACTATGAATTTTTTTTAATGAAAATTTTAGACATACTATACTATGACATTTTTTCATGAAAATTTTCGAAATGCTATTCTATGACTTTTTCTCAAGAAAATTTTCGACATACAATACTATGACGTTTTTTCACCGAAATTTTCGACATACTATTCTATGACTTTTTTAAATGAAAATTTTCGACATGCTATACAATGACTTTTTTTCATGAACATTTTCGACATACTATACTATGACGTTTTTTCATAAAAAAATTTCGACATACTATACTAAGACATTTTTTCGTGAAAATTTTCGTTATACTATCCTATGACTTTTTTTTCATGAAAATCTTCAACATACTATACTATGACTTTTTTTTTCACAAAATTTTCGACATACTATACTATTACTTTTTTTCACGAAATTTTCGACATATTATACATGATTTTTTTTTTTTTTCAAAATTTTCGACATACAATACTATGACTTTTTTTTCGTGAAAATCTTCGACATACTATACTATGACATTTTTCATGAAAATTTTCGAAATAATATACTATGACTTTTTCTCAAGAAAATTTTCGACATACAATACTATGACTTTTTTTTTTCAAGAAAATTTTCGACAGACTATAGTATGACATTTTTTCATGAAAATTTTCGAAATACAATACTATGACTTTTTTTCATGAAAATCTTCGACATACTATACTATGACTTTTTTTTCACGAAATTTACGACATACTATACTGACTTTTTTTTCACAACATTTTCGACATACCATACTATGAGTTTTTTTTCATGAAAATTTTAGACATACTGTTGTGGCAAAAAACATTAGTTTGGGTGCCCCGCTAGCTCTGCTGGTGTGCGGGCGCCCATAAGGGCTGAGTCCCGCGGTAGGCCCGGGTTCGAATCCGACCTGTGGCCATTTCCGCATGTCGCCCCCTCTCTCTCTCTCTCCCCATTTCTACACTATCCACTGTCCTATAAATAAAGGCATAAAAAGCTCCAAAAAATAATCTTAAAAAAAAAAAAAAAAAACATTAGTTTGGGTTTTTCCTTTAACCCCCATTTTATCTTTATGTTGTTCTGTTTGCCACATGGAGTGCGGGTGCAGTGTGTCAGACTCACAGCCATTCAGTGTTCCAAAAGAAATCCAGTGAGAATTGTTTCCGTCCTCCGCGCTATGCGTCACGCGCACCAACTTAAAGATTCTGCCCTCATCACCTATGGAGGGTGCAAAATGCTTGTAAACATAAACAGAAAAATCAAAATATTATATTATATAAATAAACTTAAATGAGGCTCCTACACACCGGCCCCTAATTTTTCTCTCTAGAATCAATTACTTAACCTAATTACAAAAAAGGAGCTATAAAATAAACAGTAGACTAATTAACCAAAACATTTAGAAAAATAAAGTATATACATTACATCCCTTATTGATGTCTTTGTTCTTTAGAAGGAGGACCTTTCATTCTTCAGTCTCTAGGATGCAGCACAGCTTGGTTATGGGCCTTTCAAGGACTGAAGTCTTAGTCTGGAGCTTCACTGAGCGGACCAGACCTTTTGCATCCGACTTGGTCTCCAGCACTCTGCCTAATGGCCATGATCCCCGAGGAGCAGTGGGATCCACCACCAGAACGATGTCCCCAACGTTAAAGTTCTTCCTCATTTTTGTCCATTTTTGTCTTTCTTGGAGCAGCAGAAGGTATTCCTTCGTCCATCTATGCCAGAAAAGGTCGGCCATATACTGGACCTGCTTCCAGCGGCGTCTGGCATAAAGGTCAGATTTCTGAAAGGTTCCAGATGGCAGGGTAGGTTATGTTTTTAGCAAGAGGATATGGTTTGGAGTCAGCGGCTCTAGGTCGTTTGGATCAGAGGACACGGTGGAGAGGGGACGGTTATTTAGGATAGACTCTGATTCACAGAAGATGGTTTGTAGGCCTTCATCATCGATAGTTTGCTGATGGAGAGTGGAGTTCAGCACCTGACGGACAGACCTTATGAGTCTTTCCCAGACTCCGCCGTAGTGTGATGCTGCTGGTGGATTGAAACTCCACTTGATTCCAACAGAAAGCAGAGCACCTTGGACTTTCTTCTCATTCATCAAACTCAGGGCTTTCTTGAGTTCTGTCTGAGCACCCACCAGGTTTGTACCATTGTCAGATCTGATGTGCTTAACCTGACCTCTCCTGCAAATAAACCTTCTCAAAGCATGAATGCACGAGTCGGTATCCAGTGAGTAGGCTACTTCCAAGTGTATAGCTCTACTAGACATACAGGTAAACAGGACTCCATACCTTTTGATCATGCTTCTTCCTCGTCTCACTTCAATTGGGCCGAAATAGTCCAATCCGACGTTGGTAAAAGGAGGGAGGTCAGGTAGGATTCTTTCCTGTGGCAAATCTGCCATCTTCTGCTCACCTGCTTTACCTCTCATACGTCGACACACGACACACTTTGAGATCACTTTCCTTGCTACTGAGTTTCCCTTTACAACCCAGTATTTCCTACGGAGCTCGGAAAGCATGTGGTTTCTACCACTGTGTCCAGAGTGTTCGTGGATGTGTCTTAATATGAGAACTGAAATGTGAGCATCTTTGGGCAAGATACAAGGGTGCTTGGTCTCATCAGGCATTGCAGATCTATGTAGCCGGCCACCTACTCTTATGATGTCCTCATCCAGCACAGGATCAAGCCTACAGATCTTACTGTTCTTCAGCACTCTAAATGGGGTTGTTTCCAGTGTCGCCATTTCAGCTGGAAACGCTTGTCTCTGAGCATAGGTGATGACTGACCTTTCTGCCTGTGAGAGGTCGTCCACTGTGAGGAACTGTCCACCAAGTTTGGTCCTGAAAGTGCCAAGTTCAGTGCTCATCTTTTGGCTGCATGAGCGGGTAGCGATGTAACCAGAGGAAAGCTCCTTTCGCCTTTTGCCGATCAACATCAAGGCACTCTTTAGTTTAAGATACCATGCCACTGCTTTAAGTAGCCTCCTCCAATCTGAGAAGAATGAAATCAGATGGTCTGCGGGAGTTTTAATGTTGCCCATCACTGTTGTGAATACAACAGCACTTTTCTTGACCTCTGGATCATCTTGTGACATTGACTTGGAGCCCAATGCTCCTTCCACAGGCCAACTTTCCTCAGGCTTCCATAAGAACTCCGGGGCATGTATCCATCTCCTTGTCTGCATGAACTTGGCTGCACTCAGTCCTCTTGAGGCATCATCAGCAGGATTATCCTTGCTGCTTACGTATCTCCATTGAGATAGATCTGTGTTGTCACAAATTAATGTAACTCTGTTGGCTACATAGGTCTTAAACCTAGTGTAGTCATTTTGAATGTACTTGAG
Source organism: Sebastolobus alascanus (assembly GCA_916701645.2). Lineage (NCBI taxonomy): Eukaryota > Metazoa > Chordata > Actinopteri > Perciformes > Sebastidae > Sebastolobus > Sebastolobus alascanus. The sequence continues at coordinate 28,910 of CAKAOJ020000048.1, read as the reverse complement.
CACTGTTTGGCTATCTGTCCAGAAGACTGAGGGTTTTAAGTCGATGTGTAGTTCTTTCCTCAGCATTTTGTCCACCTTCACCAGTAGTGCTGCGGCCGCCAGCTCCAGTCGTGGTACTGTAATGTGCTTTAAAGGAAGGACTCTGGACTTTCCTAGGAGAAAGGTAACATGCACAGCATCCTGAATGTTAACTTGCCTGATGTAACTCACTGAGCCGTGCTCACTTTCAGCTCTGTATTGAGGGATACGCCTTGATAAGAGGCTGCACAGTCAAAAACCACTCTGAGTTTTTTCTTTTTGGGGTGGTACACCCCATGATGTGGTATGTACCAAGTCTTTCCTGGTGACTGTGTCAGTTCTTCCTGTGGGACCTCCTCTGCATAATTATTCTCAAAGATGTCATTGAGGAATGCAACATATTCCTGCTTGTACTGCTGGTCCTTTTTCATTTTCTTTTTTAGGCTCTGCAGGCGCTGTTCTGCAACTTTGCGGTTGTTAGGCATGCTAACATTGGCTCTCCTGAAAGGTAACTTCAGACTGTAATGTCCGTCTTGTAGGATGGCCTCACTGGCCACCTGTAGAAATCCTTTGTCTTCAATTGACATCTCGGTCTTTTCCTCAGACGCTACCTCATTAAAATCCTGATTGTACTGTGAGATCAGAAGCTCTTCCAGACTTGCAACTGCTATCCTATTCACAGTCACACTCATTGCACTGCCATCTCCACCACTTCTCAGGGACCCGTTTACAACCCACCCCAATAGGGTTCTTACTGCGTAGGGGCCCTCATCTTGGCTATTAATAACCTCCCATGGTTCTAATAGTTTTGGAGCATTTGTGCCAATCAACAACTCCACCTTAGCACAGATACTGGGAAGTTTGACTTTACTCAGATATGCCCACTGCGCTAAGTCGTTCTGCCTGGGAATGCTTTTTGAGGTGACTGGCATTTGTTTTTGAGTGAAAACGTCAGGAAGTGGTAAGAAGTTGTCGCTGTCCAGTGCTGAAACTTCTATTCCAGATACGACATGAGATGGAACAAACTTTTTCTGATTCATTGTGCTTAACAGAATCTGTGTTTTTCTTCCTTTCAGATTGAGCTGAGACATGAGTGTCTCAGAGCAGAAGGTAGCAGTGGACCCAGGATCCAGGAGAGCATAGACTTGCAGGACCTGGCTTCCTTTTGCTGCCTTAACCTGAACTGGAACAATAAACAGCATGTTTTCTTGGTCTCCGGCCCCTATATGACCACATAACTCTGCTGATGCACCAATTACTACAGCGGGGAACTTTTCACTCTCTTTGGCTGTACCATCTTTGATATCGATGTGCAGGACACTTGGGTGAGCTTGCTTGCAAACTCTGCAGGTGAGACGACTTTTGCAATCTCTGCTAATGTGGCCTGTGGAGAGACAGCCAAAGCACATGCCCTTTGTCTTTAAAAAGCTGAGCTTGTTTCTGTGCATCTGCTTTATGAATTGTTTACACAACTCCAATGTGTGTTTACAGCTGCAAAAGGGACAATAGGGTTCAGGCTCTTTTTCTTTTTGGGCAACAGCGACACTTGTGGCAAAACTACTGCCAGACGACTTTGATGGCTGTGACTTGGCAGGTGGTCTAGCCTTTCCTTTATTAACTGACTGGTCTTGAAGGTTGCCAAAGAGTGGGTCGGCTGCCATGCGAGCTTGTCTTTCAATAAAACAGACAAGGTCTAAAATTCGAACTCTACGTTTGCGTTCTTCTTGAAGTCCATAAGCTCTGCTGCGCCATCTCTCCCGGAGCCTGTATGGTAACTTAAGTACAATACTTCTCATGTTGGCTACTGTGTCCAGTTCTTCCATGTATTCCATTTCCTCCATAGCATTGCAGCAGCTCCTTAGGAACATGGCATAATCCTGCAATGCTCTTGAATCCTCAGATTTAATTTGGGACCAGGATAGAGCCTTTTCCAAGTAAGCACAAGAGATCTTGTATTCGTTCCCAAAGTTTTCCTTTAATAGTTCTTTTGCTTTCTTGTAGCCACTATTTGGAGACATGTACTCACAGCTTTTGACTAGCCTTTGAGCTTGGCCTTTTGTAAACTGTACAAGGAACTGCAATCTGTCTCTGTTGTTGTCCGTTTTATTTTCTATCATATTTTCAAAGGAGTGGATAAATGATTTGTACTCCAGAATTTGTCCATCGAAGAGTGGAATGCTTCCTTGTGGTAGTGTAGACAAAAGCTGCTGTTTCACAAGAATGCTTGTCAAATCATTTTGATTCTTCAGGATTTTGATCATGTGGTTTTCCTGTGCTGAGCTGGGCGTGGAAGGGATTTGCCATTGTGACAGGGATGTATCTTGGGCTGAGCTGTTACTGCTGGCCCTTGGTTGGACAGCAGACTGACTTTGATAATTATCTGCACCTATGTCAAAAATGGGAAACTGAACCCTGTCTTGCTCCTAACTACTGGGGCAATATTATCATAAAGATGAAGAGGTCTCCCCAGTCTTTCATCCAGCTGTATTTCTGTAGCTACTGATGGACCAGCTATGACCTCTGCTGCCTCTGCACCTAATACATCCTTTTGAAATGGGGCTGCATCAGACTGTACAGGCTTATGCATTGTAATTTCAGCCTCTTTTAAATAGTTAATTTTGGCTGTAGTGGCTGCTATTTCTGTATGTAACTCCAGTGTTTCTCTTCTTTTTCGTAGCATTTGTTCCTGCTCTTCAATTGCATGCTTTTCGTTCAGCTTAGAAGCTCTGGCCATCAAAGCTGCTCTCTCTGCCTCTGCAGTAATGCGTAAAGATGAAGAGGATGCGTTGGACTTCACTGACCTAAGTGAATGCGTATCTACGTCACTCTGACCATCGCTTGCATTTATTAATTCACTCTCCTCCAGTAGAAATCCTCCAACCTGAGTGTCAGAAGCTGAAACTTCAGCTAAAATGGGATTTTCTTTGGCTGAAATCCACTTCGTTACGTTGGCAAGAAATGCTATTATCTGTGCGCATTTTGGCTGATACCATTTTTCATTGTCCTCCTTTTTTACGTCATCATCCAACATTTCAGCGTAAGAAGCATGCAGAGCTTTAAACTCATCCAGAAGTTCATTAAACTTGACCATGTTTCCTTTAACTTCATCAAGAAAGTCTTCATCAGTCATTAAACTGTTCACGATGTTCATTCTCCGTGTTATATGTGACGGTTTTCCTGCTCGAGACGAGCGCAGACTCGCAGCGGCTTCATCCATGTCCTTATAAGGAGTTGTTTCTGCTTCATCAGAACCTGCCATTTTACTCAGAAATAAACTTCCAAACAGTCTTCCCTAAGTTCAGAAACACTTCTTGTTCTTTCCAATATCCACGTATTTCTTTGTTCATCTCAGTTTCATTCATACTAGGCCGCCACTTCACCGCTCTCAATATTTTGGCGACGGTGTAACAAAGTTGACAAACAAAAAGATCAGAGTCCATTAATACAAAGTTCTGCGGTGAAATTCGTTTCAATATACTTCAGATAATATTTTCAAACGAATATTCCTTCCAAAAATGTTTGCTTTGAAAGCACGTACCTCTTCTTTAGTGTTTCTTTGTGTACTTCGCCGTGCGTAAAACCGGCGTTTTCCTCCGTATGTTTCACTTAACGTTCCAAAACTCCTCCAGTAGGATCCATCCAGCACGTCATTGACGATTTGTTGTGGCAAAAAACATTAGTTTGGGTTTTTCCTTTAACCCCCATTTCATCTTTATGTTGTTCTGTTTGCCACATGGAGTGCGGGTGCAGTGTGTCAGACTCACAGCCATTCAGTGTTCCAAAAGAAATCCAGTGAGAATTGTTTCCGTTCACTGTGTCTTATAATTTATTGTAAATTAAACATGATGAAAAAGATAAAGTAGCCAGTTGATTTAATGTCCAGTTTTAACTTTTGCAGAGTCCCAGTTGTATGCTGTCGAAGAGTGTGGCTGAGCGTGGCTGAGGTCAATGACGTATTCGCCGTAAACCCGTCCTCCGCGCTATGCGTCACGCGCACCAACTTAAAGATTCTGCCCTCATCACCTATGGAGGGTGCAAAATGCTTGTAAACATAAACAGAAAAATCAAAATATTATATTATATAAATAAACTTAAATGAGGCTCCTACACATACTATACTATGACATTTTTTCATGAAAATTTTCTAAATGCTATACTATGACTTTTTCTCAAGAAAATTTTCGACATACTATACTATGACGTTTTTTAATAAAAAATGTCTACATACTGTACTATGACATTTTTCCGTGAAAATTTTCGTCATACTATACTATGACTTTTTTTTCATGAAAATTTTCGTCATACTATACTATGACAATTTTTTCATGAAAATTTTCGAAATACAATACTATGACCTTTTTTTCATGAAAATCTTCGACATACTATACTGTGACATTTTTTCATGAAAGTGTCCGACATACTATACTATGATTTTTTTTTCGTGAAAATCTTCGACATACTATACTATGACTTTTTTTTCGTGAAAATCTTCGAAATACTATACTATGACTTTTTTTTTCACAAAATTTTCGACATACAATACTATGATTTTTTTTTCGTGAAAATCTTCGAAATACTATACTATGACTTTTTTTTCATGAACATTTTCGACTTACTAAACTATGACATTTTCATGAAAATTTTCGAAATAATATACTATGACTTTTCCTCAAGAAAATTTTCGAAATACAAAACTATGACTTTTTTTCATGAAAATCTTCGACATACTATACTATGAATTTTTTTTCACGAAATTTACGACATACTATACTATGACTTTTTTTTCACATTTTCGACATACCATACTATGAATTTTTTTTAATGAAAATTTTAGACATACTATACTATGACATTTTTTCATGAAAATTTTCGAAATGCTATACTATGACTTTTTCTCAAGAAAATTTTCGACATACACTACTATGAAGTTTTTTCATAAAAAAATGTCGACATACTGTACTATGATATTTTTCCGCGAAAATTTTCGTCATACTATATTATGACTTTTTTTTCATGAAAATTTTCGACATACTATACTATGACTTTTTTTTCGTGAAAATCTCCGACATACTATACTATGACTTTTTTTTCATGAACATTTTCGACATACAATACTATGACTTTTTTTCATGAAAATCTTCGACATACTATACTGTGACATTTTTTCATGAAAGTGTCCGACATACTATACTGTGACTTCTTTTCGTGGAAATTTTCGACATACTATACTATTATTTTTTTTTATGAAAATTTTCGACATACTATACTATGACTTTTTTTCGGTAAATTTTCGACATACAATACTGTGACGTTTTTCCATAAAAAAATTTCGACATACTATACTATGTCTTTTTACATGAAAATTCTCGACATACTGTACTATGTCATTTTTTCATGGAAACTTTCGACATAGTATTCTATGACTTTTTTTCATGAACATTTTCGACATGCTATACTATGACTTTTTTTCATGAACATTTTCGACATACTATAGTATGACATTTTTTCATGAAAATTCTCGAAATACAATACTATGACTTTTTTCATGTAAATTTTCGACATACTATACTATGACTTTTTTTTCGGGAAATGTTCGATATACTATTATATGACTTTTTTTTCGGGAAATTTTCGAAATACTAGAGTATGACTTTTTTTTTGTGAAATTGTCGACATACTATACAATGACTTTTTTTTCTTGGAATCTTTCGACATACCATGCTATGACTTTTTTAATGAAAATTTTAGACATACTATACTGTGACATTTTTTCATGAAAATTTTCGAAATGCTATACTATGACTTTTTCTCAAGAAAATTTTCGACATAAAATACTATGAAGTTTTTTCATAAAAAAATGTCGACATACTATTATATGACATTTTTTCGTGAACATTTTCGTCATACTATCCTATGACTTTTTTTTCATGAAAATTTTCGACGTACTATACTATGATTTTTTTTTTCGTGAAAATCTTCAACATACTATATTATGACTTTTTTTTCATGAACATTTTCGACTTACTATACTATGACATATTTTCATGAAAATTTTCGAAATGCTATACAATGATTTTTTCTCAAGAAAATTTTCGATATACAATACTGACGTTTTTTCATAAAAAAATGTCGACATACTGTACTATGACATTTTTCCGTGAAAATTTTCGTCATACTATACTATGACTTTTTTTTCATGAAAATTTTCGACATACTATACTATGACTTTTTTTTCGTGAAAATCTCCGACATATTATACTATGACTTTTTTTTCATGAAAATTTTCGACATGCTATACTATGATTTCATTTTCATGAAAATTTTCGAAATAATATACTATGACTTTTCCTCAAGAAAATTTTCGAAATACAAAACTATGACTTTTTTTCATGAAAATCTTCGACATACTATACTATGAATTTTTTTTCACGAAATTTACGACATACTATACTATGACTTTTTTTTTCACAACATTTTCGACATACCATACTATGAATTTTTTTTAATGAAAATTTTAGACATACTATACTATGACATTTTTTCATGAAAATTTTCGAAATGCTATACTATGACTTTTTCTCAAGAAAATTTTCGACATACACTACTATGAAGTTTTTTCATAAAAAAATGTCGACATACTGTACTATGATATTTTTCCGCGAAAATTTTCGTCATACTATATTATGACTTTTTTTTCATGAAAATTTTCGACATACTATACTATGATTTTTTTTTCGTGAAAATCTCCGACATACTATACTATGACTTTTTTTTCATGAACATTTTCGACATACTATACTATGACATTTTTTCATGAATATTTTCGTAAATAATATACTATGACTATTTTTTCATGAAAATTTTCGAAATACAATACTATGACTTTTTTTCATGAAAATCTTCGACATACTATACTGTGACATTTTTTCATGAAAGTGTCCGACATACTATACTGTGACTTCTTTTCGTGGAAATTTTCGACATACTATACTATTATTTTTTTTTATGAAAATTTTCGACATACTATACTATGACTTTTTTTCGGTAAATTTTCGACATACAATACTGTGACGTTTTTCCATAAAAAAATTTCGACATACTATACTATGACTTTTTTTTCATGAACATTTTCTACTTACTATACTATGACATTTTTCATGAAAATTTTCGAAATAATATACTATGACTTTTTCTCAAGAAAATTTTCGAAATACTATACTATGACTTTTTTTCACGAAATTTACGACATACTATACTATGACTTTTTTTTCACAACATTTTCGACATACCATACTATGAATTTTTTTTCATGAAAATTTTAGTCATACTATACTATGACATTTTTTCATGAAAATTTTCGAAATGCTATACTATGACTTTTTCTCAAGAAAATTTTCGACATACAATTATATGACGTTTTTTCATAAAAAAATGTCGACATACTGTACTATGACATTTTTCCGTGAAAATTTTTGTCATACTATACTATGACTTTTTTTTCATGAAAATTTTCGACATACTATATTATGACTTTGTTCGTGAAAATCTCCATGAATATTTTCAAAATGCTATACTATGACCTTTTCTCAAGAAAATTTTCGACATACAATTCTATTACGTTTTTTCATAAAAAAATGTCGACATACTGTACTATGACATTTTTCCGGGAAAATTCTCGACATACTGTACTATGTCATTTTTTCATGGAAACTTTCGACATAGTATTCTATGACTTTTTTTCATGAACATTTTCGACATGCTATACTATGACTTTTTTTCATGAACATTTTCGACATACTATAGTATGACATTTTTTCATGAAAATTCTCGAAATACAATACTATGACTTTTTTCATGTAAATTTTCGACATACTATACTATGACTTTTTTTTCGGGAAATGTTCGATATACTATTATATGACTTTTTTTTCGGGAAATTTTCGAAATACTAGAGTATGACTTTTTTTTTGTGAAATTGTCGACATACTATACAATGACTTTTTTTTCTTGGAATCTTTCGACATACCATGCTATGACTTTTTTAATGAAAATTTTAGACATACTATACTGTGACATTTTTTCATGAAAATTTTCGAAATGCTATACAATGATTTTTTCTCAAGAAAATTTTCGATATACAATACTGACGTTTTTTCATAAAAAAATGTCGACATACTGTACTATGACATTTTTCCGTGAAAATTTTCGTCATACTATACTATGACTTTTTTTCATGAAAATTTTCGACATACTATACTATGACTTTTTTTTCGTGAAAATCTCCGACATATTATACTATGACTTTTTTTTCATGAAAATTTTCGACATGCTATACTATGATTTCATTTTCATGAAAATTTTCGAAATAATATACTATGACTTTTCCTCAAGAAAATTTTCGAAATACAAAACTATGACTTTTTTTCATGAAAATCTTCGACATACTATACTATGAATTTTTTTTCACGAAATTTACGACATACTATACTATGACTTTTTTTTTCACAACATTTTCGACATACCATACTATGAATTTTTTTTAATGAAAATTTTAGACATACTATACTATGACATTTTTTCATGAAAATTTTCGAAATGCTATACTATGACTTTTTCTCAAGGAAATTTTCGACATACACTACTATGAAGTTTTTTCATAAAAAAATGTCGACATACTGTACTATGATATTTTTCCGCGAAAATTTTCGTCATACTATATTATGACTTTTTTTTCATGAAAATTTTCGACATACTATACTATGATTTTTTTTTCGTGAAAATCTCCGACATACTATACTATGACTTTTTTTTCATGAACATTTTCGACATACTATACTATGACATTTTTTCATGAATATTTTCGTAAATAATATACTATGACTATTTTTTCATGAAAATTTTCGAAATACAATACTATGACTTTTTTTCATGAAAATCTTCGACATACTATACTGTGACATTTTTTCATGAAAGTGTCCGACATACTATACTGTGACTTCTTTTCGTGGAAATTTTCGACATACTATACTATTATTTTTTTTTATGAAAATTTTCGACATACTATACTATGACTTTTTTTCGGTAAATTTTCGACATACAATACTGTGACGTTTTTCCATAAAAAAATTTCGACATACTATACTATGACTTTTTTTTCATGAACATTTTCTACTTACTATACTATGACATTTTTCATGAAAATTTTCGAAATAATATACTATGACTTTTTCTCAAGAAAATTTTCGAAATACTATACTATGACTTTTTTTCACGAAATTTACGACATACTATACTATGACTTTTTTTTCACAACATTTTCGACATACCATACTATGAATTTTTTTTCATGAAAATTTTAGTCATACTATACTATGACATTTTTTCATGAAAATTTTCGAAATGCTATACTATGACTTTTTCTCAAGAAAATTTTCGACATACAATTATATGACGTTTTTTCATAAAAAAATGTCGACATACTGTACTATGACATTTTTCCGTGAAAATTTTTGTCATACTATACTATGACTTTTTTTTCATGAAAATTTTCGACATACTATATTATGACTTTGTTCGTGAAAATCTCCATGAATATTTTCAAAATGCTATACTATGACCTTTTCTCAAGAAAATTTTCGACATACAATTCTATTACGTTTTTTCATAAAAAAATGTCGACATACTGTACTATGACATTTTTCCGGGAAAATTCTCGACATACTGTACTATGTCATTTTTTCATGGAAACTTTCGACATAGTATTCTATGACTTTTTTTCATGAACATTTTCGACATGCTATACTATGACTTTTTTTCATGAACATTTTCGACATACTATAGTATGACATTTTTTCATGAAAATTCTCGAAATACAATACTATGACTTTTTTCATGTAAATTTTCGACATACTATACTATGACTTTTTTTTCGGGAAATGTTCGATATACTATTATATGACTTTTTTTTCGGGAAATTTTCGAAAAACTAGAGTATGACTTTTTTTTTGTGAAATTGTCGACATACTATACAATGACTTTTTTTTCTTGGAATTTTTCGACATACCATGCTATGACTTTTTTAATGAAAATTTTAGACATACTATACTGTGACATTTTTTCATGAAAATTTTCGAAATGCTATACAATGATTTTTTCTCAAGAAAATTTTCGATATACAATACTGACGTTTTTTCATAAAAAAATGTCGACATACTGTACTATGACATTTTTCCGTGAAAATTTTCGTCATACTATACTATGACTTTTTTTCATGAAAATTTTCGACATACTATACTATGACTTTTTTTTCGTGAAAATCTCCGACATATTATACTATGACTTTTTTTTCATGAAAATTTTCGACATGCTATACTATGACATTTTTTCATGAAAATTCTCGAAATACAATACAATGACTTTTTTCATGTAAATTTTCGACATACTATAGTATGACTTTTTTTTCGGGAAATGTTCGACATACTATAATATGACTTTTTTTCGGGAAATTTTCGACATACTACAGTATGACTTTTTTTTCATGAAATTGTTGACATACTATACAATGACTTTTTTTTCTTGGAATTTTTCGACATACCATGCTATGACTTTTTTTTCATGAAAATTTTAGACATACTATACTATGACATTTTTTTCATGAAAATTTTCGAAATACTATACTATGACTTTTTCTCAAGAAAATTTTCGACATACTATACTATGACGTTTTTCAATAAAAAATGTCGACATACTGTACTATGACATTTTTCCGTGAAAATTTTCGTCATACTATACTATGACTTTTTTTTCATGAAAATTTTCGTCATACTATACTATGACAATTTTTTCATGAAAATTTTCGAAATACAATACTATGACCTCTTTTTCATGAAAATCTTCGACATACTATACTGTGACATTTTTTCATGAAAGTGTCCGACATACTATACTATGACTTTTTTTTCGTGAAAATCTTCGACATACTATACTATGACTTTTTTTTTCACAAAATTTTCGACATACAATACTATGATTTTTTTTTCGTGAAAATCTTCGAAATACTATACTATGACTTTTTTTTCATGAACATTTTCGACTTACTAAACTATGACATTTTCATGAAAATTTTCGAAATAATATACTATGACTTTTCCTCAAGAAAATTTTCGAAATACAAAACTATGACTTTTTTTCATGAAAATCTTCGACATACTATACTATGAATTTTTTTTCACGAAATTTACGACATACTATACTATGACTTTTTTTTTCACAACATTTTCGACATACCATACTATGAATTTTTTTTAATGAAAATTTTAGACATACTATACTATGACATTTTTTCATGAAAATTTTCGAAATGCTATACTATGACTTTTTCTCAAGGAAATTTTCGACATACACTACTATGAAGTTTTTTCATAAAAAAATGTCGAAATACTGTACTATGATATTTTTCCGCGAAAATTTTCGTCATACTATATTATGACTTTTTTTTCATGAAAATTTTCGACATACTATACTATGACTTTTTTTTCGTGAAAATCTCCGACATACTATACTATGACTTTTTTTTCATGAACATTTTCGACATACTATACTATGACATTTTTTCATGAATATTTTCGTAAATAATATACTATGACTATTTTTTCATGAAAATTTTCGAAATACAATACTATGACTTTTTTTCATGAAAATCTTCGACATACTATACTGTGACATTTTTTCATGAAAGTGTCCGACATACTATACTGTGACTTCTTTTCGTGGAAATTTTCGACATACTATACTATTATTTTTTTTTATGAAAATTTTCGACATACTATACTATGACTTTTTTTCGGTAAATTTTCGACATACAATACTGTGACGTTTTTCCATAAAAAAATTTCGACATACTATACTATGACTTTTTACATGAAAATTCTCGACATACTGTACTATGTCATTTTTTCATGGAAACTTTCGACATAGTATTCTATGACTTTTTTTGATGAACATTTTCGACATGCTATACTATGACTTTTTTTCATGAACATTTTCGACATACTATAGTATGACATTTTTTCATGAAAATTCTCGAAATACAATACTATGACTTTTTTCATGTAAATTTTCGACATACTATACTATGACTTTTTTTTCGGAAAATGTTCGATATACTATTATATGACTTTTTTTTCGGGAAATTTTCGAAATACTAGAGTATGACTTTTTTTTTGTGAAATTGTCGACATACTATACAATGACTTTTTTTTCTTGGAATCTTTCGACATACCATGCTATGACTTTTTTAATGAAAATTTTAGACATACTATACTGTGACATTTTTTCATGAAAATTTTCGAAATGCTATACAATGATTTTTTCTCAAGAAAATTTTCGATATACAATACTGACGTTTTTTCATAAAAAAATGTCGACATACTGTACTATGACATTTTTCCGTGAAAATTTTCGTCATACTATACTATGACTTTTTTTCATGAAAATTTTCGACATACTATACTATGACTTTTTTTTCGTGAAAATCTCCGACATATTATACTATGACTTTTTTTTCATGAAAATTTTCGACATGCTATACTATGACATTTTTTCATGAAAATTCTCGAAATACAATACAATGACTTTTTTCATGTAAATTTTCGACATACTATAGTATGACTTTTTTTTCGGGAAATGTTCGACATACTATAATATGACTTTTTTTCGGGAAATTTTCGACATACTACAGTATGACTTTTTTTTCATGAAATTGTTGACATACTATACAATGACTTTTTTTTCTTGGAATTTTTCGACATACCATGCTATGACTTTTTTTTCATGAAAATTTTAGACATACTATACTATGACATTTTTTTCATGAAAATTTTCGAAATACTATACTATGACTTTTTCTCAAGAAAATTTTCGACATACTACACTACGACGTTTTTCAATAAAAAATGTCGACATACTGTACTATGACATTTTTCCGTGAAAATTTTCGTCATACTATACTATGACTTTTTTTTCATAAAAATTTTCGTCATACTATACTATGACAATTTTTTCATGAAAATTTTCGAAATACAATACTATGACTTCTTTTTCATGAAAATCTTCGACATACTATACTGTGACATTTTTTCATGAAAGTGTCCGACATACTATACTATGACTTTTTTTTCGTGAAAATCTTCGACATACTATACTATGACTTTTTTTTCACAAAATTTTCGACATACAATACTATGATTTTTTTTTCGTGAAAATCTTCGAAATACTATACTATGACTTTTTTTCATGAACATTTTCGACTTACTAAACTGACATTTTCATGAAAATTTTCGAAATAATATACTATGACTTTTCCTCAAGAAAATTTTCGTAATACAAAACTATGACTTTTTTTCATGAAAATCTTCGACATACAATACTATGATTTTTTTTTCGTGAAAATCTTCGAAATACTATACTATGACTTTTTTTCACAACATTTTCGACATACCATACTATGAATTTTTTTTAATGAAAATTTTCGACATACTATACTATGACTTTTTTTCGGTAAATTTTTGACATACAATACTGTGACGTTTTTCCATAAAAAAATTTCGACATACTATACTATGACTTTTTACATGAAAATTCTCGACATACTGTACTATGTCATTTTTTCATGGAAACTTTCGACATAGTATTCTATGACTTTTTTTCATGAACATTTTCGACATGCTATACTATGACTTTTTTTCATGAACATTTTCGACATACTATACTATGACTTTTTTTTCGGGAAATGTTCGATATACTATTATATGACTTTTTTTTCGGGAAATTTTCGAAATACTACAGTATGACTTTTTTTTTGTGAAATTGTCGACATACTATACAATGACTTTTTTTTCTTGGAATTTTTCGACATACCATGCTATGACTTTTTTAATGAAAATTTTAGACATACTATACTGTGACATTTTTTCATGAAAATTTTCGAAATACTAAACTATGACTTTTTCTCAAGAAAATTTTCGACATAATATACTATGACGTTTTTTCATAAAAAAATTTCGACATACTATACTATGACATTTTTTCGTGAACATTTTCGTCATACTATCCTATGACTTTTTTTTCATGAAAATTTTCGACGTACTATACTATGATTTTTTTTTCGTGAAAATCTTCAACATACTATATTATGACTTTTTTTTCATGAACATTTTCGACTTACTATACTATGACATATTTTCATGAAAATTTTCGAAATGCTATACAATGATTTTTTCTCAAGAAAATTTTCGATATACAATACTGACTTTTTTTCATAAAAAAATGTCGACATACTGTACTATGACATTTTTCCGTGAAAATTTTCGTCATACTATACTATGACTTTTTTTTCATGAAAATTTTCGACATACTATACTATGACTTTTTTTTCGTGAAAATCTCCGACATATTATACTATGACTTTTTTTTCATGAAAATTTTCGACATGCTATACTATGACATTTTTTCATGAAAATTCTCGAAATACAATACAATGACTTTTTTCATGTAAATTTTCGACATACTATAGTATGACTTTTTTTTCGGGAAATGTTCGACATACTATAATATGACTTTTTTTCAGGAAATTTTCGACATACTACAGTATGACTTTTTTTCATGAAATTGTTGACATACTATACAATGACTTTTTTTTCTTGGAATTTTTCGACATACCATGCTATGACTTTTTTTTCATGAAAATTTTCGAAATACTATACTATTACTTTTTTTCACGAATTTTTCGACATACCATGCTATGACTTTTTTTTCATGAAAATCTTCGACATACTATACTATGACTTTTTTTTTCACAACATTTTCGACATACTATACTATTACTTTTTTTCACGAAATTTTCGACATACTATACAAGACTTTTTTTTTTTTCAAAATTTTCGACATACAATACTATGACTTTTTTCCGTGAAAATCTTCGACATACTATACTCTGACTTTTTTTTCACGAAATTTACGACATACTATACTGACTTTTTTTTTCACAACATTTTCGACAAACCATACTATGAATTTTTTTTCATGAAAATTTTAGACATACTATACTATGACAAATTTTCATGAAAATTTTCGAAATGCTATACTATGACTTTTTCTCAAGAAAATTTTCGACATACAATACTATGACGTTTTTTCATAAAAAAATGTCGACATACTGTACTATGACATTTTTCCCTGAAAATTTTCGTCATACTATACTATGACTTTTTTTCATGAAAATTTTCGACATACTATACGATGACTTTTTTTTCGTGAAAATCTCCGACATATTATACTATGACTTTTTTTTCATGAAAATTTTCGACATGCTATACTATGACATTTTTTCATGAAAATTCTCGAAATACAATACAATGACTTTTTTCATGTAAATTTTCGACATACTATATTATGACTTTTTTTTCATGAACATTTTCGACTTACTATACTATGACATATTTTCATGAAAATTTTCGAAATGCTATACTATGACTTTTTCTCAAGAAAATTTTCGACATAAAATACTATGAAGTTTTTTCATAAAAAAATGTCGACATACTGTACTATGATATTTTTCCGCGAAAATTTTCGTCATACTATATTATGACTTTTTTTTCATGAAAATTTTCGACATACTATACTATGACTTTTTTTTCGTGAAAATCTCCGTCATACTATACTATGACTTTTTTTTCATTAACATTTTCGACATACTATACTATGACATTTTTTCATGAATATTTTCGTAAATAATATACTATGACTATTTTTCATGAAAATTTTCGAAATACAATACTATGACTTTTTTTCATGAAAATCTTCGACATACTATACTGTGACATTTTTTCACGAAAGTGTCCGACATACTATACTGTGACTTCTTTTCGTGGAAATTTTCGACATACTATACTATTATTTTTTTTTATGAAAATTTTCGACATACTATACTATGACTTTTTTTCGGTAAATTTTTGACATACAATACTGTGACGTTTTTCCATAAAAAAATTTCGACATACTATACTATGACTTTTTACATGAAAATTCTCGACATACTGTACTATGTCATTTTTTCATGGAAACTTTCGACATAGTATTCTATGACTTTTTTTCATGAACATTTTCGACATGCTATACTATGACTTTTTTTCATGAACATTTTCGACATACTATACTATGACTTTTTTTTCGGGAAATGTTCGATATACTATTATATGACTTTTTTTTCGGGAAATTTTCGAAATACTACAGTATGACTTTTTTTTTGTGAAATTGTCGACATACTATAAAATGACTTTTTTTTCTTGGAATTTTTCGACATACCATGCTATGACTTTTTTAATGAAAATTTTAGACATACTATACTATGACATTTTTTCGTGAACATTTTCGTCATACTATCCTATGACTTTTTTTTCATGAAAATTTTCGACGTACTATACTATGATTTTTTTTTTCGTGAAAATCTTCAACATACTATATTATGACTTTTTTTTCATGAACATTTTCGACTTACTATACTATGACATATTTTCATGAAAATTTTCGAAATGCTATACAATGATTTTTTTAAAGAAAATTTTCGAATACAATATGACTTTTTTTAAAAAAAAATTCGAATACTTACTATGACATTTTTCTGAAAATTTTCGATCTATACTATGACTTTTTTTTCAGAAAATTTTCGACATAATACTATGATTTTTTTTTGTGAAAATTCCGAATTTATACTATGATTTTTTTTTCATAAAAATTTTCGACATCTATACTATGACTTTTTTCTAAAAATTTCTCGAAATACAATACAATGACTTTTTTCATTAAATTTTCGACATACTATATATGACTTTTTTTTCGGGAAATTTCGAATATAAAATATGACTTTTTTTCGGGAAATTTTCGAATACTACTATGACTTTTTTTCATGAAATTTTGACATACTATACTGTTTTTTTTTTCGAATTTTTCGACATCCCATCTTGATTTTTTTTTCTAAAAATTTTCGAAATACTATACTATTATTTTTTTGAATTTTTCGACATCCCATCTATGATTTTTTTTTCGAAAATTTGACATACATACTTGTTTTTTTTTTTCAAAATTTTCGACATACTATACTTTTATTTTTTTTCAGAAATTTTCGACATACTTACTATTTTTTTTTTTCAAAATTTTCGACATAAATCTATGACTTTTTTTTGAAAATTTCGACATCTATACTATGATTTTTTTTTCAGAAATTTCGACATACTATATGATTTTTTTTTCCCAAAATTTTCGAAAACATATATAAATTTTTTTTCGAAAATTTTGAATACTAATATAAAATTTTTAAAAATTTTCGAAATCTATAATGACTTTTTTCGAAAATTTTCGACATACATCTATGACTTTTTTTAAAATTGACATATTACTATGATTTTTTCTGAAAATTTTCGCATCTATCTATGTTTTTTTTTTCATGAAAATTTTAAAATACATACATGATTTTTTCTGAAAATTTCAATACTATATTATGATTTTTTTTTCATGAAATTTTCGACTTACTATATATGCTTTTTCAAAAAATTTTCGAAATCTATAAATGATTTTTTTCAAAAAATTTTCGATATAAAATATGACTTTTTTTAAAAAAAAAAATGTGACATACTTACATGACTTTTTCCCGGGGAAAATTTTCGCATACTTCTATGATTTTTTTTTCATGAAAATTTTCGACATACTATACTATGACTTTTTTTCTAAAAATTCCCCGAATATTATACTATGATTTTTTTTTCAGAAAATTTTCGAATCTAACTATGACTTTTTTCATGAAAATTTCGAAATACAATACAATGATTTTTTCAGAAATTTTTGACATACTATATATGATTTTTTTTTCAAATTTCGACATACAAAATATGATTTTTTTGGGAAATTTTCGACATACTAATATGTTTTTTTTTTCATGAAATTTTGAAACTATACAATGATTTTTTTTTCGGAATTTTTCGACATCCCATTATGATTTTTTTTCATAAAATTTTGAAATACTATACTATATTTTTTTTTTTAAAAAACCCAAAAAAATTTTCGAATACATCTATGATTTTTTTTTCTGAAAATCTTCGACATACTATACTATGACTTTTTTTTCAAACATTTTCGACATACTATACTTTTACTTTTTTTCAGAAATTTTCGAATATATACATGATTTTTTTTTTTTAAATTTTCGAATACAATCTATGATTTTTTTTTCTGAAAATCTTCGACATACTATACTATGTTTTTTTTTTCAGAAATTTCGACATACTATACTGACTTTTTTTTTAAAATTTTCGAAAAACCCATACTATAATTTTTTTTTGAAAATTTTGACATACTATACTATAAAATTTTTCGAAAATTTTCGAAAATCTATACTATGACTTTTTTCAAAAAAAATTTTCGACATACATACTATGACTTTTTTCTAAAATTCGACATATTTACTATGATTTTTTTTCTGAAAATTTTCGCATACTATCTATGATTTTTTTCATGAAAATTTTCGTACATATATGACTTTTTTTCATGAAATTTTCGAATACATATATGTTTTTTTTTCATGAAAATTTCAAAATACTATACTTGACTTTTTTCATGAAATTTTCGAATCTATACATGATTTTTTTTCGGGAAAATTTTCGATATAAAATATTTTTTTTTCAAAAAATTTTCGAATACAAATATGATTTTTTTTGGAAATTTTCGCTACATACATGACTTTTTTTTCAAAAAAATTTTCGACATACATCTTGACTTTTTTTAAAAATTTTGACATATATATTTGATTTTTTTTCTGAAAATTTTGAATCTATACATGATTTTTTAAAGAAAATTTTCGACATACAATTTTTTAAAAATTTTTTCATAAAAAAATGTCGACATACTTAATGATTTTTTTCGGAAAAATTTTCGCATACTAATATGATTTTTTTTTCATAAAAATTTTGACATACTATACATGACTTTTTTTTCAAAAAATTTTCGACATAATCTATGACTTTTTTTCATAAAAATTTTCGACATCTATACTATGACATTTTTTCATGAAAATTTTCGAAATACATACATGATTTTTTTTCAGAAAATTTTCGAAATACTATATATGATTTTTTTTTCGGGAAAATTTCGAATACATATATGATTTTTTTTTTAAATTTTCGACATACAAACTTATTTTTTTTTCAGAAATTTTGACATACTATACATGACTTTTTTTTTTAAATTTTCACATACAAACTATTTTTTTTTCTGAAAATTTTCAAAACATACTATATTTTTTTAAAATTTAAAAACCCATTTTTTTCAAAAATTTTCGACAACATACTATAAATTTTTTCAAAAAATTTTGACATACTATACTATGATTTTTTTCAAAAAATTTTGAATCTTACTATGATTTTTTTTCAAAAAATTTTTCGACATACATACTATGATTTTTTCAAAAAAAAATTTCGCATTTACATGAATTTTTCCCCAAAATTTTCGATACAATATGATTTTTTTCATAAAAATTTTCGACTACTATACTATGACTTTTTTTTCTAAAAATTTTTCGACATACATACTATGATTTTTTTTTCTAAAAATTTTCGACATACTATACTATGATTTTTTTTCAAAAATTTTCGACATACTATACTATGATTTTTTTTTGTAAAAATTTCAATACTAACTATTTTTTTTTTTCATAAAAATTTTTCAAAATACTACTATGACTTTTTAGAAAATTTCAAAATAAATACATGATTTTTTTTCAGAAAATTTTCGAATACAATTGACTTTTTTTCATGAAATTTTCGACATACTATACTATTTTTTTTTTTTTCTGAAAATTTTGAAATCTATACATGATTTTTTTCAAAAAATTTTCGAAACATATTTAAAATTTTTTTTAAAAAAATTCGACATACTTACTATAAATTTTTTTCCGGAAAATTTTGCATACATATTGTTTTTTTTTTCATAAAATTTTCGACATACTATACTATGATTTTTTTTTCTAAAAATTCCCGACATATTACTATGTTTTTTTTTTCATGAAAATTTTCGACATTATCTATGACTTTTTTCATGAAAATTTCGAATCATACATGATTTTTTTTTCATGAAATTTTGACATACTATATATGATTTTTTTTTCGGGAAATTTCGAATACATATATGATTTTTTTTTGGGGAAATTTTGAATACTAATTGACTTTTTTTTTTGAAATGTGACATACTATACAATGATTTTTTTTTCTTGGAATTTTTCACATCCCACTATGTTTTTTTTTATGAAAATTTTGAATACATACTATGACTTTTTTTAAAAAATTTTTCGAAATACAACTATGACTTTTTTTTCGAAAATTTTCGACATACTATACTATGACTTTTTTTAAAAAAAATTTTCGACATACTATACTATACTTTTTTTTCGGAAATTTTGCATACTATACATGATTTTTTTTTTTCAAAATTTTCGACTACATACTATGATTTTTTTCAAAAAAATTTCACATACATACATGATTTTTTTTCCCCAAAAAATTTTTCGACTACTATTTTTGACTTTTTTTTTAAAATTTTCGAAACATACATGATTTTTTTTCAAAAAAATTTTTGAATACATATTTGTTTTTTTTTTCATAAAATTTTCGAATCTTACTATGACTTTTTTCCAAAAAATTTTTCGACAAAAATACTATGTTTTTTTTTTAAAAAAAAATTTTCGACATATTACTATGTTTTTTTTTTCTAAAAATTTTTCGCATATTACTATGATTTTTTTTCATGAAAATTTTCGAAATCATACTATGACTTTTTTTCAAAAAAATTTTCGAATACAATAATGATTTTTTTTTCATGAAATTTTCGACTTATATATGACTTTTTTCGAAATTTTCGAATCTATAAATGATTTTTTTCGGAAATTTTCGAATACAATATGTTTTTTTTCATAAATTTTGAATACTTACATGTTTTTTTTTTTAAAAAAATTTTCGCATACATCATGACTTTTTTTCATAAAAATTTTTCGAATACTATATTTTAATTTTTTTTTCAAAAAATTTTCGACATAATCTATGATTTTTTTTTCTGAAAATTTTGACATCTATACTATGATTTTTTTTTCAAAAAATTTCGAATACAATACATATTTTTTCAAAATTTTCGACATACATAAGTTTTTTTTTTCAAAATTTTCGCATACATATATGATTTTTTTTCAAAAATTTTCGACATACTAATATGATTTTTTTTTCGAAATTTTGACATACTATACTGACTTTTTTTTCAAAATTTTCGAAAACCATCTATAAATTTTTTCATGAAAATTTTGACATACTATACTATGACTTTTTTTCATAAAAATTTTTCGTCTATATATGACTTTTTTCGAAAATTTTCGAATACAATACTATGACTTTTTTTCAAAAAATTTTCGACATACTTACTTACTTTTTCCCAAAAAATTTTCGCATATATACATGACTTTTTTTTAAAATTTTCAATACAAAACTATATTTTTTTTTCTAAAAATTTTCGAATAATACTATGATTTTTTTTTAGAAATTTTTCGACTCATACTGATTTTTTTTCAAAAATTTCGAAAACATACTTAAATTTTTTTTCAAAAAAATTTTTGACATACTATATATGATTTTTTTTCTGAAAATTTTAAAATCTATACTATGACTTTTTTCAAAAAAATTTTCGAATCAATACTATGATTTTTTCAAAAAATTTTCGACAAAAATACTATGAATTTTTCCAAAATTTTCGCATACTTATATGATTTTTTTTCAAAAAATTTTTCGCATACTATATATGACTTTTTTTTCTAAAAATTTTTCGAATACATACTATGATTTTTTTTTCTAAAAATTTTTCGACATACTATACTTGACTTTTTTCAAAAAATTTTTCGAATACTATACTATGATTTTTTTTCTGAAATTTTCGAATATAACTATATTTTTTTTTCATGAAAATTTTCGAAATACAATACTATGATTTTTTTTTGAAAATTTCGACATAATACTTGATTTTTTTTTCAAAAAATTTTCGACATCTATACTTGATTTTTTTTCATAAAAATTTTCGAATACATACATATTTTTTTTTGAAAATTTTGACATACTATATATGACTTTTTTTCGGAAATTTTGACATACAATATTGACTTTTTTCAAAAAATTTCGACATACAATATATTTTTTTTCGAAAATTTTGACATACTTACATGCTTTTTTTTCTAAAAATTTTTCGACATAATCTATGATTTTTTTTTCTAAAAATTTTTGACATCTATACTATGACTTTTTTTCATGAAAATTTTCGAATACTATACTATACTTTTTTTCAAAAAATTTTTCGAATACTATATATGATTTTTTTTTTTAAAAAATTTTCGAATACTAATATGACTTTTTTTTTAAAAATTTTCGACATACTATAATATTTTTTTTCGAATTTTCGACATACATCATGACTTTTTTTTTTAAAATTTGACATACAATACTATGACTTTTTTTCGTGAAATTTTCGAAACTATACTATGACTTTTTTTTCAAAAAATTTTCAAAATACTATACTATGATTTTTTTTTCCCAAAAAATTTTTTCAAACATACATATATGTTTTTTTTTTATGAAATTTTCGACTAATACTATGACTTTTTTCTGAAAATTTTGAAATCTATACATGATTTTTTTCAAAAAAATTTTCGAATAAATAATAAATTTTTTCAAAAAAAAATTCGACATACGTACTATGATTTTTTCCCGGAAATTTTCGTCATACTATTTATGACTTTTTTTTCATGAAAATTTTCGACATACTATACTATGTTTTTTTTTCGTGAAAATCTCCGACATTATACTATGACTTTTTTTTCATGAAAATTTTCGACATCTATACTATGACATTTTTTCATAAAAATTTCGAAATACAATACAATGACTTTTTTCTGAAATTTTCGACATATATATATGACTTTTTTTTCAAAAATTTTCGCCCAAATTTACTATATATGATTTTTTTTTTTTTCCCCGGGAATTTTCGAATCCCAAATTATGATTTTTTTTTATGAAATTTTGAATACTATACATACTTTTTTTTCGGATTTTTGACATCCCATCTATGATTTTTTTTTCAAAAAATTTTGACATACTAATATGTTTTTTTTTTCAAAATTTTGAATACTATACATACTTTTTTTCAAAAAATTTTTTCGACATACCATGTTTTTTTTTAAAATTTTGACTTTTTTTTTTCTGAAAATTTCGAATACTATACTATGATTTTTTTTTTCACAAATTTTTTCGACATACTATATTTTAATTTTTTTTTCAAAATTTTCGAAAAATACTATAACATAAAATTTTTTTTTTTTTTTCAAAATTTTCGAATCATACTATGACTTTTTTCCGGAAAATTTCGACATACATACTATGACTTTTTTTTAAAATTTTCGACATACTTACTATGACTTTTTTTCCAAAATTTTCGCATACATACTATGATTTTTTTTAATGAAAATTTTGACATCTATACTATGACATTTTTTCATGAAAATTTCGAAATGATACTATGACTTTTTTCAAAAAATTTTCGACATAAAATATATGTTTTTTCAAAAAAATGTGACATACTTATATGTTTTTTTTTCCGGAAAATTTTCGCATACTAATTAACTTTTTTTTCATAAAAATTTTGACAACTATACATGATTTTTTTTGGAAAAATTCCCCGACAAAATTATACTTTTTTTTTTTTAAAAAAAACCCTTTTTTTTCATGAAAATTTTCGAAATTATACTATGACTTTTTTTCAGAAAATTTTGAAATACAATACATGATTTTTTTTTCTGAAAATTTCGACATACTATATTGACTTTTTTTTCCAAAATTTTCGACATACTATATTACTTTTTTCAAAATTTTCGACATACTAAATATTTTTTTTTTTTTTTTAAATGAAAAATTTTTCGACATACATCTATGATTTTTTTTTCGGAAAAATTTTTTTACATACAAATACTTGATTTTTTTTAAAAAAAAATTTTCGAATACTATACTATATTTTTTTTCAAAAAATTTTTTCGCATACTTCTATGCTTTTTTCTGAAAATTTCGACATATATCTATGACTTTTTTTCAAAAATTTTCGAATCATACTATATTTTTTTTCAGAAATTTTCGACATACTATACTTGACTTTTTTTTCAAATTTTTTCAAACAATATATACTTTTTTTTCGGAAATTTTCGAATACTAATATGTTTTTTTTTTTGAAATTTCGAATACATACATGACTTTTTTAAAATTTTCGACATCCCATCTATGTTTTTTTTTAATGAAAATTTGACATACTATACTTACTTTTTTCATGAAAATTTTCGAAATCTAAACATGATTTTTCTCAAAAAAATTTTCGAATAAAATATTTGATTTTTTCATAAAAAAATTCGACATACTTACTATGAATTTTTGGGAAAAATTTTCGTCATACTATTATGACTTTTTTTTCAAAAAAATTTTCGACTACTATACTATGTTTTTTTTTTCGTGAAAATCTCCACATATATATATGACTTTTTTTTCATAAATTTTCGACTCTATACTATGACATTTTTTCATGAAAATTTTCGAAATTTAAATACAATGATTTTTTTCAGAAATTTTGAATACAATATGACTTTTTTTAAAAAAAAATTTCGACATACTTATTGACTTTTTGGGGAAATTTTCGATACTAATTGACTTTTTTTTCTGAAATTTTGACATACTATACATTTTTTTTTTTTAAAAAATTTTCGACATAATCTATGATTTTTTTTTCGAAATTTTGAATCATACTTACTTTTTTTCAAAAAATTTCGAATACATCATGTTTTTTTTCATAAAAATTTCGACATACTTATATGCTTTTTTTTCAAAATTTCGACATATATTATACTTTTTTTCGAAATTTTCGACATCTAAATGATTTTTTTTTTTCATAAATTTTGACATACATACATGATTTTTTTTTCAAAAATTTCGAATACATTATGACTTTTTTTTCGAAATTTTCGAATACTATATATTTTTTTTTTAAATTTTTCGAAAACCCTACATGATTTTTTTTCAAAAAAATTTTTGACATACATCTATGACTTTTTTTTTAAAATTTTGACATACATACTTACTTTTTTCAAAAAATTTTCGAATATTTAAACATGACTTTTTTTTTTTTCAAAATTTTTTTTTTTTCCGACATACATACTATGACTTTTTTCGTAAAAATTTTTCGCATATATCTATGATTTTTTTTTCAAAAAATTTCGACTCTATATTTGATTTTTTTTTTAAAATTTCAAAACATAATGTTTTTTTTTCATGAAATTTTGACTACTATATATGACTTTTTTTCATGAAAATTTTCAAAATCTATACATGATTTTTTTAAAGAAATTTTCGAATAAAATATTTGACTTTTTTTTAAAAAAATTCGACATACTTACTATGACTTTTTTCCCTGAAAATTTTCGCATACTATACTATGATTTTTTTTTCATAAAAATTTTCGACATACTATACTATGATTTTTTTTTGAAAATTGACATATTATACTATGACTTTTTTTCAAAAAATTTTCGACATCATACTATAAATTTTTTCATAAAATTCGAAATAAAATACAATGATTTTTTTCGAAATTTTTCGCATACTATATTATGATTTTTTTCGAAATTTTCGACTACTATATATGATTTTTTTTTCGGGAAAATTTTTCGAATCTAATATGATTTTTTTTTCAGAAATTTTGACATAATACATAAATTTTTTAAAAAAAAATTTTCGACATACTTCTATGTTTTTTTTTTCTAAAAATTTTCGAATATATACTATACTTTTTTTCAAAAATTTTCGACATACATACTATGACTTTTTTTTCTGAAAATCCGACATATTATACTATGACTTTTTTTTCAAAAATTTTCGACATCTATACTATACTTTTTTCATGAAAATTCTCGAAATAGAATACTATGACTTTTTTCATGTAAATTTTCGACATACTATAGTATGTCTTTTTTTTCGGGAAATGTTCGACATACTATAATATGACTTTTTTTTTCGGGAAATTTTCGGCATACTACAGTATGACTTTTTTTTCATGAAATTGTTGACATACTATACAATGACTTTTTTTTCTTGGAATTTTTCGACATACCATGCTATGACTTTTTTTTCATGAAAATTTTAGACATACTATACTATGACATTTTTTTCATGAAAATTTTCGAAATACTATACTATGACTTTTTCTCAAGAAAATTTTCGACATACTATACTATGACTTTTTTTTTCGTGAAAATCTTCGACATACTATACTATGACTTTTTTTTTCACAACATTTTCGACATACTATACTATTACTTTTTTTCACGAAATTTTCGACATACTATACATGACTTTTTTTTTTTTCAAAATTTTCGACATACAATACTATGACTTTTTTCCGTGAAAATCTTCGACATACTATACTATGACTTTTTTTTCACGAAATTTACGACATACTATACTGACTTTTTTTTTCACAACATTTTCGACAAACCATACTATGACGTTTTTTCATAAAAAAATGTCGACATACTGTACTATGACATTTTTCCCTGAAAATTTTCGTCATACTATACTATGACTTTTTTTCATGAAAATTTTCGTCATACTATAGTATGACTATTTTTTCATGAAAATTTTCGAAATACAATACTATGACTTTTTTTCATGAAAATCTTCGACATACTATACTGTGACATTTTTTCATGAAAGCGTCCGACATACTATACTATGACTTCTTTTCGTGGAAATTTTCGACATACTAAACTATTATTTTTTTTTCATGAAAATTTTCGAAATACAATACTATGACTTTTTTTAAGAAATATTTCGACGTACAATACTATGACTTTTTTTCATGAAAATTTTCGACATACTATACTGTTACGTTTTTTCATGAAAATTTTCGACATACTATACTATGACGATTTTTTGTGAAATTTTTCGAAATGCTATACTAAGACTTTTTTTATGAAATTTTTCGACATACTGTACTATGACTTTTTTTCATGAAAATTTTCGACATACTATAGTATGACATTTTTTCATGAAAATTCTCGAAATACAATACTATGACTTTTTTCATGTAAATTTTCGACATACTATACTATGATTTTTTTTTCGGGAAATGTTCGATATACTATTATATGACTTTTTTTTCGGGAAATTTTCGAAATACTACAGAATGACTTTTTTTTTGTGAAATTGTCGACATACTATACAATGACTTTTTTTTCTTGGAATTTTTCGACATACCATGCTATGACTTTTTTCATGAAAATTTTAGACATACTATACTGTGACATTTTTTCATGAAAATTTTCGAAATACTAAACTATGACTTTTTCTCAAGAAAATTTTCGACATACTATACTATGACGTTTTTTCATAAAAAAATTTCGACATACTATACTATGACATTTTTTCGTGAACATTTTCGTCATACTATCCTATGACTTTTTTTCATGAAAATTTTCGACATACTATACTATGATTTTTTTTTCGTGAAAATCTTCAACATACTATATTATGACTTTTTTTCATGAACATTTTCGACTTACTATACTATGACATTTTTCATGAAAATTTTCGAAATGCTATACAATGATTTTTTCTCAAGAAAATTTTCGATATACAATACTATGAAGTTTTTTCATAAAAAAATGTCGACATACTGTACTATGACATTTTTCCGTGAAAATTTTCGTCATATTATACTATACTTTTTTTTCATGAAAATTTTCGACATGCTATACTATGACATTTTTTCATGAAAATTCTCGAAATAGAATACTATGACTTTTTTCATTTAAATTTTCGACATACTATAGTATGACTTTTTTTTCGGGAAATGTTCGACATACTATAATATGACTTTTTTTCGGGAAATTTTCGACATACTACAGTATGACTTTTTTTTCATGAAATTGTTGACATACTATACAATGACTTTTTTTTCTTGGAATTTTTCGACATACCATGCTATGACTTTTTTTTCATGAAAATTTTAGACATACTATACTATGACATTTTTTTCATGAAAATTTTCGAAATACTATACTATGACTTTTTCAAGAAAATTTTCGACATACTATACTATGACTTTTTTTTCGTGAAAATCTTCGACATACTATACTATGACTTTTTTTTTCACAACATTTTCGACATACTATACTATTAATTTTTTTCACGAAATTTTCGACATACTATACATGACTTTTTTTTTTTTCAAAATTTTCGACATACTATACTATGACTTTTTTCCGTGAAAATCTTCGACATACTATACTATGACTTTTTTTTCACGAAATTTACGAAATACTATACTGACTTTTTTTTCACAACATTTTCGACAAACCATACTATGAATTTTTTTTCATGAAAATTTTAGACATACTATACTATGACAATTTTTCATGAAAATTTTCGAAATGCTATACTATGACTTTTTCTCAAGAAAATTTTCGACATACAATACTATGACGTTTTTTCATAAAAAAATGTCGACATACTGTACTATGACATTTTTCCCTGAAAATTTTCGTCATACTATACTATGACTTTTTCTTCATGAAAATTTTCGTCATACTATAGTATGACTATTTTTTCATGAAAATTTTCGAAATACAATACTATGACTTTTTTTCATGAAAATCTTCGACATACTATACTGTGACATTTTTTCATGAAAGTGTCCGACATACTATACTATGACTTCTTTTCGTG